>CM042834.1:56307344-56922031 GCA_023653725.1 Bungarus multicinctus
ACACTAATAGCAATAGCACTTAGACTTATATACTGCTTCACAGTGCTTTTACAGCCCTCTAAGTCGTTTTACAGAGTCAGCCTATTGGCCCCAACAATCTGGGTCCTCATTTTACCCACCTTGGAAGGATGGAAGGCTGAGTCAACCTTGAGCCTGGTGAGATTTGAACTGCCAAATTGCAGTCAGCCAGCAGTCAGCAGAAGTAGCCTGCAGAACTGGACTCTAACTACTATGCCACCACAACTCTACATCTAATACTGATGTAAACCATAGGAATTAGTAATTCTATAAATATAATCGCTCCAGTCATTCAGTAAATCAGTTTGCTTGTCAGAAGCTGGCTGAGTAGGTCAGAAATGATGATTACATGATTCTTAGATGTTGCAACCATCGTAAATACATGTCAGTTGCAAAGACTCAAAATTTGGGAATCCTGTAAAGGTTGCAAGTACAATGGCCGGTCGTAAATAATTTTTAATGTACCATTTTAACTTTGATCACTAAACAAATGGCTGTAAATTGAGGACTACCTGTATTCTTATATCTGAATGACAAAATAACAGAAAGCTATTCCTCCCTCATAGCCCGACTCTGACAGATTCAGCTGTTAAGAGTTATGCTAATGTTTGTTCTGTGCCTGATCCTGGACTATAAAAAAAATTACAAAAAGGAAAGAGTTGCATGGGTCCATGCAGGTCAGAGTGTGCACCAGTGTGTATTTCTCCTCCTCTGAGTCCTTTGAGTCTTAACAGATTCAGGAAAATACCAAGAGAAAACTATAGAACTGCAGGAATTTATACTGTATATGGCTCAGTTCCCATCTTTCTGCATATTCAATACATACCTCACTTTTTATTACTCTGCAATTCCTTAATTTAGGGTAGAATTGGGGCAATTAGATGGAGCTGAGTATTTACTGGCCGGATGCCCTTCCTGATGCCATGTGGAGTTCACAGCAGATATTTATTTTCTTACCTATGTACCTTAAAATCTTTTTGTGTATGTGAAGAAGCAATAGGCTACTTTTTATAAGAATTGTTTAATTAATGTTATGGTATTACTTCTAGTTTTGCAACTGTTTTATGCACAGATTGACATTAAGTGCACATCTTTTAATCTCATCTTCAACTACAGCTCAATGAAATTAAGCACTATGGAAAGACAACACCTAAGAAGCTTACCATCAAGTGGCTCACTGCCCAGCTGCTACTGGTGTGGTCAGGGTTTGCTTGTTTGCTAGACTTAAACACGCAGCAACTTTTAAAATAACTCTTTCTCATTTTTTTTTTCATACAATTATGAGCCAAGTGCTACCCTTAGGTGAAAGATTTAAGTAAATGTTACCATTCCTAAGAGGATACTTACTGTATTTCATTATACGGTTCATACAGTAAAACCTGCACCAAGACCTACTAATCACTCATTGCTATAAGAGATATTGTCACTTAAAACTAGAATATAAGAACTAACTTCTTGTCTGGATTCCACATCTAATACTTGCATTCACTTTTCCTTAATTCCATTCTCTCATTTCCTTTCAAGGCCGTGTTATATGAGAATTCTCTACAGGAGTATGAAGTAAACTATTTTATACATTGCCACACAATGTATAACACAAGTGTCTTTTTTTCTATCAGAGTATTGATCATGGGACTGTTTCACACATTATGCTAAAGAGGTTGTGCAACAAATTTAGAGGAAGCCTGAATTCTGAGGGTAATTTAGTACAGAATAATATTTGCATAAAACAGAACAAAAGGCAATGTACTGTATATACAAAAGGGAAGCAAGATTATTTACAAGGATAGAAAAATATGAATAACTCTAATGAATGGTGCTGGTACAAACTAGCTGTACTTCTCTTTAATTTCTGTGGATTACTATTTTCATTTTTGTGCACTGCATATTTTTGCTTATCCCAAAATAGAATATTTTATAGATCCTCTCAAGCTTTAAAAAGACATCTTGCTGTTGCCACTACTATTGCATCTCAGCTTGCCAACAAACTATAGGGGGGAGGGAGACAGAACATGGGCCAGACATTGAGATGTCAGTGTGAGAACCAAGGATATTTTGGCAGGTGCTTACAAAAGCCAGAAAGACTTTCCCACAACAATATCTGGAGATGGTATTGGACAATGTGACCTGAGCTAATTGCAGTGTGTGTGTGTGTGTGTGTGTGTGTGTGTGTGTGTGTGTGTGTAAGGGGTTTAGCACAGGAAAGATCTAACTCTGGTTTTGCCTTCAAATGTGCCAAAGCGATGTACTCAATAAAGTTTTGCATGGAGAGATTGGACCATCTTGGTGGTGCTTGCTTTGGTTGGGTTTGTCAGTTGGAACCTTGACAGATACTGTATTATCCTTGATATAGGTATATCTGTATGCAAACATGTAACTCTAATTTACATAGAGATTATGCTGACACGTTGCTTGTTGCAGCATAAATATGCTTTATTAACTATTTTTGAGAGAAGTATCCTCATGGCATTAGTAGCATCTTATTCCTAATCTAGAGTTGTCCTCAATGGTTTTTGGTTTGGGAGGTCAGTTTTCTTCTTCTCTTAAGAGAATTCTTAGCTTCCAGACAATCTAGAAATGAATAGAATAGAATACTTTATTGGCCAAGTGTGATTGGACACACAAGGAATTTGTCTTGGTGTAAATACTCTCAGTATACATAAAGAAAAGGTACATTCGTTAAGAATCAAGAATCATAATGATAGTCATAGGGTACAATCAGCAATCAAATCATACTAGGAAACAGTCAATATAAATCGTAAGGATACAAGTGATCAGGGCGTAGTAACTTGATCAGTTATCAGCTTGGTAATACTGGTGGGGAAATAGAATAGAATTCTTTTATTGGCCAAGTGTGATTGGACACACAAGGAATCTGTCTTTGGTGCGTATACTCTCAGTGTATCTATCTAGTTGCTGGGCACTGTGCCTCCATAGTCATTTGGGCTTTGGCTGTAAGAAAGACTGGACACCCAATTTTTCTCTCTTTGAACTAGAATAACAACTCCCAAGAGACTGATAGACCTGGCAGCCAGGTCAACTAGACACTCTTTACTTTAATTTAGTTTAATCCAATCTGCATCCTCTTTATAAGATCTCCACTTTTCCCTGGGAATAAAATATGTTGCTTTTTGTCTTTTCAAGTTTAGTTACTAGTCTTCCTGATTAATCTGCTTCCATGGACTTCTATGGGAGGTTAAATAGTTAGGGATTATCATAAACTGTGGTGCCATTAGGAGTTATTGTTTTAGATGGGGGTGCCATATACCAAATAAACAACATTTGATATTATGTATAATACTTCCTTCCCTTATATTCAGGGAAGTTGCATAATAATGGCCTAGAATTATTGGCTTTGATTTCAGCGGTATGACTTCAACATTGTGGCATCAGTTCAGTAATGTTAAATTCAGTAAATTTATCTCAATAATAGGGAGATAAGTAATGAGAATGCTACTGAGAGCAGAAATGAAATCAAGTATCCTGCTGTCCTGTAGCATTGTCCATTTATTCTAATTTTTTACTTTTCTTAACTGGGGTAGGGAAAGATTCTACCACCCTCCACATTATACATTCCTATCTGCTTATTGACCCCCTCCCCATGTATTCAAAGATTACTATGTGTGAGAACAATATACAAATATAAAAATCAAGAGGGTGTACTTTTAAGTTTTAGTCACTTCTCTGTTTGAGATCCCTTTACTCTTAAGAACATGAATATATTAATCTGTGAGGTGGAAAATGTGCTCTGCAGGCTGTTCCATCTGCCCATGCCATAGGTAACCTGAGATTACACCTATCTGCCATGTGAACACTGCATCATTATCAGTTGCACATCAAGAATCAGAATGAATGTAGAATCAGAATGAATGTAAAATAAATAAATGTCCTTCTACACCACATACTCAGATATTCACTGTGCCTACAATCTTTAAAACACATTACTGGTACAACTGTTGCATGTTTTCTTAGAAAATATAGTTTAGTATTCAAATGAATGGGTAAATGACATTAGGACTATTAGGAAAAATTGTTCCCTAAAAGCATGACTCTTTTTCTGCAGGCTGTATACAACCAATCATAACAATACAAACTCAAGGTTAATCGCACCAAACTTGATTGCAGGAAATACGACTTCAGCAACAGAGTGGTCAATGTCTGGAATACATCTACCTGACTCTGTGGTTTCTTCCCCAAACCCCAAAAACTTTAACCTTAGACTTTCTATTATTGACCTCATCCCCTTCCTAAGAGGCCTGTAGGGGGCATGCATAAGCGCACCAACGTGCCTACCGTCCCTATCCTATTGTTTATTTTTATTTTTCTTATAAGTATCTATCTCATGTATTCAAAACTATATTTATTCTTATACCTGTATCTTGTAAGCAATTGACAAATCAAATAAATACTAAATACTATTCTAATCCATAGACTGGGCTCACATCTCACACTAAACCGAGATGTGGTTTGCTTATTTTCCACGCTGTGTGTGTGAATCCAACCACTGTGATTAAAATGGATGTAAAATAGAGCTTATGCTTTAGTAAATTGTGTAAATGCAGGTAGTTTCTATTTAATCCATAAACCATTATTAAACAAAACATAGGTTACCAGAATGAGCAAATCCAGCCTTTAAATAATATGATCAGTACGCTTTGTATTATAAGCAGAGAATGCTTTGCCCTATCCTAGTGAGTTTATGAGATAGGGTAAAATATTACAGCCAGGGAGCGTGCCTAGTGTGGATTAAATAAAACGTGCATGCACACATCACTTGGAAAGGTTTGATTTGTGAATAGTGTTTAGCGCTGTAGATCAAAAGAAGCATTTTAGAAAATTGACTAAGATGAAATTGTATAGGGAAGGCTTGCAGAAGGAGCAGGGGGAAACTTGTTGAAGTATTTTGAGAGGCAGGAGGAGAAACAGGTTAAAAAGAACACAGGATAAAATAACGTGTTAGGTATCTTGACCCTTTCCTTAGAAATAAATGGAGTCAGGGATGTTCCAATTTCTAGGACTACTCCTTAGTTAGACTAAATGAAATGTCTTCCTCCAGTGTCATGAAAAAGCATAAGCTATTTATTTTTTCCAGATAATTTTTTTAAAGAGGGGCTGTTTTGGGGGATTTCTGCTATGGGATTTAAGGACCCGTCCTTTGTTCATTTTCAGATTACAGTTTTCCACTCGCTTCTCAAAAAGCCTTGCCCAAAGAAAATGGAACACATGTGAAAGACCCCCAAGGAGAACCCACTTTTCATCCCATCTCTGATTCCTTTGATCCAGACTCTGAAGCCTCTTCCACCAGAGTCCTGGAGGAGGAGGAGGAAGGTTTGCTTCCAATCAACCAGTTAAAAGGAATGACTCAAAACAGCCAAATGTCAAAAACCACTTTTTCTGAAACACCTAAAGATGATTCCTTATATGCTATCCTGTTTTCCACCATGGCCACCTAGAATGGGTCCAGCGACTGAAGCATCTATGAACAAGCATGGGAAAGAATCTGCACTCGAGTATTCTTCTTCAGGCTTTGACTTAGGAAGCAGCATGGGGCCCAGCATCTTGCCCTTGTCTCCCATCTTTTCAACCGAGACCACTACAGGACCCCCAGTTGGTCTCAGAACTTCCTCCCAAGATTACCCAAGAGAGCACAGTGGCTACGATAGAAATAGCAGGAGAACAATTAGCAACCGTAGCAGCAGGCGATCTACCAGAAGGAAAAGGCACAACACAGGAGGAGATTCCAAAACCTGTGTCAGGGACAGTTGCAGCTGAGATGGAACTGACAGAAGAAGATGTCATCGGTTCTCATGAGGACAATTTCCAAGGAACTGAGACTGTTTCCAGGACTCCTAACAGCCTATCGGATCACAGCTCTTTGGAGCATTTTTGGGACTGGACCAGTGGACGAGCCCCAACTCCAACTGCTAATCAGAATAGCCAGGATACAGAACTGCCAATCATCACAACTGCTGCAGCAGAAAAGACTTTTACGGCGCAAAACAGAGATCTCCTGCTTGCCTCAGGAGTTCCCTGGAGTTTGACACAGGTAAGAAAATGGTGTGTGGGCCATTGAGTGATGAGTATTTAAACTTAGAAACCCCTGTGTTTTTAAAGGCTGGGAGAAACAAGCCATTTAACATGGTTTTATGTTATTTACATTCTTCTTCCAACGTGACTTGCCCGTTAATTTCTTTACAGGTGGTTATTTTCATAAGCAACACAAGCATGATCCAAAACCATAACACTAAAGTGCCACAGACGTGCAGGATCAAAATTCTATTTTAAAAAGCTGCAAAATTCTATTTTAATAAAGCCCTTTATTTTTCTTATAAAGGGGCTTAAAACTAATTAATTGATAATTAATTTCCAGGTTATTTTTAAGGCCCAAACCCTCTCAAGATGGTATCTATGATATTATGAATAAAACAAATGTGAAAATCAATATACTGCAAACGTTATAATATCTCTCCTATCAGTAAAACAAACAATTTTAAAATAAATCTTAATTTCAGTGATTTATTAATTGGCTAATAAAAAGCTATCAAGTTCTAGTTTGGGGTAGTTAAGATACATTTTTCGAAACTATGATAAAGCTCACATATTTAGAATAGCCTAGTAATGATAGCTTAGTATTTCTGCCTAAAGTCATGAATCAGTCATTCTAAAATTCTTTAAGAGTAAGCCTTCTGTAGCCATGTCAAATATTTTGATACAGTTGAATGTGTTTTGTTTCATTTCATCGGAGCAATAGGTTTATTGTCTTAATTGATCCATTTATTAATTTTTAAATTTAACAACTGATTCTCAAGATAATCGAAATATTTTAATTTTTTTCTTTTTTAAAAAATGTAATTGTGACACTATGAAGAGCAATTCTAATTGTGTTCATTCTTCTGAAGTTTTTTTTTAGATTTATATTTTTAAAGATTCAAATAATCTGATCTTAGAGAAAGAATGAGATATATGTACACACCTAGGACAACTGAGTAGGCAACACATTGGATTTAGCTCCAGAAAAGTGCAACAGAGCATGCAGGAATATATCCATATGTACTATATTATTTATATGGGACTGGAATAGAAGTGTTTCACCCTCAAGAAAATATTGTGCCTGCCAACCAAGTATTATATAATCTATTCTCTGAGATTTCACCCCAACGTTTTGTTTCAGATGCTTAACTCAGTTCATTTTTCATTTGTATACAGATTGACTACCGTATTACTAGCATAAGCATTGTGCTTGTTTGCCAGTGTTCAAACAAAACTTTGAACACCTACATTGTGTATGCCAGTTTGTATAAGTCATGTTCTTGGGTTTCAAATACAATGGCCCAAAATTTAGTATGAATTTTATACACCTGTGTTATTGATCCATGTCTAAAGTTTATTGAGCATTTTGGAGCCACAGTGGCTCCTATTCTCAGATTCATCTATTGTATCTACATCTTTGAATATCACCATCAGATCTGAGAAAAATGCTACCAGTTACAGTGTAAAATTAAGGGATAAAACAATTGGTTGCCTGATTTGGGATAAAACTTCATATTTGTTTTTTTTTTAAATGATCATGCTGCTTCCCAAAATATTTCCATGTTAACTCAGAGATGTCTTCATTGGTTTTGTTTTGTAGATTATATGTAAGGACTGGAGCAACCTGGCAGGCAAAAACTACATCATCCTGAACATGTCAGATAACATTGATTGTGTGAGTCACTTGCTTTTATATTTAAATCTCTGTCATCTACAACTTCCCCTCCCTTTCAGTAATTCTTAATGAAAGTGATTTATTATCTCCATCAAGTAATAAAATGCTATTTCATCATCAAGAACAATATTCTGAATGTTCATTTAAAATATGTTTCATCCTACATTGGCCATTTATTTATTAATATCATATACTCATATATTTGTATGAGTATAGTATAATACAGTATAATATTGTATACTCATATACAATATTCCATTATTATAGATCTTGAAGCATTTTAATAAACTATGGCTGTAATATTTCCTAAACAATTAAATATGTGTAAATAAAGAAGTTTGGATAAAGGTTTTATATAATATTTCTGGACAGATTGTTGCTAAAATACCCTTAACTAAGATGCTGCTATTAAATAGTCCCTTTCCCACACATATAGTATCAATTTCCAATAAATACTTTTCTTTGAATAGGCCCACAATATTACTTTTGGACGATACATTTTATGTTAGGCTTAGGAAACATATGATTCTGCATGAAAGTGGATGGGAGAAGTGTATGTGTTTGTGTGTGTATGCTTTGTATGAATTGATTAGCAAAAGAAAGGAATATTAGAGATCCAGTTCTATATTCTTGCTTTCCTGGATTATTTCAAGGACACAAAACCAAAAAGGATCTCTGGATCTGACTCAGGAGAGAGATTCAGACTAATTGGGGTGGGTTAAATGTGCTCCCCTCCCATTAAATCAAACTTATTTTATAAGTTGCCTTCTGCTATTTTTCAGAAGAGAGGTGATGCCCAGACATGGAATTCAGATAGCTATTTAGATTAGAACTTCATTAGAAGTTTGCTGATAGACTGGTAAACTACCTGCAGTTTTGGTAACTGGCAGTGTAGGCTTTAAGAGTTATATCTTTTCTCCAGTTTGGAAACAGGCAATTTAAATAGGCAGTTTCCATTGGCAGAAGCTGTTTTCTTGTCCTAGTTTCTTAGGTAAGGCATATAAGAGGACAAAATGTTTTCTGTTTCTTAATATAAAGAACAGGAAGGAGAGAAATAGAGTTTTCTTTTCTTTTCTGACAGCAGCATAGCACAGCAGGATCTAGAAAATGCAACTGGTTATTTTCTGTCATCAATTGATTTGCTAGCTATCAAGCAAATTTCCAGACATTATTTAGACCGGCGAGCCAACCATTTCAGTATTTAGTATTTCATGGAGTTTGAATTTTAACAAATGAGGGAGATACTTTTTATGGTTTTGGATGACTGGAATAAAAAAGATTTAGTTCAAAAGGTTTAATAATCAAATGATGGTGATTGAGCAAGCACAAATTTAGACATTCTTCACTATACATAAGTCATGGAGGGATAATTATATCTGTGATGAAGGAGAAATCTGCTCATGCTGAACATTTATTGTATTGCTCTGTTTGTAACCCAGCGGCAGTGGGTCACAGATGCAAGGGAAGGAATATCTGTCTCTCAAGGTTAAGAAGATACAAACAATACTCTATAAGGGATAACATATTTGTTTATTTATAAAATGTATATAGCCATTTATCTCGCATAAAGTGACTCTAGGCAGCATACAGCATAAGCAATACATATATAAAACAGGTACAAGAGAGGATGGACATTAAACATAATAATGGAACCATGTCACTGGTCCCCTGGGACCGCAGGCCTAATGACATAGCCAGGTCTTGAGGGATTTCTGAAATATTGGATGGAGCTAACCTCACTTTGGGGAAGAGGATGCAGAATGTTCCCAAAGCAAAGAAGGCCCACCTTAGATATACTCCCAGTACAGTTCTGAACTTTAGGTAGGTAAAATGGAACCAAATGGAGGTTTAATGAGATATTGGAATGCTTCAGTGTTCCAAGACCGATAAAAATAAACATGTTCATTAGCTTTAAAAAAAGGTGTATGTCAGAGACAATCAAGGAAATAAGAAATGGCATATGATATCATGAAATAAATCTGGTCTTGCCAGCTAAAACCCAAAACAGGATTACTGCACAAGGCATTAAGAGATCATGCTTTGCATCCAGTCTTTTCAGCCAGTGGAGTATGATTCAAAAATATTTAAAGGGGTGGAGGGTTTCTGCTCTGACTGACTGGATAGAATGTAACTTTTCTTCTATCACATATACTCATAACGGTAAAAGAAATTGTAGGCATTTTCATTAATTTTTAAAGGTTATCAGCTCTGGTTGAGCAAGCATGTAGTCTTTTACTTCGTAACATGATAGAAGATAGTTCTCTGAGCTCTCCTTGTGTTACATTATTTATACTGACATTTCTGAAATGGAAAAGAGATGGCAAGAAAGATGCACTGGCTATTTGTTCATCAAATTCTATTGAAAGGGGGTGGTATTTTTCTATTCAGTCATATCACTGGAAATGTTATTTTTTTCTCAGGAACACATTTTTCTCTGCTCCCCATAAGGCTCTGACTGCTCAGTCTGTGGTGATGGAGGAAGACCTATCGTTCCTGCAATAGTTCTACCAGGGTGGGCCAGGGATTGCTTATTACTAAAGCTGCTCTCCTAATTTCCTTTCCTTTAGGGGGATTGTCCTTTGCTCTGTTGTCCAAGATTTTTATCTTCTGCTGTTCATAAGCTTTGCCTTGTGAGCTGAGGTTCTGGTGTGTCCTTGTGACTCAGGTCTGGCTCTTCCTTGTCTCTCCCCATCCGCCCTTTGCCAGCCCCAAGCATTTGAGGTTCCCATAGCAACCAGTAGTGTTAGCACATATTAATAACTAGAGTAGCCTTTGAGTTGGCACAGCAACTGAGCCAGAATAGATGTGGGGATGACATTGCCAATTGATGTGCAAGATCTTAGAAGAACAGGACCATCTCTGTTTGACCTGAATCTGGGTACAAATGATGAGGCTCTTGCTCTTTAAAAAATTAGTAATACTGTGTCTTTTTCCTTTCTTCCAAAGACTGCAGTAGTGGTGTAAATAGATATGTCCCTCTATCATCAATCAAGGCAGCATCTTGTGAGATCCTTATGTGTTACCTGCAGCATCTCCAGCCTTGTGATCTTGCATTTTTGTCCATATTTGAAATCTTTAAGGAAATGAGGTTTCAGGATACTTCAAAAGGGAATAATTTTTTGTTCCTTCCTGAATTTTAAATGATACTCTTCCAATCATCTTGATCCCCAGGTTATATGACCAGGTGATAAAAAATGAATTTAATTGTGTTTGTGTGCATACATAAACTACAACTGATTTGTTGAATCCAGAAAATCACAAAATTCGAGAATGGTAGCAGTTATGATGGAACTACTAGGGAATACATGAACACAGATTTTGAAACAATAAAGTTGATGGAGTAAAATGGAAATGGATGTCTTTCAAAATCTTGGCTTTTAAAAGATCTCATTTTTTTATATACTATATTTGGATGCAAAAGTGTGTTCAAGAAATCTGTTTGTTTTTACTTAGAGAACTAAAAATATTTTTTGCTATAGGAAGAGTTCCGAGTGGAGAGAGGCCTCCAGTTGCTGGCCCTGATGGAGGATGCCTTCTCCAGATATGACAATGGATTGCAAGGGCAATGGTTGATCTCCTTAAGCAAACCTAATGAGAATGACAAACATCTGCTGATGACCCTGGCAGGAGAACATGGTAAGATTTTGGTGAAAAATGAAGGGTGTCTGACCTTTATTGTGATTATTCTATTCTTTTCCCTGTACAAGTATCTTTCATGCTGTTAAAGCATCTAACTGGACATCATTAGACATCATTTCAACAGGATTTTACTATTTCACAAATGAAGGCAAATATACCTGCCCTAATATACTAGGACAGATATATTTGCCTTCATTTGGATCCTGCATCAAACTGGTTTAGTCACTGGGACCAGAGGTTTAGTCTAAACTTTCAGATGGTTGCTGGAGCCCATTTTCAGGGAACTTCTTTCTAGCAGAAAGTTAGAGAAGTTCTGCTAGAGAGAAGTTCCCTGAAGGTGGGCTCCAGCATGAGACCAAAAGTTTGGACTAAACTTCTGGTCCCAGTAACCAAACCTGATTAGATCCTGCATTTTACTTTTTGTTCAGTAAATGCCATAAGGTACAGGTAAAGTCTCTCTGAAAATCAGTTCACTTTCTGCTAACTTTATAGTCATGTGTCCATGTAATTTTCATAGCAACAACACAGAAAAGGTTTGTGGAAGTAGTGGTCTTCTTCTAGAATATTTTTCAACTTCCTAGACTAGCCTGTACATAAAATTCCCTGTTTCCCTGTCATCCAAATCCTAGCGAGATCCCACTCTGCCTAGCCTGTACATAAAATTCCCTGCTTCCCTGTCAACAGAGGTGTGAACTATGATTGTATTTTGGATGTTCTATCAGGAGTCATGCTGTAGGACAAATAGCTGAGAAGGATAAGCACCTAAATCTTATTTACTTTATAATTATTCCACATGTATTTCCAATTAAATTAAATTAAAATTTCAGTGCAGTGGCTGCTTTTTGGAAAGGCTCTGTGGGACTTTCAGGGACTACAAGTGAGCTTCATAAATCAGTATATTAACTCTTATACTGGCTGTCATTTTTTAAACTATTTCTCTCTTTTTAATCTTTTACAAGATTCCCCCTGCTGTTTTGCATTAGAATCTTGTCACACTAGAAACTTCAAACTTCTTCAATTATTATATAAATCATTGCCACCCTACTTTCCCCCCATCACATGTTTCTGTTGGTGCAGCATTTCTAAGACATTCCTTGATGACTACATCTTATAGCCTGAGCTGGTTTGGGATGTCATTTTATATGTATGTAAAATTTGGAGTTGGATTTACAAACTCTGTCCCAGCCATGGAGAATCCATGACATCCCCAAGTCTGCAATGTTTTCCTCATATCCCATTCTTACATTTCTCTCTAGACTAGAAAACATGTCCTTCATCTTCCCAATAGTGATACTACAGTACTTCAAAAATACCACTCAATGTTACAGTGAGATATAGTGGCAGCATGTGAAGACAATAATTATGTTTGCGTTTATGTGAGTGCATATTTACACATAAGGTTCTGGTCCAAGCAAGCCCATCAGGGCTCACATGCCAGCAGTGATTGCTTTTATCCAGTTTGCACGGTGATCCATTTATTTTTGGTTCACAGTACTGATGCTCTTGCACAGAACAGTTTGTCTCTAGGGTTGAAATATGTGGTTGGTTCTTGCTTTTTCTTGCTCTGCCACCCAAAATTAAGTGATCTACATCAGGGGTGGGATTCAAATTTTTTAACAACCGGTTCTGTGGGCGTGGCTTAGGTGGTGGGCATGGCTTGGCGGTCATGTGACTGGGTGGTCATGTTATTGGCTGGATGTGGCCAACTCAATATCACTCACATCGAGGCACGCATCTTCTCGTCTGGTTTCTCAAGACTGTGGGGATGCTGCAACAGTCAAAAAATGGTGAAAAATGGTCATAAGTCACTTTTTTCAGTGCCATTGTAATTTTGAATGGTCACTCCACACAAGCAAAGTGTGGGGAAAAATAATTTCAGAGAAGTTCCTGAGACAGGAAGTCTAGTCCTGCCAAGAATGTAATAAGGGTTAACGGAGAGGCAGTTTCTGTAAGCAACACCAGAATGTTTCCTTTCTGCCTTCCTTACAGGATTAGGCCAGTAATTTCTTCTAACAACAGTTCTCCGAACTGCTTAGAATGTTAACAACCGATTCTAACAAATAGGTGCGAACCTGTAGAATCCCACCTCTGATCTACATCTTATTCAGGGAAACAGTGAATGGATAAAAACAAATTCTAGAATGATGTAACATCTTTTTCTCAGCCGTTTAATGTGAACGTGGCAAATTTCATGCAGTTTTAATGCAGAGGTAGGCTTGCAATAAGTGGGCCTACAGAATATTTACAAAGAATTTGTTCTTATGGTTGTGTATCCATGGAGGATAAATGGGGAAGGCGCAAAAAATGAGACATATCAGTCAACGTCATTCCCAAATGCAACAATTTTCAGATGACAGGACACAAATATACAGCTGTAGAATTGACATGATGAAGTCACTATGTTGCACATCAGCATTTCTCAGTGATTGCAGACCCCACTGGTTCTCATAATAGTGACTGTGGGATGCTTGTAATGTACGGTTTTTCTATCCATGTAGAACCACAGCCCTGATGTGAACATTGCTTCTGAATTCTAAAGCATATTTAGTACTCTACAGTGAAAACAAGTGTTCTCAATTATATTATTACTTTTAAACAGGAAATAATGCTTTCATACAGACATATTTCTGTACTCAAGAAAGCAAGTGGAAGAAGAGTACCCTGAATTAATGCATTTTTAAAAATCTGATACATTTCATCTCCTAGGAGTTGTTCCAACAAATGATGTCCTCTTGGCATTAGGTGACGTGCAGAAAAGCTTAGCTGAGGTAAGACCTTATTTACTTGTATAGGAGAAACTAGGGGAATAGAATAAATGAATTGATTTTCTCCTGTAACCATGCACAGTAGTTTATTCTTTTCTGCCTGTAGATTACTGATTACATTGCCATTAGATGTCACTTTTCATTAGTTGCAAGTGATTCTGTGGATATGTATTCTTGCATTGTATCATGATTTCTCGAGATCTGGTATGGTCTTGTTGAAGAATTACCAGATTGGTTCAGTTTATCTGATCAATTACAATTAATTGGACATTAAAAATCCAGAGTTGATACGCAATGGAGATGGGTGGTTTCTAAATTTGATATAAAAATAAATATATAAATTAAGCCTAGATCTCATTCTTGCTCATTGTATTTATTTATTTATTTAATCGTATTTCTATACCGCTCCCTCTCCCAAAAGGGACTCGGGGCGGTGTACAGCCTAATAAATACATAAAAATACAAAGTTAAATAGAATTTAAAACCAGATTAAATACAAATGTGGCTGCATCCCGTCCGACTATAATTCATTTAAAACCGGGATAAATAAAATTTAAAAATGCAGAGAATTGAACTCTGTTGTTTCCAGTAATTGAACTTTCCTGTTCTGTCTGTAGGAAATCCTCACTGGCTAAACGTTGCTTTGGCCTTCTCATTCTCTACCCAAATGAGATATGTGCTGAATTTCCTTATGGAAATTCATTTTTGTACCCAAAATCTAGAAAGTTCAAAAGGGATAACATGAAGATCAGAGGACTTTGCACAATGTTCTCATTGGACATTTCAGCAATATCAAAGCAATGACCTATTGCAGTGGTGGAATTCAAAATTTTTTACTACTGGTTCTGTGGGCATGGCTTGGTGGGTGTGGCAGGGGAAGGATACTGTAAAATCTCCAGTCAGAGGTGGTATTTGCTGGTTCTCCGAACTACTCAAAATTTCAGCTACCGGTTCTCCAGAACTGGTCAGAACCTACTGAATATCACCTCTGCTCCTAGGTATACCATATTTTAGTAAGCAAGGTAAGAGGTAACCAAAATGCAAGTGATCATCAGTCAGGCTTCTCAATCCAGAAATGAGTGCAGCTGATACAAAAGATGGATACAAAAAAACAAAAAACACTGAAACAGCTTGCTTTCCAAAGTGGTGGGTCCTTGAGAGATCTAGCTCTTCTGAGCTGTTTCCCCCAGGCACCATTTGTCCCCAGAATTTATCTCCACGGGACAATGGCCTTGTCATGAAAAAACATGCCTCTCTGTTAGCATACCTACAATAAAATCACACTGCCAATTCTCCTGGCCCAGGGATGCTACCAAACACCCACTCCTCAAGAACCTCTACAAGCTGAGGTTAATCCCTTTGCCCAGCTATAGCCTTGGTGTAAAACACACAAAGGGGACACAAAGGAACATGTAGAAGAGAGCATCCTCGTGGTACCCAGGATGAGAGTTCATAATATTTCTTCCAGAATAAATATTCAATAATTCAAAGAGTAATACTGTGAGCTGTGGTGGTGCAGTGGTTAGAATGCAGTGTTGCAGGATGATCCACATTCCACTGCCAGGAGTTCAAATCTGACCCACTCAAGGTTGACTCGGCCCCCAATTATTCTGAGGTCGGTAAAATGAGGAACCAGATTATTGGGGGTAATATGCTGATTCTGTAAACCACTCAAAGAATGCTGTAAAACACTGCAGAGTGGTATATATAAATCTAAGTGCTATTGATAATATTGGGTGTCTAGGAGAGAGCTCTATTGCTGAATTTTTGTCTCCCACAATCAGAGCCCTTTCTTCAGTTTTGGAGGAGATGACTTGATAGTTTTACAGTCTTTGAGCCAAACTCCCAGAGTCAAACCATTATATCTTAAAAATGTAAATGTTTAAAATGTAAACAAATAAAATTCATTGATTCATTTTTAGCAGGCATATAGTTTTGTCATAATGCAGGTTTTTTGGTTCACAATATTAAAATGCTGTTTGTACGTAAGTATTTAAGAGACTTATATGACAGTCCATCTTATATATAATAATATCAGATAGTTCATAGCATAACAGTAAAACATAAAAAGAAACAATAATACCAACTGCAAAGCCACAACTTGTGGAGATCCAGAAAGAGAATTCCACCATACATCTGCCAGTCTCACCTAGTCCAATGCCTGAGTTAGCTTCACTCTTACAGCATGAATTTCAAATAGAAAAACCCAATTAAATATATATATATATTTACAAGGACAGGGAGGATTTTAAAAGGCTTCATGTGGTTCTGAGCAGACCATAAATTTATTGCTAATAATCTTATCTAGAAAGGTTTTTCCATGAATAGGGACAATATTGCCAACAGGTCAATGCACCTCACCAGTCATTTCCCTTGTTTCAGTTGAAATAGGATCATTGAAGACATTGCAAGAATGGGATATTGCTCTGTGTGTTTATTATAAAAACCTCACATGGTTTTAGTTTTCAGTGCCTAATGTTTTAGCGTTTTTAACCTTTTGTTTTATACTGTTATTTATATTTATATTGTATTGTAAGCCACTCAGAGTCATTTGATAGTGAGATGGATGGCATAAAAAATTAATACATAAATTATTATTGCACTGAGTGTATTTCACAATTCGTTTTTAGATTGGAATCCAGAACTATACAACTACATCAAGTTGCCAGTCACGTCCCAGCCAGACACACAGCGATTATGGGAAGCTCTTTGTGGTACTGGTTATTATCGGCTCAATTTGTGTCATCATCATTATCATGGGACTAATTTACAACTGTTGGCAGAGACGCATGCCCAAAATGAAGAACATGGTGAGTCCCTTTATGGGTTAAACTATTTTTTTTTTTCGAACAAAGGCTTCCTGGTTGCCTGCCTTATTTCCCAAATGCATTTTTTTTTTTAAAAAAAAGGGTTTTCATTTTCCTCTCCCACCCATTTCCTCTCTTCTAGTCACATGGTGAAGAACTACGATTTGTTGAAAACGGTTGCCATGACAATCCCACCTTGGATGTAGCCAGCGATAGCCACTCTGAGATGCAAGAAAAGAAGCCGAGTGTAAACGGTGGGGGAGCTGTTAATGGACCGGAGAGCTGGGATGTTCTGATTAACAAGCAAACAAATGAAGAGGGAGAGGCCTTTGAGGAAGATACCCACCTCTAAACGAAAACCCCACCTATGGGATTGCACTTGTGCTTGATTTAAAAGCCTAAAGCTGAGGGTGGCTCCTCAGGAACTCGTTTTTTCCCCCCCAGTTTGGAATAGATCTGCTCTGAAGCATTAGCACAGTCCTGGAGCCAGAAAGGCCACCCTGAGCCGTGGGGGTGGGCATGTTTGTCTCTTGCTGTCAGTAGCGCCAATGCTTTAATCACATAAAGATGCACTTGCTCTAGTCTTTTGGTAGAAGAAGAGAATGGCTAAGTTTGAAAAATAAATGGTGTCATGCCCCAACACGATGCTTCCTGAAAGATTTGCTGACAGAGGTAATAGAGCAACCGGAAGAATTGGGTTCATAATCTGTCTCAAAAAGTGCAATAGGAGAAGCTACAATGAAAAACGCAGACTCCTTTGGGATATAATTTTAATATCTTTGGTCAATTCACCACTGATCCTGTTGCTCAGTTGTCCTAGTAGAGGTTTGTGAGGCTTTCTCCTACAGCCACCATGTACCACAGAAGGGCAAGTGGTTAGACTGAGGCATCTTTTTGTGGGCAGTAATTTTTTTTAACTTCTCTGAATGGTTGTGTTTAGGCAAGAAATTATATTCTACACAAGTCCTGATGTTCTGTATTGCCCTGACTTTAGGTTCTCATTTGATAGATTGCATGACTTCCTTACCTTGGTAATTATCTTTGCAGTAGAAGCTCCTTAATGTGGATCCAAAATTCTTAGTGGAAACTGCAGGATTAGACATGGCCCTGAATTACTCTAGCTTTGTTGGTGAGAATACAGAAAATTATTTTCCTAATATAGAATAAATTCCTACTAACATTTCAACAAGACTCAATATGTTCAGACAACATGATAAGCAGAGCAGATGGTTAGTCAGGAATACATCAGATGCATACCAGTTAGCTCTTCCCTCAAACCTTTTCCATGACCATGGCTGGCTTTCAGTGCATGTCATATTATCTGCTCATTTACATGTGTTCCTCTAGCTAGCGGTGCAGAAATTGTGGGTATACAATATTATCTATCATCTATCTGTCTATCCATCCATCCATCCATCCATCTATCCATCATCTATTTATCTTTCCTATCATCTATCTATCAATCATCTATCTATCTATCTATCATCTATCTCTGGTATCAACAATTGTTGGGCAGCTAAGAACTGCCAAGGAAGTCACATTGTTATGATTACCCATATGCTCTGAGTGCCATGTTGTTTAAATACAACATTAGGGTAAAGTAACATATAACTTTGGTTATGTGGTGCTCTTTCTCCCTTTTTTGTTACCGTGAAGGGACAGTAGTATGGTCCAGTTCGAACTGAAACTCCACAGGATAAATCTTTTCCCCAGGCTCCTTGGTTCTGAAAATCAGCATATATCCTATGATAGGATGATGATTCTATAATTTTAGCAGTTGAAAAATTGAGGTTTTATTTTAAAAAGCAGCAGTAAATTACGAGGAGAGCATGAATGACAAATTTCAATGAAAAGACAGGGAATAGGAGTGTGATACCTGCAGAGAAAGAAAGAAAGGAATAAGAACAAAAATGGAATGAGAAAAGAAATAGAGAATAAGAAATTATGGAGTTGTGTGCTTTCCTTTAAATATATCAACTGGATAAGTTCTTAAGACTGGCAGTTAGACCAAAATAGCAATAAATAAATAGTTTCAGCCTCCAAGGTGTTTCACTGCAGCTAATTTAGTTCCTATGAGAAGGTCGGTAATTACTGTCTCTAATCTTGTTTGATCTTGGAGGAAACACATAGCGAATGCTGTTCTATAGCTATGCAATACATTTTCGTTTAGACTCACTTGATCTGTGTGAGCAAAAATTTATTTGAATAAATTTGGTTAGCTTACAAGAGCCCTTGAGATCAAAACTAGAGCCACGATTTCTCATAACCAGAATGTCCCAAGGCTGTTTCCAGAAACTCTTTTAAGAAACATATAAGCAGAATTTGATTTGGTCATATGTATTCAAACATTGATAAATAATCTTGTATTGCTTTGCTCTGTTCTCTTCAGAACATTACCATGTTGCACATATCCCATAGTTTCTTATTTTGAAAAATAGCAGATTTCTGACTGCAGATCCAACTGAACTGCAAGTTGCTCTTTAAGAGAATTGCTCATAAAAATTCATACATACTGAAAGAAAAGTGACAATAATTTGTAAATGAAATCTGTGTGTATCTCATCTATAGCTCACTTTGAGTACTGAAATCTGTCCCCACAAGACATAAAATTATTTTTAGCACTGTTTAATTTCATTGACAGATATATATATATATATATAAATATTATATACATGCCTTCTCTTAAACAGTGTTGTTGAAATAGAGGTAAAATTATTATTAAATCCCTAGCTAGATTCAAGTTGGGGAAGTAAACTTGTGTAAATTGTATATTTCAAGATTACATATTTCTTCTTGTGGGGGAGATACATGCATCTTAATTTCTAACTGATGCTGTTTTTGAGATCTTTTGTATCTTTATTCATTTGATTTATTGTTTGTCTCCTTTTTGTCCTATCTATATCTGGAATTATGAGGAATAATTAGTTATAACTCTCTTTGTAACTGATGTTTTTCTTATCTTGATTAAAAGAAGCGCCATCACATTTATTTTCTTTCACTCATATTGCCCTAAATTTGTTTTGCTCTTTAATTTGGTCATTCTTTGCTGTCAAATTATTGTATGGCATGCTAACCAGCCATTTTTGGAACAGAATATGAGTGGCAGAAAATGGCACCATTTAATATTAAGCATGACAATAAAAGAATGTTCATTTAAATGTAAGGTTAGAAATATTGCCTATGATCTTTCCTTCTATATACAAGAACACACTGCAATCCATTATAAAATATCTTGTTCAGTTGTGCCTCAAGGGATTTAGAACAGAATAAAAGAACAGAATAACAAGAGTTGGAAGGGATCTTGTAGGTTACCTAGTTCAAACCACCATCCAAGCAGGAGACCCTACACCATTTCTGACAGATGCCTGTCCAGTCTCTTCTTGAAAATTTCCAGTGATAAGGCATTCACAGTTTCCAAAGGCAAGTTGTTCCATTGGTTGATTGTTCTCACTGTCAGAAAATTTCTCCCTATTTTTAGGTTGAATCTCTCCTTAACCAGTTTCCATCCGCTATTCCTTGTCTGGCCTACAGCTGCTCTGTGACAGCCATTAGACACTAGGATGCTAGTGGGAAGAAGGCAGGGTAGGAAATTAAAGAGAGCAAGGTAGGATAAATACAACCTGTCCTCAAATATGTCTCACAAAATGTCTTACAATCCAAGATTCCTCTTTCATTCTCACTTTATTCCACTGATGCCTTTTCTTCCTCTGCATGTTAGAAGGATATTAAGCATAGTCTTGTGTGCAGATGTCATACTGAGTGTACTGATTTTTGAATAAGACCAAGGATTCCCAAGTGCTGATACCCAACTGACCCAACTCTTCATTGATTGCCGTGACACAGACACAGCTTTCAAGATCTTTTTCTTGCCTGGTCTATAGATACTTAGTTATTATTATCTTGTTCTATCTGGTTTTAGGACTAATTAATCAGCTAATTAACCCATTCTGTTTATGTCAATTTGAAACCAACTAATGAACAGCAACTTTCAAGTTTTCATGAAGTTCTGCTTTTACCATACAAGTTGAACTGTTTTTCAAAGCCAGCAGGTTCTGACATATAGTAAGACTAGCATCATCATACATTTTTGCAGTTTCTTATGTTGATTGCATGCTTTCATAAAATGTCTGTCATATGCAATTTGCTTTGAATTTTTCCCTGGAGTGGATTTTTAAGTTGCCTAGGGAATTTTCCCCAACCAACATATTCAGTGGCTGGGTTCATACAGAATGGACTAATTTAAAATAAGATCAGGGAGCTTATGGTTCACAATATTACAGAAATCTATCTACAGTTTTTAAATCTTAACATGAACAAGGGCTTCACATTAAACCATACCATTGTTGGCCATAGCATGTTATATGACCTCATTAATAGGATTTAGGTTATCAAGTTATATAATCCTAACCATTGTTTGATTCTGAACACGCATAAATTTTCCTAATCTCTACTCTATCTTTTCTCAGTTTTAGTCTTTTTTCCTATCAAGTCTATCTATACCAAGATCTTGGTGAGTTAAGGAATTTTGTTATAACAGCTAATAATTTGTTGAACTGATTTGTTCTTTTATTCAAAACTTTCAGCCATCAATACAAAACTGGGTCTGATGAGATTTATTGATGGGAAAGGGAGGGAAGGAAATTAACTGAAGACATTTGGAAAAAAAAACCCTACTTCATAACCAATATCTTTCTTAATTTCTCAATAATTATACTAACTGATATATTATTGTGCTTATCCTTTCTTTCTGTAAGAAGGCAGGCCAATTCATTTGCAAATATTTACAATCAACGTTTTTGAAAACAAAAACTATATATTATGACAATTTATCAATACAATATGATGTCTTGAAAACAACATAGATATGATCAAATGCTACATTGTTTCTTATGTTCCTATTTTGGCTTTTAATAGGTTCAATTAAATGTTTAAAAATGCATATTTATTATACTTGCATAATTTTTAAAAAGTTACTGTTAACCATAGGTTGTGAGGCAGAGAATGCTTTCAATCTAGAAAAGGCTGTTATTAAGTTATCGCCTCCCCTCATTTAAAGAATTTTATAAAGTATCCAGGCACTGTCACATTTAATCTGTTATATTTCTTGCTTTTCCATTGCTTTTCCAATCTTTTTGTTTACTATAGGGGAAAAAACTCATTAAGGAGTAAACTGTAGAATAATTACGCAATACATTCCTGTCTGAGAGCACTCAAATGTACAAGCATAGGAGGCAGCCATAGAAAAGCAATCATAACTATCCACTTCAGCTGGATAATGCCTTTATTGAAATCAAGCAACATGGTAAAAATAACTGGCAAGAATAAGACAGGAGTTGGTCCTCTTCCACAAGTTACACCTGTGGCCATCTTGGAAACTTATGTTGAGCCACACTGACCTCTGGTGGTTAAGGAGAACAGACCCAGAAAAATTAAAGCTACTTTGCTCCCTATTCTGTATTCATCTACAAATATAATTATTTCAGTACTGTTTCAGTACCTGGTATTAACTGACGACTCTTTAAAATATGCTGCGTTTAGTGAGTTAACAATCACTTTACAGAAGAAAATAATGGAACAAAAGCCAAAAGAAGGTTTGTATATTAATGCTTGCAAGAAGACTTCTCTAGAAAAAAAAGATGCAATCTTTTATAGTTTATTGCCAGTCAATGTTATAATCCAAGCACTAGTGGATAATTGGTGGATAATTGCTAGTTTCATCGATGAAAGTAACTATGGGAGTATTCCATCCTCCCCCTTGTTTGATTAAAAAAAAAAATTGTAATAGAGAATAGAATAGAATACTTTATTGGCCAAGTGTGATTGGACACACAAGGAATTTGGCTTGGTGTAAATACTCTCACCATACATAAAGAAAAGATACATTCGTTAAGAATCAAGAATCATAATGTACAACACTTAATGATAGTCATAGGGTACAATCAAGAGAGCCAGTTGGGTATAATGGTTAAAACATTGGCCTAGAAATCAGAAGACTGAGTTCTAGTCAAACCTTAGACATGAACTGGCTGACTAGGTGTCAGTCACTCTCCCTCAGTCCAACACACCTCATAGCATTGTTACTGTAACAAAATAGGAGATGGAAGGAACATTATGTACATTCATTACCCTGAATAATTTATAAAGTAATAAAGGCAGGCTTAAAATAAATATCCACAAGCCATAATAAATAAATAAATATCCAGGACCCATGAGGAGAGCTATAAATGAAGGAGGATTCACCTGAAGAACAATTAGGATAAAAACTAAATAAACAAAGGGAAACAGAAGAAATGCCATGCCTTGTTTACAAGCATCTTAGAATATCTCACCAAGAGGTTCCTGAAAATTAATGTCCAACAACAAAGTAAAGGCAAACACTTTTGATGTACAGAGAGTTTTAACTGATGAAAATAATATACAAAAGAAGGAAGCTTGTGCTGTTAAAATGGAATTACAAGGGAAGTTTATCCTCTCACCCCCCAAAAAAAAGAATAGAAGAAAATTTTTGCAAAAATATCTAGGAATAGGTTAGTTGCAATGTAAAGTTTGATCCTTGTTCAAATGGATTTTAAAAATTGCCTTTACTCCTGTGTAGACCTGAAACTTGGGCTGTGTCACCAGTCTTATTTTTAAAAGAAGAAGAATAATTCTCAATAATTGCAGAAAATGCTTTTCCACTAGACTTTTTTTTATTCATATGAAATTATGCAAGCATGAATGATGGAAATTCTTAATCAAGTGTCTACAAAATCTATTGCTATAATTTCCAGATTGTATGGAATACTATACAATTACCATAATTTATGGAGATCTACTGTGTTGGTAATTTGTTGATAGCCAATAAATCATTTGCAGAAGATGTTCCAAGATGGCACACAACTTTTTGTCACAGAAATAGAAGAGCAAGATTTCAAAGATTATGGGAAATGACTATTTCCTGGGATCTGTATGGCAACCCAGACCCTTGACTTCTTGTAAATTGTGCCTCTATACATGCATGCATGGGTTCATATATCACACTAAGCCACACTGGTTTGATTTAGTGCTGGGATCACAAATGCAGTGCCTGCATATATTTTCTATGCTGCCTGTGAGCTCTCAACCAGGCCATTATATTTATTCTTTTAATTACAATAATGGGAAGGTGGCTAACTGTAAAGGAAAGTATCACCCTCTGGCATCATTCTTATTTCCACAAAAGCCTTTAGGTTCCACCAGAGCCTCAAAAGCTTGCTTAGTAAATTAAAATGAGAGGTAATTAAACCCATTGCTTTCTCTGAAAATACCCCTACCTCAAGGGGAGGAAAAAGATGTATACTAGAGAGTTTTCTATAATAGAGGTAAGTCCTCATTTAATAACCACATTTGAGACTGGCAACTCAGTTGTTTACCTGATGCATGCAGTCACTAAGTGAAACTGAAACTGTACTTACAATTTTACTTCAGCTTTCCTATATTTTACAAACCTGCAAAAGTCATAAATGTGAGGGTTGGTTGCAAAATGAATTTATCATCACCATTGTAACTGCAAGCAATCACTGTCTGAGGCAATTGCTAAATTAGAAATACATGTAATGCCTTCTAATTCTGTGACTCTTTTTTTCAGAATTTCATCTCTCCACTATCACTCCAAATTTGGGGGCTACTGGCTAACCATATATTTTAAGCTTTCTGGTTTTATACAACTTGATTTATAACTGAAGGTGCAGTATAAACTCAATCAGTTCTGTCCGCTCTAAAATCAGCTTTTAAAGTATCAATCTTATGCTCAGTAACAGTGCTTCTGTCTTAAAGTTGTAAGTTTAAATGTTTTGTTAATGAAGACCAAAATTAAGAGAAAAAAAAAGAGTTTGTACAAACTAGTTTGCAAACCTCACTTAATAGGATATAGTAAATTCATTGTAAGTCCCTCACAAATGATGAGACACTTTGTAAATTGTCATGGATTTAGGCATAATGCCAATCACAGCTAGAAATTACACTAGTCTTAGATTTTAAACTGGAAAGTTGCAGCCAAAAACTGTTGCTGCCTCTTTTTTCACTGCAAACTGCTTTAGGGTTGCAAGTTAAACCATAAATTAAACTTAGCACTTAGGAAAACTGCTAAAAACCCATAAACCAAATTTAACTAATCTTATAAGAAGCAAATATTTATTTGCTATCTATATTTATTTACATGAAAACATATTTTTTACTTGTCTGGTCACTTTCTTAGGACTGTGATTCTTTGCTTGATCAAAACTAGTGGTTACATGCCACTAGATCAGTGTTGATTCTTGGTCACAAAATGTATAGACATTCTCCGATATATGATCCATCCCAGGTCTGGCCCTTTAAGCCTTTCAGTGAATCTTTTCTGCTGGTCATCCTTTTCTCACTTTCTTTTCTATAGACTTCTCAAAGAAGCTGGGTCTTCATATAATAAATTGAGCCTTGTTATTTGTGCCTTGACTGACACGTTAATGTTGCATTTTTATACAATACATTTGTTTGTTTTTGGCAATCCATAATATTCTCAGTATTTTGGTCTTCTCCAAAAGCAAGGTCTCTTTTAATCCTTTTTCAAAGTCCAACTTTCACTTCCATAGAGCATCACAGAGAAAACCATTGTCAGCACTATTCTGATCTTTATCAGTACAGATATATCATGGCACCTGAATATCTTTTGTATTGCTACTCTACCAAGTGCTAGTCTGCAGTGTATTTCTTGACTGCTCATTCTTTTATTGTTGATAGTTGATTCTAAAAGGCTGAAACTATCTATCTCTATTGTCCCTTATAAGAATGGCTACTAAACCTGATGTCTTTAAGTTCTGTTCAATTGCCCCAGTTTTTCACCGTGCTCCTTGATTTTCATTATTAAACTATCCAGATCATTTGCATTTTCAGCTATTAGCTTAGGTTCATCAGCGTAGTGCATGATTAAAATTACAAATTACATATTAAATTTTATAACAATTTAAACTATGGTAACAGAGTTGTTTAACTTTAAAGAAACCTGAGTTGGTCCATATGATAATACTCATGAACACATAATATTCATTCCAATACATTCCATACAACTCAATGACCAGTTTTTCCAAATTAGTAATTCTACTTCAAAAAGCAGGTGTAGCTGTAATGCTCTTACACAATGAGATTCCTAGCTGGAAAATAGCTCATTAGAATAAGCCCCCAACATTATTCTTTATATACCAACTTTTTCTTTTATTTCTTCATTTATAGTTACTTCCTTCTTTTCAGAGGATCATGAGTCCCTATGAATTCCCAAATTCCCAATCATGTTGAGCTGTAGTTTGTTGGACAAAGCTACGTATAACATTGATGTGTAGAGTTTTGTGCCATTTACAAAACTCGGTGGCTGTGTTCACAATAATATTACAGCAGAACAAAACCAATCCTGCTGTGATTAAGCATGAGATATGAACTCATCCATAAATATATTTCTGCTGTTACTGGTAACAATCTCCATGTAATGGCTTGCACACAATTTCTTCACACAGAACACAATCCACTCTGATTTTTAAGATGATAAGAGGAAATTTTCAAATAAATGAAAGAAATTACGGTATAGCTTTTAGTTTTTGTTGTAATCACACTTCAAAGATAATCATCTTAAGCTTGAAAAGGGTTGAATTTCTTTTGAGGGAATAAAGCACAAAGATTGCTATAAAGATGTCACTTAGCTGGATCAGTCATGGATACTGATTTCCATGAATTTCTGATTAAAATAAATCAGTCTCCTCTAATATTTTGTTCTCTCAAGAGTACTATTGATGGGAAAGAATATATTATAATCCTTTGGTCCATCTCATGAAACATAAGACAATTTAGGCATATCTTAGATGTGTATATTATATTTGATTGTTAGCAGTCCTCTAGATAATTGCAGTGATTTTAAAATAGGGGGCTAAATCTTCATTAGTAAAATAGCTCAATTGCCAAGAACTGGAAAAAAATCCTGTGGGCAAAGAATTTATGGAATAAAATAAATTAGTTCAGATTATTCCAATTTTGAAAGATTGAAGTTGCAGTCGTAAATCTACCTGACAGTAAACTGAATTTAGGGATGACTGTACTCATATATCAAATTACTTAGGATATATACATGATCACTTCTTGTCTCCAAATCTTATTTTCCTAAGCAGCCTCTCATTATTGTTCTTCACTGGAAAAATGTCTATAGCCTATATAAGGGCAGAATTTTCTCAACGTAATTTTACCTTTTGCAAAATATAATGGTTTTATCTGTCATTTCACTTGCCAGTACTGTACATATTTCCTAGTTATCAGTGGCACTTTTTGAAATAAAGTTTCTGATCAGAACAAGATTCCTGTGTCTGTTCTTCCCCTATCAACTGTGCTAATGATAAAATCAAAATGAGGGCTGTTTGAACAAATACTGTATCTGAACTATATAATGTATACATCTACAGTGAAAACCAATTACAATTAAAAACACATTATTCGTTTATATTCTGCCTTTTGAAAATGTAGTGATATACAGCCATTGTATAAAATAAGTTGAGAGTCACTTTCTTGTCAACTTTACAGCTGAACAAGTAACTAAAACTGACATTTTCTGATTAAGGTAAAAAAAATTTGGGCTCTTGCTGCTGGAGAATAAAATTGACTTCTCTCTTCTAGAAAATACAGAATGTCAAAGTCACAGTGGGAATCTGAACTAATTCCATTGTGATGTTTTGCAGGGAAAAAAAAGGATCCACTTATATGATTATCTTTTGACTGGAGGACCAAGCATTCAACTTCCATTATTTTTGGATTTTAGTATATCTTTGTTTGAAGTATTAAGTCCAGGTTTTGAGCTAAAATATATTTTAACCAGCTAGGGAAGTAACTCAAAGCTCCATTTTTGGTCCCAATAGAGAAGTATATATTCAGTTTTCAGCTTAATCTTGCAGCATCCCTAATTATTATATTCCATGTAGAATACTTTTGGTACATGTCTATTGGCAATACGAAATGAAAAAACTGCAGTTATCCATGATGGTTCCTTATGATATAACCAGGCTCATCAATCCTTCATTACTTAAATGACAGAAATTATAGCAGAATTTAATCCAATTATACACCAATCCATTTTACTGAGAACCAGAAAATTGACATTTCACGATAAAAACTTCAGTGGCCTAGCTCATAATCCCAATTTAAACATGATTTGTGAATACAGCTTCTTTTATCTTAATAGATAGCTTTCGACATATAGGTTTCATCTACCATAAACAAAACCATGTTCCTTTTGGGGCTGGATTTGAATCCAGCTACTGTGGTTTATAAAACATGCATTATGTCTTAGTGTCCCCTGGCATGTAAGCCAAGCAAGCTGTTCAACAATAAATGTAGCTGGATTAAGCCATTTTTGCTTAAAATAATTTACTGCTAAACCATATTGGGTTTTAAAATGTTGCATGACTTCAGCCAATATAAGAACCGTGGGAAATAAATCATGACCCTTCTATGTATATGAGGCTAGGGCTAGGTC
Organism: Bungarus multicinctus; assembly: GCA_023653725.1. Lineage (NCBI taxonomy): Eukaryota > Metazoa > Chordata > Lepidosauria > Squamata > Elapidae > Bungarus > Bungarus multicinctus. The sequence continues at coordinate 56,335,782 of CM042834.1, forward strand.
ATAAATTAGCTCAAAGGAATGTTTGTTTGAGAGCCACTTTGATGCAGGCAGATTGCAGCCCAGTACCAGGCTGGGGGTAAGCGGGCGAAACTCCATTTGCGCCGAACCATCCATTTCCTGCACCACCACCACTGCCGCTTATCCACAGAGTCAGAAAGGTTGGGGACAACTGAGTTGAGGCATTCAGACTAGAAACTGGGAAACTGGGAGTTCTAATCCCACTTTAGGCACAAAGCCAGCTGGGTGGCCTTGGGCCAGTCATTTTCTCTCATTCCTAGGAAGGAAACAATGGCATTCTGAAAAAAAGAAAGAAACAAACATTGCCAAGAAAACCGCAGCTATTTGTCCAGGAAGTCTCTGAGAATGTTACCGAATGGGAAAAAAGTTTGTTAATAAGCCATAATTTTCAGGTTTATACACTACACTAAGCCACTATGAACTTAGTTTATACAGATCTGCAAAGCTCAATAGTTCACACAATGCTATATACTCAACAACTATATTAACATTATGAAGTATTCTTATATGTGAATTCAGCCACTGCCTATGACACTCTTCTATACCTAGTAATTATATCCAAGTAATAATAAAAATAACACATATGGATCAACATTGTCTTTATTTTTTACTAACACATGGATCATTACAGAATTAAGTCATTTTGCTATCAATGGATTGTTGACCCTTAATACACACTTAACATTAAATCTCAGTTAACAATGCTTTAGCAATGATCTGTAAAGATCAAGAAAGTTTGTTAATAAGCCATAATTGTCAGGTTTATACATTATACTAAGCCACTATGAACTTAGTTTATACAGATCTGCAAAGCTCAATAGTTCACACAATGCTATATATTTAACAATTATATTAATGTTATGAAGTATTTATATGTGAATTCAGCCACTGCTTATGACACACTTCTATACCTAGTAATTATATCTAAGTAATAATAAAAATAATACGTGGATCAACATGTCCAAGATTTTTTGCAAAATTGTCTTTGAGTTCTTCCTTTAATCTATCCATTGTTTTTGCTTCTCTAGATGATTAATTACTAATAAACATTTTAAATTATTATTCATGACTTTTCATAACAAAACATTGGATACTGCTACAAGAGCATTAGCAAATAATCAATAATAAACTTTAACAAAAGTCAAGCATTTTTTTCCCAATATACATAACATAATGGCCCAGAAGATATGAATATTTACTACACTATAAATTTTAAGGGAAATATAGTTTGAAGGAACAAACTATTGGTTCCCCTCCAAATAACATCTGATTCTGTGGTATACATTCCAACATTCATAAATTAGAATACCATAGCATGCTAAACCTTGATTTGTTATCATTTTTGTTAGGGGCTAAGTTATCATTAACATACATTAGTTATAATTGCTGGATAAGCAACAATACAGTTCATATATTGCTATAAACATGCTTTACATACTACAGTATCTAAACTCATACAATTTACTTAGCTAGTCAAAAATCAACCAATCAGATCAAGTCTTAGTTTGACACAAAATTTATTTTCTTATTTTAACAAAATAGGTGCTGGTAACATCAATGTAACAATAGGAAGAAGAGACAGGTTTTATTTAATATAGTCATTTTTTTTTCTTTATAGACTCACAGAAGAAAATAATTAGAGGATAAGATAAGAGTTAATTTTGGAATTTAAGTACTGCAGATTGGTTCATGTATCACACTAACCACTATTTACTTTTCTTTTAAGCTACAGTTTACTGAATAAATTATAATTGGTGGGTAAACTTGCTTTCTAATAGGGTGGGTTGAGAATAAATCACAGTTTGAAAAGCAAATCAAAATTCAGCTTTTCTTTAGTTCTTCACAGTTCTGATACTGATCTGAAGCTGAGTGAGAGCCTTAAATGGTTTCATAGTAAAGACCACCTTTATCAAAAAGTTAACATTTTTTGACAAAAAGAGATGCTAAACAAAGATGTTCTTGCAATTTAATTAAAACCCTCAACAAAGGAAATAGAATGTGTTTGGAAATACAGGGATTAGAAACTATAAATCTTTTTGTTAATGATATTGCCCTAATTGTGTGGATTTTCTACAATTATGAATACTCTTCTAACTTTTGGAAAATTAACAATTCACTATTGAGTTGTTACACAACACAACTCACACAACTCTAACTCAATATTTAGATAAATATTCCTACAACAGTACAAAATATAGTGAGCAAATCATCAGCAATTCAAATCAATAAACACTCAATTATCTTAGGGGATTTATATTCCTAAATATTTGCAGAAATATTTTTAAGCTTGATAAAGTAAGAATAACTGATATTTAAGATGGAAAGTCTAAGAAACAGTATTAAAAATGTGGGCACTTCTTCTTGCCATTAGGCATAACAAACCTGAAACATTCAAAATCTATTTCTTCTGAATATGTTCAAGAAACTGGAAAATATACTTCTCTAATTAAACTCCACATCCATTTTTAAAAATGTTATGATGAAAACAAAATTAAATAGTATCAGGTCTGGGAAATTAACTTCATTATTTAAAAGAATTTCCACAGGACTTTGAAATGACAGGAACATTCTTTAACATTTTTACAGAATTTTAACTCATTCATGGATTGCAATATATATTCTGCATCTTACTGTAGTTCTAGCAATCAGAACCCATAAGCTAAAGCCATGACTAAATTTTAAATTCAGCTAAATTCATCACTCAGTAGGAGAAAAGGAGGGTTTCAAAAATGTAAAACATTGTTACAAGACAAAATTTTTGAATTAGTTAAATGTAGCATTACAATCTGATATTAAAAATAATTACCTTGACTTTATGGTTATTTTCTGTAGAGAAAACCACTCAAATCAATTTTGCTCCAAATTAGGAAACACTGAACAAAAGCAATTTATAGATATTAAAAACTAAAGAAACTCAATGATGAGTTCCAAGCTCCATTTATTGGAGGAAATATAAAGAAATAGGTAGATTTTATATTACATGGTTGTTCTGCATAGGTAATTTTCAACTTATGACTTTGAGCCCATAATTAAAGTTGTTAAGTGGATCATCATATGACTGATCCAATTTTACGTTTTTTTAGGCAGTCACTAAACAAATGCAGTGATCATTAAGCAAACAGTGGTTGTTAGGCAAACCTGGAAGCAAACACTAGTTTCTGACCAAAAAAAGGCAAAAAAAAGTGTAGTCATGTGACTGTGGAATGCTATAAATGCCCATAAATATAGGCTAACTGCCAAAAATGTGATCATGTGACATTAGGTGAACCTAGCCTTCGAACTTCAAATGTGTCATAGGTACTTTTGAGGTTCATCATCACTTCGAACAATCACTAGACAACTGGTCATAACTCTGGTCATTTCATTAGATCTTAACTTGGCCTTTTTATATATATAATCCAAGCACTACTTTAAGAGACAAGTATTAATAAAGTATTAACAAGACCCTGGAAAACAGGAAAGAACTGGAAATGTTGCTAAGGTGACAAATACGTTAGAAAATATCTATAAATAGAAATTTGATCCCCAAAGTGGCAATATCATATGATTTTACTTCACTTAATTTATATTTTATGCACAACAAAGTCATAATAATTGTCTATGATCCAGACCAGGTTCCTCATTAATCTAATTAGTTATATGTTTTTGCTTCTCTATAGACTCCATTATCTTAATATATTTTTTAAAAAAATTCCAACCTAAAACCAAACTTAAATTAGTATTAATTGTGGGCTACAAGCTCATTTCTTAATCTAGATGAAACAGAGGCATGTCTGTATCAAGAGTAGCTCAGAGAAGAGGCATGCCTGGTTAATTTAATTAATTTAAGATTTAATTATGGTTATACTTTTTTTAATAATTTATTTCTTCAACTTCCATCCCAGCTTTCTCCACTATTACCATTACTGAATAAGCACATTTAACCAAATCAACAGCAGAAACCCATCAATGTACTTTAAGTAAAATGTTTTTGCCTACTGACATAAAGATAACCAAGATGTAGTTGTTCTGATGTTATTTTCACTACCTATAGTATAGTAATATCTTGTGTCTTTGCAGGGGAAAATATATTTTTCTACACACTGTGTGAATCAAGTTTTTAAAGCCATGATTTGCAAACTACCACGTTTATACAACACCTGAAGCTAAGACCAAGCAAATAGTCACAGTATATGGCTAGGTAAAGTGCATGAATCCCACAATGAAATTTGAAGGACATGAATTGCTCCTCTGCTATTAAAAAACTGAAGCTCTTAATTTACTGCAGTGATTTATCTCTTTTATGAATTCAAGACCAAAACATAATGCCATCTCAAATACGACTATTGTATTTGGGCTGCAAAAATCCACCCAAATATTTCAAAGTAGGAATTACTGCTCTACAGAATAAAATATAATCTAAAATCCCACCTGGTAATATAAAAACTTAGCATGTGTTATTTGCCTGTGTTATCATTCTATCCTGTGAAGTAACAAACTGGTATCACCCTCAAAACAAAATACCTAAGAAAACGTCTATATGAATTTACTCATATCTAAAAAAAAGTAAGAGTTTTTTTTTCCTTTGATAATTATATTGTAAACATACAGCTACTTTCCAGTGATACATAGACATTTAGCTTCCTACTTTTCTACTACAGTTATTAGCTAAGATTGGAAGGATCTTAGGACAGCATTTAGCAGAGGGAGGGCCTGGAACCCAAAATGGCAAAAAAAAGAAGGGGAAAAAAATAACCCATTACCCATTTCCCTTTGAGTAGGCATGAAAGTACAGTGGGACTTTTTTTTTTTTAATTTTGCAGGTGGTTCTGTTAGGAATTTTCAACAATCATGTTCATCAAAGTGTTTCAGATATTAAAATCCAAAAACATTTTATTAATCCTTTGCAGAATTTTGGATGGAGTTCAGTGTTTGGATGTCAGAGTTAACGTAGACGACACACGGAAAATCTGTGGCAACATGTTACTCAGTTGATAAAACATTTCTTCAGAAATACTTTGGGGTACCAAGAATTGAACAGTTCGAGAAATCCCACCATCCCAGGAAGCCATTTCCATCATAAATCCTTTGACACATTTAAATACAAGTTCTGCTCTTTTCAGACACCAAGATATTGTCATTTCTTCAGACATATCATGTATCAGCAGAAGAGGAATACTGATTGTGGTGATATCATGGGTGCAGCACACTTTAAGGATATTTCGAAGGCCCATGATTGCAGGATCCCGGGCTGTAATATTACCCGATCTCACATTGTCATCCACACAAAGATGAAAAGTCACATGAATTTCAGAGAGATTTGAATGTCGGGTGATATAAAATTCTCCTGGAAAAATATTTGATTGATTCTGTTCCCCATTTTTAGATTTATCTTCATTGCCACTATTTGTGTTTCCTGCTTTGTTTAGTCTTTTGGCTTTACTACTGCGTTGTGCTCGAGCATAAAGTACAACTTGCTGAACAACTTCAAGCTGTTCCTGAACTCCAGGAAAATGGAAATCTGTACACTCCTGGCAAACAGTTGCAAAATCTCTTTTGATCCCACTGTACGAACTGATGCGATTATCCACAAGCAAGACTAGACCGCAAAGGGAAGTTGAATAAAGTGAAAGTGCAGTTTGAAGACGGTGGAGTTTGACTCCGCTGCGGTGACTGCGCTTGTGCTTGCAGAAATCTAGCATATCTGCCCTCAGTAGTCGCAGATTATGCATGGTTTTCAGCTGTGCTCCCAAATGGATAGTGAAACTTTCTTCCAGTTGCCTCTGGTCCTCAAAGAGTCTTCCAGTTCCTTCTTCAGATTCTCTCCACTGATTAGGAGTAACTTTGATCTCATCACCAATAGTACTGTTGGGATTTTTCAGATCCTGGTGAACTTTTACCACCCATTCTTGATACTCCTGCTTTTGGATTGCTGTGGTTTGTTTCAATTCACTGTTCCACTTGTTCTCTAGTAGCTGCTGGGATTCAAAGTGCTGAGCTGCCAACATGTTTACATCTTGATCTGTTAATGATTTCCCCAGTTCTTGCATCACCTTATCCATTTCTGCCCGTTGTCTTTCTCGCAGTTTTTTTAGCTCCACATCCCTCTCGCTTATTAATTCGGAGATGCTAACGAAATAATTATGTTCCAAGTTTAACAGAGTTTCAGAAGCAGGAGAGTGGATCAAGTCATGATAAACATCTGCAAAATCTTCATCCCAGCTGGGGTCTTCTGGCCTGGCATACTCCGAAGTTGCCTCAGTGTAAGCTTGGGCCCAAGCCTTCGCCAGCTGGTGTAAATCCATTTTACCAGATTTTACAGCTTCCAGAGCCGCTTCCGCTTCTCTGTCAAAATCTTCTACGGATTCCTCCTCTATGAATTTCGTCAGAGACTCTTTTAAGCCGTTTTCTACGAAGCAAGGCAAATTATGAAGAAGCATTAGGCGCCTAGGCAAATGACTAACGTTTTCTTGGACGGGGAACTTCAGCGGCACGGTAAGCAGAAAATGCTGGTTCCCGGCCTTGAACTCATACACAAATTCTCTCTCCATCCTGCGGCTTTTTTTCCTCCCCCTCGGCGGCTCTTCCTTTCCAGGGCTGGACGCCTTCTTTAAAGCTGCGTTTTCAATTCGCGTCCTGTTCAAAAGCAAAAAAAGAAACCCCAACAGGCGCTTCCGCTTCTCGATGGCTTCTGCAGCGCTCGCTGCCTTTAAATGGGAGCCGGCTTCCGGATCGTGGAGAGAAAGGCTTCCCGGCCCGCGATGTCTTCAAGCCTTAATAAGCGAGCGGCGTCGCCGTTTTTCGGGCGAGGGTCGCAAAGCGGGCGGCATGCGAATCCCCGGGCGTGACTGGGGCTTCCGGGGGAGGCCAGGCCGTCGCCCTTAGCGTCCGAAGAGGGTGAGTCGCCGCCGCCGCCGCGCAGCTGGGACCGTCCTGAGCCACGGTGTGGTGGTGGGGAGTTTTGAAGGACCGACTGCCGTCCCCTTTCAAACGGGGCAGAGGCGAGACTGGGCTCCTTCCCGCCGCCCAGGTCCAGCCTCCTGCGAACCGGCGAGAGGGGCGGGCCTGCGTGCTAGCCGGGGTGGAGAGAGCGAGGGCCGGCCTTGGTAGGCTCAGCCCCCGTCGGTCGTGTTTACATCCGTCCCGTTCGGGTTCCCCTCCGCGGCCTCACAGTCCCCCACCCCCGCCTCTTCTGCCCGAACCCACCTTCGTTCCCTTCCAGGCCGGGTCAATGCGGCGCTTTCCGCCGGGCCATGGACACCAGCGACCTCTTCACCAGCTGCAAGAAGGGCGACGTTTGTCGTGTGCGGTGAGGCCTGGGACGAGGCTTTAAGGGGCGCTGGGGGCGGGCCGAGAGTGGAGAAGGTGCGGGTAGCTCGTTTGGGGCATGACTTGAGCCCCCGAGGTCGGCTGGGTGGTGGTAGTGCGGGGTGGTATAACTGCCGCTTCTCGGGCTTTGCCGAAACCCTTGTGTTTGTTGAGAGTCGCTGCCTGTTTGGTTATCAGCCGGAACTTTTCAAAGTGGCTCTTGCATTTTCAGACTCTTCCAACCTATAAATGTGGACCAGGTGCTTAACTGAAAGTGCTTCTAATTATTAATTACTTATTCATCATCCTTTTAGGGGTAGCAGAGAATGCAGCCACTTGTTATGTGGCATGCAAGGCAAAAGTTGCCTAGATTGATGGAAATGTAGAATGAAAACTACGATTTAAGTACAGGTAGTCCTTGACTTAGAACAGTTCCTTTAGTCACTGTTCAAAGTCTCAACGGCATTGAAAAAAGTGACTTATGACCATTTTTCATACTTATGACCATTGCAACATGGTCAAAATTCAGATGCTTGTCAATTGACACGCATTTATGACGGTTGCAGTGTTCTTGGGTCATGTGATCCCCTTTTGTGATCTGACAGAGTCAGTGGGGAAACCAGATTCATTTAACAGCCGTGTTACTAATTTAACAACTGCACTGATTCACTTAACAAATGTGGCAAGAAAAGTTGTAAAATGGAGCAAAACTCACTTCATAAATTTCTCATTTAGCAACATACATTTTGGGCTCCATTGTGGTTGTAAGTTGAGGACTACCTGTATTCTAGGTTGAGAAGTAGCCTTTGGGAGAAAATGGGCTGTGTATGTACCACATCTGGCTCTTTGTAGCATTAAGTATAACAGTAGTGAGATGTTCAAAAGAGGCATTAACACCATTTCTCATGGTGACCAAATTTTCTTATCGCACTACATATATTAAAATATTCAATGAAAAAATGCCTGATTCACACTTGCTTTGTTGGAAGTCGCTATACCATGGGTAATTCTCATTAGCTTTCATCACTTCCATTTCCATTTTCTCTCTTCCAACAGCAACAAAATGTGTATGCATACTCCACACATTTGATCCTTTCAAGTATGTGTTAGAATCCTGTATTAGTCAAATATGTGTTACAGTATATTAAATATTTGGGACCCAAAAATGATAAAAAGAATGCTATTTTAATTTTGTCATGATGAGCATGCTTTTGGCCTGTTCACATTTACTTATCTCCAAAAGCAACTACTGTTTGGTATTATTAAGTCTCTTACTCAACTTGTTTCATGACAGTAGTGGGAAATCCAACATCCTCCTTGATTAGGTTCACTTCCTGGTGACTTGATGGCTATGTCACTGCAATTTTCTTGGCAACAACATGGAAGTGGTTTGACATTGCCTCGGGAATGTTTTTTTTGTTTCTTGGTCTAGCCTTGGAATTATCTTGTGCTTTACCATCCAGGTATTACCTGCCTTATGGTTTCATTTTGTTCTCTTTTTCCATCAATCAAGTTATGCTAGATGCTGCCACCAAGCTGAGTCCCTGGTTATTACATTCTTTCTAAAAAATGTTTTTCCCGCTTATCAGCTCTACTTCATCCCTAAAACAGCTGACAACTTCAGATATCCTAACACAGCTAGTGTAAAAAGTAGAGAGATACAGTATATGTAAGATGAGCTTTGAAGCAATTTATAAATATACAGTCTCATCCTAAAATTGCATGGTATTTATTTGAAAATACTTTGAATCTATCTTCTGGTTTTCCACTAGATGTGTTTCATGCGGCCTGTAATGAAGAATTCAGCGCTGTTACTGTATGACAGAACATAATCAAAATACAAGCTAATAATAATTGTTAGCAATATATAAAGAAAGGCCCCATGTTTGTGATTATATTATGTACTTCACATCATTTAAATCTGATTAAATCTGCTAGATGACTAAATCAGGTGATAATTATTCTTATAGTGCTTAAAGAATTTTTCAAGAAACAATGCTTTGTTTTTATTTTTTTTGTTTATTTGTTCAATTTTGAATCCCTCCTTTATTATAAGTAACTTAAGATAGTGAATATACCTAATAGTCTTTCCTCCTCCTATTTTCCCCACAACAATAACACTATGAAGTAAGCTGGGCTGAGAATGACTGGCTCAAAGTCACCTTGCTGGCTTTCATGCCTAAGATAGGATTAGAATTCACACCCTCCAGGTTTCTAGGAAAATTATTCAGTCAGTGGAAATCTAAGCAGCATGGAACAAAACAATATAACAATCCTATTAGTCTGTACAATATTATAGTGTTTATATCAGTAGAATGCTATCTTAAACAATCATGAATAGCATTATATACTTGCTGTGCTATCATTCACCTCTGGCATATGCATTCTTCATTTCCCAATCCAAATGCTTTCTGATAGAGATAATTTCCTAAATTCTATGTATGAAGGACCAATGCTTTATTTGATAGTATAAAATTCCTTAATAGGAGAGTCTCTGCAGAAAATGCTTGTATCTAGTCCCTTCTGCCTTAATTCCTGGTGAATGGGAACTCTGAGCATTTAATTTCTGCAGGCAGATTCTATTTGGAGTAAGCTCTTTTACTGATAATGAGGCTCCAAGTCGCAAAGGATTTCAAATGTGATAATTAGCACTTAGAATTATACCTGACAACCAAATGGACCAATGCAGTTTTTGCTGCATACTTCTATTTCTTCATGCTCCTAAAGGGACAATATTTGTATTTGTATTCCTATCAATAATATCTTCAATAAATAATCTTAAAGAACTTCTGTTATTTGATTCCTCCCACACATACATTAGAAAGTTAGATTTGATCTATAGTAGGCAGGCACATGAAAAGCAGTAGAATTAGTGTAATGTGTTAAAAATATTTTGGGCGGATTCTCACTTACTTGGGTTGAGGCTTTGAGAGGGTTCTGTTGCTGGGACACTTCTTTAATAAAAAGAAAACTCAACCCATGAATAAAGTGTGTTGGAATAGATTCTTAGTTATTAAAATTGTCCTGTTTGTCTTTCAGATACCTTCTTGAACAGCGAGATGTTGAAATCAATGTCCGAGACAAATGGGACAGTACCCCTTTGTGAGTGCTTTGGCCTTGAGACACCCATACTGTTTGATAACTTACAAAGGGATTTAAGAAAAACTAAGGTCTTTCAGCTTTTGCAGCATTTTTCTATCCTTTGTATTTTTTGAAAAGAAAATGCTTTTTGTTACAAGTATTTTAAGTAATCTCTCCCAGGTTATATGTATGAAGAATACTCCAGTGTTTACCCCTCTGGATATTTTTCTGTAAAAATATGTGTAACAGTACAGTTTTTATCATTGCTTGAGAGTGGCCATTTGAATAAGTTGCTAGAAAAATCCTGCTAATTTGATTTAGCTGTTAGCATGGAAACATTAATTCTCATAATTATTTTCAACTTATGTTTGGAGCTATATTATTTTTGAAGCAAAAGGACTGACATAAGGACCAGGATAGCATAAGGATCTCTAGAATTATACAATGTGATCAGTCACACCGTAAAAGTTTTCACTTATTTGTTTGTAATGCAATTTAATATGTAGTTGGGATTTCACATTGTCTTCATTATCTACAGAACTCATTTTTCTTAGCATGTAGCCTCAAATTTGTAAGTTTGGAGTTTGCAGAAAACTTCTTCAGTCATTGTTCAGTCTGGTTCTAGTTAGCCATTTGCCAAATAAAAGTGCCAATAAACTAGTGCTCCTTTCTCTGTCAAGTTGACTAATTGCTTCCTATGGTTCTTAAATACCTTCTTCACAGAAAGCAAAGCATATACACTGTAAACAACTAACTTTTGATTCCAAGCAGAAAAACAGCATTACCATTACCACCTTGAGAAATAGTATATCTTAGCAAACATTTGGAGGGCAGTATATCAGAAAAGTTGCGTTTGAGAGCTGATTAATTTATTGGAATGTGAGTTTTATTGATTTTGAAAATTGGAGGGGAAATGAGAACAGTTTTTCAGAGGGTGGTGAGGAAACATCTTATGTGAATTTATTTTGCATTAGTAATGGTTGAGAGATAACATTGTGGGATTGGTGAGGATGTCTGCTGGCTATGAGGTAGGCAAAAATAACTTTATCCAAGTATCTTTCAGAAAATTGTATATTACATCAGTCCTGAAACAATAGTTTTAGTTATCAATCTGAATCTAGGAAAAAAATCAAAGTGGTGGTTTTGCCTTAAAAGCTTAAGCAACGTCTGGACAACTTAAACTTTATTTTATCTTGATTCCTCAAGATGAGACTGGGAAAAGGGCTCTTATTGTAGAATGAATTTTTCAGGCAAACTTTTGCTGGCTTCAGGCCAATCTTTCTAGAGCCAAGACAAGATATTTAAGTATATACTGTTCTATATGTTTAAATCTAAGGCTGAATGCTTTTTCTCATAAGAAATTGCTGCTTAAAATATTTATTATTTATGTGATTTGTTCTGGAAGTCTTGCATAAAAGGAGCAGAGCATTTATATTTCTTAAAAATATCAAATGTATAATTTTCTTGGTTTGTTTATTGGAGATGAGTTCTTTCTTCCCAACTGAGGGAATAACAGGTAATACATTATATTCCATTATGAGACTATCATGCTATGCTGTTTTTCTCTCATAATGAATGACTAAATAAACTATATGAGTTTGCTTCTAAAATATGCAAAGCTAATACCAAATAGGCCACCACATTATGATTTAATATGTATGAGTTCAGTGATACAATTAGTGAGAGTGCTTAGGAACCTTTTCTACACTTGCATAATTCTAATCTTAAGTTTTATTGGGGTTGTCATCCTACATTGTATTGGAACTGAATAATTTTTTTTTATTTTAAAACATTTTGCATATACATATAACCAAATTAAACAGCTTTATGAAAATAAGTTTGACTTTAAAAGCTTGGTAATATAGGGATAATCTGTGGCAAATGCAGCAACACTTTTGGCTATTTGAGTGCTTTATCATGACGATTGTACAAGTAGCCCTAAACTTACAACCATAATTGAGCTTGGAATTAGGGTCATGTCATTGGAGTTATAAGTAGAAGCACTCGTGTGATCAGAAGGAATTTTCCACTGTGGTCTTTAAGTGAATGCCATGGTTTTTAAGAAAACCCGTTCATTTGACTGGGCTTTTCTTTGGCCAGAAAATGATAAAAAAAATCACAAATCACATTACTATGGAATTCATAATTGTTTATAACACTGGCCTACCCAACATGCAGTCAGGTGGTTGTAGGAGGCATTGCATTACCCTTTACGACTGCTGGGGATGCATTATGGGCTGTAAAATGCCCATTCTGAGGATGTTTTAACTTCGACTGATTATAAACTTAGCCCAGTAGTTAATGAAGATGCCTATAATAATGTGATGGGGGAGACCTGGCTTGACGGTAGTACATTTAAAAGTGATTTGGGTGTCCTTAACTAATAGAAGGTTGCAGGTTAGCCAACAGTATAATGCAGCTGCTTAAAAAATAGTTGCTATCTTGGGTGCATTAATAAAAACATAAAATATAAATCACAGGAAATGATTGCTCCACTTTACTTTCCCCTGGTCATGCCTCACTTGGAGTACTGTGTCTGGTCCTTAAGAAGGACAAAGAGAATAAGTTCAAAGGAAGGATTCCAGGATAGTAAAAGGCCAGAAAAGCAAACCTACAAAGAATGGTTAAAGGATCTCAGTATGTTTAGCTCCAACAGAGATTGAGAGGGAGATACTAGAACATCTTCAAGTATCTGATCTCACTGTTCTCTTTTATAGATATTATGCTTGTCTCTGTGGACATGAAGAACTTGTGCAATATCTTCTAGCCAATGGTAAGAAGACTGATACATTCTTCTAGAAATAAATATATGTTGTCACTTTATGCCCTCTAGAACTGGAACTATAAAATCAGCTAATAATCTCACTATGATGAAAACTATAGTTCCTTTCAGCTTGTTTCCAACACCAAAGAAAGTCTTCCCTCCTTTCTGTTTATGGGTCTTTTTTAAAGAAGTTGGAGAGTACTTGGTGACATTTTATATAACATAGTTTCTGTTCCATTTCATGTTGATACCTCTAAAAGGGTAAACTAGATTAGAGGAAGATCTAACTGGACCAGGTTTTATACCAGAAATACATTCACTTTAAAAGCAAGCTAGAAATGACCAGCTGTTGTCATCTATGAAGTGGATAGTAGAAGAAATACGAAAACTAAGAATAGCTGTTTGGCATAGAAATCCATCAAAACTAAGCTACTGTTCACCCTTGTTCTTGAGAATTAATACACTGTTTCATAATAATTTGATTGCAAGGAAAATATATTAAAAAGAAATGCAGTTAGCTTTATACAAGTCATCTAACAGGAAAATTTACCTGAGAAAATAAAGATCAGACATTAAAACAGAAGAGTGTGTTTTAAATCACAAAGCAGATTCATATCCTAATACATGAAGATTTTCTTGGGGTGACTTGCTGCTTTTATAAAATTAGGGATACAGATATAAGATATGTTACAATTAAAGAATTTAATAGAAGCTATAGGCGAGCTACCTAGAAATGAAATGTAATTTAGCTGAGAGTATTATTATAGTATACTCAACTCAATGTAGTGACAAATTATTTTGATTGTTTTTCTACATATATTCTGTATGTAAACTGATTTTTTTCTATTATTTCAGCCAAATAGAGTAGCGTCATGTAATATTCTAACATTTTGAGGACCTAAATTTGTCCACTATAGGATTGCTGTTTTCATTTTATAATTTTATAATTCATGCGCAATAAAAATGTATTTTCTCTAAAATTTTGCTCCATAGTCTTAGATGAGCTCTTTAAGTGGATGACACTGCATGGGATTTGATTCTCTTTCATAAGCTTTCCTTTGGACCTAAAAAATTGCGGTGATATCTAAGGACTCTATAGAAGTTATTTGGTTTCTATCAGTCACCTTTCCAAAAATAGTGCTGATAAAAATGTGTTATATTATGTGGTATATGTTTGCATTATGTAAACTGATCTTCTCTACAGGTGCAAAATGTGAAGCAAACACATTTGATGGTGAACGTTGCTTATATGGAGCTCTGAATGATACTATTCGGCGAGTGTTGAAGGAATATAAGCAGATCACAGCAAAGTGCATGAAGAGGGACTATTATGATGCATTTCTTCAGCGGTAAAGCAATGTATTCTGATGTTGGCAAAAGAGTCATCTTCAGAGGGGATTGTATCATTGTCTTTTATTTATCATCATGCCTTCCCATAGCAATAAAAGTGACAATTTTAAGTTATGGCACTCTGTTATATAGAAGTATGCAGGGTTTAGTTCTTCTCTCTAGTTGTCTGTTGCTCTTTAAAGAAGCCATACTTTTGCCTGGACTTGCCCAGTATCAGAAATATATGTCTTTGAGCTGAAGAGATGGTTTGTGCAGTTACTGTGGAAGCCCAGGGAAAGACATAGCTTCTTTAAAGGCCTTTGGAGAGGATTAGAGCAAGATTTGATTGCTAGGAATTTAAGTGGTTAAGGAGATGGAGCATGTAAAAAAACCTACAGTGGTGTTTAAAACTGTTCTTTCTTCACACAGTTGTGACTAGTGATATATCTTTAGAATTTATCATCCAGAATAAAAACTGTAACAATGCTACAATAAGAAAAATAAATAGGATTTATCAAATACAATATTAATAATGCTATTTTACAGCTTTAATCTTTTTCTTTGGGGGGAAAAGATGGTGATGTATCCTCTCAGTGCATAGAAATGTCAAGTTGAATTATTATTCCATACTAGTTCTTCTTTAATCATGAAACTACTTTTCCCTCTCAATCTCCTTGTAGGCTTCTAGAACAGGGTTACCACAGTGACATTGTTTTTATTGTTCATGGGAAGTCTTTCTGTGCTCATCGCTGCGTACTGGGTGCTCGAAGTGCATATTTTGCAGAAATGTTTGAGACCAAGTGGAAGGGGAAAAATGTCATAGCACTGAAACATCCATTGGTAAGAAACCCAATCTTTGTTTTTTCCTGAATATTTTTTCATTTGAGACTTTCTTACTTGTCATTTGTCAAAAACAGATCCCAACAAATTTTACTGCAAAGTAATGGAATTATGGATTACCACTAAGATCATGCTAACAGAAGTATCACACATTTCCATTTTTAGATACATTAATCTGCGGTGCAGGTGAATTAGAACTAAGAGGTACTGAAAACTGAGCCTCTGTTTTATATTTCTCTTCAGTATTTTAAAATGAAAATGAGATCAGAAAGATGATCTCTCATGAGCAATCTAGATCTCATGAAACACTTTTTAATAGAATTATGGGAAACTAGTTTCCCAACTCATTTGTCATGCAAAACATTCAGCCTTCAGCAATGTTACCTGGGTGCTCAAGGTGTCCTCCTCAAGATGGCAAAAGTATCAGGATACGGAGTCTGCTTCTGCAGCCTTGTTATATATTCCTAAATCTGACCCAACTGATTACATAATTTGTAAATAGGTGGCTTCTTGCCATTAAATTTTAAGTGCTGAAGGAAAGTTTTAAACTTGTTTGCTTATTTTTTTTTGGCCAGTCAACTCCCAGTGGCTCTGATCAGATTCAGGAAAGTGAAAAAGTCTGTAAAAAGAAACAATATTCATAAAACAGTGGCCAGCCAGTAGAGCAAACCTATCCTTAAACATTCCCCTCAAAGAGTCCATCTTAACTCAAGGCTGGAGGAAATTTTTAAAAATTCTTGAATATGGACAAAGTGGGAGCCATGTGGATTTCTAGAGCGATGGGTGAGAGAGCTATTTTAACAGGCAGATCCAGCAGCAGAGTAATCCTGCTTTTTAGGTTCCCCATAGATGACCTGCCTAATTAATGGAATCTGAAGGAAGCCAGCTGTCAGAGCTCTCAGGGTGAGTGGACCCCAGAGGAGGCATATGGACCTTCAAATTGCTAGGCCCTATGCCATGCAGAGCTTTGTAGATGATAAACCAACAACATATTGAATTACAGCCAGAAGCCAGGTAGTAAACACTGCATCCCTTATAGCAGAGTGTTACAACCATTATAGGACATAATGAGACTTGCCAATATTGCAAATGAGTCTGCATTTTGCACCAGCTGTAGCTGCCCAATTCAGCCAACAGAATTCTAGGCCCTATTTACTTTCTAGTTTAGTTCTCATTTATATTATTATTTATTTCAAAAGTTTGTATATAACTCATTTGTTCCATATACAGATCAATCCAGCAGCCTTTAGTTCCCTTCTGCAATACCTCTATACAGGTAAATCTAATGTGATATATTAAAACTATGAATTTTATTTCTTATTTGTAATAGGTTCTACATAAATTTCCTGTTGATATTTCCTGTCAAAATTTTAGATTTGTTGGAATTTATTGAAAGATTCTGGGAATAAATAGATCATTGGGTGGGCAGGTTTTTGCTCCGGATTAGAATTAAATAGTGTGTGGATGTTCAGAGCGAAATTGAGTGGATACTCATGAAACAAGCAAATTGTTAAAAAAAATATGATATTTCTGTAGTTACTTATCAAGCACATCTAAATTATATTAAAGTAATCAAAATATCTTTACAATCCCCAAGGCATGTTACAACTTTTGAGCACCCCTAATGTTTGGAAATTGAAAGTTGAAAAATTTGACATACCCTAGCACAGTAATGCTATGTTATTTATCACTAAAATGGTTTTCCAGTTTGCCACCATATACACATAAATAAGTAGTAATAATCATCAAATGAATGTGGTTATTATTTCCAGAAAATTTTAAAAGGGAGGGAATGAGAGGTTTTTGTTTTTAGATATGTCCCTCATATACCTGTAAAGTTTTGGACAACTTTTTCAGGTATTTACTGATAACACCCTGCCTCAGACATTGAAATTTAGTAACATAATTTTTGGTAGTTGTAAAACACTCTATAATTTTCAATGGAAAAAAACCCCCAAAATATAAAGAGTTAAAGCAGTAAAAGAATAGAATTAGCTTCATGCTAATATAATCATTTAGAAGATCGCTTTAAGATGCCTATATAACCTGTTATGTTCACAAAAGTGTTAATAGGTTTATTTTAAACCACAGGGTGGTGCTGGAGTTTTAAGTTTATAGCTATGGTTATATGGAGGGAGAGAGAACATGGGTAAACAATAACAGGGATGAATTGAAAGAATGAAGTGAAAAGATAATTAGCACTTTTCTTTTCTTTACCAGGGTGTTTGGACATAGATGTAGAATATGTAAATGACTGCAAGAGATTGGCCAAACAATGTCAGCTCCAAGATCTCATTGAAGACTTGGAAACCAAATGTAAAAAGGTGTATGAATTTGGTAAGCCTCCCAATCTTCTTTATCTCCCTGTCATTCTTCATTGGAAAATGGAAAAGTAGCCATTTCTCATGTTAATTACCAAAAGCAAATATATCTATTTTACAATATCTAGTTCATCATACTAGAATCGGTAACCATAGTACCTAACATTGAACGATAGATCAAAAGTCCAAAACAAAATATCTTTCATTGTATGGGGAAACGAAAGAAAACGACACTAAAACAGTATCTCCTGTTGAATTTTGCAATTGTATCATGTGCAGAAACTGTCAAGCTAAAGTTAAGTCTTCTAATGGAAGTGGGCAGACATTAAAGTAGTTTGGTTTAAGACATTTGGGTAACATACTGCCCATAGATGCCTGTGTGGAGATAAAGTGAAGGGAAATCCCTAGGTATGCTGGTTCAATCCTTAGGTATGCTGGTTATATAAAGGTTATATAATGCAGCGGTTGCCAACCATTGGGTCGCAGCCCACTGGTGGGCCGTGAGAAAATGTTGGTGGGCCGTAGAGAAATCTCACCCCTAGAGCACCCCCAGAAAGCAATTAATCCAGGCTGTGCAGAAACACAAGGCTGTGCTGACCACATGGCCCGCGGGAACCCTCCACGCCCACTCACTCCTTACCTGATAAACTTGCCTGCTAAATTGCTATTTTTCCTTTTTCCGACCATCATCTGTTCTACTGTGATGGGAGATTTAGATTAGCTAGGAAGCAGGAAATGGTTGGATTTCTTGCTTTCTAGCTAGTCTTTAGATCTTTGGCTCAGCACAGCCGAACCTCCCTTAGGACTGAAGGTTTGCTTACAAGCAAATTCAGTGCAGACTCACGGCAAGCAAACTTGAGAGACTGAACTAGCCGATGGCAAATAGATAAGATCACTGAATGATTCTGTAAGCAACTCAATCTGCCTGCTTTGCCTGATTTTGTGTAAAAGTTGCTCTTTTTTAAATAAAAAATTCAATATTTACATGCGTGGTGTGTTGTGAGTTGTTTTTGTGAGTTTGCTTACTAGCAAATTTTATGTGACAGACTGAGCTAGCCAATGGCAGATAGATCTCTGAATGAATCTGTGATTCTGTGAGCAACTCAATCTGCCTGCTTTGCCTGAATTTGGGTAAAAGTTGCTCTTTTTTATAAAAAATTCAATATTTATATAAATATTTATAATATTTACATATAACCCATGCCCAGTCAGTCACATGACCACCAAGCCACACCCACAAATTAGGCCATGCCCACAGAACCGGTTAGTGATCCCTGGGATCTAAAATTATGAATTTGGTGGTCCCTGAGGTCCAAAAGGTTGGCGACCCCTGATATAATGTATATTTATATTTCTAGCTCATGTTAGAAGAACATGTCAATAAAATATTCAGTATTTTAAAGTTTTGATATTTTTGCTTTTGTTTCTTTTAGTTTCTTCCAAGCCAGGTACCTGTGTAAAGGTGCTTACAATTGAACCATCAGGTGATTCACGATTGCAGGAAGACCTCGCTCTGCTAGCAGAGTGTGCTTTGCCAGCTGAATTCAGGGTAGGAAGTATTTCATTTCTCGTTTCCATCTCTTTGATATGTTCCTCCATTTGAATAATCTAATGTAATTACATTTAGCTTAATATTCTGCCTGATAATTATTTGACCACCTATTTATTAGATACAGGACCACCCTGAGTCATTAAGGTGGTCTGGGAGATGATTTTACAGTTTGGTCTGTGCTGTGTTATTGGCCTGGGAGAAGGTGGTGCCTTCAACCTTATAAGAAGCAGTGGTGTGCCTTCTCCTCAAGAGACTGCCCTTGAATCCAACAATTTTGAACAATTTAACATCTTGTCTCCAATTATTTCTTTTTAAGGAAGGTTATTGAGCAAGTGATTGGCTACAATTGCAGAGAACCCTAGAGAAAGCAAATTATCTCTGTTTCAGTAATGTCTCAGGCTGGCATTTAGCCAAGAGACAACCTTGGTTGTGATGGTTGATTACCTTCTTGCAGAGCTGGGTTAAGACTTGTGCAATTCGCTTTGTGCTCCTTGAATTTTTGTGGCTTTTGACACCATCAGTGTAATAGTATTCATTTGGGTTGGCTGTGGGGATTGGAAATTGGGAACAGTATTTACAGCAACTCTCTTCCTTCCTGGCTGGTTCCAATCAGTCCTGTGCAGTGCCGTAGTTCAATACTAGTTCCCCTTGTGTTCAACGTTACATGAAACTAAGATCATCTGCCAGCATATTATCAATGTGCTGATGATACCCAATATACATTTGGATCCTGAGCTGGCCAAGTGATGATTCACGGTCTTATTCCAATGAAGGGATATTCCATATGGATCTGGATGAGGAGAAAATAGCTCCAACTTAATCCTATCAAATTGAATGGCTGTGAATATTGGGGTCCCCCAAATCCAGGGTTTTTCCATTTCTACTCTTGTGTGGGGTTGTATATCATATGTGATGTGGGTCCTCTTGGCTCCCAGCTCCTGTCAAAGGTCAGGCGGCAGCTGTGGCCAAGAAGGTCTAAACATAGTTTTGTCTGCCCCTTCCTCTATTGGAAGACCTTCAGACAGTCACTCATGCCCTAATCACTCCATGGCTCAAATATTGGAGCATACTATACACGGAGCTCCTCTTGAATGGCACTTTTAAGCTTCAGCTAGTCCAAAAAATATTGGTGCTGGCAGTTTTTAGCATGCTACGATATGCCCACATGACACCGTTGTTTCACAAATGACATTCATTGCCATTATGCTTCCAGGTGGAAATCAGTGTGTTGATTACAAGCCCGCATGGCATAAGGCCAGGTTATTTGAGGAACCACCTATCCATGGTTTCTGTCTAACTACTAAAAGCTGGCAGAGTTGATGCAGTCCAGATTTTTATGATTATTATTAAACAATGCCATCTGTCAGGATCAGGGACTATGTCTTCTTTGTCATAGTGTCTATCCTCTCAAAATGAAGTTCCCTTCAGAAATGTGTGTGGCTTCACTCTGATTGTTTCCAGAAGGCCTTATAAAGCTGGCTGTTCTACTAGGCCTTGGGATAGAACAGATATGGTCCTCTTGCTAGATGAGTTTCTCTCTGTATTATGTATTTTTTTCATTGGATGCTGATCTTGTTCACTTGTATTGTTCTATTTTATTGTTACTTGTTTTGTATTGTGAACCACACAGAGTTGTCTTGGAAACTGGCGGCACATAAATCAATAAATAAAGGCTTTGTAATGTATTAGATAAAAAAGCAGCCTGAATTGCTAAATTAGACATTATCTGTTTTCACTTTTTGCTGGCAGTCACACAAAAATCTTACTACCCTTCTTGATATAGTATAGTCCCAATCAGAAAAAAAAAAAGAAAATCTTTGCCAGAGTATCCTAATAAATTATTCATAGGCAGGATTAAAATTCTATCACTTGTTTTTCTATAGTAGTACAGTGGAGTTTGAGTCAGTATTTCATTGCTTCTAAGCCATATCTTTCATATTTTCCTATATCTGCCAACTAAACTTTATGAAATAAAATATGAAAATACACAAATATGTACATTTTACTAATCAAGATTCTTGGCCAAAAGATTATCTCACATAATTGTGTTAAGGATTTCACTTTTCCCCCTATCTTTCTGTGCCATAACTCAAAGGCATAAAGACTGTAGGGGAAATCCATACCAATGTAACTTTTTTATTTACAGGCATTTACCAACTATATTAGAGATTATAGTCCTGTGAGAAATTAAGTACTCTCCATGTATAGGGTTTTTTATTCATTTTTAATAAACGTAGACATAAAATATTTATCTTGATTCATGCAGTATATAACGATAAAGGTAATGTATAATTGAATAAAAAGAACTATGAAAAATTGACTTTGCAATCATTTATTCAATAAAAAATTTAACAGACATTTCATTTCCTCCTGTACAAGAAGAATACCCGTGAGTAATTGATCCTTTTGGCAAAAACAGCCTTAAATAGGTGTTTCTTTTAACTGTCTATCAGTCTCTAATACTGATGGAGAGGAACTCTCACACCTCACTTCTCCATGGAAAATGTTTTCAGCTGTGCATAGCCAATTTCAAATCATTCTATAACATCTTTATGGGATTTAGAGCCAGACTTTGACTTGGCCATTAGAGAACTCTCCAATTCTTTATTTTTTTTCCAGACATTCCTTGGGGGGGGGGCGGTGGTTTGGGTTACTGGAATGTTTAAGTCATTGATATATAGCAAAGTTCTCACTTGTCTGAGCTCTAGTCTTCTGACAGATGGTCTCAGATTATTCTTGAACATCCTCTGATACAATGAAGAATTCATAGTGGATTCTGTGATGGTGAGCTACCCAGGGCCTGATGCAGCAAAACAGCCCCAAATCATAACATTTCTGCCACTATGTTTTACAGTTGGTATCAGGTTCTTCTGGTGAAATTCTGTCTTTGGTTTTCATCAGATATCCTCTGATGTATACTTTGGCCAAATATCTCTAACTTTGTCTCCTCTGTCCAGAGTACATTGTTCCAGAAGTCCTAGTCTTAGCAAAGACCAGGAGTAAACTTTAATCTTGCCCTGGTGTTCTTTTTGGACAGCAAAGTTTTCCCATGGCACACCTTCCATGTAGATCTAAGTTGTTCTGCTCTATTTTTAAAAGTAAACTCATGCACTTGGACCTCAATAGTGGCAAAAGTTATTGGTAGGCTGTGAATATAGCATTCTATGGTCCTTAGAGACTTTTTTCAGCATCTTGCTTTCTGCTCTCGTGCCAAACTTACTAGGATGGCCTGACTGGGACGACTTGGCAGTTGTTTGAAATCTCCACTTGTAGGTGATCTTCTGGATGGTGGAATGATTAATGTCCAATTGCTTGGAATTCCTTTAAAATCCAATCCCAGACCTATAGACATCAATAATCTTCTTTCTGAAGGCCTCAGTGTTTTTTTTTATCTAGGCATGGTGATACTACATACTTCAACAGCAAAGAGCAAACAAATTAAATGTCTTGAAATTTCAACAAGACAGATTCCTCCCAGATCTTCTGTAACCAAGTTCTAATCATTTGTACCTGATCTTGTGCACCTGAGTCTAGGTCTAGATTTTTGAGGTAATAATAAATGTAGGGTTGTCCTTAATTTTTCCGTAGACATTTTCATTTAGATTTATTTAAATTACAAGATAGACCACAAAATGTAAAATGGTGCATGATATTTGTTATATTTCCTTAAGTGGTACTGTTGAAATGAAGATTGAATATCTGTATTTTGAAATATATTTTAAAAGTTGAAATATCAAATGGGGTGTCCCAAAGGTGCATTTTCAGGAGACAACTGGACTTTCTTTTTTTTTCTTTGAAGATGTTTCGCTTCTCATCCAAGAAGCTTCTTCAACTCTGACAGGATAGTGGGGAATGGAAGGACTTATATTTCTTGCAAACAGCTAGTAATTTGCATCCTTTTAGAGAGTCATTGAAGTACTTGGAGATTTATCTGTGTCCTCAGGGTCACCTGAGCAGTGCTCCTGGTTTATGTCTTCAAAAGAAAAACCAAAAAGTCCAGTTGCCTCCTGAAAAAGCACCTTTGGGACAATCATGACTGGATGACTGAGAATCTCTGTAGACATCAAATAGGGTGAACTACGCCGCCTTCGGTCCGATCTAAGTATAGTATATAAAATCATACATTACAATGTCCTACCTGTCAATGATACTTCAGCTTCATAACAACACAAGAGCAAACAATAGATACAAACTCAAGGTTAATCGCACCAAACTTGATTGCAGGAAATACGACTTCAGCCACAGAGTAGTCAATGTCTGGAATACTCTGCCTGACTCTGTGGTTTCTTCCCCAAATCCCAAAACTTTAACCTTAGACTGTCTACTATTGACCTCACTCCTTTCCTAAGAGGTCTGTAAGGGACATGCATAAGCGCACCAATGTGCCTACCATCCCTGTCCTATTGTTTCTTTTATTTTTTATTTTTCTTACATGTATCCATGTATTCCTAACTATGTTTTTACTTATACCTATTATCTTGTAAGCAAGTGACAAAAATAAATAAATAAAATACTTACTTTTTCACATAACTGCAGATAAATCTGTCCTCCAGATGGAGGAATACTGTAGGCATGCAGTTTCTTTAAGAAAATTGATTGAATTACTTCCATCATGGTAAAATACTGGTATTTACATGGTAAAATACTGTATCATATATAAAAGTTTATGCCACTTTGGGTTCCAAAAGCATTAAAGGAACAGGAACATAAATGAATTCATTTCATATAATGGGAAAAATCCATATTTCTTAGGGTAACCAAAGTTATATATTGATGGATAGTTTACCTACTCATAACTCTATTTTTAACCTGAATTGATAGCCTCATTTTGTCTCACTTTTTTGTAATATTTTGCAAAAAGCTTGCTATCGTCAATACTGCCAGCTCAGATAGTTTTAGTTCAGTAGCCATCGTGTTTGGTGAAAATGTTATCGTTTTCCAGGTTATCAAAAAAATACTTGTGGATCAGTCCAGCCTTAAGCAAGAGTATGCTTCAGTTCATTTAACACTCCAGACCCCACTAGCCTTGGGAAAATAAACTTTTATATTTGGGGTAAACTCCAAATTCTGGATGCCAGGCTTCAGTATTCTTTGTTTCCCTTTCCAATATACTGGCATGTTAGATATAGAAAAACTGTGCTTTTCATTTTGTAATAGTTGCAGTATATAGTTTTGTGAGAACTCTAGTGCTTCATACTGTCCCAAGTATATATGACTTCCACTCTTATTCCACCGAGAAGTTGCCAAAGTTCCCACTGCCTTTGGGAGAATTTGTGGCAGAAAATGGAAGCCTGAGCACATCCCAAACTCTATGAAGTTGCACACATCCTTTGATTGCATGTGGATTATATTGACGAATATTCAGAACTCAGGCATTATGTGTTTTTAATTATATGTTAAATCCTTTTCATATTTTTCTGCACTCCCCCTGCATTTTTGGCTCTGTTAACAAAAGTAAACTAATAAAACATGGAACTCATAAAAAGCTTTGGTCTGCAAATCTAAACATTGGGGCAAAATATTTTTATTTGCTATAAACAGAAAATTTATCATAAATCATTTTATACCAGTTTCCTGTTAGACAATGTTTATTATATTGTATTTAGCATATGCCAGGTGATCTCTGCTGGCCCTACTTATGTATGGTAATTTTTCTGCTACCATGTTTCCCTGAAAATAAGACGCAATCTTATATTTGGGGGAAGGGTGTCAAAATAAGCACTAGGGCTTATTTTGGGGGAATGTCTTATTTTTTCCCTTGTATGGGAGGCCCATTCTCCTGCTTGCTCATGGCCGCAATGGGGCAGGAAGCCAAGTGGTGTGCAAGGGATGTTGCCATGAGGTGGGAGGATGGAGCTGCCCCATGCACCCCACATTGGCTTACCTCAGGACCCCCGCAGCCAGGTCACCCACACCCTGACACCTGCCTCTCCTTGCAGCGGCAGCTCCAGAAGCCCTGTCCAACAGAACCCCACATGGTCGCCGGCCTACTTCTGCTTGCTTGAGGCTGCAATGAAGCAGGAGACCGAGCAACATGCTGGTGCCATGGCCATGAGATGAGGCAGGCTGATGAAGCTGACCCATGTGCCCTGTACTATACTGTACCTCAGGGCCTCCGCAGCCAGGCCATCCACATCCTGACCACCTTCCTTGCCTTGTAGCCATGGCACTGGCACATTGCTTGGCCTCCTGCTCCATTGCATCTGTGAGCAAGCAGAAGTGGGCCCGTAGCCACATGGGCTCTTGCTTGGCATGGCTGCTAGTGCTGCCACCATGAGGCAGTTGTTGGAGCATGGAAGCCCTGGCTGCGGGGGCCCTGAGGTAAACCGGTGCAGGATGCATGGGGCAGCACCAACTCCCCACCTGCCTCATCTCACCTTGTGTCAGTGGCACTGCAAGCTACCAGACAGAATGGATGGGTGTCCAGCTGTGCAGGCTCTTAAGTAGGGCTTATTTGGGGGGGTAGGGCTTATATTAGGGGCATAAAAATGCTAGAACTTATTTTCAGGATAGGACTTATGTTCAGGGAAACACGGTAATAGAAACCCTTTTTTCCCCATTTATTTTTCCTGTCATTTGATTAGTAGGGATAGCATATAGATAGATATATTTATTAGATAAAACATGTAATAAAGCAAGCAACTTTAAATTATTACATGAGTATAAAGGTTGACTACATTAACAGCATTTAATGTATAATGGAAATAAAGCATACATGAAAGGAAAAGGAATGCCTAGCAAATAGTTCAACCCAAATCAAGGCTTCAACAGAGATGTGGCTCCTTAATGTATTTGTAGATGTATGTATGAATAATGCTGCTTTACAGCTCATATGACTTTCTGAGAGACATAGAGTTACATAGACTGTCAATCTACGATGTAACAAAGAGTATAGATTTAAAAATATTAAAGACAGCAGACTTAAGATTACAGCCAAACAGCTCTCCAAGTCCCAAAGAACCAAAGGCATTATTTAATTTACTGAAATATCCTAAAAAATTGAGTGGTTGGGGAGACTTAGAATGTCACTGGGATTAAGGTAAAAAGCAAGTCTGATCAAAGTTTAGGTTTAATCCTGTACCATAGTGATAAAACTGGTAAAAAGGCAATATTTGTCCTATCATGCATTGTGTTATATATTTGAATATATTTGTATATTACGAATATACATTATTGTGCATTTATGTAGTGCAATGTTATTAAATATACTGTCAAATATTAAAGTTGTTTTATTTCTGTTTTGTGTATAGGTAGGTTTTGGAGAGTTGCCTTTTGATAGCATCGACAGCTTCAGTAGTTATCCTGATCTGTGTTTCCGAGTGTCAAATTACAGTTTCCTGTGTCACAAGGTATAGGGTGCATTGATTTGACTTGGGTCGATTCTTGTTGTATTCCTCAATATTGAAAGATCTTGTATAGAACCAATAATATTCACTCATTTATTGTCTTGTAGGACATTTCCAGAATAGGAATGAGATAACAGTAAATTATTATTTATCAGATAACGGTAAATTATTATTTATTAAACTTGTATGCCTCCTAACTCTCAATGAGCCTTGGTGGCTCACAACAACCAAGTTACAATAAAGTCAATAAAACAAAAAATAAAGATAAAAGATGGCAAGCGTGATGAATTTTTGATCTTTAAAAAGTTTGGGATAGGTGCCTTGTCACAGACCCCTTTCTGGATCCTACTTATTTTAACTAAGAAGATTCCATTATTTTGTGTGTATGTGTG
This sequence comes from Bungarus multicinctus, assembly GCA_023653725.1. Taxonomy (NCBI): domain Eukaryota; kingdom Metazoa; phylum Chordata; class Lepidosauria; order Squamata; family Elapidae; genus Bungarus; species Bungarus multicinctus. The sequence continues at coordinate 56,362,712 of CM042834.1, forward strand.
TATACACACATATATAGACATATGTACCCACACATGTACATATGCATACACGTACATATTCTTTTTTCTTTTTGAAGGCATTTTTCTGTGGTCGAAGTGACTATTTCAAAGCCCTTCTAGAGGACCACTTCTCAGAGAGTGAGGAACTACAGACCCAACCCAGTATCCCTGTGGTGACTCTTCATGACATTTCAGAGGAGATCTTCATCAGAGTTCTATATTACATCTATAGTGATGACACAGAGGTGAGGCTGGAGTTCTTTTTCAGCATGAGGCCTTTTAGGCTATTCCTTCTAGCAAGGATGACAGTGTTATAGAGCAAAGTAAACATGTCAGAACAGGCATTGTATGATGTTTGCTGTATTTTTTTGAAGATAAATGTCTTAGCTGTTCCTAGCATTGCAGTCTTCTGGACAAGGGAGTGCTGATGTCGATCCTGGGACCTGTTGGGAGCCACACTCTTCCCAGCTTACGAGTCACAGTCCCAAATGCTTGTACCATCACTGGGACCATTTTGGCCTTTCCTTTCACATATATCTTTGTGTGTGTGTGTGTGTGTGTGTGTGTATACATACACATATGCATCTACAACATGCATGCACACACTTGTGCATATATAGACACATGTTCTTTCTTTCACTTTTTATTCCTGATAGTAACAAGAAATATTTTTGTATGGTATACTATTGATTTAATAGGAAAGATGGAAAAAAAAGTCCCAGAAACAGAAACTGTAGTGATTGCCAAGAATACTACAGGGATGTGTATCCATAAAGGAAGCAGGAAGCCCAATGGAAAAGTGACTTTACAGAAACCTGAGTGTACAGAATGGTCAGTTTGCCAGGAGATGGCAGTATACAGTTAGCAAACTGGCCAGAGCTAAAAATAGTTTCCGCTGTTTTTATGCTGCATTTTCTTGTCGCAAAGTCTCAGTAGCAGCTTTAGAATTTAGAAAATTCTTAATGGAACTGAACTCTGTAGCATGGATGCTCTATTTTCTGTATCGTATTCTGACAATTGAGTTCTGAAGAACTTGCTAAACAGGTATTTTTCACACGTAATGATGAATTTGTTTAATGCGAATTCTTCCAAAAGGTAGAGGATATGAAATAATAGTGTGGTGTTTGTGATGTCAAAATAATTATAGAGACCAGCCCACTAAATATCTTTTTTTCCCCCAAGATGGTGAATTTTCAGTGTAAAATGGAAGTGTGATAACTGTCACATTCAGTCATTCATTATGCAGTCCAATTTGGACAAAAGGAACTTTAAGATAAAATCATAAATATATGCCTTATTTTTCTAAGTATAAAAATAAATTAACATTAACAATCTGAGCTAGGAAGTTCCATCGGATAGTAAATAGTATGATAGGTAAAATGTGAGATGGAGACCTCATCCCCATGCACTGAATGTATATCTCACAATGAGCTAGCCTAATTTCACTGCAGAGGAACTTTGCATGTGTACTGTATACGTGTGTACATGTGCACAGTACTTCATGTACTGAAAAGCAAGAACAAAGGCAGAGAATAGCTGCAGCCTTTCTTCTGAAAATGGATTTTAGGTATTAGATTGCTGTTCACAAGAACTGCTTTTTGCCTGGGGTTTTTTGTTTGTTTGTTTAGAGAGTAACCATATTTACTCTTCAACAGGAGTAAGTGAAAGATAGTGCAAATCAAATCTTTATAAGGTCATAGAGCAGCATAATAGTAATAGTGACTTCTTTCTAGCATAACAACTCAGTTACTGTATCTGTCCTTTCCCTAAATTTATTGCACCAAGAAGATACGTTGGTTGCGCCACAGTCTTGAGAGAATTGTTCTGTAGAGGATAGATGGTTGCAGGAGCTCCTGTTGCTCTGTGAAACATTGCTTTGAGATTGTGCACTTTCCCTTTGCTGCCCTACAGGGCAACGGTAATGCTGCCAAACCAAGCCATCTGTCCTTGTTTTCCTTTAGCCAGCTAAAAGGCACTTTCTCAATTGCACTGTCAAGGTCATTTTGAATCAGGATTTCATTCCCTAAGATGTTACTACTCCCCTTAGCTTGGTATCCTTTGCAAATACGATACAGGTAGTCCTCATTTAAGGATCATTTGTTTAGTGACCATTTGAAATGCTAACAGTGCTAAAAAAAAACTATTTATATTAGTCCTTGAAATTATGGCCATTGCAGCCACCACATACATGGTCACTTGATCAGAATGTGAGCACTTGGCAGCCTGCCTGCATTTATGATCGCAGGGTGTATTTTGACTTCCTCTCCTGCCCATCATCCTCCCATCTCTGCACACTGCAGTCTGCTGCCCCTGACACCCTGCACTTTGCCACCCCTCCCATCCCCAGCTGACTTTCATGAGACAGCTGCTAGCTTTACCTCATAGCAGGAGGAAGAAGATAACAAAGGTTAGATGGAAGTGCAGGCAGAGTGATCAAAAGAGCAGAGATGGTGGTGAGGAGATAGGTTGATTGGGGACATTGAAGTATTGTGGATGTAAAGGTGAATGGTATGCTCCAAGCACCTGAATTTTGATCATGTGACGGCAGGGATGCTGTAAGACCCATTGCAGACCCATGATAAACACCATTTGTTTAGCACCATTGTAACTTTGAATGATTGTTAGATGGTTACCTGTATTGTGAGATAAATGAAAAGACTGAAAATATGAATGCTGTGTGTTAACAATATTGTAGGTTTCTTAATCTTAAATTACGCCTATGTAGTTCAGGGAGTTGAGGAATAAGATCCCAGAAAACACTTGTTATTTGTTGGATTTATACTTCTTTTTTCCTCAAGGAACTTTAGGTACCATACACAGCACTACACCTTTAATTTTTTCCCCACAACAGCTCTGTGATATAGGTTGAGGAGAGAATGTATGAGTGATCCCAAGTGCACTTCCTCGGCTGAGGTTGGACTACAACCTGCGTCTCCTTAGTCCTAATCCAGATTGGGCTTTCAATCTGCTTTATAGTTGGGCCACGTATTGGTTTGGAGTCATGCTGAGTCTAGTTACATTATACCTTTTTGTCCCAGCAGTTGTCTCCTGAAAACGCCTATGAAGTGCTTTGTGTGGCCGATATGTATCTGTTACCTGGGCTCAAGCGCCTGTGTGGGAGAATTTTGGCACAGGTTCTTGATGAAGACAGTGTTGTCAACATCTGGAAGATTGCAAAGCTATTCCAGCTGACCCGATTGGAAGATCAATGCACAGAGTATATGGCAAGGATAATTGAGAAGGTAATAAAGAGGAGCTGAAAGACAGCTACTATAGATATTATTTGTCCGGCAGGCTGCAAATGAATATTTGATAAAAAAGGTCTTTAAAACTTAAGTTTCAATAAGCGATTATTTTATTTGTAAAATTTGCTATTTTTTTATAATCATAACCACGGTTGGTTTATATAGAAATTAATGTCTTATAACAACGGATGTCAAATAATAAAATAAATGCTATTTCCCTTGTTATAGTGAGAAAAGTGATAATTCTGCCATAAAAAAGGAGCTATTTCTTCATCTAAAAAACTTTTATCAATATAAATACTATGTACAATTACAAATTATATTTAGCCAAAAGCAAGACAATCCTAAATTTAAAGCAGTCCCATCAAAGGTGGAATAAATAGAAGAATATGAAGACTAACAAAAATCTTAACATTGCCAGCTTCAGTGAAACCAATGATAGATATTTCCTCCTTCAACCAATGATCTGATGAAATGAGCTACAGCTCATAAAAGCTTAATGCCTTTTAATAAAAAATATTTGTTGAAAAAGAAAAGATGCTATCAATTCCTGATTTTCTCCCACTTCAAGATATTGTTATGATACACTTTTATGTTTCTGTACTGCCCAAAAACTCATGGTCTAGGAAAAAAATAATACTTTTAACAATAATGAGACAAAATTGGCCTGAAAGAACACATTATGTCAGTTGTTCTAAAATAATATTCTGTGTTATTAACCAATGTGTGATGCGTTTTAATTTTCTCAGACCAAACCTTTATAGAATGAAGGGATTTCTTGGAATTTCTTTGAAGTGATTTAAATTTGTCATGTACAAGATGAATTCATAAGAACAGTTAATATAATCCCTAAGCTTCTTGGAACCTCAGTGGCAATTGTGTTCACATCCATATAAGTGAGAATTGATATAATTAAGAATGTGTATGAAAATGTTCTTATTTGGCTATAAAGTCTCTTATTATGCATTGGAAAGTTATTAACTTTTTTTTTGTTTAAAACCTCTACTCCAAAATTGTTAGTATTGAAATGACTGTCATCCTGATTTATATAGCTGCTGTATTACAACATTTGAAAATATGCAATATAAATATGAAGTATTTTATATTATTGGTGATGTGGTAGGCAAATTGAAGTGATTTGTCTGAACCAGTTGTTTGCCTGATATGCTTAGCACACGGCTGGTATTTTTAGATAGAGATATAACATGTGAATGAGATATTCATCCTAAGTATTTATGAGATGAGTTGACAGAATTTGCTGTGTGTGTGTCTGTGTATTATTATTTATAAATTCAATTGTATATTTTTTTTCCATATGGAAAATATTTTTCACGTTTGCATATTAAAATAATACTGGTTTCATATCTGCTATTTTTTTTCCCCATATACTAAATCTTGGCTGCATGGACCAGCTTAGGCTACAAGAGATAATTAAAAGAATGAATTATCATATACATACTTGGGTCACATGCACCAACGGCCTGTTGCTTTAATCTTGAGTTTATGTTGTACTTTCATGTTGTACATATAGAGAAAGCAACTTTTATCATTCTCATTAAATTGACAAGGAAATCATTTTTGAATTATGCTTTAAGCAGCCTGTAGTACATTGTTATATTCACTGTATGTGGTGATAGATAGATAGATAGATAGATAGATAGATAGATAGATAGATAGATAGATAGATAGATAGATAGATAGATAGATAGATATTGATATCCATACCAGTATTTGTCCCCAGTAGAAGGAAATGCTGGTGTTTTCTTCAATGCAATTTCACACATGGTTATAGAATATGGAAAATCTATTTGGCCAGCACCAGTTTTTCCTAAGTGAAATTCACTGTTCTCTAGTCAATTCACTGATATTATAAATGGTTCTAATTAGCACTCCCACATAAGTTGCAACATTCTTTACTTAACAGGCTTTGAGAGAGGTGTGAAATTCTTTCCTGTCTGTGAAAAAGCACCCCCCCACCAAATTAACAGTTTCACTAATACAAAATTCCTCACCTATATTTTTTAAATAGGAACAAGCATGGCCCAATTTTGCTTGTCATAGGCTCAACAGTGTTTTTTTTTTTGTAATAGTCCTTCTCATCTCCAAGTCAGTACGAGATATTGAACTAATCTCCCCAGAGTTCAGAATTCAAAGAAGTCCTTTTCATTGTTATAGTTTATTGGAAGAATCTATTGAAAACAGAAGCACAAAGTGGAGACAATACTTGCTATGTTGTGAGGCTGCAACATTCCCCTGTGAGTTGTGTATTTAAAAGCAATCTGGCTAAAAGATCAAGGGTCAAGGTTTGATCCCAAGATCCTTAGCTATTGTTTTTAAACCTACGCTGCAGGATTATGCGCTTGAGAATGTACTTCTGTTGCTATTGACAGCATAGGTGAAAACAGTTTGATAAAGATTCTCCTGGATTTATCCATTTTCTGTCTTTTGTTTCTTCAGTTAGTGGAGTTTGAGGAATTTGCAGCAGCCGTGAAGGAGAATGCTGATGCCGTGGAGGAGCGCCAGGAGACGGACTCTATTCCTCTGGTGGATGACATCCGTTTTCACATAACCAGCAATGTTCAAACGTACAGTGCCATTGAAGAGGCTAACCAGAAATTAGATGCCCTGGATAATCTTTTGGCTAGCATCGGACTTGAATGTTAAGCTGGGAGCTTTTCTTGTGTCATTATATGAAGTATCAGTTCAGAGTTCATTTCTGCAAAGTTCACATCTTTTTCTCTCTTATTTGATTTTCCCATTTCTATATATTTTATTTAAGTTTCTCTTATTTTTTTATGCTACTGACTATTGCATCTGGGTTAATATTTTTCTTCTTCCAGGAAACAGGTCCCCAGAAGAATCTGTAATTTAAAAATATGGTTAGGTGTATCTAATGTTGTTGAGGAAAGATTTGCATGTTTTATGTAATGAATGTACTGTTTAGCGTACAACTGCAGTCCCAAAAAGCCCAATGAAAATAGGTCCATCCTTCAGAACATTGCCATTCCTGCTGGATAAAGAAGGAAATAAAAACTTTTACTGAATTATAAGAATAGGAAGTTGGTGGACTAGAAGCTGGGATTGCCTGCTGTTAGTCTTACAGCCTAATCTTCCAAATGTGCACAGCTGGAACTGAGCAGACACTCTGTTTTTTAGTCTAGCTGCCTTATTCATCAGTTGATCAACTCCATTTGCTTCTTTTAAAAAATTCTGTTCTGATCCTTGAAATAAAATATTTTGTCATCACTAGGTGCAAATGCACTCCCCCCCCCCTTTTTTTTTTTTCCTGCTATTTTGTAGGGGACATTGAGACATGGAGGCTTACCATAGCTGTAGATAGTAATGTTCCTTTTATTTTTATTATGCTGGGGGATTCACTCAACTGATTCACAAATTTTAGCATGGAGTATGTATATACAAGTGACTATGCTCTACTTGCATGATATCACAATGGACCGACGGAGCATTGTTTCCCTTTGCAGTGGAAGCATAAATTTGTTTTGTGCAGATCCCAATATTGTGAGGCAATAGAAGGTATCATCTTGCTAGTTCTACCCTTTGATATATTGAATGGCAGATGGGAATATATTCACATGACATAGTCTACCCAGTGCAATATTTTAGGGTAAACATCCTTTGGATTAAGTCAGTTCACATTAAGGTCACCTATGTGAAGGGCTGTATGAAAATTTAATATTCTATTGTTGGATGCAGTGAGGTGTAAATAATCCATATGTACAAAGTTCTAATATCTATGATCACCTGTTGATGTTCTGGCTGGCTGTATGTAATTGATTGGCAGGTTTTCTAAATGAGACTAGTGCTGTTTCCCTATTCTGTATATATTAAATCTAGGGTATATATAGATAACTCATGAGATTAGTTTAATTACTAAATTCAGAACAGCATAGCAGAGAGATAGAGGTGCCCTGAACTACCATCTGTCAAGTTTTCTACCTGACCTTTCATAATCTGCATCGTCATGCCATATTTACATGTTGCACAATTATTAAGATCTTAGTCTGTAAGTAAATAGTGTCTCACCCCTGTCCAGGTCATTATGTTCTTTGTTACTCCCTCCCCACCCGCCCAATTAATATGAATGATAGATGGAAAATGCATCTCTGGCCATTCAGAGAGTGGAAGGGGAGGCATGGGGAAATGCAATAAAATGAATGCGTAATATAGAAACCATAGTAGGTCGATCAGCCAGGGTTCTGTGTCACTCAAGCAACCTAGAATTATGTGCTTGTCATTAGAGAAATTCGACAAGGAAAAAACTAAATCCCATTTGGCTTACCCTGACCTTATGAGGCAACATTTTTCCTATAGTACGGTAATACTATTAGTAAGTGTTACAGCAATTGCATTGATAGATTAACTTTAGTGGGACATTGATGTGACAAAATGATGTTGGACTCTCGCACAGTTTTCCATGCATTGATAACTCTTTACACGTAAGGTCAAGAAGTTGTGTACTGTTAACAGTATGCCAAGGAAAGCACACCTCTTAAAGGAATGGTGCTCATTTAAAAGTATGTGGAACTAGTCTGTTATTCACAAGCCATAAATAAAAGCCTAGCCAGGATCTTTTTCCCCCTGCATTTTACAAGGAAAATGAAGGGAACTAAAATGCTGGATTTCTTGACATTTCTTTTTGGCAAACATCTTTGGCAAATATTTTAGATTGTTTCTTGTACCAACTTATAAGCCCCCTCCAGTGAATAAATGGACATCATACTGGAATAAATCATAACAACCTTTTCTGGTTCCATTTTTTATTTGAAACAGTAAATTATTGGAATAAAAGCTAAGCACAGTAAGCTTTTTTATGCATCCTAGTGTTCTCTTCCTTGCAAATATCTGGTAAAGTTAACATGATATAAGCACAGAAAATTACTACTAGTAATTGCTTATTGGGTTTGTTTTTTTTAAATAAAAAGACATTTTTAAAATATTGTCAAGTGAAAATCCAGTTAACTTTTAGATGGGCAGTGAAGGTGGCTGAATAAAGCTTTGTTCATAGAAATGAGAATTATAAGTAAATTCAGAATGAATTACCAGTATTACTGTGTTTTGAAGCTGCTTCTCAGTACAGCTCCTTGTTGAGCTATCCCCTTGTTCTGTCTCATATTTTGTTGGTTGCCTTTGTATAAATCAGAGTTGTAGATAAAAACAAGCACCGGTAGTAGCTGTTTAACATTTAGTGAAAAGTCACCTTCCTTAAATCCAAAGAAGTTAGGAAAACAATGGATCTCTTAATTATTGTATAGTCTTCCTGGCTATTAATTGCATTGTAAAAAGCTTAAATGTCAGACTTCTTACTATTATAAATTTACTTTAACCTGGCTCTGTGTTATTTAAAATAAAAAGAATGTAAAGCTTTACAGAATGGCAATATAATTATATATTTAAAAGCTTAATATATAAGCATGTGTGCAGCAATAAAGAGTCTATTTCATTAATCTGCTTTTCCTGTGCTCATTAAATACTAAAATTGAGTGCTGTAAAAGTTCCATGTTACTTAGGCTCCCAAGACTCAACCTTGATGCCATCTTCCAATCAACAGTAACATTTACTGATGGCATATTTAATTGCCAGAAGTTGCATAGAGTACCCTTTTCAGTTGCCATTTATAGTAGCTTCGGGAAAATGCTTTATATATGTAGAACTGGTATCACTTAATTCAACACTTAACACAATTATCAGGCTATTGATCCAGAACTTGCATCATTTCTGAATCTGATCTCATGAATGCTAATATTTTATAGTACTTAATCCTGTGTGGTTTTAAAAAAATGAAAAACTGAAAGCACAAGCTTTTCATGGCTTTGCCAGGAAAAAGTAACACAGAGGGAAACTGAAGCAATACCAGCATTTTTCTTATGTAATTGAATATTTTGTCTCCTTTCCAGAACTGATGGGTATCATTCTAACTTCACCAAAGCAATCCAAGTTTTAGTAGTTCAAGCGTTGTCAGTACTCCATTCTGGCTGCCTTAGTTCACAATACTGCTCACCTTTCAATATCATCCTACAAGATGTTAACCAAACCTTGCACAAGATACATGGGATTCCAGAGATCAATGTGTATGGTATCCACAATCTTAAATTCAAATTGTAATACTTATCACCTAAATGGTTGTGGACCTGGAATTAATATGTGAGAACAATTTACCTTTAGTTATCTTTGGGAGTTGGGGGAGTTATTCATGGAAGTGGAGAAGAAAGAAGATATCTTTGTTTATTTTTTCCTCCACTTCTGAGTAGAAGAATGCTCTCATAAAATGTGCTGGCCCTATTGCCAGTCCCTGACCTGCATAGATTATGTCTAGTTAAGGTTTGTCTTGATTAGTACATAGCAATAGCTCTTAGACCACAGTGTCAAACTGGCTGCATCGCATCGCTGTCATGTAATGTTTCGTGATGTTTTTCCCCTTCGCAGAGCTGAGGTGGGTGTGCCCTGCACTTGATGCATCTAGCCCGCGGGCTAGCAGTTTGACACCCTTGACTTAGACTTATATACTGTTCCATAGTACTTTACAGCACTCTCTGGGCAGTTTACAGAGTCAGCATATTGCCCCCAAAATTTGGGTCCTCATTTTATCGACCTCAGAAGGATGGAAAGCTGAGCCAACCTTGAGCCAATGAGACTTGAACTGTCGGCAGAGTCAGCCTGCAATACTGCATTCTAACCACTGCGCCACCACAGCTCTACCTGTGCCAATCATGATAACCATGCTTGGTTTTTTTCTTTGTCTTTGCTGCCTCCCTTACAGCACATCACCAACTAGTAGGAGAAACTCCCACCAATTAGATACTGCAACAGGAATATAGAGGGACTTTGGGCTGATCAAAGCTCATTGCTTTTTAACCAATTGTTTGTTTTTCCTTTCATATACAAGGGTGGGGGCATTAAAATATTGTGAAGTAAATGGGAGGTCACCACAGAAAAGTGAATGAGTTGAAAAGGGGAAGTTTGGGGGAAAGGATAGGACGAGGAGAATCTCAGAAAAATGTGAGAAGTGATGTCTCCTTGATATCTAGTATTTTTATCAAATATAGCTTTGACTTCTCTCTAAAAATGCATTTTTGCAGTTTTGCTAGATATGTGCTATTTGGTGCATTATTAGATAAAAGTACACAACATCCACATAGAAACTTTTTAAAAAGTCAGATTCTGAATGGGATTTGCACTTCTACAGGGCACCCTCAAATATTGTAAAGTTTGTGGACATTAGAATCTAGACAATCAACAGGGAGCTCTTTAGGACTATTAGTAATCTGCCCACCCCAAGCTACTGTGGTTCCTGAAATCGTCCAAATCCTCTTACACCCCATGCAGTACAAACTAAGGTGTTTTTGCCATCTCTAATGTGTGAATTTCTCTGGTTGCATTGGGGAGGGGGGATTGCAGCAGCTGCTATAAATAAGTTATTGCAAAGCCATCATTTCTTCATTCTACTTAAAAGCCAATTGGTAGCTGTGATTATTTTTTTTTTAAAGCATGCTACCACTTTTATCAGCTGTTGCTGCTTTTTGGCTGAAAAAGGAAGAACTTTAAGCCAGCCAGGCAAAGGGAAAGGGCACAAACAGTTACTGGATAACAGATGGTTCTGGAGCAGCAAAATCTCAGTTGAATAGGATCTTGTGTACCAGGATGCAAGTCAAAGGGTGCTTCAGAGGGAGGATAGGATTCACAACTCACCTGTCGGCACCTCCTTAAAGAAGTTATTGCTTTTCCTGAGCTTGCAAGGCTCACAGGAAGAGAGTTTCAGTGAAGTAGATGCTGACAGGGTGTGACAAGATGTTTCAAAGGGAAAAAAAATGCAATTTCCAACATATTTTATATAACAATTTCCTATCCCTATGGATATGTATTGTACATTTGTATAAAATATGTTGCTAATAAAGTATATATAATTTATAAATGTACTTTATAACTTACATATAACAGAAGTTTTATTTGTTATGAAGAGAAACTTCTGTCTCCCAAAAGAATGCAATCTGTAACTCTTCTAGAGCAGAGGAGAAAGCAAGCCAGGATCTAAATGGAGACATAACATGTGGAAATAAAGAGTGGCCAGGTGCTTCCAGCGTGAGACAACTCTTATTAGCACTGATGTTTATAGGATTTGCAGAAGCCTAAATCCACTCCTTCCTCAAGTCAGTATTCTTTGTATTTCCACAACCGTATTGTTATTGTTGAAGATGAAGGAAAAAATGTCACAGAGAACAAAGCCCATTTTTCTTCTCTCAAATTCATCTTTCTCTGATTCAAAAGGGCTCTTTGCAGTTAGAGGCAATATAGCAAGAAATGGGCTTCTGGTTCTCATGTGGGCCTTACCCATCCTCCATTATTGAGTGCAGGGGTGTCAAACTCGCATTGTCATGGCATCATCACGTGACATATGACAATTTGTTCCCGTTTGCTAAACTGTGGCCAGTGCATGACGCATCTGGACTGCAGGCCGTGAGTTTGACAGCCCTGATCTAGTGAGAAAGTTCAAGCTTAGTAGAGAAGTGGAGTTGGGAAAGAATGGCAGATCCAAACTGATAGCCAAAGGGTATGCTTGGGATAGGAGCCTTCATTATAAAGCACAACCAATTACCACACAGCTCATATACTTAATTATCATGTCTCCTTTAGGTCCATACATCTGAACCTAAGCTAGCAGAAAAAATGGCCATAACAGAAACCATAAATTAAAGGTCCCCAGTATTTAACAGAACTTGACAACAGGCAAAGTCAAGGAATGATGACTACCAAGAAGGAAAAGAGACATAGAGGCAGCTAACTAAATGACTCTTCATGAACATGCATGCATATGGCAAGCAGTCCCAGTTGATACATTGTCTGTATGTGGACAGGCCATTTGGAAAAGCTGTGCTTCTGGAGAATGTGCTTGCCCTTGGCAAATCACACCTTCCAATGAATTTTGTATGATCTTATACACAATGTGTGAACCAGAACACTGCACACTAAGACCATGGTCTCTTGATCTTCTGGGCTACAAAACTTATTGAGTGTGCAATTTCTTATTTAGAGATCAGTGATATTTAAGGCATTTTCCTTACACCCTCCAGTTATTTAGCACTTCATATCTTATAGTATGCATTTTTTGGCCATGCTGGTTGGGAACGATTAAGTGTTGACTCTACACAACTGAAGAGCATTAGAGCGGACAAGGCTAATCTCACTTAGCATTTGAGAGTGCTATTAACTATTTCAAGATACATTGCAAATGTAATTACAGAATCTAATTTCCCAATCTATCATCTCCCGAGAAGCTGGCTTGAAAAGCTTTGTTTCCATAGCTGCAAATGGAAATGGTTTAGATGAGTTGGGAAATTAGACTCTGTTCTGAGTCACATATCATACTTAACCATGTTTGTTTAATTGGGGTGCTGAATGAATTACAATTGCCTAAATTCACAGAGTGTGTCAAACCAAAAACTATTGTTTACAAAATACATTGACTTTCAAAACTAAAAACTAATGCATACAATCCATACATCTCAATTTGTTATGTGGTGTTGCTCCTTTAAACTCATTGTTTGCAATCCCTTCACCAGCAATGATAAGTTTACCCTTCCTAACCATCTTTTTGCCTGAGATTTATCTCCATTGCATTCTCCCCACTTTTCCTCCATGACCATGATTGTAACAAACAATGCTTTTGTAGCCCTTAATAATGTTCAGATTGTTCTTCTTGCGGCCCACTATCTTTTTATTTATTTATTTATTTTATTTAATTAAACTTTTATACCGCTCCCTCTCCCAAAAAGGGACTCGGGGCGGTGTACAGCCTACTAAAAACACATAATAAATACTCAATAAATACAATTAAAATAAATTAAACCAAATTGATCCGGCTGTCTAACCCAAAAATAGAGTTAAAAATTAAAAACTAATAAAACCCCGATTAAAATTAAGTTAAAAAACTAAAAATACAGTTACTGGGCCAGGCCAGCCTGTTGAAAAAATAGGGTTTTCACTGCGCGCCGGAAGGTCAGAATATCCGTCATAGCCCGTATCTCCGGGGGGAGATCATTCCAAAGGGAGGGGGCTCCCACAGAGAAAGCCCGAACCCTCGGGGCCGTCAACCGACAACGGCCGGGCGGCGGTACCCCGAGGAGGGCAACCCTGTGGGAGCGTACTGGGCGGCGGGAGGTTGATGATGGCAGCAGGCGGTCCCGTAAGTACCCAGGTCCCGAGCCATGGAGCACTTTAAATACTGTCAGTACCACCTTGAATCGAATCCGGAAGGCTACAGGAAGCCAGTGCAGCCTGCGGAGAAGCGGTGTAACGTGGGAGCTCCGAGGAGCACCCACAATCACCCGCGCGGCTGCATTCTGGACCAGCTGCAGCCTCCGGAGACTCTTCAAGGGGAGCCCCATGTAGAGAGCATTGCAATAATCCAGGCGGGAGATGACGAGGGCGGAAGTGACTGTGCGAAGTGCGCCCAGATCCAGAAAGGGCCGCAACTGGTAAATCAGACGAATCTGATAGAAAGCCCCCCTGGCGACGGCTGCAATATGTTCTTCTAAAGACAGCCGTACGTCCAGGAGGACACCCAAGTTGCGCGCCCTTTCCACGGGGGTCAAGACCTCTCCCCCCACGGCCAGCGAAGGAACCAGCTGGCTGTATCTGGGCGCAGGAAACCACAGCCACTCGGTTTTGGTCGGGTTGAGACGAAGCCTGTTACGACCCATCCAACTCCGCACGGCCTCCAGGCATCGGGACATCACTTCGACGGCTTCGTTGGGGTGGCCCAGGGTGGAGATGTACAGCTGAGTATCGTCAGCGTACTGATGGAACTCCACCCCGAAGCCACGGATGACCTCACCCAGCGGCTTTACATAAATGTTGAACAGCAGGGGCGAGAGCACTGACCCCTGAGGCACCCCACATCGTAGGGGCCTCGGGGCCGATCTCTGCCCCCCCGTCAACACAAATTGCGAGCGGTCGGAGAGGAAGGAGGCGAACCACCGCAACACGGTGCCTCCCACCCCCAACCCCTCCAACCGCTGCAATAGGATACTGTGGTCGACAGTATCAAAAGCCGCTGAGAGATCTAACAGGACCAGGACAGAGGAACAACCCCTGTCCCGGGCCCTCCAGAGGTCATCCACCAACGCGACCAACGCCGTCTCCGTGCTGTGCCCGGGCCTGAAGCCCGATTGGAGGGGGTCAAGATAACTCGCTTCATCCAGGTACTGCGGGAACTGACGTGCCACCACACTCTCAACAACCTTCGCAACAAAGCGAAGGTTGGAGACAGGACGATAGTTAGATAACAATGCTGGGTCCAGGGACGGTTTCTTGAGGTCTTCTTTGGTTTAATGGCACTGTTAGCCTTTGTTATAGAGTACATTTATAGTTATGGAAATAATCAGTTGCCAAGAGTTTGCTGCTGACAGGTGCATGGATGGATGATGAAAGTAGTTTGCATCTTAATTACATAATGCTGGCTCTGCATTCTCATTGTCTCCGGTGCAGCGTGACATTCATGCAAAATGCTCCAATCATTATAATAGCAACAACACATGAAAATTGGTGAAACCTTGCCCTTCATTACCAAAATTCATTTTATGCATTTTCTCTGGAAGGCTGGCTAGAGGAAGTGCATGCTGTCTGAAACACATCTTTTAAAGGCAACCTTAACACCACTGACATATATTATTGACTCATTAGTGGTTACTAATGTTGTAGTCTGTGACTGACAGCTAGAGAGAGCAGACTGACTTTGTGTAAACAATAGCAGCATTTGTAAGTCTTCCAGACCATGAAAGAGTTGTGGTGCTTGTGGAGTTGTTGACAAGAGCACAACTAGTCTGCTGTTCCTAAAATGTAATAGGTTCCAGTGGTTAGTGTGTTTGTGTGTAAAGGGGACATTCTTCATTCTTAGAAGACTTTGTCATACCTTTTATCTTAGTTTGAATGTCTTGGTTTTGATGTGGATCCCAGACACTTGAAATCCAATTGGTTAACAATGAAACTGAATGGATAGAAGGTGCAAAGAGGATTTTCTTCCACTGCTGAACTAAATATAGAATTGTTAATGCAGAAACACCTAGAAGTGTTTTTGAGCCTCAACAACTGCTAGCTACTTATGAATGCAATGAAAATTTGCAGAAAGGGCTTTTTAATTTAGTAAAAAAAGTGTTAGAGAAAATGAAGTGATAGAACAATTATAATGGGATAAAACAACTAAATTATTTTTATCAACAGATAAATATTCTGAGGATTTTAAAATATAGTAGATTGATCTGGAAAATGGATTTTGAATTCCTGTTTTTGCCACTAGCATTTTGACTTCAGAATAATAATTTTCAGTCTAAGATATCTAATTTCCTTTGGTAATACAGCTGATCCTTGACTTACAACAGTTTGTTTAGTGACCATTCAAAGTTACAACAGCACTGAAAAATGTGACTTATGACCGTTTTTCACAGTTATGACCTTCGCAACATTCCCACAATCATGGGATCAAAAGTCAGGTGCTTAGCAACTGATTCATGTTTATGACGGTGGCAGTGATCCAGGGCGTCACATGATCCCCTTTCGTGATCTTCTGACAAACGAAGTCAATGGGAAAACCAGACTCACTTAACAACCGGTTATTAAGTTATCAACTGCAGTGATTCACTTAACAACTATGGCAAGAAAGGTTGTAAAATGGGGCAGAACTCAATTAGCAAATGTTTTACTTAACAACATAAAGTTTGGTCTCAATTGTGGTCGTAAGTCGAAGATTGCCTGTAATTACAAAAACAGTATAATACTCTTGTAAACAGTTTACACAAGAGTATTATACTGTTAGACAAGTTTTAATGGCATAGGCCAGTGGTGACTAACCTTTCTGGGCTCCTGTGCCAAAAGTCACATGCCAGCACCCAGAATGCAATGCACACCCCTCTCTCCCCACATCCCCTGAACATGCATGCACAATCCCCCCCACCCCCTTACCTGTACCGCGCTTCACAGCTGATTTTTCGGCTGGTTTGAGGTCTTTTTCGGCCTCCCAGAGGCTTGGAAAAAGCCTCTGCAAGACTTTTCAGGCCGAATTATAGGCTCATTTCGTCACTTTCGGTATTACAGGAAGTGATGAAACGGGCCTATAATTCGTCCTGAAAAGCCTTGCAGAGACTTTTTCCAAGCCTCTGGAAGGCCGAAAAAGGCCTCAAACCAGCCCAAAAAAAAAATTAGCTGTGAGGCATGCACATGTGCAGTGAGGTAAGTTTGCCTGCAGCTCGCATGCCAGCACAAGTGGCTCTGCATGCCACTTGTGGCATGTGTGCCATAGGTTCACCATCACGGGCATAGCCTTTCATGGAATATAGACTATTTCATCAGGTGCAAAAAAGATGCCCTTTCCAAATCCAGATGATTGTTTAGAAATGTCAGTACTTCAGATTCTTTAAAGGGCAAAAATGATCAGGGCTTTAAAGAGATATACAGTATATTTGTCCTAAAAATAATTTAGTCCATGAGAAAAAGAAATCCCAACACTGTAGCTAGGAAGTAACTTTATTAGTAACAACCAAAATGACACCAAAGAGCAAGTAGGATTTTGTGTTCTCTTGAGCTCTTTATCAGCGTTACCAAATTCAGGTTCATACAGTTTGTTGGTTCTAATACATTTTATCACATGATGAATTTTTTGGGGGAAATTGTATACTATCAAAATAGATCTGTGTCAGAATAAAGGAGTATTGGTTATTTCAAAGGGCTACAGCCTCGGATTCCATGTATTTATGAAGATTATTTAGAGAAACAAGGTGTTGTTTCTTTTTAGCCTTGTCAATTGGCACATTCACTTATTTTGGCTAACATAAATACCCACCCAATACACACACACAATGGTTGAAGGTTAGGTTTAGAGTTATCAATAAATAACTAAATAAATAAATCACGTTCACCTGATTCGCCAGTTGCGGCCCTTTCTGGATCGGGACGCCTTACGCACGGTCACTCATGCCCTTGTCACCTCCCGCCTGGACTATTGTAATGCTCTCTACATGGGGCTCCCTGCGGGGAGCACCCAGAGGCTTCAACTGGTGTAAAATGCGGCCGCGCGGGTGGTTATGGGGGCATCAAGAAACTCTCATGTGATGCCTCTCCTGCGCGAGCTGCATTGGCTGCCGGTGGCCTTCCGGGTTCAGTTTAAGGTTCTGGTTTTGACCTTTAAAGTGATCCATGGCATTGGACCAGGCTATCTGCAAGACCGCGTTCTGCCGGTAGTCTCCCACCGACCTGTGCGCTCCCACAGGGAGGGCCTCCTTCAGGCATCTATGTGCCGCCTGGTGACCCCAAGGAATAGGGCCTTCTCTGTGGGGGCACCCACCCTCTGGAATGGTCTGCCTCCTGAGCTACGTAACAACACCGACCTGAGAGCATTCAGATGTGCACTGAAAACTTGGCTCTTCTAGCAGGCCGACCTGGGCTGAAATGGGAGTTTTAAAGAGTAATTTTAGAATTTTGGATTTTAAATTTCGGGATTTTAAATTTGGGGTTTTTATTGTTAATTTATTGGGGTTGGGCATAAATTTTAATAGCAGCCTTAGGATGCTTAATCTTCTTTTAACTTTTATAATGTGGAATTTTTTATAGTTGGCTGTACATCACCCTGAGTCCTTTGGGAGAAGGGCGGTATATAAATGTGTAAATAAATAAATGATTGACAGATGCATTTACCAACATGTAATCACAGCATGAATACCAACTAATAAATTATGTCCACTGCAGGTAAACGTTGCTTGGACACAACATTAATACTAGTAGTAGGCCAAAAAAAAAGAAGGAATAAGAGGCAAGAAATAATAACAATAGCAATAAGAATAACATTAGCAGTATTAGCAGTAGCAATAATAAGCTTGTCAACTCATAAAACAGTATGCCGCCTCTAATAAATCCTTTGAAGTTTTTTAAAGTTTGGCTCGAGAATCATGATTTAATTAGAGCGATTGCTGGAATCCTGACAAAGCTATTATGTGACATCAGATCCCAATGATTCTGGGAAGATGAAAGCATCTTTCACTGGCATTCTCTCCTATGCTCTGGATATATGACCAAATTAGCAAGTAAGGAGAGATTTTACAGTCATATGGATTTTCATCTCTTTTGTCCTGATCTGAGTGCAAATTTTATAGTTATTCTGTAGCTCAGCTACTTGAACCTGGTGAAACAAAAATCTATAATCAAAAGGGGTCTCAATAGATGCTGCTTTGTGCTAAAATATATAGCAGAAACGAGATAAAAGTATTCTAAAATCCACACAATGGCAATGCTTTGATTTTATTTTCAGAAGGAGAGGGGCCATTATTATTTTAAAAGTCCTAAGATCTTAATTTGCAAGCCACTTATCAGGGCTCAAGTCTGAATGTTTGTGATTACTATCTGGATTTTATCTTCAAGCCAAGATTAAAGGTAAATTCTACGGCTTCAGATGAAGTAACATAACTTTCCCTGTTCTTCCAGTTTGTTTAAAGTATAACCAGAGAATTCAAAAGTTCACTTGCTTGCTAGAAACATCCTGCCTTACTTACTTCCCCCCCACCCTTGAAGCTGTATGTTAATAATTTGCTTGCATGTTGAATAGAAAAAGACCATCGGTCAGAGATTCATGCTTAATACTATTTATTCAACAGTTCTGGCTTAAACGGGTATTCAGTGTTGGGAAGTTTACCTGTGGGAAGTATTTCCTTGGCCACCGATTCCAACTATTTTGAAACACAACTACTGTGAGTTTTACAAGGCAGATGGATGTTCTCATGAGGCCATGTGGAAGGAACTTATACGGAGACGTTGCCAAGCAGGAATGATTGCTATACTACAGACTTGGGAAATCAATAAAGGAGAATATTTATAACTCAGGGTTGAAATGTGGGGTCTTTGGTGCTCTCTGAGCTTGGTTGTTTTCTTACAGATGTTTTATTATCCAAACTAGGTAACAATAGCACTGGAATAACATTTGATAAGGAAACATCTGCCAAAAAACCAACCAGGCTCAACCAGGCTAGAAAAGTAGCATCAGACATCCCTCTTCATACCTTCTTGCAGGATCGAGAAGATGGTAGTGCCTGGCTGCTGTAAGCAGGGCTGATGGTCTCAGGCCCCAGATACCTCAAGTCCTTGCCTCTTGTTTGGGAGATCATGGAGCGATCCCAAGCTGCATTGGCAGACTCAATTGTATATGTAACCTGGCTACCAATGCAACCCTTGACTACATAGAACAGGGCTCTCAAACTCGTGGCCCATGGGCCAGATGCGTCACGTGCTGGCCACCTCCACATCCGGTTTAGCAAAGGGGGGGAAGTCCTGATATGTCACATGATGCCACCGTGACGCCACGAGTTTGACACCCCTGGCAAAGATGCTCTTTCTGTTACTGATTCATTCTAGAAAATCAAGTTGGTTTTTTTTACCCTGGAGAAAAAAGGTTTTAAACACACATACACATCCATATTTGCTCACAAGGAATCTGGCACTTGAAATCTGGATATGAAATATTATTCTTACATTTTCCTAATAAGAGAGCTCCTGACTCTCCTTATTACCGGCTGTAACATAAAGGAAGGGAAACATGTGTGTTTGCACCTTCACCACTGAATTAAACCAATTAGAAATGCACAGGGGGGTGGGATGGTGCCAATATATTTAATGCTCATTTGCATGTGTACCAAAAATGATAGCCCCACTCTGCATTCTGAATAGAATAACAGGAATAGATCATTGTGACTGTGTCCTTCTTCTGTACTATTTGATAACCAAGAGTTATCCAAAGAGCTGTCTGGGCAAGGCTACCATAACTGGATGCAAAATTCTAGACAACAGCTAAAGCCAGATAGTTGACAACTGTGGTTGACTGGATCTGCAGTCCAGATTATGGAAGCACTATTAAAGGCTGGTGTACCCAAGGCTGACAATGAGCTTTTGTCAAATAGGATGGCTATCATGATAATTAATGGAGAAATTCTGGGAAAAATAGCTTTAATGGGCAGGAATGCAGCAAGGTGGAGGGTGCAAACCAGAAAGAAGTGAAAGGCAGATTTCCTATTATCCAGTGTCACTACTCTTTCCAAAAATGACAATGGTATTTACTGAGCAATCATTGTTTTTAGAGGTGTTATCTATGGCAGCCATACTGACTCAGGAATTGTGGGAGTTGAAATCCACAGGTCATAAGGTTGGGCTAGTTGCCCACCTATGGCCTAAGAGATCTGAAGCAATGTTTCCCAAAGTTGGCAATTTTAAGATGTGTGGCCTTCATCTTCCAAAATTCTTCAGCCAGCCATAATCTAAGGACTTTGCTTTTTGTTTTTGTCATTAGAAACGGCAGAAATTCTGTTATTTCTATAATTACTTGGTATCTGTGAAAGGAAAGGCGTTAGAATGCCGGGCCTTTTTTTACTTCCCCTCCAAGCTAGAGTCATTAGACTGAGTTTGTCTAAGCTGCAGGCAAACATGCCAAAACTGATCATGTTCTATCCCTGGGGTCTCACACTATATACTATGAAACCAACATTAGGCTAGATGGGCTTTATCTTTCTCAAATTAGTCAAGTTGCTGTTCCTCAGGAATTTATGCTGGGCATCACAGTGATTGGCAGTGTTGGAGCCATTCAGGGCAAATAAGGAGCAGTGAGAATTCTTTTTGTCACTGGCAGATGGTGTCAATCGGGACAGCAATATTACAGGTGAACAGTTTGTGTCTGTGTGTGTGTGTGTGTATGAGAGAGAGAGAGAGAGACAGACAGACTGACAGACGGACAGACACACTGACAGACGGACAGACACACTGACAGACAGACATGAAAACACAGACTTCTTTAAATCCACATGGTCAAAACAACGGTAAGATAGGTAAACAGAACGGAGCATCTCTTGTTCATTGCACATGCACAAGTCAGGAACTCTTAGAAGTAGAGTTGTTGGAGGAAGTGTGTATATTCACAAACCTTAATATCTTTTTTCAACTGTGTCATATTCACCACTCTTAAAAATGCTGTTGGCTGCTGCTGCTGTTTTAGGGAATGTCTGAGAGCCCATCAACCCGAGGCAGATACCAAAACAATTGTAGCTCATTCGGTCCTGCAGCCTGTTAGAAGTGCTTTGTAGCCGGATTTTTGCAGATTAAATATTCCATTGTAAACTGCTAAAACTGATCAAGATAGTTGGCCTGTTATGGGTCGAGGATAGCCAATTAACACACCTATTTCGTGATGATAAAAACTGATTCTGAAGAGAATCAAGTAGCATCAGCCCAGCCATAGCAAAACCTTCCCGAATTCCCGAATTTTTTAGGGTGTAGGCAGCTTCACATATTATGGAAATCAATCTTAATCTAGCAGCTACTGCTTTGGGTATCACAAAGACCAATATAAAGTTGGACCTTTTATGCTATCAACTGTTATGGACTAGCACTTGAACAAGAGTCAGGATTAATTCAGGGTTAAAAAGCTTTGTAAGCAATGGAAATGCTGAAAAGCATTTTTCTGCTGCTGACTAGGAATGATTTCTTAGCAAGTACTAAATGCTTAAATGTAAAAGGAATTAATAGTTATGGCTATTAATTCCTTTTATACTTGGCAGGAGTTCAATGCACTCAGCTTTGTAGTCAATTATTTTCCTTCCTTAGGACACTTAAAATATGTTAATGGGGTTTGTAGCAATCTACTTAGTTCCTTTTAAGTTCTGTGAAGGAATATCTCTGCATTTTTGTAAACATGCTTGCATGCTGTTAGTTCTCAATGACCACTTTGTCAGCAGGGCTTGGCATAGGAAAAAGTACTCTGAAACATTAGAGAAGGAGGCACATGTTTATTTATTCATTTTTCACATTTCTGAACCACCCATCTTCCTCAAAGAGAAACCGTTTATGTTAGTTAGGTTAGAGGCCCTATGGCTGTTTTCTAAGATTTAGAGAGGGCTTCCCTCAGAATATTTTTGGAAGCCAACAATCTCTTCCCATTGCATAAATCTACAAATCTACAAATGTGTCTGATTGCCAAGATCCAGATAAGATTAAAGATTTAGGAAAATATGAATATAACAAGAGTAGGTGTGGTTTGTCTGGAGAAAAATGGAAACCAATGTAGCTATCCATTTTTTGCCTTGAACAAAATATCAGCTTTGTCGTCCTCCTAGCTCAGGCCACCTAATTAAATTGATCCATAGCAAGTCTGTAAAAAATGAAAGGACATTACATATTCCCATAATGCATAATTAATTTATGGAATTCATCAGCACAAAATACGAGGATGTTAGCTACTTGAAGTAGTTTTAAAAACATAAGGGAAGGTCAATCAATGTCCATTAATCTTGATGGCTAAAACCTGGATTTTTTTTTCTTTTTAGATGCAGCAGACTCCTGAGTACCAGCTGCTGGGGTGGGGTGGGATGGCAGTGAATATGGAGGAGAAAAGCCCATTATCAGCCTGCTCTGCATGTTAGGAACTTGCCAGGACCATCTGGCTGCTGACTGAGGACAAAGTGTTGGACTAAATCAAGCGTAGGCCTGATCCAGCTAAATGAAGATACAAGTCCCAATGGTACCATGTACTGAATTGGGCTTAGAGGCTGGAGAATCTGCTGGTTTTCTTCATTAGTCAAGCAGAGGCTGGATTTAGTCCTCAGAAAACCTGAATTTGGTTGGGGTTAAGTTTATTCACTTAACTCTCTCTACCATGCCTGGGAAGCTGCAAAAAACCAGAATTTCTGGTTTTTCTTGTGTACTTTCCATTGCCCCCTTCTCAATTAAAAGTGCTGTTTTGAGCTTTTAGGTGAACTATACAAGAAAAGTGGGGACGAAAAAGGACAGCTTCCCAGCTCCCTTTATTTATTTATTAAATTTATGCACCACTCATCTCCCTATTCATGTGACTTTGAGGCATCTTGGCTGCTGCAGGACAGAACGAATCATCCTGTATCAGGCACTGCTTACATTCAAAGTCTGAGATTGTTGGATGGGGAGGGAGAGTTGTCTGTTGATTGAAAACTGCAGGATTTTGGAGCCTGCAGGACATGGGGTTGCTCACACACCAATAGGTATATGTATGCTATTACCTGCATCCTAAATCCCAGGAAGATTGGTATGAAGAAAATGGAGACTATTTTCCCTCGTTAAAACAATTCCAGTGCTGCATTTTTATTGTTCATATTGGCATATCAATAGGACAGCACGGAACTATAGAGTTGGGTGGTCCTGCAAACTGCACCAAGATGTACTGTAGTGGTACAGGTGTTGGACCAGGAAGCTGAAGTTGGAAATAGCCAGCTGACCTCAAGCTCAGTAGGTGTCTTTGGGTGCATCACTCTTAGCTCATCTTGATTCTCAGAATTGACAGAAAGGGCATAGAGAAGACTCTCTGAAAGCCACCCTGAATGCTCAGGGGGGAAAAAAGATGTGAAGTAAATGAAAGCCAAATTTCTTAGAGCTGCAGACTGTATATAGATTCATTCCAAACAGAAATGTTCAAAATTTGTCTAAAAACTGCTGTGAACTATCAGCCATGAAATACTTGAAAATACTTTGTCATTTTGTATAGCAATTTTTCTTTAGGGGTAGTTGATACATAGCTTAGAGAAAAATGCCTGCATCATGATCTCTTAAATAGTATATGAAAAATCAAAACGGTTGATAAGCTTAGCCAAAAAAATAAGAGGGAGTCAAGAATGGCTGAAGGAGTTGGATACATTTGGTTTATAATGTTGATAGGCCAGGCTTTATAGTTGTTTATCAAAATATTTTTTGCTGTTCAAGAAATGCCAGATGAAATCTGTGGCATGCAGTCACCTCAAAGGATAAAACAAACTATTTGAACAGAGTTAAACTACATTTGATTAAAGCTGCTTAAAATACAGTACTGCTTCCATGCTTCAGTCTTAACACACCTTATATTTCTGGTTAGAAAAACTATTCCAGTTGGGGAAGGAAAACAATGAGCAAGCTGGAAAAACAGAGGGCAAAAGATGCTTCCTGATAGCATTTGTCTGATTATTATGTGTTCTGTATTCTGTTAGATAAAATTCAACAAAATGTACATACAAAGCCTTTATTATTGGTTATCAGGTATCCTCATAACTCACATTTGTGATGAATTTCTTCTTTAATGACCAATTCTTTGCATATCTGTCTTGTAGATAAAAAGATGGTTATCTCCTACCCTTTTTCTCCCCTCTTGTAGCGATAGGAGCAGTTACCACAAGTCTGTGAGTTCAGCCAAGAGTGAGGAAACCTCCTCCAACCCATCAAGGGTCAATTTAGTGACCAATCAGGATTACAGATGTGGTCACATGATATGGACTACATTTCCCAAGATACCTTAACTACATTTACCATGATGCATTCCCTTAAGGGGACAGCTCACAATTGCTAACTATCCAATTCCCATATACTGGCTGGACAGCACATTATGCAATTGCATTTCTGTTTCTAGTGGAAACAGATCAGAGTTGAATTTTTCAATATTTATGCAGATTTCCCAAAGTGATTGTAAGGCTGCATGTCTGTATCTTTCAGTTACAATTTTTTTTCCTGCACTAAATCCAGGGATGCATCTGTCTATCCTATTCTGCCTCTGGACCAACAGGCAAAATCACTTTAAAAGATGCTCAATATATTCTTTATATTTCAATCAACTTTAAAAAACATTGAATCTTGAGTAAAATGCCCTTTTTAAAAAACAGAATGGCAATTATTCTGCAAAGTTGCAATGTGTATGCATATCAAGTTATTTCCCTCCTGTTCTCTTGGCATTCATCATATACATAATAATGAAAGGTTGTCATTATTTTCAGGTCACACAGCCAGTGCCAAGAAAACCTGTACCTGACAAACCACATATCTGGAGTTTGGGAAAGAAGGCCTGAAGCAGGTGCTTGCCTTTTCATGTTTCCCTTTCTTATTTGTATAGTTATGATGTATGAGAGAATGAGCACAAAACTGGACTATTTCAGTTTGGCTCATTGAGACTCATTTGTTAAGCTTTTTGGAACCCAGATTTGCAATAACTGGTGTCTTCTTATTATTCAATAATTAAATTCATTACATGCATCTTTCCGAATTGCTTGGAATGTAGGTGGATAATAATAATTCCCCAAGCAATTCCAAAAGTATTTAAGAATAAATATGTTTCATGGCAGGAACCAGTCCAGCAGGAACCAGTCCAGCAGGCCTGCTGGGTGTCACAAGGTGGGGCCCAGGATATACTTTTCTGCTCTGGTTCTATCCTTTGGAACATCCTTCCCTCCAAGATTAGATTAGTCCCAATCCTGCTGTCGGTCCAAAAATTTGGCTTTTTGCCTGGGCATCAGGTGTATAAAAGACTTGTCTTTTAACTTTAATGCTGGTCTTTTTATGAACCTGGCTGCATTGTATTTTTTATATTATGCATGTTAATGGAATAAATGGCATCTGTGGACGATATATAATTAAATTATATAAACAAACATATTATGGTGTGAATGCTGGACAAAGTATGGAGTCAATAAGAACTGTAGATGTATTCAACATTTTTAAAAAACTAGGAATGGATGTGGAATTTCATTTTGTGTGGAAAATTAAGTTTAACGTTTATTTCTTTTCAAACACGCAGCTATAGTTCTCCAGCCCAGGTCAATTCCTTATTATTCCATCCTGCTTTTCAAAACAGTTTTGCTAGGAAGCCAAAGTACACAACATGGTATTAGAGAAAAATATATCCCTGGGGATTCTGTTCTAGGCATACCTGGTGCAGACTTTGGGTTTTATGCATCAAAAATAGATTGGTGCAATGCATGGCTATTGTTCTCTGTGTAAAAAGCTTTATTTCTGAACTTCCTGGTGTAATTGAATGAATAGAAATAATCTCAAATAAGCCATATTCAGAAAACTTATCTTTTATTATTAATGTTCATATATATTTTCCTCAAAAGTATCTAAGTTATACATATTATCCTTGCTTTAAGTACAAGTATTTCAAATGTGTATATATATATATATATGAGTGTATAGTACTGAGTAAACTGGAGCACAGAAACAAAACAAGAAGAAATAGTAATCAGAAATTACTTGGAAAAATAAGTATCTTGATAAGGTCATGTCATCAAAGTGATAGAGTGACTAATATAAAAAGAGCAGGCTCATTATAAAACATGGTTCCAGACATGTTATGAATAGGTAAATTGTCATGCCACATTTGTTGCATATAGTAGTGATATACATTAGTTACACGCAACTATTGCTGTTAGAGGAATTATGCTCTCAAGGGGAAAGTGTTGGTATATCAGCAGTGACTTGGAGCTGATACAATTCTAACTTTGTCATCACAATCTATCTTCATTCAAACATAGAGATCTCTAGCTGCTTCTATTAACAAACTCTTTTGCTTTCAGTGCAAGTAGATTTTATAGTAGATTCAGCCTATATAATTTGTAGCCTACCTATCCAAATTAAATCCACCTGTCTCTATGTATGAAGGTCCATCAGAGAGACTTATAGATTTACAGGACTGTAGAAATATAAAATATGTCAAGCACTTTATGGGTTATACTACCATTTGGTAGAATATAAATTGTGTAGCTCTAAATCAGAACAGTGCCAGATTACTTCAGCTACTTTAAAGCACATTAGTATATTTTTCTTTTTATCCCATGTAAGTCTTAACATAGCCACCTCTGGTTCTGTTTAGAAATGTCTTGAAAGGATGGGAAGTGGGGAAGAGAGAGAGAAAGAAAGAGAAAACTTATTGAGTATATGCCCGGTTGACATTCAAGGGTGGCAAAGTACACTTAGGTAGGCAACCTACCAGCCATTCCCAAGTTACAGGTCTATTATTCCCTTTCCATAGCAAACTCTCCAATTCTTTATTTAAACTAGCTTATACTTGGTAAGTTTAACTTCAGCTGCAAAAGCTGCAGTTTTACATAAGAACTGCAACTTAATTTTCAAACAAATGCCACTTTTACATTCAATCTTAATAAATTGTAATTATTTAGGCATTTTTTAAAAAAGTAAAACTGTAAGATTTCACATATAGTTGGATCTTGCTTGGCAAAAATAAATTTTTCTTTCCTAAGCTTCTTGGGAGATTAAAGCTGAAGAAGCCTACTGGATTAGGGACTCTGAGACAATGGACAATATTCTGGCTGTCCAAACAAATATGTCTCATCTAAAATAACTGAAAGGTAACTCCCACTTTCCTTATGATTCAGCCTCTTATTTCACACCTATCCCTCTAGTCCCCACAATTCTGCTGAAAGCTGAATATAATTTCTAATACTTCTTTCTATATTGCTTCAGAACTCAGGAGTTGCAACAGATACTCCCTCAACATAGTTATTCAAAGGCACTGATCTTCAAACTTCTGACTGTAAGAAGGAACCAGTAAAGTCATACCTTGCCTTATGTATGGGTGTTTCCTTTTTTAAATGCTTGGTGTCCAGAACAAGCAGTACTGGTCTAGATATATTTCACTATAACTGAAATCCCAATACACTTGAACAGGTTAAGAATTAAACCAAATTGTACATCTTTGGAATAATCTTTATCATGATTGCCTTGAATTCTTGAATACAACTCTTACTACATCCGTTGTATAGCTAATCTCCCCACCCCCTTTTAAGGCCTAATGTCCTCCCCCCTCAAACCCTGAAGAGACATTTTTGGTCATCCTCAGTCCTGCTAATAGAATGGGAAAAGGACCTCCCTCTCAAGTTACAGTAGCTTCCCGTACATGGTGAGCAGGATCTTTCTTTTGTGCTATGGAATGATCCATAAAATTCATGCTACCAAGAATTAATTCAGGCATGTCACTTTAGGCACCTTAATGATTTGCACACAGAGGCACAAAACAGGCAACTGTTATTCCCACTGAGCTTCTCCTGCAGATTCTTATATTTGGAATTACAATTGTGTAGAGATCCATATGAGAAAGGCAAAATGTGGTTCAGTGCATGACACCATCACATGCTCCAAATTTTACCCATCAACCCCAGATCTCTGCAAGCCCTATTAAGCATCTAATACTTGCATTTTTACTAGAGGAAGGAGTAGAACTTATTAAAATATATCTGGAGTCATAAATCCAGAATGATCACTATATAACAGCAAAAAGCTAGTATTATTTTGCTGCCATCTAATAGCCATTTGCATTTTTGCATGCCAACCACTATCCTTAAAAACAGATTTGGAGCTGCCCATGAAAAATACAAAAAAATTTTTCAAGGTGGAATGTCAAACTGTTTTAATCTGTGCAACTGTTTTACATGGCCTCAGTTAAAAACCTCTAATAATGATACTGTGTGATTCTCTCACTCCCAAAGTGGAAAATTAGCCAGATTCAACATTCTAAGAATTGCAAAACTGCACCATTAATATAATCTTTAGTGTGAGAGCTGGCTTCCAGAATGATACCTTATTTTCAGAACTGTGTGTAGTATTTTTTTGCAATGCCTCAGAAAGATCTTATTAAAAATTGAAACACTGGTAGAAAGCAAATTTTTTCCCCACTGACTTTGGGTTACTTAGTAGCAATACTAGTGCCTCTACTACCTGCCGAGTTCTGATGTTCAAATAATTAATGAATCTGTGCTTATAAATCAGCCGCTTACTTGATTTCTAGGATGAGTAACAATCACATCCAAATAACCAGGTATTAAAGCTTAGTTATATTGGAAAGTAAACTGTTCTCTCTCCTCCAACTTTTCATCTCATCCATCTTAATTTTGGTAATTAAGAACTATGGAAATCTCATGTTTTTACTAACATTGTATCCTAGCATCCATTAGGCCATATTTTCCTTTCCAATTTACACGGCCACATAAATTTGAATATTTGAAGGATATTTCAAATATTACATCTTTCCTACACAGAAAACATATTCAGGCAACAAAATCATGAGAATACGTGCCTGATGGTTGCAGATAGGATTACTGCATCTTGGGAAAAATAGCTGTCTAGTTCTGTAGAGCATCAGGCTTTCCACACAGGAAATTCAGATTTAGAAGTAGCCTGTAAATTGTACTGAATGCTCTCATGCAATAAATGTGTAGGGAGTTACAATAAAATAAGGATTATAAGAAAAGACTATTTTACAAGAGATAATAATATAGAATTTCTTCCACCAAAAGAACTCATGAAAATTGCTAGTTGCTGAATAGCAAATATTTGATTACAATGGGCAGCTCCGTGTTTTTCTAGTGTTGCTGTTCTTTGTTAATTGAGCACTTAGTCACAATTAAGGCTGAAACAACCTCAACATCAGGTGAAATTGAGATTGCACTCAACTACCTTGCCCATTTGTAAGTGCACCGAACCTTTATGTCTAGGCTGCAGAACTCTAAATGACCAATGGAGGGAAGCAAAGAGATTTAGAAAACTAACTCACTATCTGCAGCCTTTTAAAAGTTGCCACGGTCTAGAAGCCCTAATTAAATTCCTTCATCCACATCTTAGTCTTCCACTGTGTGTCCTATATAATTGGCTTTCCTCAATAATTTTTAGCAATAACCTTCTCTGCTGATTAAGTGCTATTTGGAATTTTGCCTGCCACTACTGAAATAGCCCTTTTTCCAGCCTACCTGTTAACTTGCTGCAAAAATTCAAACAGCCTCTAGATGGCAGGAGAGAGTTTAGAATTATCTGTATCTATTTGGATTCTTGCAGCACAGCTATGTTAGGCTGTTCTTTCTTCTTTCTCTCTTTGGTTTCCTTGCCTTCCAAGAGTCACTAATGGCTGGCCAACTTCTAAGTCAGAGTAGGAACAGGAATTTGAGAACAAAGGAATTATTTCCCGCCTTCAAGTGGCAATGGCCTTCTGTATATAACAAAGGCAGTTCTCAGGCATAAAAGCTATTAGGCAAAGGAATGGCATCTATTCCATATTGTACACCTTCATTCCTCAAGATATCTTTGAGAAACCTACAGAAACTTTATATATTATTTTTTAATTATTTCTCTCTTAAATATAACTTTCAGTTTTATACTTTAAGTTATCTGCAACACAGGTAACAAAAAAGCAGCCCAAGTATTTACATATCTTGCACTGAAAAAATGATTTGGCTTCTGGAAGCAACATCATGTCTTCAATGCATATACGTCTTCTAAATACATTTTACACAGTCTCATTTCTCCATGGTATCAACTCTGGGGCTAAATATTAATGGTCTGAGTACAAACTACACCCTTTCAAAGTGCAAAACTGTGCTGTTTCTATTATCTCATGGTCTCTTCTTTCAAGGCATTTTGGGATTTGTATGGGGAGAAATCTTTTTGGCCAGATTAACTGTAATACATATCAGAATGTTGTGAGATATTCTGAATTCCTCAGCCTCCTAATCCTACCTCTATCTGTCAAATGCTTGGTCCTATTAGTAGGCTTGAAAAATTTCAAAGAACAGGAGGGAATAATTAAAATCTGACAAGAGTAAAAAATAGAATGTTGTGGAAGATGCCAAACTTTGAAACATTCCAAAAATTATTGCAATATAAAAAATTACCTCAGCACCTCAGGAACTCCTTGGGAAAACCAAAAACTAGGTTTGGTGAAAGATTGGACAAAGTCCTTTAATACAATGGCACTCCCAGCTGGGAAGTCCATACTAATGTCCTTGCTAGCTCTTTCCTCTGTAGAGTAAGTGCTTTAAATGGAGCATGGCATTCTCCTCCCATCCCACGCCGGGTAACACAGCAATTTCTTGTAAAAAAATAAGTTAATTCAGGAGCCCCTATAAGACCTTTCCCCTCAAAGAGAGGCTGTTAAAATAAAAAGAACTTCCCTTCCCAGTATACCCCAACCACCAGACACAGGGTTTCAGAGTGGCTTTTGCTTAGATTGGTGGGCTTCCTAAGTTGCTCTCTGGCCAATCCATGTTTCTATTTCTTTAAAAACAGAAGTAGTCACATCAGGAAGCTCTTTATGGAGAGCATGGAAGGCTTCGTCATATACCTGCAGAATACAAGAAAGGAAGTTGAAGGCACGTTGCAAATTACTTCTGATAGACCATTCTTCCAATATATGCTTTCGTGCCATTTTAATTTGCAATTCTGGCCACATCTTGCCCTATATCTATCTAATTAACCCAATTTTTGAAGTATTATCTTTAATTAGGGAACAATCTTGACTTTTGTATTTGTAAATTTTTGCTTATTAGGTGGTTAATAGAATATTTTAATCACATATTTTCCCCTTGTGCTCAGATGTGTTATACGTATAACACTGCTAAGCAGCATTAACACAGACTCTTTTTAATCTTTCTCCATTGCAATAATTTTACTATTCATTAATTAAACACATTGGGGCATAGATGCATGAATTTCACTGAAGATTGCTCCTTTCATACATATTTATGTTTACATTTATAAAACTTTAGTAAGAGCTCAGAAATCCTGCTCATTTGCTGGAAGACATATGTAAACATCTCAAATATCTGATTAATAAAATTGTTATTGAAATATTTTTATTCATTGAAATGCCACTAAGTATTTCATGCTCTATTTTATCTGTTCTGTATATTCCTCCTCTCATGTACGACACCAAGAAAAAGATAATCAACTTTTAAATGTTGCATCTACAACTCTTTTCCATTCCTTCCATCTATGTTTTAGTCCTGTGCCTTTATTATCTCCAGCCATAGATATAAATTTTTTTCTAATACCTCCATTATTTTCTCTTTTGATTTGGCATTTCCTGTCTGAATGCCCATTTACTTAGTATACACACAATAACCCTCTATGCCTAGTGACTCTATGAAAAATAACCTAATCTGTTCCTTATCTACAAAATACATTTAATATTTGTTTATATACTTAGTTACAGTCATAACCCTATCTTCTTTTATGAATCTCTCTTCCCAAATTTCAAGGAGAATCTATCTTTTGCTAATCTCCTCTAACATTAAGTAAAGAATGCACCATTTTTATAATTTACATTTCATATATAACACGGATGTCAAACTCGCATCGTCATGGCGTCATCATGTGACATATCACGATTTCCCCCCTTCACTAAATTGGACATGAGCGTGGCCAGTGCGTGACACATCTGAGCTGCGGGCTGCGAGTTTGACAGCCCCAATCTATTATGTTAGAATTCAGTCATCTCATCCATAAATGTCTATCAAATACATAATATTGTCTTTAAAATGTACATTGTTTCACCAATTCAAATCTGTAAATATTTCTTATAAATAGTAAAGATGGCATGAGGAATTTCTAATCATGTTTCAGAGTTTTATACACAAGGGAAATTCCTAAATATATTCACTGTGATGTTTTCAGTGTCCAGTTGCTCTGATAGAGACTAGAAATTATCTAACAGAGAAGAGAACAAGGGAGGTGGAAGGGAAGTCCTAGTTCTAGTTCAACTCCCTGCTCAAGTAGGAAACTCATTTTAGAAAAATGGTTATTTGTCTATGACCAATACACAAATTTGGAATAGCCAAGGGGATGGATCATGCATTTTAAATAATCCTTTTTCAGTGCTGTTGTTCTGTGCTCATGTGTAGTTTTAGGGGATCCTCATATCTATTTCTGTTTTAAAAATTATGTGCTAATGAAAACTGTCTCCTGAAATGCAACTTGCTTCTTTTAGGTATTCCTCTGGGCATTTTCATAGAAGTGAATGTTTTATAAACAGTCATTGTACTTGCTATTTTTAAGTGAATGTATCTTTTGTTTAAGTTCTGCTAAAAGCAGCGGGATTAATCATTTTAGTAAATGGGCTTTGAATTATGGTGAATGGAAGAAATTGAAAGTTTTACTTGAATATCACCTCAACATTTATTTCATCCAGAATTTCTCAGTACCCGAAAAACTAAAGCATGCCGATAGATAGATAGATAGATAGATAGATAGATAGATAGATAGGATAATTTTGTAAAATATCTACTTAGACCAATGCATCTGAATCACTGAATAGAGCACAACTTTAGAAACAATAACTGTTTGATCCTGCAAAAATTAAGTAAGTTAACCTTGAATGTTTTATCCTGGCTTGGGGCAGTATCCATCAACAAGTAAGACCCTCTGATGTCACAGAGTTTGTCCGGTGAACCATGGAGCACCAAGATGGGGAGAAACAGTTTAGGGAGAGAGCGTTCAATTTTGGCAATAGCATTCAGCAGCTGAATGACGAAGGAGACTTTCATGCCACCATGATAGACCAGAGGGTCTGAACGGTAATTTTCAACCTGTTGGGAGTAAAATAACACTTTCAGACATTTTAGCCAGCAAATAATCAACTTCTGATAAGCATTTTCTATGCCATTTTAGAAGAGATATTTTTAAAGAGGATACATTTTAATAGTCACATACGCTTTCACATATGATTAGGTTGCTCTTCCCCTTTGAACTCAGATTTAAAAGTTAATTTTTAATCTTATTTCAAATGTATGGCAGTGTCTGACAAAAAACTACAGTATGTCAAAGCAATTCATAATACACAAACTACTGCAAATGGCCAAAAGACTAGTGTCCACTGTCAAGTGGCAGAAGGGAAACTGATTCTCTAGAGCAGGAGTGGGGAACGATGGCCCTTTTATAACTTGTAGACTTTAACTCCCAGAAATGATGAGGAAGGGAAGAAATTTGGTTTAGAAGGATTTTATTTTGCATACAGGCAGTCAAAGAAGAGGCAAGGGAGAAAGAAAATTATGCTACCAGAAAAAGTGTAAATTCTTTTTTGCAGCAGCCTGACATTTTTCATAGCAGCCCTGACATTTTCACTCAAATCCATTTGCCTTCCCCTCCCACCCCCAATTTAAACAAAAGTGCTGGGTTCTTCTGGCTACTTAGCAACTAACTCTACCCTAAAAACTGCCCAGTTGTTTGGTGCTGTGCCACAGCATCTCACACACAGAGGCAACATAGCTACAAGCTGTTTCACTTACTAAAAAGCAGCAGTTTTAAGCACTCTTGAAAGAAAAAAAAACCCACAAAGGAGTGGGTGGTTGAATTGACAGACGTTCCCTTCCCACAGAGTAAAATGATATAAATTGGTATGACATACTCCCTTTGCCACCCCAGTACAAAGCCACAAATGCTGGGAGATGGGCTTTTTTTTTTTGTCCTTGACCTCTAACCCTATTTTATACTGATATTTTAAAAACTCCTAGAAATGCAAGAGACACAACAGACGTGCAACTTTTGAAAACTACTGATCCAAGTATGACATTACGTGATTGTCCAAGCAAGGGACGAAGTGAAAGAATAGAAGAAAAATAGCTAGAGATTACACTTGGTTTTTAAACTCTGATTTATTATAAATATCAACATATTTGAGGTGTTGCAAATGGAGAGCTTCTGGAGAAAGGCTGTAGAAGATGATTATGATTTTAATGACTGATGCAGAAAGGCAAGAAGGAACAAGCCAAGAATCTTTCTTTTTTATTACATTTCTTCTTTTCCAGTATTCCATCTACATTAATTTCTCTAAGCATCATTTGCCCAGTTTTGCATACTATGCATGCTACTTTTAAAAAAAAAACAAAACTCAAAACCACAGATTCTCTTTCATCCAAACACCTTTACAGGCAGGATATTGAGAAGAATGGAATAACTTAATAATGATATCCATGCTTTGTGTACAGAAAGTCCTTAAGTGTTTCTGATCAGAAATGTTGAATACTACACCTATGTGTAACCTTCACTTAAAATCTATTCACTGTACAGGCAGTTTTTATTTAGTGAGTGCCCTGTACAGGGACTGCAATCAATCTGCAACCTCATACAGAGATAGTGAACAAAAAGTAACTTTGTAACTAAGCCTCACATTTATGATCTTCACCGATCTGCAAAGCAAAGCTGAAACATGGTTTGACAAGCACAAGCATGGTTTCACTTAGTGACCACTTCTCTTAATGGCTGAGTTGCTGGTCCCAATTGTGGTAGCTAAACAAAGGATTACCTGCAGTTATTTGCTATTATTTATCACCGACATTTATACTTAAGAATGAGATAATGAGAACTGTACTATATTTTAAATGCGACTCTACTGTCCATTAATTTATTTACATAAATTTCTTCTTAATATCCAATCGTTGTTGTTTTTGTTGTTACTGTAGCCAGTAAATAAAAATCTGCAGTTAAACTTTCTTATCTGGATTCTATTTTGGGTAATTACACCAAGTTTAATTCCAGAAAAGCATACATGATTGGTGCGGTTTCACTGCTATGGTATGATCATGCTTTGTTTTTGATTACTTTGCCAATTATAGAATTGCTATATCTAAGTTATAAAAATCTGGGCTACCGCTAGGTGACAGCAAACAGATATATGACTCCTTGTTACAATCTGGCAGGCGCCTTGTTTTTGTTCCCATTTGGATACAATAACCGTAACTGCTAATAATTATTCTGCTTCTTGACCTGGAAACATTAATGATTTTTACAATTTATGAAACATGTCAATGTTCCCTTTAAGCTCATATGCGTTACACCCTCTCCTTTGAACAAGAAACTAAATGGTTGCTAAATGAACATATGACTTTCAAGAGGCAGGCTGGGAAGATCATGGTTGCTGCCTTCTCATTTAGATAAAAGTTCTCTTGGACAGAGTCCTGTACCTCACCTATCCCTTCCCTTCTCACAGGGCAAAGAGATTGCTTAAGCAAGCTATCTCTTCCTGAGCTGCATGTCGCTGCAGTGCAGCCGTTTCCCTAAAAAAAAAAATGCTAACCACAAGTTAACAAGCTCTGTGTCCTTAATTAGTTCATTAGAATCCTTACATCAGGCTGTGCTGCTACCTGAAAGTGTAGCTTTCATTATCTTAAATTAGTTTCACTGAAGGCTCGTGTTGCCAAGTGCCTGAAATTTGGTTGTAAATGCACACGCCGGTCAGAAATTTTTTTTTAATGCCATATTTGTAAAAGTTTGTGCAATGAGGTAGTTGCTAAATGAGGACTAGCTTTATCCCATTATATATCACAATCATAGTTTGAAGATTTCTAATGTATAGGTTTCTCCCTTCAGCATATATTTACAAATTATTGCCTCAAGCAATAATAGTATGATCTTTGTGGAGAAACATGTAAATGGAAATAATTGTGTTCTATTCAGTCTTTAAAATAACTTCTGTACATTTTATTAATTTCTTTTCATGGAATACTTTCAGATTTTGTTTTGGAAATTTCTAAGATCCCATTTAGGTCCTATTATCACTTTTGAGCTAATGAAGCTTTTTCAGTCTGATACTCCTCAGTAACATCAGACCATATTTGCCCTGCAAATCCAAATCAATTATGTTGTTTGGACTTCACTGATGTAGATTATGAGAGTTGTCTTGAATTAAAAACTGCTAATGTAGCATTAGCTTTCTATAGTGACTCTGTATCTACATGGCAAACTCATGGAGGTATGGAACTGGTGAAATGATTATATAAATTGTTGATTGATACACTCCTGTATTTTACATTTGTTTTTCATTGTTTTTAATAGGTTTAATTTGTTTTTTATTTATTTTTCTTACTTTTTTCCTGTTTATTTTATTTATTTATTTATTTATTTTGTAAGCCATCCAGAGACAAGGTTTTTACCATGATTTTGATAATCTTTGGTGTAATGTTAATTTGTCTATGTTTTCATAGAGTTTATTTCCAATTGTACTGGACATTATTTGGTATTATAGAATTTTTATATTATTGATTGTAGAAATACACATATATTATTAATAATATTCAATTGTCTGATAGATCTATATACTCTTAACAAAAGGAAACAAATGAAACTCTTCTTAAGAGTACCATTTTAGCTATTCCCATGTGGTTGTTATGCATATGGTGCCTATTCTACATTATTGTGACTGGTTTAAAGCTTGGATATAGTAATATGGGTTGCTGTGTTATAAAAAGCCAATTATAACCTCCTAAATTATTCCATCTTATATTCACAGTGTAGGAACTATATCTTGGCAGCTCCCCATCTTCAAATTTGGTGTACTAATGAAGTTTTTCAGATATTTTTCCAGCTAAGAAGAGGCCGTCAGTGTGGGGAAGAAAGCTTGATTCAGAATGCCCACATGTAATGTAGTCACAATGCAAGTCCATTTAACCATCTGTATGTATCTCGATTCAAATAGAAATATGATCACAATCTTCAGTTTACAATTGAAATTACAATAGAGGAGATCTCTCCCTAAGGCAAGCAAGACCGAAAATAATTGTGCTGAATAGCAATGCTGCCTTATTTTTTATATTGCCTATTTTTGGGATCTACTGTCTTCCTAATGTTTCACATCTCAACTCTAAGGAGTTCCATTTCATTTGAATCTCATTAGTAGAATTCTGGAGGAATTGGGGAACACTTCTCCAGTACATAACAAAAGAATTGACATTTGGAATTATGCATCTGATTTAATTAACCAGAAGGGGGAAAAAAACCTAAAATGTCTCAAAATCTTTCTACATTTCAGTTTGTGCTTTAAAAAAAAATCTGCTATGAACACAAACAAATCAGGAAATTCTTGGAGACTATCCCAATGATATTTATAGAGACTAGAAATTGGTCTGCCTGATGAATATATTCAACATGTAAATAGTGGCTGTTCCCAGCACAATCTGAACTTGTATTCTGCAATATTGAATGTGGGTGATATTATGAAGCTGGAGACTTATTTCTGTCAAACTGCAGATCTTTTACATATTGCTTTTTAGACGAAAACTAAAAGTAGCAGATAAAATAACATGATGTTACAACCCAGGTCAAACTTTAGATTCCCTAAATGTCTGAAAAGGTGCCCTAGAGTAGGAAGGTATCTCAAAGTGAATGGCTACTAGAAACAGAATACAGCAGTTCATTTACTAATCTGCTTAAAAGATGCATCCAGAACCGTTTTACTACATCATTCAGCTTTGCACATATAATTTCTCAGGCATTTTGGCATGGCAGTTATTCTAAATTTTCGTAATAGCATAGAAAAATATACATATTTTTATATAAAGGGAACGGGCTCATTTGACAACTTCCCTAATATTCTGAAGGCACTGAGTCTGGTAATATGAAGATGTCCTCAGGAATAAAACAAAGGGAGAGGACCTAAAGTTGCATCATAATGCAAACCTGACAACTGACATTCTTCCACGAGTTGTGAAATGTAAAGGCAGAATTTGTCACAAAGTGAGTCATATTATTTAACTGATTGATTGATCGATCAGTCAATCTTCTGCTTTTCATTCAGAAGCGTCATCTGATGGACACAAACTCCCTCTTCTTAACAACTACCCTGTGAAGTAGATTGGGCTGAAAGAGTGGCTAGACAAAGTCAACCAGCTTCTGTAGTTGAGAATCCACCAGAGCCTTCATATCTGTGCAGTCATTCAACTTACAGTAGCTACTGTGAAAGACTAAGATAATAACAGTAAAACAGAGAACTGATTTCTATTATATGATCTCTACTTCTCATTGATCCTGGGAATAAATAGCAGTCATGACACTGTTTCTGAATTCCTAGATACTTATGACAGTAGTATCTTATATAGCAGAGATGATTTATTTCTTCTACATGCGTTACTGTTCTCTGTCCTTCAGGTGATTTGTTGGGAGGCAGAATGTTCCTGCCTTTTTATTCCAAATCAACAGACCGTTGTCCAGTACATGGGCCACGACAGATTTATCGATGCAACTAAATGTTTGATATTATCTTCCCAAAAAATGCTTTAACTTATCTTCCTGAAACTAATGTTTTGACCACTTGTTAAACATAACAGGCTGAACATGTTTGAGCATTTTATTATTATGCATTGTTGGTATTCTGTTTCTATATTGGATGTCACACTTCCTCTCAACATTACCGACATCAGAATTTCATCAGCATACATTAATCTTTAACAGGACTTACCTAGCCAGTAGAATAATATTTTTTAAAAATAGATAAAAATGGCCAACGGGGATATGTATTCACTATACTTCATGACTACTGACAAAGTGGCATTTTTAAAATCTGCATATATTTTTATACTTGGTTAGCCACTGAGACTTTGGTACTTGCAGCAGCATACAAGACTGATAAATAAATTAAAATGTAAGAATAAATTAACACCTGCAAATCACATACTCACTTGTGTCATAGAGACCTAAATCATTTAAATGTATTGGTATGTTTCTACAGCAAGCTAAACACGTATCTTTTCTTCCTTCAAAACAGCCATGGCAAAAATATTATTGTTACAATGATTCATCTTATGCTTTTTCTCCATTCTCATCAAAAACACTTATCTCTAGCATAAATGAAAGCTGGAAGGTCACGCAGACGGAAAGAATCAGACGTACCTCACAGATCTGACACAAATCCATCAACCAGTACAGACAATCCTTTCTGTGATTTCTCTTTCCTACTTTAGACTGCTGATAAAAATATCTGGATAGGAGGCCATTTCAATCTCAATATAATACAGATAGTCCTCAACTTACCAACATTTGTTGGTGACCATTCAAAGTTACAACAATGCTGAAAAAAGGAACTTATGAGGGTTTTTTCACGTATGACCCATAGTCATACAATCATAGTTCAGATACTTGGCAACTGGTTCATATTTATGACGATATGCGGTGTCCTGCGGTCATGTGGTCACTTTTTGCAACCTTCTGATAAGCAAAGTCAATGGGGACACCAGATTCATTTAATAACCAGGTTACTCATTTAACAATTGCAGTGATTCACTTAACAACTGTGGCAAGGTCATAAAATGGAGCAAAACTCACTTAACGAATGTCTCAGTTAGCAGCATAAACCTATTTTGGGCTCAATTGTGGTTGTAAGTCAAGGACTACCTGTACTGTAGGTATGTTCTATTCTCTCTAGTTATATTTTCTTTGATTTGTACCAAGACCAAATTGCTCGCTTATGATCTTCTAGTTATACTAAATGGGAAAGAGTCAAACTATCACAAGGCAAAAGATTGACTTTCAGGGGTAATACAATTCTCACCTCTTTCTTATTCCGGGAAATGACATTTGGATCAATAGATCCCAGAGACAAGTTTGGCAGGACAAAGTTAAGTACTTTAGCTGCAAATACCTGAGGGAGAAAAATATAATTAATATCTTGGAAGGCAATTACAGAATTACAGAAGTCAGTTTTGAGGTGGCAGAAACTTTTCTTTTTAGCTTAACCACTACATTGTTACTGCATTTCAGCTGAAGATCTGCTCCTGAATGCCAACAAATGGATTTATTCCAAATGTACCAGAAAGAGTGAAAAGATTCTCAGGACTACTTATAAGGGAAAGCTTGATGCAAGTGGCATTACTCCCCAAAAACCTCTTTGTCCAACTTTAGGACTCATATGTTTTCCTGACAACAAAACAAGGAAGAAATCCTGCTAAAGAAGTTGAGAGAAAGCCAGTTTTTCCCCTCTTCAAGGAAGTCAGGGTTGTTTGCCAGGGTTTCTCCTTGTTGCTATTCACTTTATATTTTAGTTCCCTATTCTAGCTTATGTGATTTACAGTACAGTTCTTTAAACATGGTAAAGACATTCTGTAGAGGGATACAAATAAAGTGAAAAATGTATGCACATTGACTAAAGAGATCTATGGCACAGCTAATTTCTGGGACTTAAATACTAAAACATGAAGAGAAACATAAACAGAAAAGAAAATACTTGAAAAAATTCCATTAATAGGATTCTATAACTGACCCCAATGATGAATAATCTCTTATGTTCTGTAGATTACGTTCTAATTAAGTGATCATCACTTAAATCAATGATAGCCAAGAAAATACTTTGCTAGGCCTATTTTAAGGACATATTCATTACTGCATGCAGTAATGTTTCCTGGAAAATGAAATCTGTGACCTTGATTTTCTATGAATCCATTAAATGTAATAATATTCATCACATTCTCTGATCCTCCTGCATCAAAGATTGCTATGGACCGTGGGAAAAAATACATGGTATTAATGATAAAAGAATAAAGTAAAAGTTCTCCCAGAAAAGAAAGTTTCAAAGCTGACACAGAGGGGTCTATGAAAGCTCGCCACAGCCAACTTGCCATGGCCAACTCACCACGGGGAAACTTAAATTTTGTTGCTTTAATACCTCCAATCATTTTTCTTCCATTTTGCTAAATATTTAAGCTAATGAAGAGTTTTGTTCCTAGTACAGTGAAACTTTATTTTATAGTACCCCAATTTAGTGGACTTTGAAGGCAATGGACAGAACTTTTACCTGAAGTAGTGCAGATGATTTAGTTAAATTACCATAATTCGTGTGAATTTACATCATATGATATGCCTAATGACATGAACTGACACAAATGACGAATTATAGAATTGGCATTATTACATAAGTGACATAAATTTGGACTTAATGGATATTCAGGCTTAATGGACATGCTCTCCTGCCTAATAGTCTATTAAACTGATGTTTTCATGTACACATATCTATTAATTTTTGAATTTGTCAGAATATAAGTAGTTTAATTCTTAGTTTATGATTGCTAATGTACCCTATCCAAACATATTAGGAGTCAGACTGATAGAAAGGATGCTTTATTAAGTTAATACCTCACAAATTAATGACAATTACCCATATTAGAGAGATGCCCTTCTCACAAAAATACCTTATTAATGGAATGTTTGAAAAACAGACTGTAATATTCAACTTTTAAAAACTTAGCCAATCAATATCTGTGAGATAAAGATATTGCTAATCCTCAGTCCCATCAGCCTTCCTTTCTTATATACCTCTTGAATAAGCAAGATCAACGGCTAATTGAATGCTCTAATTATAAGTAGTTAAAATAGTTATCACATTTGCTTTGAATTGCATTCATCCGAATCTCCACTAAAGCAATCAGTTTTCATTAAAGCTTGGTAAAGTGCTGAGTAGACTATGTGGCTATACTCCCAGGTTGTTGCTATTGCTATTGCTGCAGTTGCTACCTACATAATTTATGGGGCAACAATTCAGATTAGGAGCAAGCAGGAGTAAAATGTAGCTTCTTTCAGCAACCCTTTAAAGAAGATTTTTCAAGAGTTCAGGAAAAAATTCAGTTACTTTGAAGAGTTGCTAACAAGAGAGATCTGTAATGAGAATCATTGAGCCAAGAGAGTTTTACAAGTTTTTGCAATATATGGTTTAATAAATAAAGGTCTAGGGAGAAGGAAATGGAACACAGGTAGTCCTCCTCTTATGGATGTTTATTCAGTGACCATTCGAAATTATAACTGCACTGAAAAAAAGTGACTTATGACCATTTTTCACACTGCATGTGTGAATGCATTTCATCACTGCAGCATGCCCATGGTCACGTGATTTATATTTGGATGCTTGACAACTGACTCACATTTATGATGGTTGCATTGCCCAAGAGTCATGTGATCCCCTTTGGCAACCTTTTGACAAGTGAAGTCAATAGAGAAACCAGATTCACTTAACAAACATGTCACTAATTTAAGAAATGAAATTATTCACTTAACAAATGGGGCAAGAAGTCATAAAATGGGGCAAAACTCACTTAACAAATTTCTCACTTAAGCAACATACATTTTGGGCTCAATTGAGGTCATAAGTTGAGGACTAACTGTATACAATACTCTTGTCAGGTCTGCTTAGTTGATCCAATTCATCATATTGTATAATATCAAATAAGGTGATAGTATATGGCATGAGGCATACATGATTATTTATAAACTATCAAGGGGTGGAAATTTCTCCACAATAAGAAATGACCCTAAGCTCCATGAATGTGTCCATAGACTAGATGTAGGGCTGGTTGTTACTTTTTCCTTGCCAAACTTAATAAATCAGCACCACCTGCTGAAAATAATTATTTTTAAAACTGTTAGAAGTGAAGCTAAAATAATTTGAACTCCCCCACCAAAAAACCCTCATATCCATCATTCTAGTCAACCCAATAGAAATTGGTACAGAAGCTGAGGTCTTGATGGTTCCAAGAGACCTCCCAAAATTGTTACCAGATTGCATTTTTAATATGATTGAAAGGGGAAGCTGATTAAATACAGGAGAGGAGAGCAATCCTACTAACTGCATTCAACTGTGGAAATAATTTTTTGTCTTGGCCGCACCAATTGCATTTTCGAGTGCAGCCCTGGGGATACCACTCAAAGCTTAAGAGTGGCTTTCTGCCCAGAGAAAGCTGCACACTCTGTGCTAAATTATGAATTGTTTTAACCATGCCTTTTGAACATGTCACAGGGCTTCATCACTCAAACACCATGGTTTACAAACCACAAAGAGTTCACACACCAGGCTAAGCAAACTGCATTAAGGCGTAGCATAGCATGGGAATTTAGCCAGAGATCATGCATCTGGAAACTGAGGGAACAAAAGCAGTTTGAGAAAAGAGATTTGTCAAAATAAATCTACAGGAAATGGAAAAGGTTAGTGCAAGGCTCTTGCTCTAAATTGCAATTCTGATTTTTGTGAGAAAAAGGGCATCTTCATTTATTATAATATGTATTTAATGCTTCAGCTTTTGCACTGACCACAAGCCCTTTTACATTCAGGAACAGCCTTAAATTCATGTGTTTAAAAAAAGAAAAATGAAAATAGTGCTCTACCACTATTAGAGATATAGATATAGAGATGTTAGGCTGGTGAAAGAAAAGAGCTATTATCTCAAGTTAGTAAGAGTTTAGCTGACATTTAGGTAGTGTGCCTGGAATTAAATGAACACCTTTTTTTTTTTTTACCTTGATTGGTGTCGCTACATCAGGGCTTGCAACTACTAAAGGAGAAATTAATACCATGCCTGAAAAGTCATTTGGTCTTTCGCACGCGGTGAGGATGGCAATGGCTCCTCCCTGAAATGAAAAAGCAAGCAATGGGTTGATGATTGCTAAGACTATTGATCTCAGTAAAGCGGAGGTGGGAAGTTTGTGCAACACTACAACTCCCAGCATGTCTTACCTTTGGCATGCTGACCGGAATGGCAGCTGAGTTGGAATTTAGAAATACCTGAAGTGATATGGTTGCCCGCCCCTCCCAGTCATATAACTAAAAGAGATGACAAGAACTTATGGGCAGGTACATTTATCAAGGTTACTGTCTTGGGAACCTTGTCAGTTTAAGTCATCAATGACTTATTGTGGCAATGGCCAAGCTATATTAAATTTCCTTCTGCACCAAGAAAAAGGCATTTTTAGATCAATTCCATTATCATGCACCACTGATTCCAATCAGCAATATAAAACAACAGACAAAAAACTTCAAAGGAACTATGGAGGTGATAATTTCAGAACTTATGTAACAAATGCAAGTGTGTATCACTAAGTGCACAATTCACCTGTATTAGCAGCAGAGCCTCATGGCAGTGCTTCAAAAGGTGTGTCAATACCACTTCTAGGCATCGTATAACACTGGAATACCCAGAAATGCAACTGCACAAAAGAAATCATCCTAAGAATCACAATACAGTTATTAGGCTCTTGTTAAAGAATGTTCTTCTTTATTTACATATTAAACTCATATATATTATTCCTTTACAAGGAAAACCAAAAATACAAAAAAAAATCATAAATCACTTTCTCTGCTCCTTCAAACTACAACCAGATTTTTACAAAATGCAAGAAGAAAGCTAGCATTTGTCCAGTGGTATGGAAAAAAATGGCTCCCAGCATGTCCATAAAGGCCCAAAAATGGAAGAAAAGGAGAAATAGATAGGAGAAAATCAAGAGATTCATAGTGAGTTAAGTGATGATGCAACTACAAAAAAGGGAATGGCAAGTAAACAGTCTGGCCAAGCTGTGGGATGAAACAGAAGCCAAAGGGAA
Source organism: Bungarus multicinctus (assembly GCA_023653725.1). Classification (NCBI taxonomy): domain Eukaryota; kingdom Metazoa; phylum Chordata; class Lepidosauria; order Squamata; family Elapidae; genus Bungarus; species Bungarus multicinctus. Next base: position 56,407,669 of record CM042834.1, read on the forward strand.
AATCAAAGTAACCAAACTATATCCTGAAGTTAGATTAATAAAATATCACATTATGTGCTTGCATTCAAAAATGTATAGTTTAATGAACAGTTAAGTGGCACAGTGGTTAGAATGCAGTACTGCAGGCTACTTCTGCTGGCTGCCTGCAGAGTTCAACAGTTCAATTCTCACTTTCTCAAGGTTGACTCAGCCTTCTATCCTTCTGAGGTAGACGCAGATTGTTGGGGCAATAGGCTGTCTCTGTAAACCGCTTAGAGAGGGCTGTAAAGCATAATGAAAGAAAATCTAAAGTGCTATTGCTAGGCGCTATTAAAACAAAGAATGATAAAAAAACATTTTATTTTTTTCTTACAGAAGAGAATAACAGCTCATTGGGAAGCAAATTTTAGGGCCATTTTTAAAAAGTTTTGGATAATATGGCTAGATGTAAGAAACAAAGGAGTTTGAAGGCATAACTTTCATCTCTTATAAATCTTGACTTATATCTCTTAAAACTGGACTGATTGTTCCAGTTTTGGAGGGATTTATTGATTATTATATGGCATAGTCATTAAAAAAATAACTGAATGCCAAGCCAATTTGGGACTGCAAGCTAAAATGCTCCCTCTTCAAGCCAAAAGTATGAATCTCAACCTCAGTAAGCAGGAGAGTTCAGTATGATTCACAAGTAGTTGCCATGGGAAATTCTTGGAGAACTGTATTAAAGATACATCATTCTGTTTACTTGCAGGAATAAACCATGTTTGTGTTTATATGAATATGAGGACTATTTGGGTAACTTCAATTTCAGATTATGCTACCATCTCTTTGTTTTAAAGGTTTACCATGAACTTCAAATCAAACATCATCTTGTTAACTTTTCAATAGAGATGGCTATGGTCGCCTTAACTTTGTTTCAAAGCCCACTTTTTTTGTTTTGAGATTTCTTTAAGGATTCTCAGCAAAAAAGTTTACTTTTTTTCATGCAAGTCCCCATTGCTATTATTCAATGCTTTTTTATAAACCTAGAGTAAGTTTTTGAAAAGAAGGAAATTTCTTAAAGAAGCATATCGGAACTGGAAATGATTAACTGAACATGAGCAAGATGATCTGAGCATTAACAGGAATTTTCACTTTGATCTAGATATGAATTCAAAGCAAAAATAGAGTAAAGTTTAGAATTACAGAATTAATGTCTCAAATGGTTGTACAACTTTCTTCTAATTTAACAAAAATGCATTTTATATACTATAATTTTAAAAAAAGTACTAGACAATGTAATTTTCTACAGTGTAACATCTATTTCATGTTACAATGGGATATAGTGATAGCTAATGCCTTGGTTGTATACAAGAAAAAGAAGAAAATGTGTTTGTGTGTGTGTATGTGTTTATATATGTATATGTATATAAAGTAGATTATAGTAATTTTTTGCCTAGCTTTCAATGGGGGTTTTTTGCCTTCAAAAATCCGAATTCTGCTGATAACTAAAACAAATAGAACAAGATATGACTACGCATACATGTATCTCCAGAATACAAGCTGTCACTGATACATTCTACAGCTGTAAAAAAATTCAGAGATGATAAACCATTCCTCTGAAGTAAATGACAATTGACTCACACATGCAACAACCTTTTGTATTTTCATCCCTGAACCTTCTTAACCTTTATTAGGTAGCTTAAAATTTTCAGAACAAGCTATGATTGGTGTTATACATCCTTTGTAGTAAAAATAAAAATTACAGTCTAAGGTAGCACAAAGTCTACATCATAGAATATTACTCTATTATGAGTAAACCATAACATAATTTTGGGGATACCTTTTATTTTACATGGTTTATTCTTGTATTAAATGATTCCGTGTTGATAAGTCATGATATATCTATTCCTGTATCACAAGCTTGTTCAATGTCCACCCTAGTTCTTGATATATCTCTAGGCATTATCCTTGTTGAACTGTCCACCTATTCTTTCATCTCCTTTGGCTGGCAGTTCCAGCATCATTATGCCATTTGCCACCTTATCCCCTAATGGGAATATAAAGCCACAAGATGCAAAATACTCATTTTCTCATCCAACCAGCCTCCCTGAATTGGAACTTTGGGCTCTGCTTTGTCATTTTATTTCATCATCAAAAGGTTTTCTGTGGCCTGTAGACTTGGAAAGCTAAGTGGTGGACCTCAATCCAGAAGTTCATGTTGGCTTTTATTTTCCACATTTCCTTACCTTTCCCTTTCTTCTCACTGCAAAAATGTGTACCATTGGCATATTCATCCTTCCCTTTAACAACACTTGAGAATCTCAGAAAATGGGGAAACTCATTCTTTAAATGAATATGGTCCTTAATTAATATAGAAACATTTTAACCAACATGAATGAAGGGATCTGCCTGCTTGCCTGCCTGCCTACCTACCTATTCATCCATCCATCCAATCGTCTATCGTCTATCCATCATTGTGCTTATCTGTCGTGAAAAAAACCAAACTCTTCATTTGTTTATGACTTTTTATGAAAATTATGAGAACAATCCATGTAAAGTCGATTAGCACATAATAGAATCTCCAAAACATTTTGTCTTTTATCTTTCTCATATATACATACATTCAGATCACATCATTCCTTTCTGGCAAAAAAAAAAAGGTTATTTTTCCATTTGCGTTTCTAGAAATTTAAGCTTCATAGCTCTTCAATATTGGAAATAAGCCCTGGGAATGGTGTGTACATCTGTAATTTCACATTAGAACTAGGAACTGTGCAGTTTACATTTAGGTGGGCAGCTGTTTACAAATAATTCCAATAACATAGCCACTGCTTTTTGTGAAAATAAAAGAAAAATAGAAAAAAAAAGAGGGAATGGAGAGGAAGCAGAGAAAGATAACAGGAAAGGCTGATAAAAAAAAATAATAAAACCCTCCTGGCACCAGTATTAATTGTTAGACTTCAGAAACCTAACCCAAAATAAACAGCGTCTGCTGCTCTATAGGAGGCCAAGGCTCCATGAGGAATGATAGCGTGCTTACCATGGAGTGCCCCAGAAGAAACACAGGAATGCCTGGATGATCCTTCTTCACGAGATCTATGTGCTGCAAGCTGTCTCTGACAAACACATGAAAGTCTGACACAACCATACGGTCTCCTTCACTTTGCCCATGGCCAACTGAAAAAAGGAAAAGGAAAAGTGACCTGCCACACCAAAAGTAGTTCATATTTTGGCTCTTCTCAGACTTATACATGAAACCCAACCTAGACACAAAAACTATATTCTGTTACAGTGTTCTCCCACATGGCACCATCGAGATGTGTGCAGGGCCTATTTGGAATTGAGGTCCAACACATTTGGCAGTCACCAAATTAAGAAAAATTATACTCCATTTACAACATGCTGTTGTTTTTAGCCACTTAGTCATGTTCGACTCTTGGTGACTTTACAGAGACGTGCTCTCTATGCTACCCAGTCAAGCACAGCTTCTTTCAGTTGTTTTTTATTCAACTTTGCATCAGATTTGATGTTGTCAAGCCACTGATGAGGTTACTTATTTTGAAACATCTGTAAGAAAACAAGCAAGCTCAGAGAGCACCTCAGTGTGTCTCTTGCTTGCCTCTTCTTTGTCCACTAACCATTCCTAATACCATTGCCTTCACCAATGAATTCACACGCATAACAGGTCCAAATAAATCGGACGTAGCCTTATGGTTTTAGCTTCCAGTGATGTGTCTGGTTTTATATCCAATACAAATAACATCATTTGTGTGCAAAGGCCTCTTAAGCCACAAGAGCAATAAGAACAGGGGGAGCCCCAAACTGTACATCACCTTTGTCTGGGAAATGCTAACCTGTTGAGAATCAAAGGTAACACCAAAGTCATGGACGTAAAACTTATAGAATACTTTATTGGCCAAATGTGATTGGACACACAGGGAATTTGTCTTGGTGTAAATACTCTCAGTATACATAAAGGTACATTCGTTAAGATTCTATGTTCACAACTGAGATTGCCTGAGGCTATAAATGATCACAATCCCTACATAGGGATCTTTAAGAGGCTTCTAATGTGACCTGGCTTTGTAATACTCTTATGAGGAAATACGGGTAAAATTCTAAACCTTTTCAGAAATAGGATGATGCACTACTAAACGGACTTCAGTCTGATCCGACAAGAGATGGGTCTTATATATTCACAGCCTTAATAAGAAATGATTGCAGGCTATGGGACTAAGGCTTACACAGTTAAAAGCAGAAAATAATTATTACTTTCCTCCTTAACTATTTCCAGGGAAGGACTGTTTATTTCATATGCTATTGAAATTCATCATAATTATCCCTCATAAAATAGAACTGATAATCAGCTGACTGACAAGATAGCCCACCACCATATGATTGAACCGAAATTATAGCTCTGTAATCATTGCAGCTTTGATTCTTAAAAGAAAAAAATGCTGAATAGCCAAGCTTAAGATTAGAGGGTAAAGAAATGCAGAGATTTCTGACATTACTCAGCTGCACATTTTCTTGCCTTTTAATCCAGATTTCTGCCCTGTAAATGCTTTTTCAATACTGGTATTTGGATATAGGCCACCCAATGTGACTTACAATTAGATCAATGTTGAGAGAAGCATGTTGGAACTATGACTGAGTTAGTGGTTTACTGAGTTAAGAATGATATGAGAACTAGGCTTTTAGTTGAATGCAACATTCCCATCCTGATGCTCTGCAGTATTTAATGCAGTATTTGATGACTGGAAAAGGATCAAAGCCATCGGGCCTCAAGTTGAGAAAGACAGATATACACAAAAAGATGGGAAAAATGAGAATGAGAATGTCCCAAAGGTGCTTTTTCAAGAGGCAACTGGACTTTCTGGTTTTTCTTTGAAGACATTTCACTTCTTATCCAAGAAGATTCTTCACCTCTGGCTGGATGGTGGGGAATAGAAGGATTTATACTCCTTGCACACAGATGGTCATTTGCATGTTTTTAGTGAGTTGTTAGGGCCATCTGGAAGTTTATCTGTGTCATCAGGTTCACCTGAGTGGTGCAAATGGGTGTAGGGTCTTCTTGGAACTGTTGAAAGGACTGTGTTGTAGAGATAGATGATGTTGTATCCCTCTCCCTCTGTTGAGAGAGGGCTGCTCAATTTTGACATAGATGATCTACAAAACACTCATGTGCCCCCCCCTGCAGTCATCTGACTACTTATTTGGATAACCATTCTGCATTTATAGCTGTTTGCAGTGCTTTATCATTATGTGTCCAACTTAGGGCATTTTTGCCAAAACCAAGCATTTACTTCTGGATATGGGCAAAACCTGCCCCATAGCAAACAATGGGCTTACATAATTACTGCAGTATTTAATGACCACTGCAAAAAGCTGTAAAATGGGTCCAGTCACATGGTGACCCACTTTACGATTGTCACAACATACAACCATAATTGAGGATTCCCTGTAAATGCTTCTGGAGATATGGCATATATATCTTCTAGAATTACAACTAGGTTTTTTTAAATGGATCTCTTTGCAGTATAGTATAGTATTAGTATAGCATAGCACACTATAATATTTATAATGTAATATTATAACTGGCACCGGTGCAATACGCCATGTGGTATCCGGCTGCAGAAGAAGTCAGGCAGCAGCGCAACAGGTGTCGGGGCGTGGGAGGTCTGGCTGCAGCTGTCCTAAGATAAGCAGGTGTGGGGCAATGGAAAAGTTACATCACCCACCCCCGCTTGATTTTTACGCGTGTGCCTCGCCCCATTTTGTACAACCAGATGGTGCGCAGGGTTTAACTAGGGCTTATTTTGGGGATAGGGCTTATATTCAGCCCAGGCATGAAAATAAGGTTAGGGCTTGTTTTCAGGGTAGGCCGTATTTTCGGGGAAACACAGTAGATTCTAAAACAGTTCAACAATTCTTTGTCCTTATACTTCTTTAGGGGAAATAGATACTTCTTATAGAGAAATCTCAATACATCACAAACAACTACATATCCCAAGAATTTTTTAAAAAGTATGTGGATAGGAAACAAATACACAAAACTTGTCTAAGTATGTAACATATTTTACATGTATGTAACATATAAAAAGATATCTAAATTCTAAAATTGTTGATGTCTTTTTTTCAAATTTAAATAACTGTCAGAAGTTTAGATGGATCAGAAGGTAATCAAGAATTCAGCAAATCAGATCAGTTTAATTTGGATTTATTCTTTCCAAATTTGTTTATGTGGAATTAAGAAAAATTGAGTTTAGTAAGTACAAGCTTAAGTCCAAACATGCAGAGATTGGGCTAGTAGTGATAATATAAACCAGCCTTCTCTAACATGATGCCTAGCAGATGTGTCCAGAAAACAGCTCCCAGCAGTTCTGGAATTTGTAGCCCCAAATACATCAAGAGGACATGAGCTTGAAAAAGACTAGCATAAATAAATGGAAAATGTTTAAAATTTTTACTTAACGCTCCTTTATTATTGAGTGCTGTGAAAGAAGTTTTTCCCATATGCTTTAAAAAATTACTTTTAGCTGCTATTATGTTTGTTTTTGTATCTCTAACAATCATCTATGGATGAGTTGCTGCTTCATATTACTTTCCATATGGCCCTAATTAAGCTATAACATGGTTGATAGGATAGGTTTCTGTTTGTGAATCTGTCCATTATGTGTGAATTAAGCTATTTCAACAAAAACTAAAAATCCTTATTTATGATTGTTATTTCTTCATACTGTTAGTTGCCAAGTCTCAAATAAACCAAATAACATATATTCATGGATAAACTAAGCTAAGTAGATTTGATTATTTCCAATCAATTAAAGTAAAACTAACAGCAACTTTCCAGACAAAGAAATGGCAAGAAGAAAAAATAGTTAAAAACTAGAGGAATGAGTACAGCAGAATGAAGGGCCAGCAAATTCTTTGCAATTCCTCTCCTGATAAGGAGATGACTTGGATTGCCCAAAACTGTTCCATATGGTTGCTATTCACAATAAGACTGCAAGACAACAGCTTCTGTTGAGTTTAGAGATCTGGGAAATGAGGGGTTATCTTTTTTTTTTTGCTCAAACCATAGTCAGTGCCTTAAGAAAGGACACTGGGTTTCCATATTTCCTTGTCTAATTGCCTTTAGAAATTGCTTGTTAACTGCTTTTCAACTATTAGGAACTTTTGAATCAACAGGTGAGCATCAGGTGAGTCTCCTTTGATTCTTAGAGAAATACGTTTTGAACAGGTATTTAAGCATTAAAAAATACTTTGGAATAAGTAACAAAAGGCTGATTAGAATTTTCATTTTGGAATGATACAAATAGACTAAGGATCCATATGAATTTGAAATAAGATTTTGGAATTGATTATAAGAATCCATGGAAAATGCCTTTCTTTTCAATTCTCTTAAAACAAGGGATGAGAGTTGGGATACTAGTGAGAAACAAAAGGAACTAAAGATCAGAAATAAAAGAGAAAAACACTTAAATTTGACTTACTAATACAGAATGGAGCAAAATATTTTAACATGGAATATACTGAAGGAAGTTTTGGACTAAAAAAATAAGTGCAAGAATGTCTATCACATTGTGTTTAAAAGATGTTATGGAACAAGTTTACTGGACATGCTGAGATTGATGTGCAAGTAGATTTTTAAAAAGACAAGCTTCAAGGATGATATGGAAAAAGTCCTACACTGGACCTACATATGAAACCAGTTAATGTCTCAATAATTAAAAGGGATGTACAAATATCAAACCCAAGAGTGACTTTCCTATACTGTATTTTAAAAGTGACTTCTTAAAGCTTTGAAGAATTTTGTGAGAAGGGACAAAGAAAAAACAACAAAAAAAAGTCTAGGACAACATTGAAGAGAACAAAGATCAAAATTCTTAAAAGTAAAAGGAAGGAATGTAAAGTTGACTTATTTGATCAAGATTAAAACAGATTTATTGTTATTGCTGGTAACCCTTAATAGACTTTTGTTGATCAGGACTGAACAACGTTTTAAGGATTTATTTATAGATAAGAGATGGGATACGGGAAGAAGAGATCATTTGTTATATTTAAGAGAAGACAATGAATTATTAAAGCTGTTTATACTTGTGAAAAAGGGGGGTCATTTCTTAATATATTTCTTTTTATATTCTTATCTTTTTCTCTTTTCTCTTTTTTCTTTTCTATAGTTTCTTTTTTATTTGTATTGTTTTATTTTTCACTTTGTATTAAGTTTTACCTTTTTATAGAAATTTTTAACAAAATTTTTAACAAAATTTCTATAAAAAAGAAAACAGCTTTGCAGCAACATATTGCAAAAAACAAAAATAACTTGCAGTTTCTTACAAGTTTGGGAATTTGTGGCATATAAATACGGAAAATAAATAAATAAATTTTGGTATTTGTTTAGGCACCTTGTCTAAATGAATAACATTTATAACAATTATATTCTTGCCCTGCAAGAGTAACAGGAACAATGTTCATTCTGACATGATCATGAAAAGGAAGAAGTCAAGTTCAATACATTCTCACCTCCCTCATGTAATGGTAGTGACAAGCTGTAAATAAGGCAAACTCTCCTCTAAGGTTCAACTTAATATGGCAACTATCAGTAATAATGGATTTTTCTCTTAATACAGAATATGAGAAAAAATAAAGAAATAAAAATTGTTCTGCTTTTAAGTAATTTCATCTAGTCAATTTTCTTGAAGGAGAATGTGAATACTCTTTAGTGGCGGTTCTAGTGCAATTTTTGTGTGTTTATGAAACAGCTGAAAACTTTAACCGTGATCTTTTCATTTATTTTGAATGATGCCACAAGACTGGGTAAATCAATTTAATATAGATATACTGACAAACAATTTTTGTAGAACAATATATATAGTATAGAGTTATAATGCAAAAAATGGTGATAATTTAAACAGTTCAATTTAGGCACAGATGAACAAGTGAGGGGATTCACTAAGAGCTGAGCTTTCTAACTGAAGTTATGTTAACTATACAATTAAGAAGGCCTGAAAGTTCAATCAAAAAAGGTTAGAACTTTTGAATCACAATTGTCAATTAATCAACATCATCAAAGTGTATTTCTCAGTAATAAAATTCACAGTTAAGGTAACTCATGGCATCAATAGAACCCAATAAGAAGATATGCTTTCCTTAGTCACTATTAAAATTACATATAACCTGCAACTCCCTTTCATGAAGTCTTTGCAAATATTTTGGATTATAATTGCAAAATTTTGAGATTAAAGCTAGTGAAAACATTCTAAGCTAAACATCAGTTAGTGTAATTCCTCCTTCCTCACTCTTGAGGTTACTCTCCCTAAATTACCATAGTGTATGAACTTGAGGGCTTTCAGAGGCTCATCTTTTATAACAGCCATTCTTGGTACTTCACAGAGGGAAAGTTTTATTTTTAGTGGTAAAGAATACAAATATCACTACTGATTTAAAATAATGGAATTATCATATAAGGAATTACAGAAAGTGAGGGGAGGCTGCAAAAGTTTAATAATAAACCATTCTATCAAATAATGTCAATTCTGAAAAAGTTGATGCAAAGAAACTGGACAAATTCACAGAGAATGGTAAGACCTCATATAGATTATACATCCATATAATGTCCATATACCTTTGTGTGCAGATGCAGTCTTGTGGGTGTCTGAAAGCACAGTGTACGTGAAATTTTGATACCATTAAGTAGGATTCTTCTCATGCATATATTCACTTCTGTATAATTTTAATCATTATTCAGATCACAGAAACGGAGAACATGTTGTTTTCATTATTTTCCATTGCAAGTAAATTGTTGCTGAAGTGGTAATAGCAGTTCACTGCACTTTCCTGATAACAACATATGAATTAACAAAAAAATGGATTCTGCCAAGTCAGAATTGTTTAGAGAGGACATCTAGACTACAACTAAGGGAAAACTACAAATCAGAAAGCTGCTTAGAGCTGAACCACGAATTGGGCGGTAAATAAATTTGATAAATAAATAAAAGTTCAGTCTAATCCATTAGGCAGAAAACAAGCTCTTCTACCCTATATTTTTTGTCCATATACTGTAGGTGTTTATGTCAAATTTAAATAGAGGACTAAAATGCATATGGAAAATTAACCTCTCTTTTTGATGGCCTGGGAACCATTTGAAATATTTGGATAATGAACAGTTTGGATAAACAAGAGAGTTTAGTGATTCCTTAGGATCATGTTAAAATTGACTATTAGGAAAACATATACAATGATAGTGGATTAAGTTGGGTAACTGAAGTTCACAAAAAGGGGAGAAAAGGAAACCTACTCATAGTTTTTAAATATTTTGGCTCAGAAAATGCTCTAACCAATTGCAAAATGCTAAGCAAAGAGATACAAAATCTAAGGAAGAATTTTTATGGAAGGAGCGTAGTTTATACATGATATTGTACAAACAAAACAAATGGTATGTAACTACTTAATAGCAACATGACTAGTTCAATTATCAGATCCAAGGTGGCTTAAGTGTCAAAGATGGGGCATATTCCCATGACCTGAGGAAAGTCAAGGTTTCAGTTCCTTTGAACATCTAAAGCCAGTATCACAGGACACTCGCCAAATAGAATGGGCATTAGTAAATTTACCTGAGAACATCCTTTCTATATATGCTGCTAGAGAGCCCAGGATGGGTTAGACTCCTCCTGATGACATCATCAAGGTGAGTCTGTCTTGTATAAAAGGGACTGCCTGTGGGAGTTTCCCCAAGCTTTGGCGAAGGTACTTGACAGACTGTAGTAAGTGTCTCTGAAAGCCAAACAGAATCTTTAACATTAACGTATCTTACCATGGTCTGGATGAAATAAGGGAGAGGCTGAGCTCTCTAGCAGCATATATAGAAAGGGTGTTCTCAGGTAAATTTACCAACACCCATTCTCCTAACTGCTGCTGCGAGAGCCCAGTATGGGACATATCAAAGCCTGCATGTCCACAGGAGGGTCCTCGTCCGGCAAATCTCTCCAAAGTTGGAACCACTCGCTGAATCACCGATCTGCCAAAAGCTGCACTCATCGAGGCATAGGAGTCCAGACGGTAATGCCTGATGAATGGAGATGGGGAGGTCCATGTAGCCGCTCTGCAAATCTCTTCTAGAGGTGCCTGAGTCGAGGCATTCCTAGCAGAGTGTGCCGTTAAGCCCTGGGGTACTGGAAGGGCTCTGGCTTTGTAGGCCTGTGCAATGCATGCCCTGATCCACCTACTCAAGGTGGGAGGAGAGGCTTTGGTCCCCAATGGGAAGGGGGAAAGGACACAAACATGGCTCAATTTTGCTAAGCGTCGAGGTACGTCTAATGTAAATTCTAAGCGCCCTTCTAACATCTAGGGTGTGCCACTTGCACTCTAGGTTGTGGTGTGGAAAGGGACAGAAATCAGCTAACACTGTGTCCTGGGATCTGTGGAACACAGTATTAATCTTAGGTACAAAGGTAGGGTCTAGATCTCTTTCCTGACAGACAAGGCTGCCAGGACTGAAATCCTTCTGGAAGAGGTGATCACTACCAGAAATGTCACCTTACAAGACAAAAACAGCAAGGGAATTGACCTCAGTGGTTCAAATGCGGCCTCAGTCAGTGACTGCAGTACTTTAGAGAGGTCCCATATTGGATATCGATGAACCACTGGAGGCCTCAGGTTTGCAGCACCTTTCAGAAACCTGCAGACCATGGGATGTCTAGACAAAGATTCCACTCCCCACAAGGATAGAACAGAGGACAAGGCTGCAACCTGCCTCTGCAGAGTGTTAGGTGAAAATCCCTTGCCTGGCCCTCTTGGAGGAAGTCCAGCACCTGGGCAATTGAGGGCCCAGAAGGGGCAATGTTATACTCACAATACCATTCGCTGAAGCTTTCCAGGTTGCATTGTAGATGCAGTTGGTGGAGGGTCTCCTGGAGGCCTGGGTAGTTCTTAATATTCTGGAGGAATAATTGTCCCGGATCAGAGACCCCTGCTCAATCTCCAGACGGCCAACTGAAGCCACTGGGGCTCTGGATGCAAGATTGGCCCCTGGCTGAGCAACACTCTGTCTTCCAGTATCCTCCAAGGACTGGAGATGGAAAGGTTTACTAAGTCTGCAAACCATGGCCTCCTGAGCCAGTGAGGGGCTACAAGTATAAGTTCTGCTCTTTCCGCCAACAGTTTCTAGATGACCCTCGGAATCAGGGGCAGAGGAGGAAAGGCGTACAGGAGCTCCCGTGGCCAAGGGCTGCGTAAAGCATTCATTCCCTCCACCCCTGGAAACGCTGGAGTAGAATCTCGGGAGTTGCGTGTTGTCCTGGGAAGCGAAGAGATCCACTGCTGGCCATCCAAAGCACTCCGACAGCTCCTAAAATAAATCGGGGTTCAAATGCCACTCTGCATGGTCAGTAGTGGCTCTGCTAAGCCAATCAGCCTCAACATTGGCCACGCCTGCGATGTGCTCAGCTCTGAGCGATACCTGGTGTCTCTTTGCCCATAAGCAGAGTTGTTCTGCCTCTAGCATCAGGGGTCTTGAATGTATCCCACCTTGGCAGTTAATATGTGCCTTAGTTGACACATTGCCAGTCAAGATCAGGATGTCCTTATCTGAGACAGCACCCTCTAATTGTGTCAGGGCCAAATGGACCGCTCGAAGCTCTAGCCAATTAATATTATGGACCAAATCTGCCTGGGATCATTGTCCCTGGACCACCCTGGATTGAAGGCTCCCTAGCCATACAGGTATCTGTGGTCAGCACTAACCTGTCCAGTTCCTTGAACAAGAGTCCCACAGGAAGCGCCTCAGATGACCACCATCGAAAAGATTTAAAGACCAACGGAGTTAATCTGACCTGTAAGAGGGAACAACTCCTACCTGTCTTCTGATAAGGTAGAAGAAACATTGGAGTAACCTGGCATGTAATCTAGCCCAAGGCACTATATTAATGCATGATATCATTTTCCCCAGGAGTTTGGAAAGTGTAGCCAGGGGCACTTTAGGTTTAGATTTTATATGCCCAATTAACTCCCTGATGCTCTCCTGACATTCTTGGGACAAGGACACCTTGCAGGAAATGGTATCTATTACAGCTTCCAGATGGAGTAAGGTATTGGTGGGAGTAAAATGGCCTTCTGACCTTGTTGACAGAGAAGCCATGCTCTTGGAGCACCTGATTGGTGATTTCCAAATCCTCTGCTGCCCTAGATGGGGGAGATGACTGGACCAGTATATCATCCAGGTAACACTGGACTCTTACTGGGATTGCCCTAAGAAGGGCTGCCAAGGCTGCCAACAGCTTCGTAAATGATCTGGGGGCTGATGAAAGTCCAAATGGCAAGATCCTGTATTGGTAGTGTCTCCCATTATAACAGAACCTGAGGAACTGTCTATGGGCTGTAAGCTCAATGGAAGAGAGGAGATCGCCCTCTCGAATGCTCTCTAGAATAGAATGCAGCATCTGCATTTTAAAGCAGCTGTATGGGATAAACTCATTCAGAAATTTTAGGTTGAGAATAGCTCGCCACACACACCCCTGAGGCCTTGGGGACAACAAAAAGCCGAGAATAAGACCCACGTCTCCGTTGGAGTTCAGGGGCTGGCTGAATGGCCCTTATGTCAACTAGGTGTTGAATGGCCGAATCCATAAGGGCCCTTTTTGAATTGTCCCGCGAGACAGGGCAGAGCACAAAATTTTCTGGGGGTGATGATAGAAATTCTAATTGTAACCCCGAACTTACTGTATTGACTACCCAGGCATACGTCGTTGACTTCTCCCATGTGGAGGCAAAAAAGGCCAAATGACCTCCGATGGTGGGGAGAATGAGGGGTTATTTAGAGCGACGGAATGAGCGACCCCCGCCCCCATGCAAGGGCTGTTTACCCACAGTTTGTTATCTGCTGGGTGCGTCAGGGTGTTGCTCTTCGCTCTGGGAATATGCTCTCTGCGGCCTGGAGAAGCGAGAGGTAATTTTGGGCTTAAATAGAGGTGGCCGGTATGCGGCAGGGCGGAAGTCTGCCCTCTGGCCTGTCGAGGAAGGAACTTTCCTTTTGTCCTTCGTTTCAACGACTAATGCATCGAGAGCATCGCCAAACAGCTTCTAACTGGTGCCGGGGGCTGAAGCCAACTTCCGCTTGCGCTGAGGCTCCGCTTGCCAATTTCGTAACCATAGCAGTCTCCTCTCTGCCAGATGACGCCATGGCCCTGGAGAAGAACTTGGTGGAATTTGGGATGGCATCCGCTGTGAATTCTGCTGCTGCTATGATCTTATTGAGATTTTGATGCAATCTAAAGTCTGATGGAGGTGTGCAGTCTTGTAGCTGGTGCAGCCAGCGGATAGAGACCTTGTGAAAAACGATGCAGCAGTCGAGGCCCGGACAGCCCAAGCAGAGGTCTGGTCGTTACATTTAATATCTGCTCGGCACGTTTGTCCTCTGCCTAAAGTACATCCTCAGGCTCAGTTGGAGTGCCCGAGGAGAAGGAAGCCACGACTAGAGTGTCTACAGACAGAACTGCAGGAGTGGTAGCGAGGGAATGGCCCACATTGTAGGACCGCCTGTCATATGGTCCATAAAATCTGTTTAACGTTGAAATTGGAGACCTTAAAAATCTTTTTTTTTCAAGTTTTATCTATTGCTTTCCAGTTTAACTAATGCTTAAGCCAATGTATGTAAAAAAGGAAACATGCCTATCATTAAAAAAATACACACATCCATTTCATACGAAGCTCTATGAAAGGAGACATCAGATGCCAAGAATCCACTCAGCCTTGCACTAGTTATTTAGCTTATATCCTTAAAGAATTCCATTACCTAAATTTCATCTTTTGTTGAGGAGAGAGCTAACATATAATGGGGATGATTAGTTTTTATACACAAGGGAGACTGACCTGACATCTGCTGAGGTAAGTCTGTTATATTAGTTCCTGAGGTTTCCATTGGCACAGAACAGCACAGGCAATAGAGATGGTTTCAAAAGCTTCCTATGTGGAAGGCAATGTATACATAACTAATATTCAAATATGTATTAATAATTTCAAATTATTGTGCCTCACAAAATAATAGAATTGGAAAGGACCATTTGGCCTTCTGAGCCCACCCTTTTGGTTTACAGGATTACTTAAAGGAATCACTACAGGAATAAAGCATCTCATGCCTAGTCTTTGTTTGAGACATCTAGCAAAAGGACCTAATCTTCAGTCTCAGGAATAAGTTGCATGGAAAACTTTTACAATTAGTTTCCCTACAACGCAATCGCTCTGAAATATGCACTTTATTGCCCACTGTACTCTACCAGTTTGTTTGATTTGTTGGAATTTCTTTAAATTCATAATTGTACAATCTGTATGGCTGACTTCCACCTTTGAGCAATGGGAATACTGCAGAGACTGGATCAAAACAGCATACTTTCCACAGTTGCTAAATTCCACAGCAGCAGGGAATTGTCAGTGGAGGAATATATAAGCTGAATGTCTCCTAACCATCTTCACGCATGAAGGAACCAAGCTTGTTTTTATGACCCCGCTGCTTGTGGCAACTCTTAAGAAAGTAATCCCAACCGAGGCTAAGATTTTTGTAAAAATTCACCAGAATCTATTAGATTCTGTTCTCAGCCTGCTATGTTTAACCCACATTTAAGATTAATGTCCCAGTACAGGATCACATCCACACATTGACGACAGCTACCATATGATAGTTATGTTGTTGGAAGCAACCACAAGATAGCTTTTACTTGAAGCTTGATGGATTGAGTTTATCTTCTATTTTTAATAAAAATATGGATCAGAGTTATTTTTTAACTGCAAATGTCTTTATATTAGAATACACAATATTTTTGTTTCTGGTATGATCGATATCTAGTTCTTGTCACTGTTCACATGACTGTATTTCTTTCCTCAACCTAGAGTATAATTCTCAGAAAAGAATCTCCTCCCTCCCAGTACATATTTTTGAAGAGCAAAGATATTTTTAGACTAGCTTGCACAACAGATTATTGTTTTGTTATCTTAGGGGAAAAAGGGAGAGAGAGAGAGAAAAAAGAAAAGAAAAACAATTTTCTAAGCTAAAATTATTTCTGCCTTATTTCTGTTGAAGCAGAAAGCCTTGGGTATGGGAAGTCGGTGGCACGATTATCTACCACCTCTGAACAAAATAATCTTTGATGGTGTGGCGGAGGATGCATCAATTTCCACCAGTCAACATGATTGGGAAGAGAAGTTTTTCTTTTCATGTTTCTACTCTTTTGGAGATCCAAATTCAGATTTGAGGTGTCAGTCGTATTATTCTAAGTAATATTTTTCTTAACCTATCTATTTGTACCAATAGACTCTCCAATCAAATATCCAAACAACACTAGGTCTTCCTCCAGATGAGTTTCACTCTTCATGCCAGTAATTTTCTTGGCAAAATAAAACATTAAATCTGAACTAAAAAATACAAAACCAGACCAAATACTTTTAGTAAGCTGTATGAGTGGCAATGAAGGTAAGAGTTGTGTTACTTGAGACTCTTTGAGCTTGATAGTTTTCTTACATGTTTTCTTTTAATTACCAGGCTAAGAAAAAGCAATGTGAGGGAAAATGGGGTGCTAGCTCCTTATATATAGCAGCTTGATAGTTTTGATGGGTTGTGGCATCTTTGATAGTTCCATCATTCAAGTGTTGTTTCTTTCCTGATTGGTTACCTCAGAGTGGGCTGCTAGAGTGGATGAATTGCTGTTGGTCTCATTCTTAGGCTTTGTCTATGGAGATTTTCAGTCATCCAGGACATGGTTGTCCCAAAGGTGCTTTTCAAAAGACAATTGGACTTTCTTTGTTTTTTTCCTTGAAGATGTTTCACTTCTCATCCAAAAAACTTCTTCAGTTCTGACTGAATGGTGTGGAATGGAAGGATTTATATTCTTTGCAGTCTTCTAGTCAATAGCACTCTGAAGATCTGTCATAGCTCTCTGAGAGTCGTTGAGGCCACTTGGGGGGTTTATCTGTACCTCCGAATCACCTGAACCAGAGTGTAAATGAGTGTGAAACCTTTTGGGAACTGCTGAAAACTGTTGTAGACCAGAAATAGGTAGGGTACTCCCCCCCTCCACCTGGTTAAGAGAAGGCTATTCAATTTTAACATAGAAACTACTAGACTCTCTCAAACTTAAACTAAATTTAGAATCTAATGTCCCAAACACTAAATTCTCCCAAACTTAGCCACTAGATTCAAACTGATTTTACTGGTTGTGCTGCGATGGATTGTGTAATCAAGCATTTTTTTGATGAAATTGCATGGATATCTGTTGGGTTGAAAAATGTTGCAAAAATGGTTCTTTTTAGTCTTTCGGATTACTGCAGAGTGCTCATCTGAACAATCTTTTTACACAATTTCTCTTGTAAGCAGTTGGGTTGTAGGTTTAGTAGTAAAGCATTTGATATGTATTGCTGCTTCTAGATGTTGCATGAGTCTTGGCTATTAATCCTGAGAGGGGTAATTCTATTTATGTTCCTCGATTGGTATATTTGTCCTTTGAACTGAAATTAGGTGGTGGGGCAAAGGTCAATAAATTCCATGAATCCGGGTATTTCAGTCTTGGTTTATTTTGTTAGGATAGGTATATTCTGTAGTAATGCTGTAATGGATTCCATTGATAATTCTGAATCTATGGATATGAAGAGTTTTGTGACATCAAGTGAAACCATAATTTCATCCTGTTTTATCCTTAGGTCCTTGATTTTCTGAAGGTACTATAATGATGACTGGACAGAGTATTTGCTCCCAAATTTGAGATGATTTTTTTTAGCAAGGTCTATAGTTACATATGTTGTGTGTTGGACCCCTGGTAGTGATATGGCTGAACAAAGTGTAATGTTGGGTTTGTACTAATATTGAGCATTATTTTCAAAGATTTTTAAAAAATTAAATAATAATGAGTCATTCTAGAAGCTGCTTCACATCAATTCAGGCCCTAGTGATATTAGAGAGAGAGAGACTTTTGTTCTTTGGATTCCGATGAATTAGAATTCACAGTAGTCATCTTAGTTAGCATGGTTAAGAACAAAAGATGTTGGGACATATAGTTCACTAACATCTGGAGAGACAAAGACCCTCTAATTTTGAACAATATTAAGGTCTCCAGTATTTCTGGGAAAATCCGTCTCCAAGTTTACCTTACTACAGGCTACAGCTCCTGAACTAAAGTTTTCTTTCTTGGAATATTTAATGATAAGAAAAATACAGAGCAGTTGCACAAGATATTTTGATGGATCAGAAATGTGATATGATTACAAAACGGACCATAGATGAAGAATTGGATCAGGAGAAAAGGAAGCAGGTGTATAAACTGTTAAAAACGCTATCAAGATAATTTATAGCCAAGGTACAGAAGCTGTGGCATTTATAGCCAAAAAGCATTTCTAGGCAGGAAAAAGAAATAGGCTGCTATTCCGTAACTAGAAAAAACATATGTCCGGGGCATCTTCTTCTTTACAGACTTGGGATCTTATTTCCAAGAATAAACATTGGTTCTTACCTGATACGCTGGTTCTCTTCGAGCTGCGAAGAGCATCCAGAGATGGTGGTTCAGTCTTCATTCTGATAGGCTGAGCTTAAAATTCCGGAGCGCTCCTCCTCCTCCACGTGACTCCTCCATAGCGTTCCCCAGTTTTGGCGAAGAACATAGGAGAAAGCAGGTATCACTTCCTGGGAACTACAACATAAACCTATCCGAAACAGAAAAACCTCCCCCAGACGGAAGAAACAGAAAACAGAAAAGTCAGGGAGGGGCTGGATGCTCTTCGCAGCTTGAAGAGAACCGGCGTATCAGGTAAGAACCAACGCCTATTCTCCTACGAGCTGCTCAGAGCATCCAGAGATTGGACATACCAAAGCTTGGCCTGTCCTACGGGTGGGATCCCGTCTGGCTCTGGAATCTCTCCCGGTCCTCTATGACCCGTTATAAAACTCTTCTACCAAAGGAAGCGTCAGCTGACGCAAAAACATCTATTTTATAATGCTTAATAAAAGGGGAAGGTGACCTCCATGTTGCAGCTCGACAAATATCAGTAATTGGGGCTTGGGTGGCCCAAGCCGCTGTGGTTGCTGCACTCCTTGTGGAGTGAGCTGTTATGCCCCTGGGCACTGCTAGAGCCTGTACTTGATAAGCTTTGGCTATGGTTGCTCATAACCAATGGTTAGAGAGGATGCCTTGACTGCGGGATACAAAAGCAACGAATAAAGCTTCTGTCTTTCTGAATGATGCTGTGCGATGGTATATGCTCGTAAAGCTCTTCTAACGTCCAGTTTGTGCCACTGTTGTTCTAACCCTTGGGAAGGATGTGCACAGAAATTAGGTAGAATTAGCTCCTGACCCCTATGGAAAGCTGAGTTAATCTTTGGAATGAATGTAGGATCTGGTTGGAGAACGACCCTATCTGCATGGAAAACGCAAAGGTCATGCCTGACCGATAAGGAAGCTAATTCCGAGATCCGACGAGCTGAAGTTATGGCTACCAGGAAAACAACCTTATATGTGAGGAATTGAAGAGATGTGGCTCGTATCGGTTCGAAAGGAGACTTGGTAAGAGCTAAAAGCACCTTATTAAGATCCCAGATGGGATAACGATGAACCGGTGGTGGTTGCAAATTAGTGGCACCTCTAAGAAAAGCGCTATAAGAGGATGATGAGAAAGAGGGTAATCCCTCATAATCAATGACTGAAGACAAGGCGGGTACTTGTCTCCTCAGAGTATTGGGTGAAAGCCCCCTGTTGAGACCATCTTGTAAGAAATCTAAGATTTGAGCTATTGAAGGAGATCTGGAGTCAATGTACAATTTAGCAAATATGGACCACATGGCATTGTAAATGCGGGTAGTTGAGGGGCATCTCGCAGCTTGAATGGTGGAAATAACTCTATTAGATAGATTCTTGCTGCTTAAATGCGTCCGCTCAACCTCCAGATGGTCAATTGGAACCATTGAGGGTCCAGGTGTTGGAGAGGACCCTGGGTCAGGACGATCTTGTCTGGAGGGATCCTCCACGGTTTCAACACCGACAGGCAATAAAGGTCTGCAAACCAAGGCCTTCTGGGCCAATAGGGAGCTACCAGAATCAGTTCTGCCTTTTCTTCGAGCATCTTCCTGATGACTCTGGGAATCAGAGGAAGAGGGGGGAATGCACATAGGAGCCCTGGTGACCACTGGCAGCGAAGCACGTTGAAATCCTCCGCTCCCTGAGAGGGGTATCTGAAAACGAATCTCGGTAGTTGGGGTTGAGAGGGGATGCGAATAAGTCGACCACCGGCAGGCCGAATAACCTGACTGCCTCTCGAAAGAGTGACGGATGAAGACGCCATTCCGTCTGATCTAGTGTGGCCCTGCTTAGCCAATCTGCCTGGGTGTTGCAAATTCCTGAGATATGTTCTGTCCTGATGGAGAGTAAATTGTTCTCTCCCCAACGACAGAGACATTCCGCCTCCTTCATAAGATGTTTTGACTGAGTGCCCCCTTGCTTGTTTTCATGTGCCTTGACTGTTGTGTTGTCTGTTAAAACTAAGATATGCCGGTTGTGTACCTGAGGTAGAAATGAACGAAGGGCCAGGTGTATTGCCTGAAGCTCCAGCCAGTTGATATTGTGAGACTGTTCTTTTGCAGACCAACAGCCTGAGCTGTGGACAATTGAAGATGAGCTCCCCATCCCAGCATGCTGGATTCAGTGGTGATGGTAACTCTGTGGGGCTCTTTGAAGAAGCAACCTTTGTTTGTTGCTGGCCTGGACCACCAGAGAAGTGAAGTGAGTACCTGTGTTGGAACCTTGACCCTGTTTCTGGAGTTGCTTTGACCAGATCGTTGGAACGGTAGTAGTGAAGAGATCTGGAGTGAAAGTGAGCCCAAGGGATAATAGAGATACACGAAATCATCTTACCTAGGAGTTTTGAAAGATCAGCAAGAGAAACCCTCTTTTGTGACCTGATCTGCTGCACTAGTTGCTGTATACTTATCTGTCTATCTTTTGAAAGATAAACTCTACCTGCCTGTGTATCTATGATGGCCCCTAAGTGTAGCAATCTGGTAGAAGGAGTCAATTGACTCTTTTCCCAGTTAATGGAAAACCCATGTGCCTGCAGAATGTGTAAAGTGGTCTGGGTATCGTTGACTGCTTAATGCATGGATGATGACAAAATTAGAATGTCATCAAGGTAACACTGCAGTCTGATCGGGACACTGCGGAGATGAGCAGCCAGGGCTGCTAGGACCTTGGTGAAGGTTCTGGGGGCAGAAGCTAATCCGAAGGGGAGAGCTAAATATTCAAAATGCTGGTTATTATAACAGAATCTTAAAAATTTTCGATGAGATGGTCTAATGGGAATACGTAAGTAGGCCTCTGAAAGATCTATGGAGGTAAGGACGTCTCCCTCCCTGATACAGGAAAGAATGGATTGTAAAGTGTGCATTTTGAATCTGCGATAGACCAAAAACTTATTAAGACGTTTCAAATCTAAAATCGCTCTCCACCCTCCTGAACTTTTTGGGACAACAAAGAGAAGATAATAAAATCCATGCCCCTTTTGATCACCGGTCACCGGTTGAATGGCCCGTATACCTAAAAGATGCTGAATAGCTGCATCCATAAGATTATGCTTGACCGGATTTTTGGAGACACGAGATGCCATGAAAAAATCTGAGGGGGCGGACTGAAATTCTAGTGCTAAACCAAACCTGTGTCACGTACCCAGGCGTCGGACGTGGAAGAGTCCCAGAGGTCCGCGTATAACTTAAGGCGGCCACCTATGGGATTAGGGTCCATGTAGTCAGCGTGGGCGCCTGAAAGATCTGTTGCCGGTGGCTCGAAAGGGCCTTCTGGGCTGACTGCCCCTCCGGTATCTGTCCCTGGGATCCGCCCTGTCTTGGGTTTGTCCTGATCGGAAATATTGGAGTTTGTGCATTCTGGATTGAAAGGAACCCAGAAAATAGGGTCTGAATGAGCCCCTCTGAAAGGACTGGGGGTACCTGGGGTCTGATTTTCGAAAAAGAGAATATCTTCTTCTTACTCCAGGTTTCGATGAGGAGCGGATTGAGGGAGGGGCCAAATATTTTATCTCCCACTAGGGGAGCTGAAGCCAGCTTGGATTTATGTTTGATGTCCGCCTGCCAATGTTTGAGCCAAAGCAAGCGTCTCGCTGAGACATGTGATGCTATAGCCCTGGTGGAGAACTTGACAAGTTGCATCTGCAGAAAATTCCACAGCCGCTGTAAGTTTAGCAATGTCCTGGTGAGCTCTAATATTAGAGCTCGGGACGTGCTCTCGGAGCTGCTTGAGCCATCTAAGAGAAGCCCGGTTAAAAAAGGAAGCAGCCGTGGCTGCTCTGATGGCTCATGCGTCTGACTGATGGTCTTTGCGCAAGGCTAGTTCAGCCCTTTTATCTTCCGGCCTTAAGGCCTCGAGTGCCTCACTGGGAACAGAGGAAGAAGATGCTAGCCCAACTATGGGATCATCCACTTCCGGAGTATTTAACAATTTCAGGTACTCAGGAGCCATGTTAAAGAATTTCCTATCGTACCCCGTAGGAGCCGGACATGTTGCAGGGGAAAGTAACTGTTTCTGAACTAGGTCCATGAAAATGTGAGGGACCGGAATCACATCTGCCTGAACAGTGGGCTGATTAAAAAAGAGATCTTGAGGCCCCTCCTCTGGTGAAGAGATAGGGGGGGTTGCTGTGTCTAGGCCTGTCGTGTTTTTTGCTTTGAACAGGAGTGATTTAAATAGTTGTGGCTGAAAAAGGCCAGTAAAAGTAGGTTGGTCAGGGGTGAGCCCCTCGCCCTCAGACATCCCTCCTTCCAAAAAATCCGGCTCAGATAAAGAATGGTCACTGTAGTGAAGTGATTCTAAATCACTTTGCTCTAAGTGTTGCATTTGGAGCAGTTCCTCTGCCTCCATCTCTTGACACACACACACACACACACACACCCCGTGGGTCCTGCATATGAAATTCCCCTGGTGGAAGTAGCGACTGAGCATCAGGATCAACATGTGCAGACTGATGTCTGGTCATAACTGCACGCTGTAAGCTGGCTGCGATTCCCTGCCTGATGGCCATTTCCATCCATGTTCTCATTTGATCAGGCACCTCCTCTGGGAGAGAAGTATCCTGTCGAAGCCCCGCTGCAGTCGGAATGAATGTGGCCTCAGGAGCTCGCCTTGTGGTTGGCGAGTCGGATGGCTGGGCCTGTTGCCCCACTGAATCTCGGCTGTGCCTGGATGGAAGAGAAATATCTTAGGGGGGAGGGTGTGCAGCTGAGGAGGGACCTGGACTGAGTGGAGAAGGGTGTTAAGAAGACCTATGTGCCTCTTGTGCACATTTATCTATTTGCTTTTCTAGGGCCCTATGGTGCCTTCTGGCATCTCTTTCAGAGGCTTTGGAAATAACCCCCACATTCTTAGATTTGGATTTTGATATGTCTCGAGAGGTAGATGGGTGGGAACCGCTACCCCTGCCATTTTATAGTTTTAATAAGTAAAACCAGTAAAAATATACATATAATTGTATAGATATAGACAAATATGATGGCTGGCATGCCCAGGGACCTGACCCAGAAGGGGCAGGGTGCCCTGACAACAATATATTCCCCTTGTTTGTTCTGGTTTGTTTATTTTGTTTTGAAATATATAAATATAATAAGAAATCAAGGCTTGGTTCAACTATTTATATTCAGAACAATATTTTTTTTATTTTTTTTTATTTTTAATTAAATTATTGAATTACTGATTAGCCAAATTAAGAATGCCAACAGGGCCTTGTTGAATAGGGGACCTCAACAGCATTATTGCACAGGCTGACTCAGGCCCTAGGTGCTCGCTGTTGTGCTGCTGGGAAGGACTGTGAGTGTTAGCCAACAGACAATATTAGTGAAATCAACAAATGTCTATAAATTTATGGACTCTTGCCTTGAAAAGTCCCCAGAGAGCAGTAAATACGCCACACAGTCAATGTTTTTGTTATAAGCTACGTGGCCATGCGGTCTCCTGTGTCCAAAATGGTGGCCGACCGACTTTTGGTGCGCGCGCACATCAGCAACAACAATCCTGCCCTGCAATGGAGATTTTCTATCCCCTTGGACTCTAATTGGTAGGAAAACTGAGGGAAAAAGCGATTTCGCCTCACTGCCTCTTGAAAATGGCGTTCAGGGGAATTAATAAAGAAGCATCTCTTGCCACGCTGTTTGTAAGCGTGGCGTGATCAAGCGGCGGGGGGGGGGGAACAGCGGCGGGGGGGGTTCCCAATCGACCCCTACAATTCGGGGAGGAGAAGGCGCTTCCCAAAATACAAAGCTTTTATCGGGAGAACGGAGGGCTCTCTGCTCTCTCTCTCTCTTTTTTTAAAAAGGCAAACCGAAATCCAAAAGGAAAAGGGAAAACCAAAGGCAAAAAAAATCACTCTAGAAATAAGAATAAAAGACAAAAGGATAAAATGCGAAACACAGAAAGGAAAATTTGAGGAATTTAGAATAAAGAATTCACCTGTTTCGACCAGAAAAATACTAACACAACCTATTCTGACGAGGCTGAGCTAAAACTGGGGAACACTATGGAGGAGTCACGTGGAGGAGGAGGAGCGTTCCGGAATTTTAAGCTCAGCCTATCAGAATGAAGACTGAACCACCATCTCTGGATGCTCTTCGCAGCTCATAGGAGAATATAGTAAAGCACCAATGAATGAGGAAACTCTTGAATTCCAGCTTATCCTTAGAGTGTTGTTCTTTATATCCATATATATTGTCATTTAACACTTAACACAACTGAAGGTTCTTAGACAGAACCTTAGAAACCTGTAAAGTGAATACCACAATACTTGGGGGAAGATGGTGAGAGTGTCTTTATTCTTTTCAAGCTACAGATATGCCACATGGGGTTATGGCTACATGTCATCTAATCCCTTTGTCAAACCTGAAGCTGGCCTGACTGAGGCCATTTTGAGATTTTTATAAGCTAATAAGCTTCACGAAAGCATCTGCAAAGTCCTCTAAAGAACAAACATTCTTACCACTTTTAGCTAGTAATTTTAAATTTAATTAAGAAATCATAAAGCATTATTAGGATTTGTTATTATTATTTTTTTCTGACAATTTAACTGATTGAAAAAATTATTATAGCTTTAAGGTGGCCAACATGGGCATTGTTAGAAATTTAACTTCACACAAGTATTTTTTAATGATGTCTCAAATTTAACAAGATGACACTTAGTTTCATATCTCCATTATTTTTAACCTAGCATACTGTCAGTGGGGGAAGAGAAAGAAAAAAGGAACACTTTTAGAAAAAGGAATATTTTCTTACAGCATCAAAACTTTTACCCATCTGAAGCAAAGAGAGAGAGAGAACTATTATATTTATCTTTAATAACTCAGTGCTTTTAAAAACACCAAAGGATCATGGCACATCATAAACTACACATTATAGCATAAGCTTTTGATGACTACAGTAGCTTCAGATTGTACAAAATAACAAACTTGAAAAAGGAACCTCTGTAGTCACAGTTTTTTTTCCCCAAGCTGAAGCACAAAACCACATTACTTTGTTGTAAGTTACCTGTTGATGAGCACACCACCTGCTTTGGTGTCTTAATCCATATGACTGCTTTTCAACACAGAGACACTATTCAAACTCGAACAGCTGCTTGTTTGATTTGAAAACATTTCCAGTTCTTTTCAAAATCTTCACATATTTCCTGTTCTTTATCAAGGTTTTGTTCTCTCTGTATAAAAGTTCTTTTTTCAAATTGAATTGACTGCCCTTTCTTTAGAATTAGTTATGCTGCAAGGAGAAGATTACTGCAAAGGCTCTTAAAAATCTTTTACATTTAGTTTATATGGAAAAACAAAGCATGAATATTTAAAAAAAACTGGACCCGAACCACATAATTCTCCCCACTTTTTGTTTCAAAGTAATCTAGTTTCTGCTAATACCTTGAAAGTAATTCTAGAGAGTTGTCTTTGTGAAAGAACTGGAACAGACTTGATTTTGATTATTTGTGTGCTGCCCTTAATATTTTACATTATTTTAAGTACAAACAGGACCAAAATCCTCCTTAAAGCATTCCTTTTGTCACAACTACATAATTACTGGTATTATGATAAATTCACTATATTGAATATAGTCAGGCAGTTTGAAATATGAAAATACAAGATTTCACTGATGAGTTTCTGTTATCTCCTTACTCATTAGCATCTTTTAAATATATTTTGCTTTTTTTGGCTTGTCTTTAGGTTTAAAACTTAAGGCCAATACTAGTACTCCTCACTAATCATTCATTCAGCAACTGTTCAAAGTTATAACAGTGCTGAAAAAATAACTTTGGCCTATTTACAGTCATTGCAGTATCCTTCAATCACATGATCGGCATCATACATAGACCTATGGGTTTTTATTTTTTATTTTCCTCTCCCCTTTCCTTGGAGCAGAAGAATTGGAGAAAGAGATTTCAAGAGAATAAGCTGTTTACTCTTCTTCACATTGAAGCAATGCAGCAGAAAAGAGTCAGGCAAAGGAGTAGAATCTACAGAAATTACTTGCTATTTTTTTCTTGAGTGTTCCAAAGGATAAAAGAATGGTTAGAAGGCAAATGAAAGTCAAAAGCATCAGTCTGGTTCTTTATTATAATTCTTAGATAGACACCAGTGCCCAATCACCCATAAGGCTTTCAAGGCTTTAGAATTAAGTGAGACCGTTTTCAAGCCTTGAGCATAGTTTCCAAAACCTTTGCAAATGTTGCAAACAATTCCAGTTTTTAATGTGACAAAGACATCTACTAATGGGGAGTAATGGCATAACACATTTCTTTAAGTTAAAGCAAAATTATATCAAATTTCATAAATAGCTTGGCCTATCTAGTTTTAGAGTCAGGCCTCATAGTACTCTCCTCCTTAAGTATGATGTTGTGGTAAGAGTATTTTCCATCACATTCCTCATCACCACTTAGATATTAAAAAATATAGCATTATTAGGAGCTTAATGAGAAACAGAGTTCAATCAATGCCAACTTGATAATTATTATGATTAAATATGCACTTGTGCTTTACCAATTGCAAGAAAAGCTTGTAACTTAAAATTCAGTACAGGAAAAAGCATGGAGAAAAGAAAGCAGGGAAAGAAGAAATAGAGAAACAGGAATTTGATTATTCCTGGAACTATTTAATATCAACTTGAAATTAAATGAATCTTTAGAACTACAGAATTTAGGGAGACTTAATTCTTAAACGTAAGTCTGAAGATGGATGAAAGCAATATTCTTACACATGCACACACATACACAGTATTTTTGATAATGAACTTAAAAATATTTACTGCAATTGTAAATCTTTCCCCAAAGTAATCCTAAGCATTCTGCAGTCTCAAAGCTTTCTGCATAGAAAAAGACACAAGATCTGAGAATAAAATAAGATTTCAAGTAATCCAACAACAGCATACACCAAATATCACAGATAGGAAATCAGTACAGTTTTTGCCACAAAGAGCCAGGAATAATTGCCACCTCTTTTATATAGTCCTATTAGCATGACTAAAGTCTTCCGAATCCTATTTTTTTCTTTCAAGTAGAGAGCTTGACTTTCTTTGATTTTTCTTTGTAATTTGCGATGTGTTGCAGTTTTGGTATTTTGCCTAATTCAGGCTCTAAGTAAGCTGATTTGGCCTATACCTCTATCTTCTCAGGGGTACTGTCTTCTGCTAATTCCCAAGGCTCATTCTGTTGATGTTCTTCAGTTTCTGACCTCTGAAGGCTCAGACTGATCATAACAAGCAAAGGGAGAAGAAAGGAATAAGCAGAAATATACAGTTTCAAAGCCCCCAAGGATATCTAGAGGTTGACTGCAGGTGGATTGAAAAGGAATGTTATGACACACACAGCTAGAAACTAATAATGTTACCTAATCTCTGCTTTAATTAACCTTAAAATCAAATGAAGTAACAACTGGTTGTTTTTACTTTGCCCTACCTCTTTAATTTTTTTTAACGTATGAGAATATGATTTGGGCAGAAAAATATTGTGCAACTCTAATGTAAATCAGTACAAAGAGGCAGTATGAGGGAGTACAGCTTTATTATGTAAGCTAAAAGTGTGCTGCTGGGGCACCCTATAATTATTTCAGTTTTCTGCAATATCTGTGTGGGCCAATCTTGTCTGTTGATCCAGATACTGAGAAAACCTGTCTGTTGATTCCTTTCATTACAACAATGCAGCTATTTTCCTTTGTGAATTAAGTCATGTACCTGTGCATTATCCAGTTACTTTCTCAACAGCTATATTAGCTTCAATTGTCTCCTAATAAAAAGTACAGGAGGAGCTTCATTTTGCAATGTTTTGTATTTTAAAAATATAAAAATAACAATTGACAGTGAAGAGATCAGATACATAGCAAGAATTTATTTTTCTAGGATCACAGACTGATCAAAACAGTGAACGCAGTCCAGAAATAAACCATCACAGCAACCATGAGCATGAATTGAGTATAGAAAAGCAAGGACATCAGCCTGGCAACTAAATGCAGATTAGTCTGCACTATCGTGTTTCTACCCATGGCTGCAAAAGTTGGATCAAAGAGGAAAATCAATTTGTTTGAGCTATGGCATTGAAGAAGGCTCCTGAGATTCCCTGCACAACAAAGGTGACAAACAAGTAACAACTGGACCAAACGTATCACTGGAATGCAAAACCACAAAATTCTTTTGTGACTTATTTTTGTCATGTCACATGACTATTGGAAAAGACAATTAGGATAGAAATGGTCAGTGGTAAAAGGAAACAAGGGTGCCAAAAACATTGTGGCTAGATACCATCAAAACTGACATCAGCCATAATGTAAAGCAAATGAAAAAAGTTGTATAAGATTGGAAAATGTTTAGAGAGCAGGTCCACAGAATTGCCAAGAATCTGACAGGACTGAATGAACAGCATCATCGTATTAGCTTAAGTTGTTTTTTCTGTAACTATTATTAATTTTGTCTGACATTTCAAAAACAATGATTCAAGCATGAAATGTAATCTTAGCCTCTTTGTCTTTGCTTATAGGTACAAAGTGTACTACGGTAACATTTAATTCAATCACAGCTAAATGCGTGCGCATGCACACAATATATTTTTTAACAGGATAACAGAGGTGGGAGTGACCTTGGAGGTTTTCTAGTCCTTGTATCATTTCAGACAAATGATTGTCCAATTTCTTCTTTAAAATCTCCAGTGTTGGAGCACTCACAACTTCCGGGGGCAAGTCAATCCACTTATTAATTGTTCTAACTGTGAGGACATTACTTCTAGGTTGGTTCTCATCCTATTCTTCATCCCATGTTATAAGCAAGAGCCTATGTGGAATACAAAAATGTAGACAACCACTTGATGGCAACAAAGAGTCTGTCTTTCATTAACTATTAATAGAATAAACACATCCTTCTTCATGAAAATTTAATTCACAATGAAAACTACTTAAACATATAAAAATTTTATAACCAGATATACCAGTTTTCAGTTTCATGTTTTATTTTGCAATAAGTATAATGAAAATCCAACACTATGATATTTCAGAACTGCTGGAGTTTATCTAATTAATGTGATTTGGTGCTGTCTGTCTTAAGAAGCTAGTGGACCACATTAAATCACTGCATTCAGGATGTAAAAGTCATGCTAACTAGCCATTATGTTCAGTTACATTTGTTTTGCACATTGTAACAGACAGAGGAATTGATCAATCAGATGTTAGGGCTATCCAGCACTTAGATTTTGATTCAAAAAATGTGCTGGGGGCATGAACCTGACTGCAGCTGTGCCTTGTAATCTACTGTGATCACAAAGTTGCATTGCACTGCTGCTTTAAGGAGTTGTAGGCAGATGCTCTGCACCTGCTATTCTGAAGTATCTCTTTGGAACTAAATCTAAACACCCTTTGGAACTAAATACCCATCGCCTATTAAACATACAGTATAATTGTGCTTGTGCCTTTGTAAATAAGCTGATTCTTGTATTCTTTCAGCAAAGATACCTATTCAGCAGTAATTTCCTCACTGAGGAAAATAGGCTCACATTTGGGGAATGTGGGTATAGCGGTCTTAATTTCCTTTTTCCCCACAACAAAGCCAGTTTTTCCTATGCTAAAAGGATGCATTCCAATACACACCATGCAGCCATCAACAAGAAACCTTTCAAATCAGGAATTCTTGATATGCAAATAAAACAGCTGCTATGTTGCTAAGGAAAAGAATAGTAAAGACAAAAACCCAACTTTCCTGAAACTACAGCATTATGTTTTTCAAAAAAGATACATCATATTCTTGATACAATACATGTTTCATCATTTTAAAGCTTGGGTGTCAAACTCCAGTGCATATGGTTGAACTAACCTGGATATCTCTGTTTATGTTAGGTGTTATGCAGGAAGCAGGAAGTCTGATTTATTTCTTATGTTCCTTGTAAGAAACAAAACATTCAATGTTCTGCCCCAAATACTTTAGTCTTCATTTACATCAGACTTCCCTAGTACAGATTACCTTCTTCATGCTAATAGTTGTAAACAATCATTTCAGTAACTTAATACTGAAGTCTTTTGTCAAGTAGTCAGGCTTTAGAATAAATGGATCACAGGATGCTCTGTTTATACCAGCTGCCAGATCATCCATTATTAAAATGTAATGACCTGATACCAGCAATTCTAAGTTACAGAGTTAAGCTTAGCAACCACAAAGCTCAGCTATAACTTCTTTTCAGTTTATCTTGCTTTACAATCTATTATCATTTCACAATCTCACCATTTCTCTTCAACCACCTTCTGCTTTAAAGTTAATTTTGTTTATATTCTGTATAACATAAATTATAT
Source organism: Bungarus multicinctus (assembly GCA_023653725.1). Lineage (NCBI taxonomy): Eukaryota > Metazoa > Chordata > Lepidosauria > Squamata > Elapidae > Bungarus > Bungarus multicinctus. The sequence goes on from CM042834.1 coordinate 56,438,447, forward strand.
ATATATACATACATACATACATACATACATACATACATACATACATACATATACATATACATATATATATATATACACACACACACACCTTATGAGAACAGGATAATGCCAACAAACATTTAGGGTTATATACTGTATACACAATCTTCAACTTACAGCCAGTTTCTTTACAACTGTTCAAAATTATGATGGACTAAAAATAAAGTTACTTACAACCTGTCCTCAAAGTTACGACTGTGCACCAGCTCCATGATCACATGATTATATTTTGGACACTTTGTAATTGGTTTCATTTGGTGATTGCAAAGACCACAATTTCGATAAGCTGGATTTACATTTATGGCAATTCACTTAATGACCGAAGTGACTCGCATAACAACCTCTGTAAAAATAGTCATTAAATTGAATCTTGTAATATGGTGACTTGACTTATGACCACAATGACTTATGATCACAATGACTTATGACCAAAATTCTGTGCCTAATGGTAGCAAGACTTCCCCCCCCATAGGACACTACCTCATTTTGCTTCCTAGAATGAAATACACTATGGTTAACACTAATTTTTAGGATGTTTTTTAAGGTAACCAAAATACATACTAATTTTTGTGCAATTTCTCCACACATGCATTTTTTTATAGAACTTTCTACCTGAACATGATGAGTAATAATAGATTCCATTCATTACTGACATTGATGCTGAACAAAATTATTTTAATAAATCATATTATTTCAGTGTGATCTGGCTGATGTAAATTAGATTAAAACATATGACAGAGACAACAATACTTTCTCATGGCTAACATAGTATAGTTCCTATGACAGTAATAATCAGAATGGTGCCCAGTAACTCTCCTTTGCTGATGTGCAATACAGGTAGTCCTTGACATACAACAATTCGCTTAGCCACCATTACAATGGCACTGAAAAAAGTGACATGACCATTTTTCACACTGATGACCATTGCAGTATCCCAGTCACATGATAAAAATTTGAATGCTCGGCAACTGGCATGTATTTATGACGGTTGCAGTGTCCTGGAGTCATGTGATCCCCTTCTGACAAGCAAAGTCAATGTGGAAATCAGATTCACTTAACAACCATCTTACTAACTTAACAATTGCAATTACTCAATTAACAACTGTGGCAAGAAAGATCATAAAATGGGGCAAAATTCACTTAACAAATGTCTCACTTAGCAACATAAATTTGCGCTCAACTGTGGGAGAAAGACGAGGACTAGTTGTAAAAAAATAGGCAACATAATTCCTGAAACAAACAAGGCATCTTTTGTTAGAAAGCAAGGAGCTGTCAAAAACTTAATTTTATAAACATGATAAGAGAAAACTAAAAAATTGACCACTATATACATACAAGTTGACTGTGTTTTATTTTGCTTTAGAAATTGCTTTATTCCATGAATGCTGTTATTTTAATCATCATACCACCACAAGGATGAAGCATTACAAATGAAATAATCCAGGCCAAACAATATGGTATATAAGGTGAAGATATGATGCTTCTTGCTAGAATGAATTAGTTAGTATTCAAGACAAGCAGGATTAAATGTAAGGAGAAAGAATGGTAACATTCACTAATCTAGCAACTGTTAAAAATTTGCTAATTTGTTCACCATGTCTATTTCAAATACATCAACATTACATTAAATAGTTTTGCCATTATTCAACAGAGAAAGTTTTGAGTCACAACACTAAATGGAATAAGAAGGGAGTTTTCTACACATACCTGAAGGCGGACTGCCTCATTTAAACTCAAAGTGTGATTTATGTCAGCAATATTTGATATCTTTCTAGCAAAAGTGTATGTTTTAAGCTAAAAGTTTTAGAATGCAAGCAAAAAAGTATTATACAATGTGCAGACAATATTGTTGAATCAGTGATATTTACTTCTTGACCTACTTCTGTATGATTATCAACATATATTTACCATAGGCAAACAGGTAAGGCAACAGACCATGGGTGTGACCATAATTTCTGACATAAAAAGCAGAAGCCCAAGATATCAATATTGGGATCTATTATCCCCCCACATACACTGCAACTGAAAAATAAGGAAAGGCACCATGACTTCTATCCTCCTAGCAGCCAATATCTTACTTGTATACCTTCCAGCTTATGGTAGGGAATCAAAAAGGAATTGATATGGTTGCATGGTGATGACACCCATTTCTCAGACCACTTTGCTTATCACCTGCTCTATAATTTTTTAAATATATGTGAATTAACCATCTAGTTTATTTCTACCATTTTACATCTTTATTAATTGTTTTTTTTTCCTCTTTCTCTTTGCTTGATTGCACTGATATTTATCTTGCAACAGCCTGGCACTAAAGAAAGAATATAAATCAGAATCTTCATTGTAGCCAGTCTTCTTCTGCAAAGCTTTTATTCTGGATTAAGAGATCTCAATAGAGCTAATCAAAACATCAGTATTTCTTTTTCTAGTTTGTGGACTACTTTGAAAAGAACGAATGCAATGTGCCTACCTATAAGAATGACAGTATATATTTATTTGCTTGATTTATTACTCTATCCTTTGATGGAGACAAAGGACAATAATAACAGCAATAAACTGGTCATGGATAAGTCCTTTTCAAGTCCTATGCATTTAAATGGTATCTAATGAAACTGAATGAAAAAATTCAATTTGCTGTCCAAAATAGTCCATAATGCATGCAATGTGTAACAAGGTAACTGACCCCCCCTTTGTAAGCATTTTGCAAAAGCTGATTATCTGACAAAAAGTCTCTATTAGGTTGAAAATTATATGCCTCAACAAGTGTAATTTTGAGGCAGCCTTCCTAATACCTTTAGTTGTATCAGTTTATTTGTTTCAACTTCAATGAGTTGTAACAGACAGAAATGAAGGCAAAATCAGGAAACCCAAAATATTTGACAATATTTGACTCTACTGAAGAAAGTATGTGGGTGCTTTCACACTCTGTTTTATTTTCCCCATATTTTCACAATAGAGGCATATCAACCATATGAAGCTGATAGCACTTATTTAGCCTCTACCTTGTTTGGTGACAGCAGTTTGCAGTTACAATGGTGAGGAAGAATTAACTTGGTGACCAATCCTTGCACTTAAATTTTTTCCAGGTCTGTAAAGCAAAAGAAAGCTATATATAAGGACAGTTGTAGTTTCAATTGAGTTCCTCCAGAACTCAAAGTAGCATATTCCTCCCTATTTTTTCCACAACAACCCAATGGGATAGATTGGGCTGACTGAGAGTGACTGGCTCAGTTATACACTTATCTTCGAAGGCAAAGATGGATTTTTAAAATCCGGCTCTCCCATCATAATGCAACACTGATACAACCATTATTCTATATACCAAATCTCTAATGTGGTCATAATTAATTTTTTAGGAACACTGATTTACCTAATTTACTAATTTATCTCCATACTATAAAAACATCTGCCTTACATTAGCACTGAAAATGATGCAAAGGCAATTATGCTTAACTGCATATTACAGCATTATGGCATATTACATTTTCTGCTGCCAAAAGGATGCAAATCTTTCAATTATCAATAGTCCTTTCCTATCTACATGAACCTTTCAATTTGGAGAAAACCATTTTTATTCTTGAGGCCCATTCAGCTCGGAGCCCTATGCTGCACTTCTGCATAGTATACTTTTGTCCCTATTAGCTCTTTTCTTTTCTTTTTAAAGCCATTAGTGCAATTATCAATTAGGCAGGAATAATATGAACTTCAGAACAGGCAGCCAAGTTTCAAGAATACGAAAAGAAAGGAATAGTTTCTACTAGTTTTTCCCTTTTCTGGTCAGTGATGAAATGGTGTCTACAAAATGAAAGCAAGTGAATGGGTAGGTTGCATTGGAAAGCAAGAGATCACAACCTCTCAGGAAACAGGTTGGTACAAGATCATTTTTATATCTAAACAGTTTAACAAAAACTGGAGGTGGCATTTCCAAAATCAGATTGTCAATAGCATTTCTTCTACTAATCTTTTGTTTTTAAAAAAACCACATCTCTGCCAACTTCCATTTCTCCTTACTGCCTTCTGCAGGTCAAGCTTCAGTCTTAAGTAGTGGACCACTAACCATACTTTGAAGCATGTGAGGCTTTTTTTCAGATACACTGGAATGTAGGTTCTTCCCTTGCTGTATTAAAGGGACCGTTTCAACTGACTGTTGGCTCCAGCAACATAGGAACGGTGCTCATAGAGCAATGCAAAAAAATAAGCTGCATGGTTGCCTTTTTCATTTGTCTATATCTTCAAGGTACTCCTTTGAAAAAGCCAGTGAAACAAGGGGAAAACTGGCCAACTAACAGCTGGTGGTGGATAGTTTACCTTACAAAACAATCCTTGGACTCTTGCCTCTAGATGCATGCATGACAGCAGAATAATTATAAAAAACACTAGGAGACCAGCCAGACCTAACAATCTGTCATTTCTTTCTCCCACTGCTGCTGTTAAAACAGGCCAGCTTTGAAACAGAAGCTATTGGAAAGATGAATTAAATGAACAACAAAGATTGTCCCAAGAGGCCCCTGGAGTAGTGCTGCTTCTCCTTTTCAAACAAGAGCTTTTAATAGAGGTGAACTTCCTTCAGGTGACACTTTCTTTCAGAATATGCCGTCATTCGGCTGAGGATTAGTTTTGACAGGACTGCCCTTCAAAAAAGGATCAATCCCTTCCCTCCCCCACCCCTACCTTCTTTCTTTGGTATTTTAATACTTTCTCTAAGGGATCAGCTTTCAATCCTGACATTTCCTTGCAAAAGGGTTTAAGGAAGGCAAGAAAAAGAGTGAATGAGCCAAGTAAATCTTATTTCTCCTTGGTACGTTGTACAATTATCATCGTGACTCTTCCATTACTGCCATGGCCAAATTGCAGTACTATTGTTTCCAGTTCTCTGTTGGCTAGCTCACTTATAATGGCCAGATAATGACTTGCATAAATTGAGACTCACAGGGACACTTAATTTGGCCCTATGAGTATAGGCCTAAAACTCCCCTTCCTATTTGTTTCTGCCCTTTTGGAATCCACTTTCTTTTTTGAAATATGAGTCATAAATGGTGATCTCAGGACTAAATGAGAGTTAACAAAAGAAAATGCTATCCACCTTGAGAACAAATAGACTGTCTTTCTGATTTGTTTATTTTGCCTAGGCCTTGAATAGAGACATAGGGTGCCACCAAACAGAAAACTCCCACTGCAACAGAAGGCACTGCTTGCCTAACTATTTCATACCTTTTAAATTTTCTGGGAGAATGAGCAGCATGATTATATGACAAATTCAAATCAGGGCATTTGTATGGAGTTCCTTGGAACAAAGAGTTTAGCAAGTCTCCGGAGAACACAAAAGTTTTTATTTATTATGAATCAGTGTTTAATATCCCCAAGCCTATGTCTTTAAAGTATAGTTTAAGAAAAAATAATCTGCAGAGAAAAGCTTATTTCCTTAACTAGCTATCAGTATTTGCTTATATCCTACAGAGTATGATTATTTTAGCTTGACAATCTATCATCATAAATGCTAAAAGAGTTCAGATCTTAATTTCATGGTATCAGCCAAAGAAGACAAAGCAAGCTGTTCTAAAATAAACTACTGGTTTAACCAATGAAATGAGCCCATAAAATATTATCTCTTTTTTTTTTTACATTTTAGGAATTTATTGAAAAGCCAATGTGAGATTGAAATATAAACCTAAAATAGCCTGTATAATCTACCTTAGAAACATTTCTCTTTGTATATTCCAACAAGCAAGAAAAAAGGAATGGCACTGCATCTTTTCAGCACAATGAGAGAAATAAGTGAAACAGACTGTAGCCATCAAATTCTAATTTAAAATTTAACAATATTAGGCCTAGCTTGAAGCATCCCTGCATACAAGGACTGCCAAGAGAGAAAAAAAAAGATTTGTACATTTTCTTTACAAACTTCTCAAGAGTTCAATTTTTTTCTTCCTTCTCCTTCTATCTGTTGTGTACTGACTGAAGTCTTCACTCAGGTCCGTGTTTCTGGCGGGAAACACGGATCACTGCCATTGGCTGATGCTGTTTGACAGCCGGCTATAAAAGGAGCTGTCAAACAGTGTCAGCTGTTGTCGCTCCAGCTGGCTGCCGAGTTAGCGTGGTAGTCGCGGCAACCCTTTATTCTGTAAAAAAGTTAAAGCTGAAGTTGCTCTGGTTGTCTGCCTCAGTGATTCCGCCGCTCTACAACACTGGCGGCAAGGGCGGGATACTTATAAGAGGCAAACCATTAAGAGCAAAGTCATTACAAAAAGAGCTGAAAACATTTAAAGAGCTGCTGTCATTGTTCGCGAAGCACGATTTTCAAATCACCTCAGGAGAAGCGGCACAGCTGAGAAGACGATGACTTCAAACCCAGCATTCCCGCCTTTCAGACCGACGGCAGAGATATGGGAATCATATAGAAACCAATTTGACTGTTTTTTAGATGCTATTGACCTTGCTGACATTTCAGACCATAGGAAAAAGTCTTATTTTCTAAGCTTTTGTGGAGCCACGGTATTTGACACCGCAACAGCATTATTGGCTCCACGTTCTATTAAGACTGTTCAATGGGAAGAATTGCAGGAAATTCTTTCCAATCATTACTCCCCTAAACCTTCTAGAATTGCCAGATGCCAGGCCTTTAAGAGACATACCCAGGCTGAGGGAGAATCAATTAGTGATTATATGGCAGCACTACGGACAGCTGCCTTGCATTGTGGATTCAGAGACTATTTAGAAGATATGCTGTTAGACCAGCTGGTATGTGGAGTCAGGGACTTAAGGTTGCAAAGACGGCTACTAGCTAAAGGGGACTTAACCTTAAAACAAGCCATAGAAGAATCTCAAGCTGCTGAGCTGTCAGCACTCTCAGCAGCTGAAATACAGGGAAACCCAGTTAGACAAAGTTGCTCAGCTGTCCACTGTGATGATGCCACCACAGAGGAGGGCTCTGAAGTGGCTATTGACGTAAACCGCCTTAGGCAGCTCAAACCCAGTCAAAGGGATTACAGGCCAGTTGCAAATCAACCTCCACGGCCACAGCCCACCTGCCTAAGCTGTGGAGGCAACCATTTTAGGGCATCCTGCAAATTCGGAAATGCCATTTGTTTAAAATGCCAAAAGAAGGGCCATTTAGCAAGAATATGTCAAGCAGGAAAGACTTTTAACCAGCCCCAAAAGCCTCAGACAACCATGCACTTCCAAAGACAAACTGAAGACTGCTCCACATGCTACCAAGCCAAAATGACAAAAAGAAGTTCTAACAAAATTAGTGTCATTGTTTCCCTAGAAGGTAAACCATGCAGGATGGAAGTAGACACTGGCTCTGCACTATCCATCATTTCATGGGGCACCTTGAAACAACTGCTTCCCAGAATAACAAGAAAGAAGATTCCAGGCTGTAATTTGACTCTACGAGACTACCAAGGCAGAACCATTCCTGTCATCGGAAAAGGCAAGTTTTTGATTCAATTTCAGGGTTTCAAGGGTCACTTGCCTTTCGTGATAGTGGATGGCGCCCTCCCAAGCCTGTTGGGATTAGATTGGTTCCCTGCCCTAGGCCTTCATATAGGTGGAAACCATTCCACTGCAAATTCAGAAGTTGATTCCCTGTTCAGGAAATATGCTGATGTATTCAGCGAGGGCCTAGGCTGCTACGTGGGAACCCCAATATCCTTCAACGTGGACCCACAAGCAGTTCCAATTCATTTAAAGCCCCGAAGGGTACCTTTTGCAATCCGCCCTAAACTTGACAAGGAACTAGACAAACTAATCAAACAAGGCATACTACAACCTATAGACTTCGCTAAATGGGAGACCCCAATAGTGACACCCGAAAAGAAAGATGGCAGTTTAAGAATTTGTTCTGACTACAAGTGCACAATAAATAAATATTTACAAATCAGCATTATCCGGTCCCCATTGTTCAGCACTTACTCCATTCTTTTGAGCCTGGTTCCATTTTCGCAAAGCTAGATATGTCACAGACCTATCAACAGTTCCCTGTTGATAACACAACTGCAGAATTGCAAACCATTGTGACACACAGGGTTACTTTTAAGTGTACACGCCTCCAATTTGGAGTTAGTATGGCCCCTGGAATTTTCAAATCACTAATGGAAAGGATACTTCAAGGGTTACCTGGCGTAGTACCCTATTTTGATGACATTCTAATATCTGCCAATGACAAAACTCAACTGCTACAATGAGTCAGAAGTGTCCTCGAACATTTTAGAAAGTCAGGTCTCAAGTTAAAAAAAGAAAAGTGCACAATTGCCACTCCACAAGTCGAGTTTTTAGGCTACAAAATTGACGCCTCGGGTATTCACCCAACAGAATCTAAAGTAAAGGCTATTCATGAGGCACCCACTCTTACTAATAAGACTGAGCTCCAATCTTTTCTGGGACTTCTAAATTTCTATGCTTCATTTTTGCCACATAAGGCCTCAATTGCAGAGCCTCTGCATAGGCTCCTGGACAGACAGACAGCTTGGCATTGGGGTCCTAAGGAATCTTTTGCTTTCAAAGCAGTCAAATCACTGTTCACGTCTAAAGCTGTCTTAATACAATTCAACAAGAATTTGCCATTAGTATTAGCTGCAGATGCTTCACCATTCGGAATAGGGGCCGTTCTAAGTCATAGACTGCCTAATGGATCAGAAGCACCCATTACATTTTTCTCCAGGACACTATCCTCCACTAAACGTAACTATAGTCAAATTGATAAGGAGGCTTTGGCTGCAGTTGCTTCAGTAAAGAAATTCCATGAGTTTCTCTATGGACATCATTTTGAATTGGTCACAGATCATAAGCTTCTTTTGGGACTCTTAGCAGGCAATAAGCAAACACCTCAGATTTTATCTCCAAGATTGACCAGGTGGACATTATTTCTGGCTGCTTATTCATATACTCTGGTCCATCGCTCTGGCAAAACTCTCCGTCATGCAGATGCCCTCAGTCGTTGTTCCCTACCAGTTCCAGTGGAGGATCCTGCACCAATCAATGCTGTGTTCCTGATCAACGACCTCCAGCTGCCTGTCACCGGTTCTGACATCGCTGCCCAGTCTGCCAAGGACAAGGTAATTTCCCAAGTCCTTGACTGGGTGGGGAAGGGATGGCCTACAACCCCTTATCCATCTGAATTCTTATCCTTCAAAATACGCCAACAGGAACTTTTCTCATTGCAAGGCTGTTTGCTGTGGGGAACCAGGGTAGTGATTCCCCCTAGACTACGGACCTCAATTTTAAAGGTTCTGCATGAGAGCCATCCGGGCATTGTTAGGGTGAAGGCCCTCGCCCACAGCTACATATGGTGGCCAGGTATGGATGCCCAGATTGCTAGCTGGGTTAATGCTTGTCCTGCATGCCAGACCACCAGACCGTCTCCTCCAGCATCTACCCCTAGGACATGGGAAGAGGCAGGGAACCCCTGGTCCAGGGTTCATATTGATTGGCTGTCCCTTTCTATGGGCGTACATTTCTAGTATTAGTTTATTCATTTTCAAAATGGGTGGAGTTGACTTTAATGCACACTACAACTACTGAAGCAGTAACTAAGGCATTGACCAGAATGTTTGCCACGCATGGCCTTCCTGATACCATTGTATCCAATAATGGCCCCCAGTTTACTTCATGCGAGTTCGAGATTTTCCTAGCCAACCAAGGAATCAGACATATATTAATAGCTCCTTTTCACCCTGCTAGTAATGGACTGGCTGAAAGGGCAGTCAGGTCGGCTAAGGAGGTCCTACAAAAACTTGGACCCATAGACAGTCATTCTAGATTAGCCCAGTATCTTCTGAGCCAGCACACAACCCCCTGTTCTTCCACAAACAGGTCACCGGCTGAACTTCTAATGGGGTGCCGTTTAAGAACCACTCTTGACAGGCTTCACCCAAATTATTCTCCAGTGCTTCCCCTTGGATCAAACAGCCAAAGCAGAGGGTTCCTTGAAAATGACCTAGTGTATGCTAGAAATTTTGCTGGGCAATCATTGTGGTTGTCTGGGCGTATGGTGGCAGTAACTGGTCTTAAGTCTTACAGAGTCCAGCTACAAGATGAGCGCATCTGACGTCGTCATTTAGGCTACCTGAGAAGGCACTGGAGCACTACACCCAGAGGACATCTAGACAGTCCTGATGCTGAACAGCCACCATTGCCCGGAGAAGCCTGCCTCCAGCCCACATGTAATGAGACCCTACCTGAAGAAGACGCTGACCAACGACTGGAACTGACTCCAAGCGAGCTGCCAGCCTCACCAACAATGGAAGTCACACGACTGGAAGAAGACAGAGGTCCGGCGCCATTTCCAGCGGAGCCAAGATCAGGCCGTTTACGCAGGCGCCCGACATATCTAAAAGACTACACATGCTCCTCGCTAGGAGGGAGGAGTGTTGTGTACTGACTGAAGTCTTCACTCGGGTCCGTGTTTCTGGCGGGAAACATGGACCACTGCCATTGGCTGATGCTGTTTGACAGCCAACTATAAAAGGAGCTGTCAAACAGCATCAGCTGTTGCTGCTCCAGCTGGCTGCCGAGTTAGTGCAGTAGTCGCGGCAACCCTTTATTCTGTAAATTAAGTTAAAGCTGAAGTTGCTCTGGTTGTCTGCCTCAGTGATTCCCCCGCTCTACAACACTATCTTTGCAATAATGACCATATTCTTCTTCCAAAGTAGAACTTTACAACCCTAACTGGGAAAAACCATTCCAAATTGAAAAACATATTAATGTTGCCTGAGTCCTCCTAAGTCCTTCTGCCTCAATATCCACTGATCCCACTATGAATGAAGAAATGCAAAATGTCACTAAGATTACTGGTCCCATTTCAGACTCCAGGCCTTTTTAGTTTTAGCTAGTGTGGAAATCAGGAAGATCCTCACTGCTTCGAACTTATTTTTTACCCAGAAACTATCAACAGGTACATGAATATATGTCAGAAGCTTCAAGTTGGATCAGAGAATAAAAAATGTTCTCCTGATATTGTAATTTCAACAGGGAATTTATAACTGAATTCCTTCCATTAGTACCTAGAATAGTGAACTAATATCTCTAAGTAATTCAGCACTTCAAGCCTGAATGTTTTTGGGTAATCCATTATGGTTTTAACTACACTGGCTCTATGTGACACTTCATTGTTTTTTGTTTTGTTTTTTAGTTCTGTGTGGTCCAGCTGCTTCCTAACTTGATAATGCAGATCCATCAAACCTCGTGGGAACATTGTATATGGTGAGAAAAAAGCAGAGTTGGGAAGCATTTTTCAGAGAGAGAGAAATTCAGTGATTCTGTCTTCATATCAAACTTCAACGTTTTCCTGATACCAGCCTTTTTCAACAGGAAAAGAGAACTCTAATCCACCTCTCCCCATATTAAGTTTCCTTACACTGAGAAAAAGGTAATCAAATATTTCCAAATGTCAGGATGGTGCATGCCAGCCTTGCATCTCAGGGTAGATGCAGGGTGGCTAACATCTGTTTAACATTATTCAGAAGAAAATCCCAAAGTGGCTCTTTTTGAAGTTCACAAGAGCCAGCCTGTGGCAATCTGCCCCACCTCCAAAAAATCCCTTCTCATGTAAATATGCTTGCTTCTGGCTCGTCACAACTTGTATTTATTTTGATTAGATCTATGCATATTTACTCAGAAATAATTCCAGCTGCTTTCCAATACTGAGTTGTCTTCTTCATTCAGCTACTATAGTAAATTCTGCCACATGATTTTTCACCCAACCATTTCCTACTGACTGAATTTAAAATCAAGGTTTGTTTAAAATTAACTTGTTAAAAGCCAAACCTGAATTGTGCTTCTCTATTTCTCTCATCAATATTTCACAACTAATATCCGTATTTCACAAATAATAGCCACAGATACTACCTATTTTTGAAGTGTTTCAGACGCTTCAAAAATAGGCAGTGAAAGATGGATATTATCCCAATGTCTTCAGCCACCCTCATATCCTGTCTTGAATAAAAATAGTTGGAGGTGCATACAGTATTAGAAATCTACATAGATTGGCTGTGTTTGAAAATAAAGGTATTTCCTGTTTTAAAACAAAGAGCAGAGAACTTGCAATAGCTCATACTTCTTTCTAACAAAATGCAAAAGTGCAAAGAAATAACCTTTATTGATAGGTAGCAATTTTAGTGTGACAGTTGCTTACTGAGCTTGACAAACCTGACATAATTCAGTTATTTTTTCCTTGAATGAGAAAGAGCTTAATTTATTGGTCCTATAGAGCCACGTCAGAAACTCATCCACAAGACAAAATTGGAATCGATACAAAATAGAAGAGTGAAATTTCTATTCCTGATTTTGCAATGTATCTGTAGGAAAGTGATATTCACGCTTTGAAATCTTAAAAGAGATACAATTGGAATTTCCATCCAGACTGTTATAGATATCAGTGCTTTGTTAAGCAATCAATACAGTATTTGAGTGCATGCACTTGTGAAACTTGAAGGTGAGAACTAGTTTTGCACAATCTGTAGAGTCATCTGGTAGCCTTTCATGGGAATTTGTTCCTAGCTATCATTGAACGGACCTTCTGTTTTTTTCTCTAACTTTTCTTGGCAGGGCAATGCAACATAAAGATGTATGCTTTGGAATCCTTTTGTTAGAAGAGGAAATACAGCATGGATGAATGAAAGGGCAATTTCCCTATGGCAATCTAAATAAGATGGTAGTTGACATTATCCTGTATTCTTTTATCTTTCATTTGTATCAAAAGAAAGCTAATGCTTATAACTGGTTTCTCCCCTCTTTTTATAAATATAAGTTATTGGCGAGAATTCCCAAAAGTTTAGAATACCTTCCATAGTTTTCATAAAACTACTGCGATGCTTGTGAATTGTCTGAGACGCTTCCTTTGCTGATAAAATATTCTAATTACCACTGCTTGGTTTAGAAGTGCCCTGTTGTGAATCCCTAATAGCAATGTAAAAACTAAGGGTAACATTATTATTTCATTCATCCATCTTTCTGTGATGCACAGCATGAAGAAAGGCCCAAATGCTGCTGCAATAACTTCAGATTCTTAAAAGGTTAATTTGAAATATATAGAGGAAAAGGTTATGGCCTGCTAATCTGAACTACGCATCATCTTCCTTTAAAAATGTTTGCAAAGTGTAATCCAAATTACAAAAGGCTGACTTTTCTTAACAGATTCAATAGAATGTAGTTCAATCAGAGTTTGTACAATACAAAAGCAGTGGCAGTTATTACAGACTAAACTGAACAAAGTGAAGAAACACGTATTATGAACAAAATCAAGAAATAGAAATCAGGCAAACAGGCAAAAGAAACAGTAATCTGCAAAATATATCAAGAACAGGGAAGCAAAGGTAGTCCAACAGGAGCTTTATTACAATGCTGTAGCTTAATGGTTGCCAACCAGTGGGCCGGGGACCACTAATGGTCTGTGAGAAAATTTTGGTGGTCCGCAGAGAAATGTCCCCCAAAAGCAATTAATCCAGGCTGCACGGGAACACAAAGCTGCGCCGCCCACATGGCCCGCCTACCCACTGGCCCCCACTCTTCAGCCGAGTGTAAACTTTATCTTGAGTAGAGCCACTCGAGCTGGAACTGGAAGGTAAGACCAACAGCGGGGGAGGGCAATCCACCCTGGGATGGCTTGCTGACGTTGGTGGGAAAGTTGGTTCCATATTCTAGAGCTGCAGTAGTCACAAGACTGGCCCTTTGGTTATCCCGGAGCGGCTGCTCCTTCACCCGGGTGCACCGACCTACCATGGACTGGAGGAGCAGCCGCTCTGGGATGATCAAAGGGCCACTCCTGTGACTACTGCAGCTCTGGAATATGGGACCAACTTTCCCACCAACGTCAGCAAGCTACCATCAGTTAAAATTCATATTAGTGGTCTGTGGGATTTAAAATTATGAATTTGGTGGTCCCTGAGGTCCAAAGGTTTGGCGACCCCTGCTGTAGCTAATATTTTGATCAAGAAGCCAAACATATTATCTCCTCCTCAGATAAAAAGACAGCTAAATATCTCCATTCATCATGTTTTCATTTTAATTCCAGATAATTCTCCCAACCACAATAAGAATTCATTTATATAAATAAATTACATAAAGAATACACCAAAATAATGGTGAAAATATTTATACAAATCCTGCTACTATATACTGACTGCTCCTCAAAATGGCCTTGCTGTCTTCATAGTAATGAAGTTCAATATTTAATTTTCAATAACCATACAGGTGTCTCCAGGTGCTCACAAGTAAGTGGCCACTTCTGGCTGTTCCTAAGTATATAATAATCAGTGTTTTATATAGTAGTTTAGCTATGGCATTTAGCTCTCAGGACCAATACACATTGATAGATTTAATTCTCAGAAAATTGTCAAGTCTTGTTTTGAAACCATGTAACCCTTAGCACATATTCCAGTACTTTATTGGTTGTGAAGGACTCCTACACAAACACCATTAAAACGAAATGATGGTTACAGGCTACCAGAGGTTTGATAATGTGGGGGAGAAAAGTAGCAGAAGGTTATAATCCTGAAGGCTGTGTGGGTGCACATATTTCTTTTGCCAGCAACAGAAAGAGAAAAAAGTTTTTTAAAATATATTTTATGTATTTCAATCTAGAGAACAGCAATCATAATGAAATATTCTAAAAGTTATTCCTATCTTTTTATCTTGTCAAAATGAGGAAAACACCTAAAATGATCTGCCCAGAAAGGATTCATGGATCTATTTATTTATTTATTTATTTGACTTGTATGGCAGAACCACAACTCTGGGTGTATAAAACTATTGACAATGAGGGAATTCTCTAACGTAGCATAATTGTAGTCAGTTTGATTACAAGCCGAGTTCAATCCATCACAGAAATTAGCTTTCTGAGCTAATTCTTTACCTGCTATGACAATGATAAAGATTCCTAGGGAATGAGATGTAGTTTGAGGAAGTTGTAGTAAAGAGAAAACAAAATAACATTTATGATATAATCTACTAAAACAAAAGGCTATCTGCTTTTAAAAATAAACAAAACTCAAACAGAGGGAATATTGAAAAAAATTTAGGAGAAAGAAAAGACACAGAAGTGTAAATCTTTCCAGGACTTGCACTAAACTTAAGAACTAAATTTTACATAATAGCCAGATGGCGTGTGTGTGTGTGTGTGTGTGTGTGTGTGTGTGTGTGTTTGTGTGTTTGCTTGCAAGCAAATTTTATGTGACAGACTGAGCTAGCCAATGGCAGATAGATAGATTTCTGAATGAATCTGTGATTAACTCAATCTGCCTGCCTGTTTTGCCTAATTTTGGGTAAAAGTTGCTCTTTTTTAATAAAAAAATCAATATTTATATAAATATTTATAATATTTACATACAAGCCATGCCCAGCCAGTCACATGACCACCAAGCCACACCCACAAATTAGGCTACACCCACAGAACCAGTTAGTGGTCCCTGGGATCTAAAATTATGAGTTTGGTGGTCCTTGAGTTCAAAAGGTTGGTGACCACTGGTCTAGTTGCTGATGTTGCTATAATGGGAAAAAAATTCAAAGCTGCAAAGACAGAATTACAGTAGTAACCTGGAATATAAGAAGCATTACCTTTGGTAAGATGGGCAGCATGCAAGTCTGATAAACAAACAAACATGGGAAAGCTCAACCCAGTAAAAGATGAAAGGAATACTGGTATTTTAGGCAGCAGCAAATTGTGAAGAATTGAGATTGGACATCAGTCGGAAGTTCACACTGTTTATAAAAACAAAGAGGAACCTCATTGCTTTTACAGTTAGGAATGGTATAGCGAGAATAGTTTTCAATCATAATGTAATCAATCAAAAGTAATCAAATCAGATGTGACACTTTAATATGACAATCATTCAAGTATATGCCGCAATTACCTATGCAGAAGAGAAAGTTAGTGAGATTTATGAACAAGTTCAATTTTGAAATTTATAAATCATGCAAGCAAGGTGTACTTTTTTGAGTGAAGACTGTAACGCCAAAGTTGGAAACACTAAAAAAGAAAATGTAGTTGGATTGTATGGCTTAGGAAGCTGAAATGAAAAAGGAGACCAATCTTTCAATTTCTTTTACTCAGATTATTTCTTCAGAGCTAATCTTGTCTTCATGCAACCAAAACAACACCTATGTATATGAATCAGATGAAATATACAGAAATGAAATTGGTTACATTATTGCTAAACGAAGTGGAAGAGTTGAATTAGAGCATCAAAGGCATGGTCAGGTGTTGATTATGGAACAGATCACAAAGTGCTTTTTCAATCAATCAATCAATCAATCGATCAAATGATAACAAGAATTATGTGGAGCCAAAAAAAATAACTAAGTAAAATAAAAACTTCAATTAATTCTTTGTATATTACACATTTCACTTGGAATGCAATTCCTTCAATGATTATTGCAACCGGTTTGACTCAGTGGTGAGATTCTACTGGTTCTGTCCACCTCTGTAGAACCGGTTGCTCTGAAGAGCAGCAGACATAGAACCAGTTCTATGTCTGCTGCTGTTTTGGCCCACCCGTGCTCTTACCTGTCCTTTATTTCCTGCTTTTTCAACCTCAGCTGCTTTGTGCAGCACAGCTGCGGTTGAAAAAGCAGGGAAAAGGGGCTTTTCCAACCTCTGCGCACCCGCATGCAGAACTGCTCAGCTGTCCAGGCAGCTCAGCAGGTCATAAATTGCATTTGCGCGACTCGCGCACGCGACGCAGAGCAACAGAACTGGTAGTTATACCGGTTGGATCCCATCCCTGGTTTGACTGATTTAGAAAGAGTTTGGATAAATTCATGAAGAACAAAGTTAATGTATTAATGCCTAATATATAAAATAACTGATAATATATTAGTACCACTACTTCATGTCCTCTGACTCTCAGTGAGAACCTACAGGCACATGAAGGATATTGCATAGTGAAGTGGGAAAGCCCATTCTTCAATTTCTTACACCCATCAGCTTTTTTAAACTCTACACTCAGAACAATCCTAAACTCACCTTAAAAAGCAGTTCAAACAACCCTTGACTGGCATGGGGAGGGAGGGGAATTTGTCCTTAAATAAACAGAGAGAAAGTCACCTCCCTCTTTCTCTCTTGTTTCACGCTGAAGCCTGCCATGTGTACTTAGTAGTTATTCACTTCAGTCTTTGTCTTTGTGTAGGATTGGTTCAAATATCTGGCAGGAAAAAGCCTGGTTTCAAAGGACTAACCCTCCTGCTGCCCCAAGAAGAACAGCCCTGGAGGTTAAAAAAATGATTCACTCACTTTTGCCTAGGTAACAGCTCCTGCGTATCTCCATCAAGGTCATCTTCCTTAATCTCTACAATAACACTCCCACGCACACAACCCATTTATGTAGATGACACCTTTGTCGTAATTTTAAAAAAAGGAACAATTGGAGAAGATACATCAGTCAATCAATGTTTATAAAGGAAGAACATTCCTAAGAGAAGAAAAACAACCACAATGTCCTACCCATTTATTTATTTATTTATTTATCTGCCTATCTCTTGCTTGTGACAGGGTGGTGCAGACAATTAGAAACACAAAACACAATAATTAATAGAATTAAAACAAAACCTTTAGAATACAGTTTATTCTAAATGCAATGCAACCATTTCAAAATATTTTGTTAGGATTGCCAGGCTTGATGGAAGAACCAAGTTTTAAGGATCTTCCAGAAGATAATATCGTTGGCCAATCTTACCTTGGGAGAGGATTATATTCCAGAGTGTGGGTGCCTTCTTGTGTATCCTCATTAGCAAATGAAACAAAGGCAAATTGGAGATCCAGGTTTATTGAGAAACAAGTCATACTAACCAAGTGCTTCACTATGAAAGCAGCAACCCAACTTCCTACATGAGAACTGCATAAAAACATTACTCAAACAAGTACAAAAACTCTGCAGTAACCCAAAATGCTGAAAAAAGGAAATGGACCATTTATACAATGTTTTCCAACACAGCAGATATCAATGCAACTTCATCTAAAAAATGTTGACTACGCAATCCACTGCAATTCAACCAGTACAACCTATAAAAAGGATAATACTCCCATATATCAAAATATCTCTGAGACAACCAAGACTACAATAGTTTGGAATCTCTGTAGCACAAAACTTACAAAATTCCTCTAAAAGAACAAAAGACCCATAATCAAGAAAAAAAAACCAAAAGTCTTCTACAACTTACAACATAAGGATTGTAATTACAGATACTATGCAGAACCCAGGTAGAAAACTGGCAGACTGCATCCAACATCATCTAGCAGCCATAAAGTATGATGAAAATGCTTGTTGTTAGGGGATAAGATGAAGGAAGCATCGTTTGGACTCAAGACAAAAAAAGAGACTACTAGGTTATATATTTGCCATAGTTATCAAAAAGTGGCAAAAGGACCTCAGTGTATATTTGAATACCTCCTTTGGTTGCTTCTTGGGGGACTTTATATTTTTATATTTAAAGACCTAGTAAGGAATACAGCTATATACAAGTAATCTAGGCCTCAGTAATGGAGCTCCATGGAAGAAAGGAAGGAAGGGATTATTTTCTGACAGTGAAAATCATTAATACAATTTCATTAAAACTATTCTGATTTTTACAAAAGAAAAACGGGGTAAAATGTATCTTGTTCATGTTTCCAGAGATCTCATAGTAGCTGAAAGGTGTTTAGAACATATGGACTCATCATTCAGCTGCCTGACAACTTGCATTCTTTGAGTTTCTTTTTATGACACCCACAGATTTTAAAATTTCATTCCTGTATAAAGTGGTGAAGGCAACAGAATAACAAGCAGTGCCCACATCTGCAATTTTAGAGTGGGGTAAACAAACTTTTGGTGTCAGAGACAATAATGAATAAATGGTGAGGCTCTATTATACACATGAATCTAAAATTTTAAGATATTTTTCCAGCTGGGTTTTGCTAATGAGTATTTGGGGGTGGGGTTTGAATTATTTTACTGTACTTTAGCACTTTCCAATGTGGTTTCTTCCACAAAATGGTGAGAAACCAAGTGGTGAGAAACCAATTTTCAGCAGTAATGGCGAGATAAAAATGCAGATAGTCCTCAACTTAAAACCAGAATTTTCATTGCTAAGCAGGGCGGTTAAGTGAGTTGTACCAATTTTGCTATGATTGTTAAGTGAACTGCTGCAGTTGTTAAGTGAATCTGGATTAATTCATTGACTTAGCCTGTCAGAAGCCAGCTGGAAAGGTCACTAATGGTAATCACATTTGTGATTGCAACTGCAACCATCATAAATACATGCTGGTTACCAAGCACCTGAATGTTGAACATGTGACCATGTGGGGATGTTACAGAGTGGTTGTAAGTCACTTTTTTCAGAGCTGTTGTGAGGAGTCGTTGTAAGTCATTTTTCAGAGCTGTTGTAATTTGGAATGGTTGCTAAAGAAATGGTTGTAAGTCAAGGACTACCTAAGGCCGTGGTTGGCTCAAGATCATAAGGAAAAAGGGTCCAAGATTGTCCAAACAACACTGAATCAGCTCTGTGACCCTCAAAAGGAAATCAGAAATAGGAAAGGGATCTTCAATGCTTAAATGAATCAAAGAAGGAGACACAGAACAGCATTCCCTCTTTCAAAAGTTTTATTTAAAATATAAAATAACTGTGATTTTAAAGGACATGTATAACAAAATGACACAAACTTCGTCTATTTTTTTAACATGACTTTTCAATCTGGGAAAATTTTTCTACACAGTACATTCTGCAAGCATACTCCACGAATATAATGCCTTGATAACGCTGTACATCTTTCTCACACAAACTACTGAATGGAATAGCTTTGCCAGGTGCAGTCTATTAACAGAAACTGTTAACTCAAAGGAAGCTTTAAAAATTGTGAAATTGTCCTTGGCAAAACAAAAAAGCAAAAACCCATGCATTATTCTTTAGTATAAAATGTACAAAAATAATACACATCTCATTGTGCAGTGTAGCATAAGTTTCTTGCTTCTATTCATTACATCTCATAATTTTCAGATATTACTATGCCATTTTTTCCAAGCTTCTAATTCCTCTAAAACATGACTGCACTTTGCCTCAGTATTCTTGGAAGTATGTTTCAAATGGAACATACTTGGGAGTCTTAAAAGGAGCAACCCAATCTTGAACCCAAAGCACAGAAGGAGATCCTGCATTCAAACAATGACCAAAGAGAAAATGTATCCAAAGGTTTTTTGGGGAGTTAATTTCAAAATCCTATTCTTCAAGGAGAAAGTACCAAACCAAAACAAGCGTTTCATATTAATCATATAAATGTTACTATT
Organism: Bungarus multicinctus; assembly: GCA_023653725.1. Taxonomy (NCBI): domain Eukaryota; kingdom Metazoa; phylum Chordata; class Lepidosauria; order Squamata; family Elapidae; genus Bungarus; species Bungarus multicinctus. Next base: position 56,458,735 of record CM042834.1, read on the forward strand.
CCTCTATGGAATGCAGATATATGCTAAATCATTCATAGCAATTTCCTAGGACTTCTGTTGGCTATAATATTTGAATTATTCTTTGTCTTGATGAGAACCTCACTCAAAAAAATATCAAGATTCCCTTCATCCTCTTGTCTATGAGGATTCTCAGTCATCCAAGTCATAGTTGTCCCAAAGGTGCTTCTTCAAAAGGAAGCTTGTTTTTCCTGGAAAAAGCCTTTTGAAACAGCACCTCACCCTCTTGTTTGTTCTGTAACCACTCTAATTTCTTACATTAAAGAATTATTAGCTGGGGTTTATTGAAACTGAAGTCCAAAACATCTGAAGAGTACAAAAATATATATGTACACTACAGATCCAAAATATATATGTACACTAAAATGATTCTTATATATGTATCCTACTGATTTGTGATAACATCACAAATAAGAAATATAGCAAATCTCTACTCTGTCAGCATATGGACAAAAAATATTTTTCTTTTAGCTTTTCTGGAAGTGCAGCCTGTTAGGAAATCACAATGAATCGCCATGTGAACAATGTTTCAATTTGGGATACACAGCTCTGTCAATGTTGGTTTTTGTCATTCTTCATTTCTGTGAATATGTCAAGTTCAGTCCTTAATTTCCTAGTTTTGTAAATATGTTCAGGCTTTTGAAAACTTCAGAATTTTGTACAGTTTGTATTAAAGCCCATTTATATTTTATGTACATTTTCCCATACAAACAATTCTTCCTTTTCTACTCCGTTTTTTCTAATATCTTAAATACAATGCATTCTTTCACGTATAATGCCTTTTAGGGAAATCATTTGCTAATGTAAAATTTAATCACTGCACTGTAAAATTTTAAGTTTTTGCTTTGCAAAATTTAGAGTTTTATTAATTTTTAACGAACCTTTGCTTGGAATAGTAGTTAAAATATGAAATTTACATTTGTATTCAAAAACACATTAAACCAATTTCTACACCTCCCTAGTTGAACAATCACCTTGGGTTAGAATAAAAATGAGGCAGTTTGCAGGTTTGGTAATTTCATCTAACCTTCTGAAAGCTGAATCTTCAGGTAATTAAACAGCCCCAAATATAATTTAAAATAAGGATATGAAGCAAAACTGAAGCACATTATGATTTTAGTGCAATGTGTGGAACCAACCACTGGATGATGAAGTACATCTTTTTTCCATTTCATCTAGAACTGAAGAGAGGGGGGGGGGGGGGGCGAAGCTTCTTATCTATAACCCTTCAAAAGAAGACATGCTGCGGTTACCAGGTTAGAAAATCAGTTTTCTGGTTGTAAATATCCACACACATATCTTTCATTAATACATCTGAAAGCCTGTCAAAGTTGATGCAACTGGATTAGTTTTGGATATCTCTTTAATATATTATTTCTTCATCTCTGACAATTACTTAGGCAAGATCTAAAACTAAAATTCAAGATGTCATGATGAGCACACAACACAATGAGATAGCTACCATTGAAATGAAGAGTGCAGAAAGCAGGTGGCTTTTTCCAGATTTTTTTAAAAATGGATATTCCACAGAGTTTCTATTTCTTTTTTGTATAGGAGTTTATAATAATAGGAAGAATAAGGAAGGGAGCTCAAAGTCGAAGTAGATATTATGCTGCCAATGTCTGATTTTAACATGGTTTAAAAATTGTTAAAATATTAACAAAACCATGAAGGAATAAACATAATATGAAATCACTAATAAAGGAAATGAAATAACCATAGTAGTTTAATGTACACAAAACTGGCTATATCTCTGTCTTTCCATTTTTCTGTTGAGAACCATGATAAAAGATTTGTTTGCCGGCTCACATGAAGAAAGAAAAGTAATATAGATGTAGGAAAGGCATTCAACTGTGTCTTTGTTTATTAAGATACTGCAACTTGAAGATTCCAAGCGAAACCTGACTAACACCACTATTCATAGTATTTCTGTTGGTTCTCATACAGAGCTATGGCTTTCAGAAATCTAGAGATCTTTTGTGTGACATACTGACTGTTGTTTTTAAAATGCCACCTTCTTCTGAAAACAAACCCCACTGAGTTTCAAACTTTTGTGTTTTGAAAATTTACACTATGTATATAGTGCCCAAACCCAATGAAGTACAGTAATTCTCATTACAATTTATTTTAATGATAGAAAAAGTAACAGAAACAAAGCAATAGCTTTTAAAGGCATCTGTGCCTATAGGCTTCTGATAGACCAAGAAACAGTATTTGAAACATTAGCTAACATTAAGTGCTATTACCATGATATGGCAAGCTAGAAGAGATGCAACTGAAGTGCACGCTCACAGATGGTCTTTAAAAGGAATTATGCACTTAATTGGTTCAACTGCATGACTCCAGCAAAAGTCATCTACGAAATAATTGTGATTTCTTGGGTAAATAAACACAGGAACATAATAATCCATATGTTTTCCTTAAACTCATTTTGAAAGTTTTCCCAAAGAAATGTTCAGAACCTAGTAGGAAGAATACTATTCATGTTTTAATCCAAGACTTTTCATTTATTTAATTAATTCAATTATCTTTTTTAAAATAGGAAGACACTCATTCTGTCCTTGAAAGAAAGCAACATTTCCTTCCATAATGTTTCTACCATTTGGGAGAAACATAATAAAAATATCTCAAAATGTTTATTGTTTGTTTTAATTATTTAAGACATGAAAGACTTATAGGACATATTTTTCAGACACTCCAAAGGATTTCTTCTTGCATGTTATTTTTCAGAACTGTTTTTTGACTATTAACAGAAATTAGTATTTTCAGATAAAACTACTGAACTACTTCAGTCTTCTTCAAATACCAATCTCCAAATGTGGCTGCTGAACAAGCTGATTAATTTTATAGTTAGCTACAATGCTTCTACAGAAACTTCAGATGCTGAAAAACTACAGTGGAAGAAAACCAGTATCTTCATAGATTGTTAGCAGATATTTCAGAATTATTTGATGGCCAATCTTGGATAATATCAGATTAGAGACACCCACAATCTGATCCAGCAGGTTCTTTATATGTTTTGAAAACAAAGACATAACTATTTTCCTTCCCAGAGCAACCTTATCTGACAATCCAAAAGTATTGGCAGCCAAATGCAAGATAAAAATAGCTTCTGCCCATAATACTTAATTTGAAAAGCTCAAGTTTTTTACATCTCAAAACTTCTTCCACAGCATGTTCTTTATTCTACATTTCTTAAAAATATGCAGAACTAGTCCATGTTCAGCTGACATAATATAAACAGAATTCCAATCTCAGTTAACCTTCATACTACTTTTTTCTTTACAGTTAGATAAAAGTATCACATATTTATTTATTTATTTATTTATTCGTACTTCTATACCGCTCCCTCTCCCAAAAAGAGACTCAAGGCGGTGTACACTCAACAAACAAGGTAATACAGAAAACAGAAGCGAAAACAGGTAAATAATCAAGATGGCCAAGAATCACCCCTATAAAATTACAAAATATAAACCCCAATGATCTTATTTGGCTAGACCGGCTTGCTTGAACAGCAAGGTCTTAACTGCGCGCCGGAAGGTTAGGATGTCTGACATGGCTCGTATATCCGGGGGGAGACAATTCCAGAGGGATGGGGCTCCCACAGAGAAAGCGCGTAGTCTCGGGGCTGCTAGACGACAGCGATCCAGTGGTGGTACCCCGAGCAAGGCAACTCTGTGGGAGCGTACTGGGCGGCGGGAGGTTGTTGGTGGCAGCAGGCGAACATATGGGCAGAACACCACAGTTACAACAATCAAGAATTAGATTACTTTATTATCCCTGAAGAACTTTTTACTTTTTATGTATTCAATTTATATGCCACCTTCTCTTCAGAAGCTCACTGTGGCTTACGTGCAATTCTTCATTTCATCTGCAGTCATTATGTGAAATTATGTTGGACTAGGAATGAATGAAAGTTATCTAGTGAATTTCCATAGATAAAGGTGCACTTGATCTTGAATATTCACAGACCTCGACCTATACTTCATCTACTACAATATCAAACTTAATCCCCTTTAATCTTATCCCCATACATTTTTTTCCAAAGGCACTCACCATGGTCATGGGCAAACACAAAAAAGTTGATTCCTGTCAGCATCTTGGCCAAGTCATCATAGCGACAGCAGTGTTCTCCAGCACCATGAACAACAAACACCAGGCCCCTAAACAGAGCATTAATACAAAAAACATAAAGTTAGCACCCAGGAAACATCAAACAAGTTGTGATTATTTACAAGTCCTGATTTAATCTTCAGAATGAACATCCTAGATGTTTCTTATCTCTGCAGTCCAACCATTCAGAAGACAAGCAAACCCTCCACCACTGGTTAATCTGTCTTCAGGATGCCCTCATTCAGAACTGACAGAAACAAGGAGTTTTTACTGATACCCTCTTTTCTTTGAATACCTGCTTTGCAGAAGCTAATCTGGAGGCTATACTGATATATTTAAGGAATCAAGTCAAATATTACTTTTCTTTCTCTTCCAATTTAAGAACTATAATTTTTCTTTTGATATTTATACTGGTATTATTTTAATGCTTTATATTGTTAACTGCTCTAATCACTCTCAGATTAAAAGCTATGAGATGTAAATAAATAAACAAAGTGCACTGTCTTAGCTAAGTAGCTAGGAGAGATCAAGCTAAGTAGCTAGGAGTTTGAATCCAGTTTACTCTGTGGTAGGAAATACAGAGCAGTTATTAACTAATGTACCTTTCTTGCCTACGAAGACACCAAATGAAAATCCATAGTCCTTTCATTACTTTCTGCTTTGAACTTATTTATTATAAAACATTTATAAGTAATGTTATGTATTATTGAAACAGCTTTTATATTCTTCATTAAAAATATTTACAATAAATTATAAACTATATCTACAGAATCATTATGTAATAATATTAATAGCACCCATAATGTTCTTAGTTATCTATACAAATCCTCCAAATGCTTACTTAAATAACCATGTTTTGACTGAACTTCTAAAGATTAACAGTGAAGTAGATCTGGAAGAATATTATGGTTCAGTAGCACATCCTCCATTTAGAAGTGTGAAAATGTGATTAATGTATAAGTGTGACATCAGGTCATTGTTGGCCCATCACTGCTTTAGTGGCGACAGTCAGGTCTGCAGAATATGATTTCTATTATTATTTTAAACAATCCAAACACAGTTGGGAAGAAAGTCCACTAAACAGTTATGTTTGTCGGACCACCCAACTTCCAGGTAAGAAATCCAACATATCTGAAGTGTACTAGATTGGGAAGTCTGTACTAGGATCACAGCTCTATTCTTCAGAAGCTCATTCTATTGTTTATTTTCAACCCCAGATACTATAATACTGCTGGCAAGATTCTTCAGCTATTTTCCAAGAAACCCTAGCAGGAAATACGTAAGGCTATTCCTGAATATGCTGCAATCAAAGTAAGTGCACAAAAGCCTCTTGGGAATATCTGAGTTGAGGTGATCTCTGCATGCTTGAAAACAGGTTCTGCATGTATAATCTGCAGGTGCTACTACAAAATGGATTACCACATCCACTAGTCACTGACATGCAATTGGTAAATCCTTTCGACTACAATTTGGGGCACATTGGCTTGAAAATGAGTTCTAATTAATCCAATTTGGAAAATGGGTTTCATGATAATCTACTAATCTGATTAAAGCAATGTGACAAACAACCTACAGATAACACACCACTAGCAGGTTTATTAAGCAATTATAATGATTATAAGTAAGAAAGAAAACAAATGACCTGCCCTTAACTCACAAAAGAGGTCTTGAAATGGCATCACTATTCACTTGTAAGTTTTAGGTTTTATATTAAGTCTAGTCTGAAAAATCAACACAAGAGCCCATTTAAAAACTTGAGAAACCTTAATATTTACAAATATCCAAGAAATAGATCAAAGAATTACCAAGTGGAGAGTCACAATATTTTTTCAATCTATTAGCCTGTCAAAATTAATAAAATTATTAAATTGAGATTACTATTATTTTGGCTGAGAACCAATTCATTAAGAGAGCCATATAAAAATGCATCCCTGAAATATCAGCTTTAATAGGTAACAATTAGAAATAGACGAACATGACCTTTCAAAATTCTCCCCATATTTTTGAGCAGAGAATTTGGATGGATGATTTCTCAGAATGTCTCCAGGAAAATGGAAGAAATTTCATAAACAATATCAAGGAAGGAACTCCCTCAGTAGTGACAACACTGCCACTACTAAAAAAAAAAATCCATAAGATAAGTTCCTTGTGACATATTTCCTTGGAGCCTAATAACGGCACAAGGAGTTTGGCATCTATAGACCACTGGAGAAATTATTCTGCACTGAAAACCGGGATACACACTTCTTGGCATTTTTCATCACAAAAAAAGAGCAAGAACATCATACTCCACCCAAGAGAATGTATCTGAAATTCTCTTTTTCTTTGGAAGAATTATTAAAGCAAATGCTCTTTGATTAAAATTCTCTCTTCAGCCCTTGGGAGGTGCTTAAATAAAGAATTTCTAGGCCAAGGCTGTACTATAGAAATTTATTTGCAATTATAAAGTTATCATAAACTATAATAGCCACCATCACTGTCTAATAATGCATAGCTAGACACCTTTAACCTTCCTCAAAAACTGCTTTCGGCCTACAAAATTCCGAGTTTGGGATAGTTGGTCAAATGGAATATGGAAAGAATAGGATTTTTTACCATTCTCCCAGTATCAGGCACACAAAACCAAAATCCTGGTAAATCTCCAAATTTCTGGTGATTCTTATAGACATAAATTGCACTCTTCCTTTTATTCCCATATAAACAAATTCTAAGTTGTTGAAGTAATTCATTAGTAAATGACATATTACATTTATTATATAAAAATAACCTGTTATTTTTTTGTTATTGCCAAAACTACTGCTGATCCATTTCTCAAGTTCCAGTGTTATTGGGAATTTTAGAAAAATGTTTCTGTATTCTACCTCTACACCCCAAGATTACTATATGCCAAAGGAAAGGCCATTATACTCGGGGGGGGGGGGGGGGGGGCGGCTTATTGTAATAGAAAACAAGGAAGATGATATTGACAGAGATAGGTGAGATGCAGTATCAAAGGAAAGGCTGTCTTAAGTCTAAAACAGGCAAGTGGCTCACCTCATTAATTCACATGGGTATAAGAAGAGGAAATAATACAGCACAGACTTGCAAACTTATGTTATTATAACCTCTCAGTAAAAGTAGTATTAGCCTTCCTATGCAGTAGATTTCATCTTCCTAGTGGGGCCAATAGGTGGCCACAATTGGTTTCAATATGTGAGATTGACACTACTGACCTCACAGAGATAAAGTAATTTGTTTTATTGAGGCATTTCATCATTCTTGCAGAAGAATATTCTGATATTGTTATCCAGTACAGGACCAGCCTTAAAGTACATTAGTATAAAGAAGCTGTGGTAGTTCTTCCAGCTCCTTTTCTCTCTCTGACCTAAATCATATAAGAATTCTATCCACACAAAGGGAGATGATGTTGAAAGAGAGGCAAGGTAGAAAATGCCATGAATGGTTACTGTGTGTGCTGTCCCAGCCATCTATGGAATGGGTAGCAGGACACTGTGTACTGTTAGCAAAGACTTGAAAAATCTTCTTTTGTCAATTCTAGCTGACCGAGTGGAAGCTAGAATGGTGGAAGAATGATGGGAAGCTAAACTCCCAGCTATCTTCTAGACCACCACTTGGGCTATTTCAGGTCAGAAATTATCAGTCTTACAGAAGACTAACAGACTGTTTTGTAGTTTTTCCTGTACTTTTGGTTAGCAAAGGAAGTGAAAGAACCCTTTTCAATTTCACCCCACCCCCAGCATTACACTATCCAAAACTGATAAATGTTGCAAGTAAGCGCTGGTGGCCAGGGCAAAGCACCTGGAAGCTTTCATGGGATAGGCAAAATGGCATTCCGGGAGTCATAATGGTATTGCCACATTGCATTTATGTGGGATTAATACTTGCATAGTATTAATACTCACATGAAGTATTATTACTGCTTTATAAAGCCTTAATAATGCCACATCTGGTGTACTGCATCCAGTTATGGTCATTACATAATGTAATGTAGAGATTTTGGAAAAAGTGCAAAGGGCAACTAAGATTATTAAAGGCCTAGGGACAAAAACATATGAAGAATGGTTGCAGGAACTGGGTTTGGCTAGTCTAGAGAAAGGATGGGCTAGGGAGGAACATGATAGTAGTATTCTTGTATTTGAGAGGCTGCCACAAAGAGGAGGGGGTCAACTTATTTTCCAAAGCACCAGGAGGCAAAGCAAGTAATTATGGTTGAAAATTAATCAAGGAGAGAAACAACCTGGAATTAAGGAGAAACTTCTTTACAGTGAGGACAATTAACCAGTGCAGCAGCTTGCCTTCAGAAGTTGTGGGTGCTTCATCACCAGATTTTTTAAGAAGAGACTAGACTCTGAAATGATATATGGTTATAACATACCTCTCTTCTTTGTATAATCTATCCTATTTAATCATCAATACAATGCTTTCCAAACATTCTTAATCAGTATCTTTACTAAATTATTTTGAAAAAAATCTTTTAGTTTCTTACAATCATTCAATATTGTTTCTTTAGCACTATTGTATCTTGTAGCAAAATTCTGCTCAGTCTTCATCTAAAAAATTAATTTTTGTTAAATAAATATTATGATCTGAAAAAACCTTCAGTAATATCTTTCCTTTGAAACCTTAGTGGCCAAATAATTTGAAATCCAAATGATATAAATTCTTGAAAAAAGACTGTTTTTCAAAAAAATAAGTATCTTTTCTTTGATTACTATTTTTCTAGTTCCATATACAAACTAGCCCTAAATTATCCATCAGATTAAAGAAAATGTTATTTGTCTTCAGTAATTCCACTATTTTTTCCCAAAGTTCTATTCAGTTGTGGGAGAGTGTCAGCCTCCAAGAATCCTTCTTCTGCTTATCTTTCCAGCTGCCATAGAAAGGGCGGGGGGGGGGGGAGAATAATTGGATTTCGTGGGGGGAAGAGTGCTGGAAGTTTGAGTTGATGGAAATGTAAAACTTGGGAACTTGCTTGACTATGATTACTTACTTACTGCGCAGATGTAGCCCCTTATCTGCCTAAGCCAAGGTCAACTGTCTTGGCATACCAGAAATTTGAAACACCACCTGAAGTTCTCCACATGACATTATACACAGATTGGATGACCGGTTTGAACTATTGGGGGTGGGAACCTGGGTCTCACCATTCCATTCCAACATCAACCACCAATTTTCATAGGAAAAATCTATTAATCTATAGCAGGGGTGTCAAACTCAAGACCCAGAGCCCAGATCTGACCTGCGGTCTGCTTAGATCTGGCCCACGGGGCCACCCTGGAAATAGTGAAGGACTGGCCCCGCAGTGCCTCTGCTAGGGAAAACAGAACTCGAAAGGGCTGTGTGCAGCCTTCCCAAGCTCCATTTTCACTGGCAGAGGGTTGCAGGAGGTCATGATAGCCGAAAATGAAGCCCAGGAGCCTGTTTTCTCTGGCAGAGCACTCGGGCCATCACAGGTGCTCCCAACACGAGTGATATTGAGCTGGCCATGCAAACACAACCCTGATGTGGCCCTCAATGAAATAGAGTTTGACACCCCTGATCTATAGAGTCATGATGGTGCAGTGATCAGAATGCAGTACTGTAGGCTACTTCTGCTGGCTGCCGGCTGACTGCAATTTGGCAAATCAAATCTTACCAGGCTCAAGGTTGATTCAGCCTTCCATCCTTCCGAGGTGGGTAAAATGAGGATCCAGATTGTTGGGGATAACATACTGACTCTATAAACTGCTTATAGGGGGCTGTAGAAGCACTGCAAAGCGGTATATAAGTCTAAGTGCTACTGCTAATCTCCCCATAAGTGATTTATAAAACACTACTGGCCAGGAAACATGTGGAATAATATTGTGCATTAATGTCCTTAATAAACAGTCAGATATCTTCCCAAATGGCAAGGAGATATGCATACAAGCCCAGTGATATCTGCAGGAACATTTTGCTTTTGTCATAAGGACAAAATTATATTATGCTTCAAGTTTTGCCACTTCAAATTATACACACAAAAGAGACAGAGCTAGTTCTGTGACACTGCAATCATTCTGCCTACCTCCCCTTAAATCCCCCACCTCCAGCCATTGCTAGTCACATTTAACTGGGGCAATTGAAAAAAAACAGGACTTAAACTAGTCATGACTTATTCAAATCTGAGTTTCCAGTGAGTCTACGAATGATAAGTTTGGATCCAATTCACTATTTATAACTTGCCTCTTAATTACAGGAATTCATGCAGCAGCTACCAAAAGGATATATATGTAATTATCAACAAATGAAGCAATCAGCAATCTAAACCAAAGATAGCAGTAGAATCAAGTAACAAAAGACAAAGATAAGCAACATTTTAAGGTCCTTTTTAAGCATTCTCTAGAGAATGTTGAAGAAAGAACCATTGGAAACACTTGAGCTCAGAGATAAATGTGCCATGATCAAGAAAAATATATTCTACATTGTCATCTAGCTCATAAAAGCAGGTTGTTCTGAAGTCATACAATAGATTTATATAAAAATGTCATGAAATTAGCAATTTTTTTTCTGAATAAAGCCGTGCAAAATTTATGTCTTGAACAAAGAAACTTAATCTGCATTTTTAGGTCATAGTAGTTATTCTCTAAGCTTATTAATATGCTACAATATGTATTTGAAGTTTCAGTGTAAAAAATTCAAGGCTCCTAGAACACAATTACTGACTCTCTTGGTTTGAACACTTAAAAATTAAATGCCTCCAGATATGTTCCATGTGTGCAGGGATCACTTAATAAAAACTGATAATGACTTGAAACAAATTCACATTGTAACCTAACTCATTCATGTGAGGGTCCACTGCAAAGCCATACAGAACCAAATTCATGTATTATATGACTATCACCACTAATTGTCCAAACCATCTTTTTCAGTATCAAATGCATACTCTTCACATGTGCAATCAATATGGGTACTTTCTACAGCTTTTAACAGCAGACACATCTTCATGGATTGTTCTTTTTTGGGAGTTGGGAGTCATCCATTTCTGAATCATGAGAATGAGATGAGGTTACAATAGCTACCAAGTCGCAACATCAACATTCTACTAGAAGCTTGTGACTAAATTCCATGTGATCTAAAACACATGGAATTTGCCACCCACATCTCCCAGTAAAGATAAGTAATGTGACATCACACTCTACATTTTCCTGGCCATCCTCCTGCACATTACAGTCAATTAAATTGAGGGACAGGCAAATGCAAAAAGTGATGATAAAAAACCCCCACAAAAAAACAAACACAAAGGACTGGAATGACAAGTCTCATGTAATTAATGTAACATGTAGTTTAGCACTTAAGATTTTCATCTGGTACAATTTTGCTCGCTACATAGAAAGGCAAGACTAGCGCTGCACAGCTGGACCAACTATCGAATGTTGTTCATTATAAAGGCATCACGTTCCATTACATATTGACTGCCCACCCACTAAGAAAATGTCGAATGGCAAAGGGATTATAATGCAAAGCTTTGAAAAATTGGAAAGGCAAACTGGAAGGGCTTCCAATTATTTTTTGTGTTATATATGTAGGGTGCTTCCCAACAAAGATGGGACACATTTTGGAGGGAGGTCTTAACCCAATTGTCAATGGTTGTTTATTTATTAAATTCCAGTGCCACCCAACTTCTAACTCAGCACAGCCCACAACATAAGAAATCAATTTTAAAAGAAAACAGTCTAAAGAGACGATATTAAACAAGATGGTGTGTCCAGCCAACAACATAGAAACTACAATACTAGAACAATGTAGTTTCAGCCTCCAGCCCAGAGCCTAGGATATGCAAGTCACAAGCAAGCAACATGCCTCTTACGGACTGCATGCACCTCTTCCAGCTCCATTTTTTTTTACCAAACAGCCCTAAAGCAATTTCAAGATTGTGCTGCAAAAATCTGGTAGGGTGATTCCCCCACCACCACCAGAGTGCTTTTAAAAATAAAATCCATGTTAATTCTTCTCTAAGCACTTTTGCCTTAAAATATTATATTGTTAGAAGAGTTAAGAATTTCAGCCTTCCCTATTCAAGTGACTTCAGTGGGTCACTGAAACAATCTTTGCAATACTCTGGAGATTGGAAACCATTTTTAAAGGACGTGCAGGCATTGCTGTGGGAAAAGAAAGCTCTCCCTAGCGTACTAAATGCATTTAATTTAAAATCCTGACAATGCACCAGATAGATCTAGGATATTGCCAGAATATCTCATGGTTCATGGTTTCTTTATATTTGTAGTTCATGTTCAAGCAAAGAAAATTTTAAAGCTATTTTCAGACAGGTTGCTGAGCTTAGTGAGTATGAATTAGTGCTATCTGGAGAACCAACTTTAATGTCTACAAAAACTAGCAGTCTGGGGGTCAGAGTACTGAATTCTTACTTTAATATTACAGGGAGCAACGGCATCATCTTGAAATTTTTCTGACATGCATTGAATGTCAAGTTTTAATTTATTTCTGAAGAGAAAGGCTATTATGCATTTTTAAATTGCCAATTGAGATTACATACGTTAATCATGCATATGCAGCAATCTTATTCAGCATATGGAAGAGTGTCTACTCTAGCATTCTTGGATGCTACACTTTGTGACTGCTGTGAGAACGAAATGAAATACACTTTGGGGGGATTTTTTGTGAGTCAAAGGAAAAGCATAAACTGGGAATCCTAATCATGATTCATTTGTCCAATGCTCTGCATTTTACAGAAGAATATACAAATTTACATAAATTTCATAATCCAACAACACAAGTTCCACCAGATTTTTGTCAATGTATACTGATTTATATTTGTTTCTCCTAATTTTGATGCCCTCCTCAGGAAGTGCAGTGGAAGATCAAGGTTAAAATTCAGTAAGATTTCCACTAACCTGATTTGTAGGTTGGAATAAATATATGTCACAAAGGCAAAGATCCCAATTTCTGGTGGAAACGTTGCTTCATATTTTCTAACAATGAACATGGTTGTGACACCAACCAGTTGTCACAACCTCTTGTAGCTAAGAGGTTATAACAACCTCTTAGCTACTTTGTTATTCTGAAGAAACCAATCAATTATTATGGCAACAATCATGTACAAGTTTTTTGAAGGAGTTTGAATTTCATCTTTATTTATTTATTTATTTATTTGTTTAAACTTCTATACCGCCCCCTCTCCCAAAAAAGGGACTCGGGGCGGTGTACAGCCTACTAAAACATACAAGATATACAATAAATACAGTTAAAAATAAATTAAATAATTTAATCCGGCTGTCTAATTCAGATTCAATTTAAAAGTTAAAAACTAAAAACCCCAATTAAAATTTAATTAAAAACCTAAAACACAGTTACTGGGCCAGGCCGGCCTGATTAAAAAATAAAGTTTTCACCGCGCGCCGGAAGGTCAGGATATCCGTCATAGACTGTATCTCCGGGGGAAGATCATTCCATAGGGAGGGAGCCCCCACAGAGAAAGCCCGAACTCTCGGGGCCGTCAGCCGACAACGGCCAGGTGGCGGTACCCCAAGCAGGGCAACCCTGTGGGAGCGTACTGGGCGGCGGGAGGTTGACGATGGCAGCAGGCGGTCCCGTAAGTACCCAGGTCCCGAGCCATGGAGCGCTTTAAATACCATCAGTACCACCTTGAATCGAATCCGGTAGGCCACAGGGAGCCAGTGCAGCCTGCGAAGCAGCGGAGTAACGTGGGAGCTCCGAGGGGCACCCACAAGCACTCGCGCGGCTGCATTCTGGACCAGCTGTAACCTCCGGAGACTCTTCAAGGGGAGCCCCATGTAGAGAGCATTGCAATAATCCAGGTGGGAAATGATGAGGGCGGACGTGACTGTGCGAAGTGCGCCCAGATCCAGAAAGGGCCGCAACTGGTAAATCAGACGTATCTGATAAAAACCCCCCTGGCGACGGCTGCAATATGCTCTTCTAAAGACAGCCGCACATCCAGGAGGACACCCAGATTGCGCGCCCTTTCCACGGGGGTCAAAACCTCTCCCCCCACGGCCAGCGAAGGAACCAGCTGGCTGTATCTGGGCGCAGGAAACCACAGCCACTCGGTTTTAGTCGGGTTGAGCCGGAGCCTGTTACGACCCATCCAACTCCGCACGGCCTCCAGGCACCGGGTCATCACTTCGACAGCTTCGTTGGGGTGGCCCGGGGTGGAGATGTACAGCTGAGTATCATCAGCGTACTGATGGAACTCCACCCCGAAGCCACGGATGATCTCACCCAGCGGCTTCACATAAATGTTGAACAGCAGGGGCGAGAGCACCGACCCCTGAGGAACCCCACATAGTAGGGGCCTCGGGGCCGACCTCTGCCCCCCTGTCAACACACATTGCGAACGGTCGGAGAGGAAGGAGGTGAACCACCGTAACACGGTGCCCCCCACTCCTAACCCCTCCAACCGCCGCAATAGGATACTGTGGTCGACAGTATCAAAAGCCGCTGAGAGATCTAATAGGACCAGGACAGAGGAACAACCCCTGTCCCGAGCCCTCCAGAGATCATCAACCAACGCGACCAAAGCCGTCTCCGTGCTGTGCCCGGGCCTGAAACCCGATTGGAGGGGGTCAAGATAACTCGCTTCATCCAGGCACTGCGGGAGCTGACGTGCCACCACACTCTCAACAACCTTCGCAACAAAACGAAGGTTGGAGACGGGACGATAATTTGATAACAGTGCTGGGTCCAGGGACGGTTTCTTGAGGAGGTGCCGCACCACCGCCTCTTTCAAGGCAGCAGGTAGCAGCCCCTCTCTCAAGGAAGCGTTAATAATACCCTGGAACCAGCCTCGTGTCACCTCCCGAGTGGCCAAAACCAGCCAGGAGGGACACGGGTCCAACAAACAGGTGGTGGCATTAAGCCCCCCCAGTATCCTGTCCACATCCTCTAAAGTAACAGGGTCGAACTCAACCCAACCAACTCCACCGATATCCACCCCCACCCCCCCACCCGGAGATGGCCAGTCGGAGTCCAGTTCGCTCCGGATCTGAGCGATTTTGTCCTGCAGAAACCTAGAAAACTCCTCAGCCCGTCCCTGTAAGGGGTCCTCCCGCGCTCCCACCTCCAGGAGGGAGCAGGTCACCCTAAACAGGGCGGCTGGGCGGTTTTCCGCGGACGCGATAAGGGTGGAGAGGTAAGACCTCCTCGCCATCCTTATTGCCACTAGATACGTCTTAATATAAGAACGCAGTAGTGTTCGGTCAGACCCAGAGCGGCTGGACCTCCAACTGCTCTCTAGGCGTCTTTTCCGGCGCTTCATTTCCCTTAGCTCCTCAGAAAACCAAGGAGCCAGATGGGATCGGCACCGGGTCAGAGGCCGCAAGGGCACGACTCGGTCGAGGGCCCCAGCAGCCACCCTATCCCAGGTGGCGACCAAGCCCTCAACCGAGTCGTGTGAATGAGCTTCGGGAAATGGCCCAAGCTCCGTCAGGAACCTATCAGGGTCCATCAGGCGCCTGGGGCGGTACCATTTTAATGGCCCCGCCTCCCTGCGGTCAGGGGGCGCGGAACGGAAGTCGAGCTTCAGGAGCGAGTGATCCGTCCATGACAGGGGTTCCACAACTATATCCCCTATACCCAGATCACTCTGCCACTGATCAGAGACAAAAACCAAATCCAAGGTGTGACCTCCCACGTGAGTAGGGTCCCGAATTAACTGGGTCAGGCCCATGGCCGTCATGGAAGCCATGAACTCCTGGGCAATCCTCGAGGTACTGCCGGCAGATGGCAGGTTGAAATCCCCCATGACCATAAGCCTGGGGGTCCCAACCGCCACGCCAGCTATAACCTCAAGGAGCTCAAGCAGGGCCGCTGCCGCATAGCAGGGAGCCAGGTATGCGACCAGCAAGCCCACCTGAACCGTGGAACCGAACTTCACGAAAAGGAGCTCACACCCGGTCGTCTGAGATACAGTGGCCTCCCTCGGACACAGATCCTCCTTAATAACTACCGCGACCCCCCCTCCCCTCCCCTGGGCCCTCGGCCGATGAAAAACCCGAAACCCGGCTGGGCACATCTCCACCAGAGGGACTCCCCCCTCTTGGCCCAGCCAGGTCTCGGTAACTCCCACCAGGTCCGCGCCCCCCTCACAGATCAAATCATGGATGAGGGGGGCTTTATTAGCGACGGACCTGGCGTTACACAGCATCAGCCGAAGGCCCAGGGCCCGATTGCTCAAACCCCCTGGGGAACGGGAGATGACAAGGGGGTCGGAGCGCGCCACAGCAAGTAAACAGCGGGGGCGCGCTCCCAACACAGAATGTGGCCCCCTACAACCGCCAAATCTGCCCCTCCCGCTCACCGTATCAATCGATTTAATTCCACCCTCCCCAATGACCCCCCCCATCCTTAATACAGTCCTGTCCGGATTATGACTCTCCCGGCCACGCTCCACCCCCGGCCTGGTCCCAGCCTCCGGCGAGTTGTCCCCCAACACCCGCCCGGACCTACCTAACCCCCTTAAAAACCTAGCTAAAAATTTAATCAAACACCCCCCCCTCCCACGTTTCTTAAAAGCCCACCATCTCTCCGGATTCCATAATCCGTCCTTGAGATGGGCCCTCGAGAGAGTAGAGGGCCATTCCCGAGACAGGGGGACATGTCTCAGGGCCCATAGATCACTCATAGAATAAGATGTCCCGGGCTGGGTCTTCTCCTTTCGTTGGCCAATTCCAAGTCCAGGCCGGCCCTGCCGCCTCCAAACGGGTGAAAATCGTGAGGGCCATCCTCCATCCTCGGCTCCAGCTATAGGGGCAGCTCTCCGGCCCCAGCTCCGGCAACAGCCACAGTCCACCAGTCGTCCCGGCTCCAACCGTGGCGGCCATCCTACGGCCTCAACTCCAGCCGCCCGGACCACGGAGACGACTCCAACTTCAGCTGGGGCCCCTACAATGGCCCCAGCCCCAGCTCCAGCGGCAGTCCTCCAGCCGCCACAGCGACAGTCCTCCGGCCGCCCCGGCAGCTGTCCCTCGAGTCCAGTTCCAGCCGCCCGAAACGCAGCGGCAAATCTAATTTCAGCTGGGGCCTTTACAACGGGGGCTGCCCATCCCCCCCCGGGTCCCCACACCACCCCTGCCACAGGCGGGGAGGACCCAAAGGGGGGGGAACTCCAAGCCCCCTCCAGATCGCCAAACGCCATCTCCTGAGGCGCCAGCCGACAACCACTGGGCGCAGCGCCAGACCTGCCAAGCCATAGCCCGGACACTGCCCCCCCCCCCACGGGTCCTCTCACCACCCCTGCCACAGGTGGGAGGGACCGGGGGGAGGGGAAACCCAACGGGCCGCCAAACGCCAGGTCATCAGGCGCCAGGCTCGAGCTGATGAAATTGATAGAATTGCTGGAGGCCAACATAGAGGTGGAACATAGGCCATCAGATGCTGAGCCGCCAAACGCCAAGCCGCCAGGCGGCAAACGCAGTCCACTGGGCACAGCGCCAGCCGCCCAACGCCAAGCGGTCCGGCGGCGAATACAGTCCGCTGGACGCAGCGCCGGACCCGTCACGTCATGGTCCGAACGCTGCCCACCCCCCCACGGGACCCCTCTCCACCCCTGCCACAGGTGGGGAGGATCCGGGGGGGAAAACTCAGCGAGCCGCCGAACGCCGGGCCATCAGGTACCGAGCTCGAGTCACTAAAACCGCCAGGAGTCAGGCCGCCGGACGCCGAATATGGGCCGCTGAACACTGCGCCGCCGAACGCCGAGCCGCTGGGCGCCGAGCGCAGTCCCCCGCCGAACGCCGAGCCGCTGGGCGCCGAGCGCGGTCCCCCACCGAACGCCGAGCCGCTGGGCGCCGAGCGCAGTCCCCCACCAAACGCCGAGCCGCTGGGCGCCGAGCGCAGTCCCTCGGCATCGCGTCTTGACCGCGGGGGCTGCCCACCCCCCCACGGGTCCCCTCGCCACCCCTGCCACAGGTGAGGAGGACCCGGGGGGGGGGGAACTCAACGCCCCGTTCGGATATCGCGGAGGAGCTCTTCCAGCTGATCTCCGGTCGCCATCTTAACTCTCTCTCTCTCTAGTTTCTAATCTTTCTAATCTGAACTTGCACAAGCCAGTCAATTAAGATGATTTGCATATTTCCAATAATTTCCTGACCTGACATCATATTCCATTACACATTGTCTAGTAGATTACCTTCACTGATTGCTGACCCTCAGGAACCTTCAAATAATTGTAGATGTCTTTCACATATTCATTGCAGAGACAGCATTTGTGAGTGCTTCAATACTGGAGATTTTTAAAGAGATTGGACAATCATTTGTCTGAAATGCTATAGGGTTTCCTGCTTGAACTGTAAGACCTCCAAGGTTCTTTACAACTCTTGTTATTCTGTTAAATATTCTTAAAAGCGAAGAGCAAACACTGTAACAGCCATCGTCCCAGAGTGTCATAAACAATCCACCAACCAGGTACAACCTGGATTGCTTTTGTAACATGTATAATTCTCCCAAAGTGGAAAAAATCCAAAGAAACAATTAATTTTAGGGAGGCTGCAAAATGTTTTAATAAGAAAGTAAATGAAGTCTTAACATCTCTCAACCACTCCAAGAATTGGGCCACTAGAAATTGTACTGTCCATGTGTCATGCAAAAGTGGGTGTGTTTCTTGAACTACAGAAGCTGCATACTCTATTGCTGAGTCAATAATTAATATAACATGTGCTCTAAAGTGAGTCATGATTCTGTGTTGATTTAAAGGGTATAACTAATTCAGCATTTCTTTTTTCTAACTAGATACTCTGTCTATCCCCAGCTTTTCAATGTATCTTGGTCTGATTCACATCCCAAAAACTGATACAAATTAAACTATATTTGTACATTTTAATACAGTCAAAACATTTACATGCATTCTTTATGCATCTAATTGAATTCCATGTAATTTATTTCTAAGTGGGTATGTTTTACCTTCCTGGACTTTTAAAATTATTTCAACTTGTACTTCTTGTTTATGTTGAGAAAGCAAGTGACTTATCAACTAAAGAAAATAAGTTAGGGGCCAAAGAAAAAAGGAAGCTGGATGTTTTCAATGTCATTAAATTCTTTTGGTATCAGTGCCTTTATACAACACAGCATGATGGTTGTGAACTCTTGCTCTAGTGTTCATTAATTTTTCAGGAAAAATTTAACTGACCTGTTCCTCAGATGGTATTACTAGATGGGTCAAAGCTACTGTACAAAGAACAACGGTGAGAAAGAAAAAAAATCCTTCAAAATCATGGAATGCTGAAATTTATTTTTGCACCCAAATTGAAAATAGAAAAGGAAACCAACCCTCATTTGTAGCATTGCTGGCAACTGTCAAACCAAAACATACATGTACATCTATGGCAATGCCAAAATAACAACTCTAGTTTATGCCTCAAGCTGTTATTCATTTACAGGAGAATATGTTTTATATGTGTTCTTCTTTATTAAAGATAGATAAATTATAACACATTTGAAAGGCACTTTACCAAAGACTCAAATGCCTAAGAGCTAATTATAACCACCCCTATGCTGAATCTTATAGCTATTATTCTATCAAGATCAATTTTATATTAAGAATCATAATTATATTTTATATACATCTACTTATATATATATACACATAAAAAGAAATCATTACTTATGTAGAAGGAATACCCAAGTATACACAGAAATGAATTTTTGTTTATGCAATGGTAGTTTCTCTTCTGTCCTTCTTTCCTGCATCTCTAAGATCTCCTGAACTTTCTTCTGAAGGCTCCGTCAATCATCAGACTGCAAATAAGGAAATAAGACTGCAAAGGCTTTTCCATCAGTAAACAACATGTGAGACAACCATGTAATTTGTATATAAAATATGCTCATATTTTAACAGTTATTTTTCAGGAAAAAGTATTACTACCAGACTGAGCTTAATGCATATGTATGCCACATTCTAATTCAGCAGTGGGAAACTTTTCAAGTGTATATGTGTGTTTGTATGTATTATGGATGAGTGAACAAGGTGCTGGAAAAATAAATACCACATTGGTGAATGTTGATGAAATTTCCTGGATTATGTTGAACTGAAGGAATACGAGGAACTGAAGTGAATTTTTCTATAATTTTAAGTATGTTTAAATCTATTTCATATTAAATTTTCTTTTTGTTTCCCTTTTCTATCACAAACTAGTGGGATATATCTCTCTCATTGTTTGGAAAGAAACTGCCACATTTTGGCTATGTAATTTCAGAGGATTCCAGGGACCATAAAAAGGAATGTCTGAGGGTTACTTCCAGTGGTGGAATTCAATTTTTTTTACTACTGGTTCTGTGGGCGTGGCTTATTTGATGGGTGTGGCTTGGTGGCCATGTGACTGGATGGGCATGGCTTGGTGGTCATGTGGCTGGGTGGGCGTGGCCAACCCGACATCACTCGTGTCAAGGGGCGTTTCGCCCAGTCCCTTCCCTCCCAGCCACTCCTTGTTACCCCCAGCCTCAATGTATCTATAGTTCTGTAAAAAATTTCACCTTTTTTTGACTTTATTATCTGCATCCACATACTATAGATGTACTTTTATGGACCACTGAAAGGAGGAAATGGCTCACATGCTTTGTCCAAGAGTGTGATAGGCAGGTCACAAAACAGGATTTTGTGGGGTTGCCACAAAGAAGGGGGGCAATGTATTTTCCAAAGCAGCAGAAGGCAAAACAAGAAGCAACGGATCGAAACTGAACAAAGAAGAAGCAACCTAAAACTAAGGAGAAATTTCCTGACAGTGAGAACAATTAACCAGTGGAACTGCTTGTTTCAGAAGTTCTGGATGCTCCAACACTGGAGGTTTTCAAGAAGGGACAGGACAAGCATTTCTCTGAAATGGTATAGGGCAGGCAACCTTGGCAACTTTAAGACTTGTGGACTTTAACTCCCAAAATTCTGGGAGGAATTCTGGGAGTTGAAATCCAGAAGTCTTAAAGATGCTAAGGTTGGAGACCCCTGGTATAGGAAGATTATTCTGACATCTTTGCCTGGCCCTCCACTCAGACTTGGCATCCTAAGTTTTCCTGCCTGAGCAGAGGGTTTGGACTAGAAGACCTTTCTCCCTTCCTCTCTCATTCCCCCTTTTTCTTTTTCTCTCTCAAAGCCACGACTGGACAAGCGCTCTTCCCTATCTTCCCCCCTCTCTCCCCCACTCTGTGTGTGTGTATGTGTGTCTCTCCCTCAAAACCGTGGCTGGGCTTTCCTTGGTGCTCTTTGCTATTTTCATTTCTTCTTTTTGGAATCAAGACTGGCTGAACAAGGATCGCCAGCCGTGCTGGAAGCATCCCTTTGGGTGACCCTTCTCCTCCTCCTTCTCTTCCTCGGGTATGCATGCCATCCTCCCAGCCCTGCCACGGCTGCCAGTTGCGAGAGGAGGGGGAGGGGGAGATGGGTTGCCCGAAGAGACGTTTCCAGCGCAGCTGGCGATCCTTGTTCAGCCAGTCTGGATTCCAAAAAGAAATGAAAATAGCAAAGAGCACCAAGGAAAGCCCAGCCACAGCTTTGAGGGAGACACACACACACACACAGAGGGAGAGAGAGAGTGTGGGGGAGAGAGAGGGGAAGATAGGAACCCAGACGCTTCTCTATCCCCTGCCGTCACCCTTACCTTCTCAGGCCAAGCGAGGGAAGGAAGGTTGAGGGGCAGGAGGACCAGCTGCTTCAGGCAAGGTGAAGAGGCATCGACCAAGCATTGGAGAGTAGAAGCCTGGGAACAGCGGCTCCCAGCTCAGCCAACCCGAGGGGCTGCTGCAGGCATATCAGGACAAAGGCAGCGAGAGGCTCCGGGACATCCGCCCACCCACCTGCTGGCTGGCCGGGCCGGGCTGGGCTGGAAGAGGAGCGTCAGCCAGGAGAAGGCAGAAAATGTGCTCTGGGAGGACAGGCAGGCAGATATCCCGGGGCTGTTGCACATGCATGTGCAGCAGCCCCGGGACATCTGCCTAAGTTGTGCCATGGCACCACATGGTAGGGAAAGCTAGGAGAGCAACCGGGACAAGCAGGCGACCAGGCAACCCGGTTTGGGGGTGTGGCCATCCAGGGGTTGCTACCAGTTCTGCGACCCACGCCAAAACATTGCTACCGGTTCTCCCGAAGAGGTGAGAACCGGTTGAATACCACCTCTAGTTACTTCTGCCGTCTGGATTGTCCACTCCTACTCTATTCAACAAGAAGTACAAGATTATGGATCGTAGCCATTGTCCTCATATCATGTAGACATAAAATGCTAGTTATAATGAGTCAGACCATTAATTTGTATTGTTCATGACAATACAGGAGTTCTCCTAGATTTTTTAATTATTCTGTTCCAGTTCTATTTGCCAGGTTCTAAATCTGCATTCTGTCAGCGTTCCAGCAAACCTCCATTCCAATCAGTAACTCCGAGACAAACATAATATCAAAAGTACCTTTATTAGAATAGCAGCTGGCACATCTGTGGAATCTCGAAACTAAGTTTCCTGGACTTCCCACAATGTCCCAGACTACAAAAAAACTACAATCCATCCACTTTTCACCATCATTACATCACATGGACCAATCACGATCCGTCCCAGTGTAAGATCCTTTTTCCATCCTGCACCACTTAATAACCTTGAACTAAGAAAAGAATTTTATTTTGTCTACTTAGAACTACTCAATTAAATCACCCCCTCCCACTTTCTCAGGCTATGTGGAAGTGTGGAATATGGCTTCCAAAGCTGACACATTCTATACTGAGTTATAGGTTTTCTCAAGGCTATTTTCTACAAAGCCTTCTGCTTACTGGGTGATTCTATACTAGGGTACCGCAATATAATAATTTGGCCACCAGCAGAGAAGTTTAGGGAGCCTGGAGTTGTGATTTCCAAAACAGGACGCTTAACTAGATGGATTGTCTAATGCCTTTTTAAATAAGAGAAACAGAGAAAGGGGAAGACAGAGTATGACTAAAACTGAATAATGGAGGGGACCTGTGTAGCCATGGATTTAACATGTTTCAAAATTAAGTCTCCAGCAGATAGTATTCCCTCTAGTTGCCTAAGCCCAGCTTCTCCCAATCCACAGAGCACAATATGCATTGGATTGCTTGGGCTGATCTGAGCAGATGGACCGGCTATATACCAAAAGGTTGGATACCAATTAGAAAAACTTTTATTTTTTTCCCAGCTCTAGTACTTTATAAACACATCCCATGACATCACAGAATCAAAAATAAGCTTCTTAGTGTTAGATGTAGTTCTACTGTAATACTCCTCAACTTACAACAGTTTGTTTAGTGACTGTTACAACAGCACTGAAAAAGCATGATCATTTTTCACACTTATGACTGTTGCAGCACCCCCATAGTCATGTGATTTACATTTGGATACTTGACAACTGGTTCATGTTTATGTCGGTTGCAATATACCAGAGTCACATGATCGCCTTTTGCAACCTTCTGACAAGCAATGTCAATGAGTAAACCAGATTCACTTAACAACCGCGTTACTAATTTAACAACTGCAGTGATTTATTGAACAAATGTGGAAGAAAAGTCATAAAATGGGACAAAACTCAGTTAGCAATATAAATTTTGGGCTCAGTTGTGGTTGTAAGTTGAGGAATACCTATATTTACAATTAGCAACTGATTGATTAGAAAGGTGAAGAAGAAGACGCTGCCCAATTCACATTAAAAAGCTTGAACGGCTTGACATCATTATGGATTGTTATAGAAACCACCACCATGCTTAAGGCAGATTTTTTTTTTATTTAGCATATAGCATATATATTGGCATTATATATTAACATTTCACCTAGATTAGTAAAACACAATAAAATATAAATGCTAAAAAGATCTATGTTCAAATACCAATGTCTAGGCCATCTAACTATTGAAGCTCAGCATCGTTTATATTTTTAAAAAATCAAATAGCAATAGCACTTAGACTTATCTACCACTTCACAATGCACAACCCTCTATAAGTGGTTTAGAGTCAGCATATTGCCCCCAACAATCTAGGTCCTCATTTTACTGACCTCAGAAGGATGGAAGGCTGAGTCAACCTTGAACCTGGTGAGATTCAAACTGCCAAATTGCTGGCAGCCAGCTGGCAGCAGAAGTAGCCTGCAGTATTGCACTCTAACCACTGTACCACCCTGGCTCTGATGCTCATATTATGGCTTTAGCTTACAACTGGTCATGATGCGATCTACAGTTTGATGTGTGACCCCACGGTCACATGAGGGGAGAATACTTTGCCCCATTTATAAAGTCTTGGGGTGTCATGTGAGGTGCAAATCCTATTCAGGATTGTCCAT
The DNA here is from genome assembly GCA_023653725.1 of Bungarus multicinctus. NCBI lineage: Eukaryota > Metazoa > Chordata > Lepidosauria > Squamata > Elapidae > Bungarus > Bungarus multicinctus. The sequence continues at coordinate 56,483,119 of CM042834.1, forward strand.
TGCTGATGTGATAGTTCAAAGTCTGGTACCTTTTTTGTGGGGTCTTCCCATGTCTGGGCGTTCAGTGACCTACTTAGTTTTCCATAGTTGCTGGGAAGATGTTCAAGTGCCAGTGGGAGCTTCCTGGATTTGAGTCTTCTGGTTGATAAATGAGGAAGATTGGCATGCATTGGTAGGAGTGAGTGGTTCATAATATTTTCACTACTGCATTTTCCTTCATAAAGTTGATGGTGCTATATGGTTCAGAACAGGAAGCCAGCAAGTTGGAATGGAAAATGCTAACCACACACTGAAAGTATAAAAATATACACTTTGGAGTTTTTTGTGCTCTCTGAGCTTAGTTGTTTGCATGCAGACATGTCATTACTCAAGTAGTAAATGTCTGTAAGCAAACAATCAAATTCAGAGAAACTTCATTGTTCAACCTATATTCTCTTCTATTGAAATGTACACTTAAAATCTATATTTGCTTCAATAAATGTAAAAGTATCAGTCTTTCTATTTTTTAAGCATAAAATCCATTACAGCATGAATCTGCCATTTTTGGTAGAACTTTCACCAAAAGTCACAAATGTTTTAGCACATTTCTCCTAATATCTATATTTTTCTGACATTTCTGTACCATAATGGATTTTGACATGATATTTTACCTGATTAACAACTTTTCTCTCTCTCTTAAACTTTAATATACAGACCTTTGTGTCCATTGTTTCAATAAGAAAACTCTCCTCTCAAAAGAATTTTAATTTCAACTGCATTTTGACTTATTCGATTTGAAAAAATGCAAATTAGCTAAATTTTTATTAAAGTAAAAATAAAACAAATTGTCTTGTGAATTGGTTTCAGCAAATTCAACAGACCTTATATCTGAATTGAGGGAAAGGTCTGGGCTGCATATTCAACTAGTTTTTATTGATACGGAACCATTTCAATATGTATCCATTATGCATTATTTTAATTTGCAGAGAGGAATTAAGAGTGGATGGTATTTTCATGATAAGTTCATAAAATGGACCAAAGGTTTACCAATTACCGTTTAATATCTTACCTATCATTTACAAAAATGAAAAATATGAACAGTATGGATATATTACTGGAAGGATATTGTTAAAATGCCGTTTTTTTAAAGTGTATGGTGATTTTCCTATTGAACTTTTCTCTACTCCTTTTTGAAATTAGTTTAAAATTGAAATTCATTTCCTAACTCTGAAATCTGCTGTTGCTGTTATGGTCCATGAGTCGATCTAACTCCTGGTGACTCAGTAACAAGTCACTGATTTTTAGAAATAGCTTGCCAATTCTTTTTTTGTAGGGCTGAGAGAGACAGATTGGACCAGTCAGCCAACTAATTTTGGAGCTTAGGGCAGGACAAGAACTCGTGGTGTTCCCCTTCCGCCCTTCTAGCCAATGCGTTTAACCACTACCACAATTCTCAGTTGAGGTTTATCAAATTTATCCCAAGATACAAAGTTTAATTATTTCAATTGCTTTTTGCTTCCTTCAGACTCCTTTTTCGTTTAGTCTGGCAAAGGGAATGTACCATAACTCTGTACAGTTTAAGACAGAAATCTAAAATGCTACTGAAGTGACAGGGAATGCATAATTAACATCTTGTAATATAATTCTAGAATTGACTAAAAGTATTGAGGAACAAATCATCTTTGCTTTCCATATTTAGATAGGATTGCATTTAGTTTTCTTTGAGTTTGAAAACTATGGAAAAATGAACAATAGTTATTGTTTGCTAGATCTGAGTTTTCCCCTTAAAGGAATTATTACTTACCCTCATCCTTAAATAATGTGATTTGCTTTCACCTTATCTGGGCATTGCTATTTAAAGAGAGGATCATATTTTCATAAAAATGGATTTGTTATAAACATTAGAAGTTCAAAATAAAATTGAATTCTTAAGCAGACAGCCTGCTCTTAAAATGTTGCACATTTTATTCCATTGCATGATCAGCATTATTATGCATTTATTTTAGCTAAAGCATAAAAGGAACATTTGGTATCATTTAGCGATTTTTATTTGAGTTCCTTTTAATAAGTATTTGTTTTCTGTAAATCTAGCATCTCTCCGTGGACAGATGTCTACTTCTTCTATCATGTAATACAAGGATTGGAAAGGACTTTGGAGATACCTAGTCCAATCCTTGCCTTGTACAAAAATCTATTGTACTTGTAAAAATCTCCAGTGGAAAGCCTACCACCTCCTGAAGTAGTTGTTCCTTTGCTGAAGAGCTCTTATCATTAAGATATTTTTATGTTGTCCAATTGAAATCTATTTCCTAATTTAGATCTACCACTTATGTCTTCTTGAAAAACAACAAACAATGCTGCCCATCTTTTTACTTGACAGTCCTTGGTCTTCCCATTTTTTAAATTTTCTTCAAACTCTATGCCTCTACTTGTTCCTCTTAAATTTCCCCTCCCAGGTCTTATCCCTTATCATCTTGGTTTTTCTCCTCTACACATATTCCAGTTAATGTTTTTTTTTAAATGCATAGCCCAGAACTATTCATGGTGTGGTGAGACCAACACAGAGTAGAGAAATGATTATTTCCCTTCATTTTGACTTGTTTACGCAGCCTAAGATTGCACCTGTTTTTGCAATGATCACGGTATCTATTTTTCTTTCACATGTATTCCTTTCCCATCATCCTAAACCTGCTTTTAATTTTTCCAATCCAAATGTGGAAACTGACCTTTTCCCTTGCTGATTTCTACCCATTGTTCCAGAGATTCTTAAATGTTGATATTGTGTTCTAAGGGCTTTTCAAACTGAGTTCCATTTGATCCATGTGGGACTAAGGGGAGGAAAATGTCTTTCAAAAAGGACTAAGTGTCCAAAAAAATCACTAAATTTCAAACACATTCAGCCACCTACTGCTGCCTTGATTCTACAGTATTCTTCCCCTTTCACTGGTTGTATATTACCAGTGTTTGCATGTGCCCCCTGAACAAGGCAACTGGCTGCCTTTCCCCTGCTGGATGCATCCTCACAAAACTCAGTGTTCTGCCTACCTCATTTTTAAAGTTGCAAGAGCAATCATGGTGGACCTTTCCTCCTTCTTCCCTTTCTACACTGCAGACATATTTTTGCGTGTGTGCATGCATGTCCCCAATTCTGCTTAATAATCAAGGTGACATGAGCACGCCTTCTTTGAAGTAAATCCCTTTGATCTATGTGCAATAATAATAAAGAAACTTGGGGTAGCACTGCTTGGCTGCAGTGCATGTGTTCCTCAAATGCCTTTGGAGTGAGACTTTCTTTGCAGTAAACAACAAAAAAAAAATATTGTGTTTGCAAGGGCAAGTGGGCAGGAGAAAGATGGGTGCTTAAGTGATTTCAGCCAGACATTCACAATGGGAAAAAAACCCATAAGAACAAAAAAGGCAAGACAAACCAATGCTGTTGTTACTGCTGCTACTTATGGAATAGTTTTTGAGGAATTAAATTTGTCTGATTTCATTTTACAAACATTTCCTTGTGTAGAATTTACAAAGTTCTGGATAGAGCTTTTAAAAGAATATCTTTTAATTGCCAGTAGAATTTAAAATATCTTATGTCACTGTAACAACGTGCTTTTGTGAGACAATCTTCCCTTTATATGCAGCAACAAAAACAAGTATAGAAATAAGCTAAATATAGAAGATCATCTTTGCTTACAACTAGCAGCAATTGTTTCAAATGCTGAATTTTTAACCAAAGAAAAACAATTGCATACCAGGCACAGAACACAAACTTATAATCATCCAAGTAATTATAAAATTAAAGTTGTATTTTTATACACTGGAGATATTATTCTGCATCTATTATAAGTAGCTTACTTCTATTACCTATTTAGAGGGTTGGTTGGTTATTTTTTATCACCTGAAATAGTTAAAACCTCTGATATACTGTGCCTGTTAGAATCCCAACTGGGTACAGTTTGTAAATTTGATAATTGCATACTCTAATTCCTCATTTTTAACAACTTATTAATATTGTGCCACAAAGTAACCTTCGTTAGAAGCATTTTTTATAACATCAAGATTCTTTTCCTGGCGCAAAAGATTTTAAATCGTATTAAAACACAGTATAGTGTGTTTGTATGTATGTGTCTATCTCTATACCTCTATATGCTATTTATTATGCAGTATGGAGCTGATTCAAAAGTTTTGACTGTTATACTCTAAACTAAATGTATCAGATTCAAATTTACATTGAAAGGGTAAAACTCTCTCTAGGCACTACATCTGTAACCCAAGATTATGATCTGCATGTCATCATACACACTGCTACAGAATCTGAGAGTCAAATTCACCTGTAATAAATCAACTAGTAGAACCTGAATTAATGGTGCTCATCACTAGCGAGGACTATTAACTCTAACAGGAATATGGTAGTGAAAAACCATATTCTCTGCTCTACTGGGTTATTTCTTGAAACACAGCAGGAGGTTCTGGGAACAGGCTATCCGTGCTGATAAAGAAAACTCTTAATGCTAAGAAAACCACCCTTTGGTATTTTGGTGCTGGAAACACACAACCTTTTCAGTGCCATTGGTACCCCTTGGCCTTTGTACAGTCTTAGGGGCTGAACTCCAAACAGTAATGGGTGGGGGCAAGACAAAAGCTAAATTGGATTTTGTGTACATTTAGTATAGTCAGGGATACTTAATAAATTCATCTTCTTGTTTTAATTTTCTAAATTATAATTTCGTAATAATTTTGGGAGATCACCATAGATAGCACCTAAGGATCTGGGATAATTTTGTTTCACTGTTTGCAAATAGATTTCAAGTTTTTATTTCACTGACTATTCATTTACTATGTGTTTTTCTGCATCCTGCTGAAACAAGTGGTCCTCTTATTAAATGTTAACAGCACATCTTTTATGATTCTTTTATCACTTTGAACAGCAAAGCAAGGGATAATAAACTAATTTTAAATAAGAAGACTGATTCTGTAGAGGTTCTGCTTCTTGTCTCATTTTAGAAACACAGGACTCATTAATCTGATCATTTTTATCTTGGTTTTACAGCAGGAGAGTTACATGAGGTCAAGCAGGCGGGCCCATGAATAGTCACCATTGTTATAGCATCCAATATGTGTTTCAAGGGTCAGATATAAACTTCCATGAATGTAAAATATATATTTTAATGTTACACTTTGGGAGATATAATAGCTAGTTAATTGAATAGTTTTAGATGAAACAATTAGAAGGAGGGGAAAATGAGAGAGGGAAAGAGAGAGAAAGAGAGATTTCAGTTGTTTGGCTACAGTTTGGGAAATGTTCTGTATGGGTGTAATACTCACATACAGATGGAGTTACAGAAAACAGTGTATAGATAAGCAAGCATCATTTTTCCTCCAGAAAAATAGTGTGCTAGCTTCCAAATAACAGATGATGTAATTCTCTTTTGTCTATGGAACTCAAAGTAAGCACATCTTCCTTAAATGGTGTGTGTGAGCTTTTTATATTCAAACATAGGGAAGGCCATTTATTCATTTTTTTAAACATAACAAAACTCTGTCTCAGATACACAGAAGAAATAAGCCTACTTTTACCTCAACAGAGTCAGATGCTTTAGGCAATCATACATGGAAAATAAAAATGTATGTATTTATGAAGCTCTTAGTACTTTAAAAGACAGCCACTGGAAGGGCAGTCAGCAAAACTGAAATAGATGGAGGAAAGATTTATTGAAACACTGGGTCTGTCTGTGTGTGTTCCCATATTCACCCAGAGGAACTTAGAAGTAAATTCAATGAGTTCATTGAGGCTTACTTCCAAGTAAATAGGCCTAGAGTTCCAGTTTTAAAGATCTTATAGGAAAGACTAGGTTTAATTATGGTGAAGATGTATTGGTGCATACTGATTGTATTTAAAAGGAGGTTTTCTGTTTAATGATTATCCAATTTTCTAAACAATGTTGAACTGTTCTGAACTTATTCTTGTACGGTGCAGCTATAACTTAAATTATACATTACTACCAGTATCTTGTTTAGTACCAGAGATCTGATCACAGCTTTAAAACAAACAAACATTGTTTCTTGTTATGAGAAATGACTCAGTTACCCCAACCCATGTTACATATCAAACTGATTTGCATTTTAAAAGGACTTAATCACAGTTCACACAAATCAAGTTCCATAAGTTGAAATGCTTCTGCAGGTGGAGAGGCACAGCTGCACTGCTTTACCTCAATATCCAATTACTGTAGAAGGAAAAAGAATCCCACACATTCTGCCATGTACTGAATAAAATGTGCATCCTAAAATAAATCATGAAAAAATTTTAGTCTACTCCACAGTATAGCAGGTAGTGTAGGATCTACTTGTCAGTTTAACCAAAGCACAACTGGTTTACTCACTGTGTCACTGGCTTCCATATTTCTAGTTTGCACTTAATAGGATGATAAACAACTTCAGAAATTTTGGATTATAGCTCTTATATCATGTTAAGGTGGCCATGTTGACTGTGCCTGATAGGGAAGTGAGATCCAAAAACCTGGAGGTCTCAGATTGCTTATCTATACCTAGGAAATAGGAAAGGACCTTAGAAAAGGGACCCTACACAATTCTGCCAAAACAAAAAACACAAAACACCTTTCCCCCTTCCTTTTCTTTCTTTCCTCCAACTCAGCTTACTTTTGTCTTGGTTCAGAAACATTTGTCACTTCTCAAAATTTCAGTCTTTCTTCATTCCCCTTCCTTAACATGAAATCCAAATACTTTTGCAGCTTCTCCTTTCTACCCCTTACTTACCAAATGCAGGATCAATTTTATTAAATTAATCCCATCTGCTCAGCCAAAGGAAATCTGACAGAGAGACATGAGTTTATTAATCACCATGTAGTTTTATATATTAAGAATGATTGTGGGATAGTTACCAGAATCTTTTTTTTCCACTCACCGTAGCCTTGGGGGAAAAAGTGAATAAGTGCAAAAGGTGCCAGAACAGAAAACATAGAAGTGTTGGATGCTTATATAAATATAAATTGAACTCAGGGAATACTCTCTATTCTTGTCTGTACATCTAATTGATTTCACTCTAACATCACCTGCTTTTCAGTACCTTTTAACATTAATTGTACTGGATGATAACATCTAATTTTCTATGAGAACTGAGATAAAAAATTCATCTACAATATGCTATAATTTGGCATCCCCATTAGAGGATATTGTGGAAATAAGTGTGTGTGTATGTGTGAATACCAGAGGTGGTATTCAGCAGGTTCTGACCAGTTCTGGAGAACCGGTAGCAGAAATTTTGAGTAGTCCAGAGAACCGGCAAATACTATCTCTGACTGGAGATTTTATAGTATCCTTCCCCTGCCATGCCCACCAAGCCACGCCCATAGAACCGGTAGTAAAAAAATTTGAATCCCACCACTGATATATATGCATGTACTTAAAAAAACCAAATGTCTAATACTAACTTGAATGTGCTAGAGAGAGAAAAAGTTCTAAACTATTTATTAAAAAATGTTCTATGTGCTTATTTTAAATATACTGCTTTTCCTCCTTAGAGAAAAAAATGAAATTTTTTTCTGGTTGTGTGCACAACCAGAATTGCTTTTGGCAAGTATAACATTGTGAATGAGAGAACAAGCATGCTGATAAAGCTTACATGTGCTGACTTTTTTTTGGTTCCTCTTCATGCAAGGAGGTATTTGAATGAAACAACTTTTGCATAGGGAAGGTTCAAAAGTTCTCATACTACAGGAAGTGTAGCAGCTCTTGGTGTTTTTCTTACAAATTCCAGTGGCCTTTTGAGTCAAAACCTATACTCAAGAGGAGAAACATAAATGTGAATCTCTTGTGTTATAGCTAACAAACTGATTCTTCTTCTGTATCTGAAATTCTGTCAGATTAATAGTACTGTAAAAGTGATTCAAGGCTGTCCCCCAACTCATGCCATTCATCATTTAAAACCTAGCAAATCTTCAGTGCTTCTTCAGATGAGTCATGAACATCTACCACGTAGTAGAAGACAATGAGGAATCTCTTTCTCCACATATTTCATGACTGTCCCATGAAAGTTGGCTGCAGTTGACAAATTATTCTTCAGCAACCTATAATCTCGCTCTCAAACCCTGCCAGCACAATACAATAGAGGCTAAAAATAAATGGTTCCACACAGTTAAGAGCCACTTGTAAGTGAACAGAACTGATTGTGTTTACTTTGTTGTCAGAAAACCAGGACACTCTTGCTATCAATTAACCACTTGGGGTATGCAGAGCTCTAACAAGACAAGCTACCAGAGGCCTGAAATGCCAAGTTCTAACTTTCACTTCTTTACCGTCTTTTCATTTCTTGATCAAAGACTCATGTGAACTACACTAATTTGCTTAGAAATTAAACATAAAATGAGGAATGCAATTCAGCAACTCATCGGAGAACACTGTAGGCAGTTAATGATTAATTAGCATTATAATAGAAACAGGATAATTTTCATCGAAGAAGCTTGTTTTAAGTCTGTATTTGTTCAATGGCTAAAATCTTTAGAAAAGTGCCAAGTCTCTCATTACGAGTACTGTATTTCCACTGGGATTGGTGAAACTATTGTATGAAACATGTAGTCAAAGTCAGACCCAAAGAGATGCTTCAAAAGCAATTCCAAACTATGTTACCTTTGTCCCCTGGCCTTAGCAGGACTTAGAAAAAAGTCCTTCAATGCATACATCTAAAGCTCACAAAGCCAGGGAAAAAAGGCACGAGCTGCTGAAGCAATGCTTTTGAAATGACTCTGAAGTTCTATTTTGGAGGATAACTTTGGGTGCTGAAGGGAACAAAGCGCAAAGATTCTTCAGGTTTGGTTTCTAGGTGAAAGGTCAGAGGCTTAAGATGGGTCCTGAATTAGATGAATGGATTTTTAAGTGAATCATACATGAATGATATGGAAAACAGTACATTATGGTAAAAAAACCAACACTCAAATAATTGGGAAAGAACATAGCATTTTGATTGGTCTTTAACTTCCGTGATTCATAAAATGTCACATACCCATTAAGTAACTAATACCACAAGCTTTCATAAAACATCCACAAGGTTAAAATCAATAGTTCACTGTGTCTTGTGACCTGTCTGTACATTCACACGAATGAACTGACCCACCTGTCCAAAAAAACCTAGTATGAAAAGTGGAGATGACCACGCTGAAGATGTTGCACCATGTTTGTCACATTGCCACTCTTCTTTTTAGAAAAATAAGTTAAGAGGATCCCTGATTTGGCTTGTGTTTCTGTCTTTATCCTCTGATGAATCATTTAGCGCATCATACAAAGTTTATTAACTCAAGCCAGAATGTTTTAATATCTACTAAAATAGAGGAATTGCTTTGGAGTAATTACTTTCTAAAATTGGGGACTGGTTTGCAATATAAAAGTAAAAAAGATTATTCTGAATAGCAATAGCGCCTTTTTATGTACATTACTCTACTCCACAAATAGAACTGGGGTGGGGGGATGAGAAAATCCTAACAGTATCTTCAGAATATCCCAGCCTTCCTGAATTATAAATTACAAGTACAACGACATTATTTCATATGGGATTATGAAAATAGTATTATCTAATGGCTAATAATTTATTTCTTAAATTACTATAAGTATATTTTGTGTACCAGAGGCCCTCATAACACTATAGCCAAAATACAGAAGAATGTCACAGCAAATGACAAACTGTAACTGATATGTAAATAACTTAAACTAAGCTTCACATATCTTTTGAATGCAATACCACCCAATAAAAATACTTATTTCAATGCCAAAGCACAATGTTGCATTTAGTTCAGTGTTTTATTTCACTGAACTAAAAGAGAAAGATAGTAAGAGAGAATTATCTGAACTGTCAAACCTTACTCATCTGAGTTGCTTTTACATATGCAAGTAACAAGTCCTATCCTCATGAGTAGGAGGCTCAATGATTAATAACCAGTTCTTCTTTATTGCTGAAATATACAGGCACTTGGATGGGTTTAGGAACTGTTACTCAAGAGCAAGATTTCAACCTACTGTTTTAGTTTACTGCAAATGCTAATGGATCAAGGTTTCTTTTGCTAAGAGATTGTTTGGGGCAAGGACATTTCTATTATTCCATGGACTGTTGAACAAACAGCCATGGAACTGAATGAACAGTGTATTTATCACAGACAACAAATGCATTGTTAAACAGTGCTCACCTTGGAGCAGCAGCTGGCTTCCAGTACCTACAGAAAAGATATTGCCCATCAGCATTGACCAAGTGAGGAAGCTCCCGATATGGGATTTTCTGGGGAGTAGACCGAGGGGAATTTTCTTCTGGCATTCTGGCAGAGTGACCTGCAAAAACATGGAAAGAAATCAAGTAAGGCTTTTGAACAGAACAGGTGGAAGGACTGCTATTGGAAGAATCTGTTTAATAGAAGGAGAAGAGTTAACCCATAACTCAACCTGTTTTACTTTTCAAAGATACAGAAACCCAGGAAGCTGCTTTTCGGACTGAAGATTCACTATGTGAGGCAAAGAAGTGTGTGTGTGTGAGGGGGGGGGATTCTCAAGAGGTGGGAGAAAAAAAAACCTTACTATACAGGTTTCATACTGCGTTTAACCTCGCCCCCCTTTCTCCCTCCCAACTATGTTTATTTACCATCGTTAAAGGACAGCTTAGTTTTTTTAAAAAAAAAACAACCCTGCATTTCTTCTAAGCAGCAATGGACTGCAAATTGGGATGCTCCTGGACGGCTCCAAGAAGCCAGCTGCATAAAAGATTCATCATCTCTCTTTAAAAAAAAAAACATATCAAAAGATGAGCACGAGACACCCTGTAATGAGGTGACCGCCACTGTCTTGTTGCTATGATCCTTTCTGACATGGGGGGGGGGTTGAAACGCGGGAAATGTTTGGTTTTTTTTTCCCCAAATATGCCCACACGCACACACAAAGAATAGTCGTAACAAACCTGATTTCATCCTGTGCACGGTTTTGCATTCCAAAGAGAAGCCGGCATTATAAGTCAAATGCAGTCAGATAGAGCGCGCGTGCATGTTGACGGCGAACTGCAGAAGCGCCCTAACAGCCAGCACCCCTAGCGCCTAGAAGCAATCCTTCGGCGTTGCAAAAAAAGGCAGCAAAAGCTTCGCCGCTGCCAAGAGCAAGGCTCTGATCTCCACCAGCACCACCACCACCCCCTTCTTCCCCAAGCTCTTTGGGCTGCCGCCTCGGATCGCCTTTCGCTCTGCGTTTTCTTTCTCTCCCGAGCCGCCGTTTGAAGAGGAAACTATCAATGTAACCGCTTCTTGTTCATTTCATCACTCCCTTCCCTTCATCTCCAGCAAATCGGGTATGTGGGCTGGAAGAGGAAGGGGGGTGGGGGGGGGTTGCCTGTGATGAAAAGCTGAGAAAGCAACAGTCCGATTCCTAGCAGCGGCTTTCAGGCAAACACACGCAGAGAGACTTATCAAAGGCACCTTGAACGCACTAAGCAGAGAGGCAGCTGAACGGAAACTTCCCAGGCGGGGTTGGCTGCAGGTTGCTTTCAAACTAAATGCAAGTAGCAGAGGGATGAGCCGAACAGTAAGGGACGAGAGGAGGGATTTTCCCCCTCCCCCTGGAGAAATATCTGGGTATCCTTCCACTACCTTGTAGAAGGGGTTGCGCGAAAATATCCCGGGTTGAAATCCAAGAAGAACCGAGGTTTTATTTAAAAACAAACAAACAAAACACCAAGGCTGTACTTGGGGTTCAGGTCTGCGCGCCCCGCGCACAAAACGGTGCTCACGGGCTTTGAAAAGGAGCAGCCAAGCCAAAGCTCTGGCCGCCCGCGATCCGCGCAATCAAAGGGAAAAGCGAGCAGTGCCCAATGGAAGCGCACGCTGCCTGCTCTGGGCTGGGGCAATGGAGGCAAGCCTGGAGGAGGGAAGGGCTTGGTGACCAGGTGCTGGGAGGAGTTGCGCTTGCCGCCCGTTAGGGCTGGTGCTGCCAGGCGCCGAAGCACCCCTTCCTTCGTTGACACGCCTGTGAATGAGACCGGCTGAGGCCCTGGACGTTTTATTCTAAAGCGCAAGCAAATAATTTTTATTTTTTAAAAAATGCATATTTTCCTGTCAGGGAGGGCAGGCGCGCCGAAAGGGAGGAGGAGCGGCAGCGGGAGGCGCTCCCCAGCAACGCTCACTTGTGGCCGCGCTGACCTTTCTTGCACGCTAAACTCGCGGCTAGATGGTTTCCTTAGGTGCTGGGGCGGGTCTTTTTTTGGCCCTGGCAGCGAGGGCCCCGGTGCTGAGCTGGACGGGCGTTCGGGCAACAGCGTCGATGCGCGCCTCTGCCTCTGGAGGAGTTGAAGGAGCTCGGTGCGCGCTTCTGCTGCTGGTTCGTTCCCAGTTGGGAATGGATCCTGGGAAGCGAACAGCTGCCCTCCGTCCCAATTAAAGGCAGACTCCTTGTAGCTTCTCTGCCCAGGAGGAGAAGACCAGTGCTGAACCACTGGGTGGGAGGGGGGAACTTTACTTGTTCATTACTAAACATTTTCTTTCAAATTTTTATCCTGCTTTTTTCATATACAATTGGTCAACATGCCAATACAGCTAAGTCCTTGATTCACAACAATTCGTTTAGTGACTGAAATTACAACAGCACTGAAAACACTTAAAAGTGTTGCAGGGACCCATGGTCAAGTGATCAAAATTTGGATGCTTGGCAAACTGATTTATATTTTTGATCATTTGCAATGTCCCAGGGTCATGTGATCACCTTTTGCGACTTTCTGACCGGCAAAATCAATGCGGAAGCCAGATTCGCTTAACAACTGTGCCAAGAAAGGTCATAAAATGGGGCAACACTCACTGAACATCTATCTGTCTTGCTTAGCAACAGAAAATTTTGGGTCAATTGTTGGTTGTAAGTCCAGGGCTACCTGTACTCTTTCCTCCTCGTACGAAGTTGAGTTGGGCTGAAAATAAATATTATTTTGCTGGCAATTTATAGAATATCTGACCTACCCCTCATCCCTATGGAAATATTTTTCCCCAACAAGATAGGTAATAAAGGCCCCAGCGCCCATTGTGTGACACTATAAATTGCTAGTGCAGAAGAGAGATCATAACATTTAAGAGTGAGTGGAGTTTTGCATTTAATTAAGATTCAGAGTTTGAGAATGTGAAGGCCCTCTTTGTTTCAGGACATGAACATCTCTGAAATAAGAATTTCTGGAAAATTAGGTAAAATTATGTGAAACTTTTATTTCACAAAAATTGAGAAGATCTTCATGTCATGAAAAATGTTTACAAAGGCAGTGTATGTGTACAATTGATAACACAATTGAAGTTTTATCATAGAATGTGTATTCAGTTCTGGACATTACTTGGCAACCAAAATGGTAAAAGAACTTAAGATCCCTTTAAGAAAAGGTAGCACAGATAGAAGATATTTCACTTCTTTAAAAAGGCAAATAAATTGGAATATAATAAAAAGGTATAAAATTATGCATAGTTTTAAAAAAGCAGATAGGGAATCTTTCACCCATAATTGTGTAACCAGGCTCAGCTATTAAGCTGAGGTGGAACAATTCACTAATAAGCAATTCACTCAAGTGAATTCTCTATGACAGTATATGACGTTATAATGGCAATGAACCTGTTTAGCCTTCTGGGAAGATTAAACAAATTTATAAGAGAATAAGTCTATTGACACCAGCCATGTAAGTTGTTTGGATTTTCAGTCTCAGAGGCAGCAGGCCTCTCAATATGGGTTTGAGGAACATAAGGTAGATTTTTCTAACCTCATCCTTTTTGAAGGTTTCCCACTGACATCTCGTTAATGCAGGATATTGTTTCTAATACATACTGTACTTAATATTCAGCACAACTCACTATTAAATACAAGGTATATCCAATTGGATTGTGTATCACAGAATGTGCTGATTATGCCCAGCAAAAAATAAATAATGATCCAGTAACAGTTTTACATGTTTGAAATAACTCAAAAATCAATAATTAAATTTGATCATCATGCAGTTAAGGAGGTGGTAGGGCAGAGCTGTCAAACTCCTGGCATACGGACCGGATGCATCACATGCCCATGCCCGGTTTAGCAAAGAAGAAAAAAGTCCTGGTATGTTATGTGACAGCTGTGAATTTGACACCCCTGTGGTAGGGGGTACTATAACACTTTACATGGGGCTGCTTTTGGCTAGTCCAAAGTTCTGTTAGGGAGATTCACTACTGAGACAACTCTGGCAGTCAAAAATAAAACTTATCTTAAAGTCATTGTGTTGATTATCATTAGGCTTCTGCGGCCAGTTCAAAGAGCTGTTTTTAACCTTTTCAGTCCTACATGTCGCAGCACCAAGTTATATCATGCAACACTTTGCTGTAATCAGAAGGCTTATTGATCTTGGAAATTTTAATCTTCCCCTGACTGATTTTGAGCTGGGGGGGGCAGCTCCAGAGTTCACCACTATAATTATGGACCTGACCCTAACAATTGGGAGAACATACATAGTAGATGTCACATCAACCGTAATCTCTGGGCAGGGATGGGGAGAGACTAATGCCATCTGGAAAACTTTTGGGTTTTCAGAGGCATGCTCCAATATAATATGGTGTAAAGACTTTTTTATAAAGGTAGATTCTGGGATTGCTTCTGTCCGTCCACCTTGACTGTTGGTCACCTTCTTTTCCCTTCCACCTTTCCCTGTGCCTTCTCCAGAGAGCTAGGTCTTTCTATAATGTGTCTGAAATAGAATAGTTTAAGCCTAATCATTTGTGCCTTAAATGAGAACTGTGGATTGATTTGTTCAATCATCCATTTATTTGTTTTATTGGCTGTCTACAGCATTCTCAGGAGTCTTCCAATACCAAAGTTCAAAAGCATCATTACTCTTTCTGTCTTGCTCCTTCAAAGACGGAATGGGTAGACTTTATGGACTTTACTTCTATAGAATGTCATAGGAAATATTACCATTCCTGGTACTGCTCTAATCTTTGTAGTCATAGTCACATCATGACATCTGAATATCTTTTCCAAGACTTTCATGGATGCTTTATGAAGTGCCAATCTGCAGCATATTTCTTGATTGCTTGTTCCTTTATTGCTAATGGCTGGTCCTAAACGGCAGAAGCTATTTACTTCTTCACTATCTTCATCATTAATTCTAAGGCTGATTGTACCTGTTATCGCTAGTTTGTCTTAATACAGTATTTAATACAGTATTTAATTTTAGTTCCATTTTTTTAAAGCATTCTTTGATCTTTATCTCAAGAGCTTGTGGGTGTTTTACATTTTTTTACCATCAGGGTAAAGTCATCAGTATAGCACAGGTTCCATTAGTTTTAAAATCATGTTCATTTTCCAAGACAGCTTGCCTTTAATATATATTAAGCATGTAGGCTGAATACATGAGCAGACTATATACAGCTTTGCCTAACTTCTTTTTTAATCTGGAGCCTGTTGTTTTGACGTATTATGTCTGTACCATATACAGCTACCTGACTTGTATATAGGTTTCACACGAGGACATGGACCTCTCTCTGCGCTTGGATCTTAGATCAGAGAACTTGGTTTTCAGAGGAACTCTTGAGAGATGAAACAGCAGAAGAGTTTCATAGAGTGATGTTGTAGAAAGGAAAATAGCATGACAATCAAAGCCACAAAATGTAATTATTGTGCTGCTCTTATTGCATTTACAGATTGCCATCCAGCAGCCTTGTTAAGAGTTCCTACCTCTGACTCCAAGAAGTTTATCTGATCTTCTGATCCCTCTTAGAGTCCAAAAAAAAAAAAAAACATTTACAGGCTGACTAGGACTATTTGAGGCACCTATCAAATATATTTGCTTGTGGGTGGGGGAGGGAGAGTCCTTGTTGCAGAACCCTGTGTTCTGCAGTGCATACTTGATGGCTGGACATGTTGATCACCTGATTCTGAGTTTGAGGAGTTTGGTTCACAATTCAGTTTTTCTTTTTCTAGAATGTCTCTGAGAAGTGCTCATGAGGGTAGTGGCTAGTCTCTCCATGTATTCTGGTGTGATGGTTTGCTCCAGCTGTTCCTTGAGATTTGCTATGTCGTGCCAATATTTGTTTAATCTGAGCTGTGCATTTGTTATTATGAGCTGTATCATTTTTCACCCACTTTTTGGGGCTATTTTCCATCCAGCTGTGCAGTTAATGGGAGGTTTATATCTGACACTGGCAGATAGGGCATGCTGCTGTAGGCATTCATGCAGAAAGAAAAGTTGTTCCTTGGTAGAAGTGTGCCTGCAGGTAATTTTTTCTCATTTGTGTGCCTTCTGAAGCATTTGATGGGGTACCTATAAAGGAGAATATTTGTAGCTCAGGGTTGAAATGAAGGGCCCTTGGGGTTCTCTGAGCTTGGTTGTTTTCTTGCAGATGTTTCATTACCCAAACTAGGTAACCTCATCAGTGCTAGTACTAGTGATAAATTGGATTTGCTTTGGCTGAATTCCTGTTACACAAGTCCCATTGAATTGGCTGAGTTACAGTCTAGTGTAATTATTTGATGATACTTTGAGCCTGTTATTCCTAAGGAAGTGGACAGATCCTTGAAGCCAAGGTTTGTGCAAATGGTGTGGAGTTCCTTGAATGAAGTGTGAGGCAGTGGTCTATCTTTTCATAAGGTAGCCATTGATGAACCTACTATGTTGGAAAATATAGGTCCAGTTTTTCATTTCTATGGAAGTTTATTGTAAAAGTGGCTAGGTTGCAGCTTTAAAGACCGTGTAGGAAATTGATTATTTGGGTGCATTATTGTTGCTATATTAGTGAGACAACATTGATTGCATTACTGAAAAACCTCTGGCAGGACCAGAAAGGGGGTGATATGTTTATCTGTTCTTCCTTGATCTTTAAATGACATTCAATACCAGAGAGAGAGGGAGAAAGATATTTATATAAAATGAGAAAAAACATTCAAAAAAGAAAGCAAACAACTGAAAAACCTATTGGGACTCTTGGATGAACTGTACTGAAATTATAATACAGAAACATTACCCCCAAGCCTGGTCAATCTAAATAGTTAAAAAAAATTTAAAAGATTACTATTACTTTAATTCAGATGAACCTGCAACAATTAACTTCTTGAGAGCACAAGAATTCAACAGGTCATTTCACCCCGAAGAATTTGATTGATTTTCAGAACATTTTCCACATCTGTTACAAAGTTTTATTGGAATTTTCAAGGTAAATAATTCTTCTTTCGTATTATTTTCGGTTACCATTCTTAGTTCTAAAATATCAAATATTTATGCAAATCTTTAAAACATTAATTCAAATTTTCCAATAAACATTTTATCTGCATACATCCAACACAGTTGTAAAACACAGGAATAAGCTTTTAGTGTGATAAGGAGCCAGGGTTTTTTTTCCTTTTCCTTTTAAATTTTCTGTATTCTCTTTTGGATTGTGTACTCTATTGACAGCTGGTATATGACTTTAAATAAACCAATACCAGCAAGAGGTTTTTCTTGTTTTCTCTGCTTTCATAAATTAGGACCCATAAGGTACCACTGAATAGTAATTTAGACAAACAAATTTTCTTTTACCAATTAGTAAATAGAACAGTGAAAAGCTATGTTTGGGTTTATATGTCTTTTTAAAGGGGAGAAGTAATAGAAAGCAACTCTGACTTTCTGTCAAATTATAGTGCATTGCTTATATTCATCAGAAGTAGAAACATGCTGCCTTAATACAACCAGTATTATCATATGGTTAATACGATATTCAGGTATCTGAAGAGTAGATTGACAACTCATACGAGCCATTGCTACAAAGACCCTTGATCTTATGGTTAAGGCGCTGGACTTGAAACTAGGAAAGTGACTTCTGGTCTTTGCTTAGGCATCAAATCTGGCTGGGTACCTTTGGGCCAGCCACACATTCTCAGCTCAACCCACCTCACAGGATGTTTTTTGTTTACGTATGCCCCCTTGAACTATAAGAAATAACAGTGGGGTATAAATTGAACACATAGCTTCAATAATAGGAGTACATGAGTTGTCTCTAAAATATAAATGCTTTATAATGAGTATAATGATTTAGAAGAAAATTAAGAAAAGTGTTTTAAACTTTTTTTATACTACTGTTAACCATGATATCAAGCTAGGTATCAAAGCAGGGTAATACCTTCAGGAACACCAACATAGAAATTACCAAAAGAGTGAATAAGTTAAATCAGAAATATTATAATAAATATTAAAATATCTGGATGAAAATATTTTTGCTGGCATAGAAATGATAGACAACAAGAGCATGACCTATTTCTTTTGGGAAGCAAGAAAGCTCTTTAGGTGATTTGTGAATCAAATGGAGAAAATCCTTGACAATATTTCTAAGGAATAACTAGAAAATAAAAATGCCTTTAGATGTTTGAAGCCAAGTTTCAGTTGCTTTAAAAATAAAAGTCAGACCTGTTTAATTTCTAAAAAAATCCTGACAGCTGAATTTCTTACCACTTTGTGGTTGAAATGTAGGAAAACTCTACAGTAAGCTCTTAAATAGGCGTATTGGAGTTAAAAATAAAATCCCAAAATTTCTTTGCCTATATGTATGTTACAGTTCTACTAATATCAGCCTTTTCAAACAGGTTAGCTTGGCCCCTGTCCACAAATAGGTTGCTCTTTACTGATTTAATTGATTAAAGCACCTCATGCTACCACTTGAGCCTCTTTGAATCATGATAGAGCTAGAAAAAGCAGCAAGCTCTGAATCTGCCCTGTGTGAGAATATGCAAAATTGCCAGAAGAGTTTGAACATGATGCTATTCCCATAGGGGGAGGAAATCTACCTATTTCTCAGCAAAGCAGCTCCATTTTGCCAAGGCTCAAATATAAATTTATTCAGTCTTCTCAATCAATTGTTGCTCTTTTTCATCTGATTCTGTCAGAACATTCTACCAAAAACAATTTTATGGCATTTTTTATGAGAATGCAGAAAGCAGAAATAACATGCTGTCACTCCTACTGTGAACTCATTTCCTCAGAAAATCTTCCAAAGTTACAGCACTGGTCTTTCAAGCCAGAATTATGTAAGTATATTTTGATTTAGAAACTTCTGGAGCACATAACTGCTTGGTGAAAGCTGTTTAGTGCATTTGAAAGCTGAAATGATCCATGAGAGAGCAATTATAAAGGTACATGCCTGGATTAAATATAAGGGCACATTCGTGTGTTTCAAACTGGTCCCCTGTTGCATCCTAAAAACTTAAGTATGTTTTTTAAGAGTACTTTTTCTACAACATACTGAAGAAATGTAAGCGCAAACTTTTCCATTTTTGTCATAATATAATCTTTAGTTTTGTTTTCAGATGCCTATCAAAATCTAGCAACCTCTGATACCTTAAGAACTAAGTAAAATAGATAAAGAAGTTGAAAAACGAAGCACTGTATTCTGGTAGATTGCAAACAAAGAACAAAGAGAGGAAATGAAAACAGTGTTAGCAACTGTACAATAAATGCAGAAAGTACTCCCAACTTAATAAATAATCTAAAACAGATTTTTACCTTTTACAGTAGTTCACATATAAGAATTTTTAAATTTACAAATAAATTGTTAAAAGTAGAATTATGTGATTTCATATATTGTAAAATCTTCCAAATGCATAAATAGACAGGAAATAGAAAATTGTCTTCAAAGTGAAGAACATTGAAGCAATTTTGTATAGGAGCCTACATGCCTGTGTGCACATGCTAATTTTTCATGCAGACAGAAAATGCTAGGGATTGTGATTGCGTAATATATAAATTTGAAAAATAAGTTAAAAACTAAAATTAAAGTTGAAATGCTGTGTATAATTCTGGCCACTACACCACCAAATGGTCATTATAAAACTGAAAAAGGTGCCAAAAAACCCCAAGGGGAATGGAGAAACAGTCTGACAATGTAATGGGATAAGGCAGAAGTATATAAAATTATGCATAATGTGGATAAAGTAAATAGAAAGCTTTGCCCTATTTTACAATACTAGAACTCATAGTTAAATGATTGTATTACGGTATCATTAAATGTAATTCAAAATTTCTATAATTTTGTAGTGTTCAATTGGATAGCAGCTGACTATTGACTACATGTCCTTTTGAGTTTCCATTAGCATCTGGAATATTCAAGCATATACTTAATATTTGTTGGGCAAACATTTTAAAAAATAATGTAAGCATTGAATATATCATGTAAGTATCATTGTGCTACAAATGTTTAAAAAAAATAAGAGTTTTATTTTGAGTTTGAACAATGGAAGCAAAAGATGTTTTATATAAAATCGTACATTTTAGAATAAATGTAGTATTTGTAATGCAAGAATACAAGTATAAGATTAGATTTATTATAAATCTCATGATCTCAATAGATCATGATTAAAATATGTTGCACTAATATTCTCCTGCATTTCCCTGTTTTCCACTCAATATGTTATATGTTATGGCTATCCAAATAACAATATTCAAATTTTTTGCATCTTTCCCCACCTTACATAACCCTCTTACTCTTCTTAAGAATCTTTGGTATGCAAGGAATGTAAAAATTAGATTCTGTGTATTTTTGATTAACTCTCTTGTAGATACAACTTTTATTCTTTGGCTTAAATGTAGGTGAAATAAATAAGAAGCAAATGACTGACAGTCTGCTATTCATTCTGATTTACATTCTGAAACAAAAAGACCACCTGAGGAAGAAGTGAGTGATCTCAACCGTGCAAGGTCAAGTCAAAACATAGATATTCAGGTCAGCCATAATTGCATACTCAGAATTCCAAACAACTATGTGCCAAGAACAAAAGACATGTTCTTTCAATTATGGACTTTGTAGAATTTCAATGCTAAAAAAAGAAATAACATTTTCAATTCAGAAATTGTATGTTTGCATATAATATGTTTAATTGAGTGATATGTTCCTCTTAATTTACCATGCACAGAAATTTGGTTTCCTAGTAAAGAATTAATTACAATACAAATGCCTCCTAATATGCATTTGACTTGCCATTCTTGTTAAAGTTATACTACGTGTGTGTGTGTGTGTGTAGGTCTTGGCGTGTTCGGGCCTTTTCCCGTGTAAGATTGAGAGTATCTTGGCATCATTTCAACGAGATCTCACTCGCCATCTTCAGACTGGTGCTTTCGGCTTCGTGCTTGTGCGAGCAAAACGTGATCTTAGCTGCTGTCTCCCTATATATACTGGTGGGGCAAGGCTTTGCTTGCATAAGCATGAAGCCAAAAGCACCAGCCTGAAGATGGCAAGTGAGACCTCGTCGAAACGTCGCCAAGATACTCTCAATCTGACATGGGAAATGACCCAAACACACCAAGACCTGCTTATATATATATTGTACAAATAGAAACAACAATAAAATATAGCCACATTGGTCTGTAATGATGCATAAGAGAGCTGCACTTCTTGTGTTTCTTGGTCCTACATTACGTGAAAGATACAATATTTTCACAGGATTTCCCAAAAAGTCATGAATTGCCTATTATTTAATCCTCTCTGAAAATCTTTATATTACTTTCTACTATAATATACTTTCAGTTCTGCAAATACTGTTTAGTGATACATTTATTTTGAAAATGGGAATTGGCATCCAAAACTAGGGACAATAGAACAAATATCTGTCTTCTATCATCCTTTGTAAACTCTAACATAACAACAGCAAATAGGCTTGTAGTAATATTAGCAGCAATTAATTTCAGTCAAAAATCAGATTACACATAGACTTCTAATATACATATTCTCCAGTCTGATCCTAATCTATTGGTTGAATGAAATATTTTTTATCAGATATTCTAACGTCTTACTTTTTTCTTTAAAAAATAGTCTTAAGTAGCATAGGGGAAAGATGCCATTTTCGTGTTCTAAGTTCATTGCTGTGGCTCATGTTATTCTCACTGAAGAAAAAAATAGTTTGGGCTTGAGAATTCATAAAATATAAAATATATTCAAAACAAAGTAAAGATTATAAATCTATCAGATACTATCTCACAAGGTACTATGAAAACTAAATGAATGAAGTAAACTACATAATCCACCCTATGCTCACTGCAGGACTGATGGGATAATACAAAAATAAAATAAAACACTCATTGTTTTCTCATTTTAATGATTGTGACTACTGTTTTAGATACAAATATTCAAAAGGAAATTTCTACAGGTTTAGGATTCCAATAGCATTGAAACCTTTTACATATTTAGGCATTATTATAACTAAAGTATTAATAAAATCTTACAAATAATTGTGTACTAACTTGGAAGAAATTAAATATGGAAATGAAGAAACTGGGCTTCAAAACATTTCAATATCTTAGGGCAACTTGTGGTTAAAATGAACGTTTTTGCATGGCTTCATTTTTAATTTCAATGCCTCCTAGTAATAATTTCAGATCAGGCTTTAAACATTGGCAAAGAAAAATAGAAAGCTTCTGTTTCCAGGCACAAAAACTGATAGTAAATAAAAGGATTTTATATAGACCTCAGAAACAGGAAGCTGGGGCATGCTCAATTTGTTAATATATTATCAAGCAGCAGAGTTAGGATATATGATTCCATTTATTATGGAACAGGATTCTAAACAATGGATTCATATTTAAACTTGTTAGATCCAGATAAGTTTATAAAATCAATGGTTTTTTTACACCCAAAATATTTTTTCTAGAATAAAACAGATTGAATTTTTTTTACCTGATCAACTAGTCAAACTAACCTAATTCTTTTAATATAGATAGTCTTCAAGTTCATTTAATAACCGTTCCAAGTTATAACAACACTGAAAAAAGTGACTTATGACCATTTTGATCAAAGTTTGGAAGCTTGGCAACTGACTCGTATTTATGATGGTTGCAGTATCCTAGGGTCATGATCACCTTTTGTGACTTTCTGAGAAACAAAGTCAATATGAAAGTAGATTTACTTAACAACCATGTTACTAACATAACAATTGTAGCAGGAAAGATCGTAAAATGGGGCAAAATTCACTTAATAAATGTCTCACTTAGCAACCAAAACTTTGGGCTCAATTGTAGTCATAAGTTGAGGACTACCTGTAACATGTATTAGGATAATTATAATGGTTTGGCTAAAATAAAACCTTTTTACAGTTATAATTTTTATAGACTAAAATATTTTTCTAGCAATAGGGAATCTTTCAATAAAAATCAGATTGAGCAATGAATTGGTGATGTTACCTTGATTTTACTGGAATCAATTTAAATATCTTTTGGGCAATAAAAATATTAGAGATTCAGCAACATGACCCAATATCAATTTCAAAACTTAATAGTTCATTATTTAAAACAGCAAAAAAGAACAATTTCAAAAATGTATAGGTTATTCTTGAAATCACAAATAGGGGATCCACCGTGTAGTTTAAGCAAAGCTTGCGTAACTGATATTGGTAACCCCATACAGGAGACAAATTGGCAGAAGTTATGGAAACTGGGTGAGTTCACTTCAGCTTAAGTACAAGTGCAAGAAATGCAGTTTAAAAGATTATGTATTGCTGGTATTTGACTCCTGTTAGGGAAAATTGTTTTTCCAAATGTTGGAGAAATTGCAAAAAAAAAAAGACTTAGTTTTTCATTTGTCATGGTTATGCCTTTTGGCATAAATTTTTTTGGGAAGATAAGTATCATTTCTAATAAAAGAATTGAATACTCCCCAGAGTTAGGCTTACTGCATTTATTTACAGGACCAAATTGTAAGCTTAAAAGTAAGAAACTTATTTAATTTTAGCTGTCAAAATACTAATTCTGCAACATTGGAAAACTAGATAACACACCAACTGAGTTGTGGATAAAAAAATCATCTTCAATTACTACATTAAAAAAATTTCAAAGTTAAATTAATGTGACATCAGAGGCAGAATTGCAATGTTATTAAAATTCTGGATGGATTTTATATTTATCTCAATGGACTATAATCTGCTAATTTATAAGTATATAATTTTCATATATATAGTACCTGTCTCTATTACTGAGCAATAGATTTTCTGGATACTTTCCATATTTTATTCTGTTTGTTTTCTCTTGGATGTATCTTTGATTTATGTAAATGTAATTATCTGATTTGTTTTGTTAAAACTAATAAAAAAGTCAAAGATTATTGTGACTATGAATGTGAAAAGCCATTTATCCTAAATGGAATGAATATCCAGAAAAGAAAGGGGGAAAAGTATGTAAACCTTTATGTATCAAGTTCATCTGCTGCTGATTAATACATAAAAGGTCCTGCCTTATTATGAGCAAAATGAGTATAAAGAGAAATTCAGCTAAGTATCTTAGACCATATTTAAAAGTACATAGAAAGCAAGTGGGAAAGCACTCATAATGGGTGTTGTGTGAGTGTGTTAGCAGTTTCAGTACTCTGTGGAATTGAGATGAATTTACCACACACTTTGTCTTCCAGCTCCAAACGCTTTCATATAAACAACACATCCTTAATCTCACTATATTTGTACAACTGCAGTGAATTAAATTTGAATGTGATGATCAAAGTCAGAGGGAGGGAATTCTTTTATTCAACTGAAAACGACCACTTATTTAATTTTTTTTTTTGGGGGGGGGGGAGGATATTGGGAAAGCAGTGGGAATAAGGGATAGACTGAGGATCTTGCAAGGGAAGAGACAATGCTCCTCGGTTTGCTTTAATAGCAGGGGGATTATTCCATTTTGACATTCATGGATAAATAGACTAGGCAAGATCCTTCTGTAGTTCACTGAAGCAGCCTGTTTAATTGCAAAGAGATAATTTGATTTCTGAAGTGGGTTTAATCAGATGTATGTGGCAAGCCATTTGCAATTTTGCGGAATAGGCTCTTGAAGATCTGCTTCACTGATCATAACAGCAGCAATGAGAAAAGAAGCAGCACCAGCAGCAATATTATCAAATATGGAAAACCAGCAACAATATTATCAAATATCAAGTCAGAATGACAACTGGCAGTCTAACGTCCCCCACCCCAGAAAATTACAGGAAGGCAAGTACCCACCCGCATACACACATAGGCAGATACAGACTGAGGGAAGCTGCCTTGGGTCCATTAGTCCCACTAGCCTCAACTCCCAGTGTTTCCATCCCCTTCTTGGGAACTGAAAATTGTCCACTTAAGACAGTACTTCTGATAGAAGGTGATATCCAAAAGCAGTGAGATGCCCTATTGTCACATTTGCTCTTAGGTGATAAATACTTATATTGTCAGCATTCACTCTATACATATGTGTGGAATTAAGGCCTATGAGCTGTTCTTGTAAAAAAAACCAGGTTTCCCTTTGACCTTAGTTTTCCCATCAATCAACACAGACGAATAAATACATATTCAACAAAACTTCACTGAACTGGAAAATGGTAAGGAGACAGCCAAGATTCTTTAGAAAGATCTGTTCATTTCCATTTTCAGCAGATTGGCCAGTAGTGGTAACAAACCTGGCAGCGACTGAAAAATGGAATGAGTGACAGGATCAACTTCAGCAGTCATCCATCCTGTTTGAAATATAGTTCAGAACCCTTTCAAAACTGGGTAAATATATTGTTACAAATTTTGTAACTGAAGTAGAAGTGCACACGCACATAGACAGTCACCCAAATGTATTTATATTGTATGTTTCATTTTTCTACCTATTAATATCAAACAATATTTAATATTTAATCTACTTTTAGATCTGGGGTTATTTATATATCTTTGACTGGCATTAACAAGTAATATGAGAAATCATTTATTCCAGTAAAGACATTTCTATCAAATATTAGCTTAGCTTGTTTAGCTCAAATGAGTGGGAATGTGATCTTGTCCAGTTCCAACCAATTTTAATTAGACTTCTGCAAAGAAAGCTAAAGTAACAATTTTGAGGATTTTTCAATACAATCTTCCCCAACCTGATGGTAAGTGATACTGTCTTGGATTATTTTTCTATGGTTTGTTCATGGCATTCTTTCCCATTCAAAATATACTACAGTTGATGTAGTATACAGGGAAACCCTGCCACTACTAAGGTTTGAGCACCAGAGGGCAGAATAATAATTTCACCTTGCCAAGGGTATCAATCATCTACATCTTCAAGAGTTTGTTTTTATACACCTCCCTTGTGTTTTTCCTTGCATTTCCTTTCCCATCAAAGGCCTTTAAACTGATTTGCAGAAGCTTCCTGGTTGAGACAGTAAGCACCTCCACCCTGTTCCTATTGCAGGGAAAGGGAGAGACCGGGAGAAGAGGGCAGGATTAACCGGAAGTGCGTGGAAGTGAGATCTTAATCTCTTCATTGTGAATACAAAAACATAATAGATCTGTTCTTCGATGGCAATTCCCTCGCTACTGTGAACTGACCTTGTGAATACTGAGGCTCTGTCAGTCATTTCATTAGCAGCAAAATGTTCTGCAACCCACTTACAATTTCATTAAAGGAGCAGCTGATGACCACTTTCAGCAGTGTAATTTTGTTGATCTATCACCCAACATTGTACTTCAGCTCTAAGTCATAATTCTTATTTGAAGGCTCATCACCAATTTGTCAGGCCAAGGGCTCAATTGCTTATATTTCACAGCCATCTTGTTCTGATTCTCCTAAACATGCTCTGTTACAACACTGGGACCCACACATTGATAAAATCGCAATGTGTAAACTAGCTGTTTCATGAAATGCTTATGGGGGGCTGCATCTTCTTCATTAAGGTGGGGTCAGCAACCTTTTAGGCAATTGATTTTTTAAAAAATATCAAAACTGCAAATTTTTGGCTCGGTTTGTCTGATGGGTATCTTCACTCTCAGTCTCTTCTGATGTCACCACCACCACCATCATTTTAGCCATTGTCTATCCACTGCAGGATAAAGACCTCTTCCGCACATTTCCAATCCATACAGTTCTTTTGCCAATTGGGCCTGCTGCAGTACTTGCTGATGTTGTTGAGCTATCTTTTTTTTTGGTCTCAGACTTTCATGATAATGGCAATCTCTAGACATTTTTTTAAAATGGAGTAATTATGAGCCTGTGGATATTCTCAGTCATCCAGGTCATGGTTGTCCCAAAAGCACTTTTTCAGGAGGCAACTGGGCTTTCTTGTTTTTCTTTTGAAAACATTTCATTTCTCATCCAAGAACCTGTCAGAGCTGAAGAAGCTTCCTGGATGAAAAGTGAAACGTCTTCAAAAGAAAAAACAAGGAAGTCCAGTTGCCTCCTGAAAAGAGCACCTTTGGGTAATTATGAGGTTTTGCCATTATGGAGGTGTCTTGTGATTATAATATGGGTCAAATGTGTACCACGTTACCAACTACAGTTCTGTGGAAACAGTCTGCATTTCCTCAGTCTATCTCAATTTACCTGTTGTTAGTAGATTGTTAGCAGAGACTGAAAATCTTAAGAAAATGGTTACATAAAATAGTTGCACAGGGAGAAAGCAGGCACTTCTGACTTAAGAAGCTGTAGTTACTCTGGCAGATTATCATCCTAGAACTGCTTGAAGATTTCCCCTTGCCTTTCCCTCCCTCAGAAGAAGCAAATCAAGAGAAAGGAAAGCCTTTAGTTGGAAAGAGAGTCTTGCTTCTGGCTGGGCTTTTTCTTTCATCTTCTGGCAGCTTCTCTTCCTTCAATAAACACCGGAAAGCTGCAGCAGGAGAAGTGGGGGAAGTAGCCCAGCAGCAAAACAATGGCATGTCTCCTTTTCTGAAACAAGGACCTTTTATTTCTCCTTTCTGTTTCCTGGAACAGCAGAACAAGATGGGGGCTTCAGACCTCCACACTTCAGACCTCTTGACCCTTCCCTGCTCCTGGGATAGATGTGGGAAGGAGACCTGGGGAATTCTAAGGAACGAAGCTTGGCCTCCCTCCCCCCCCCCCAAGTCAAGGCCACAAAAGGCAGCCCACTTCCTCATTCTGAAGCCCATGAGTATTCTTGAGAAAAACTGCAAAAATGGCAGAAGATCCTGTTGGAGGCCCTGCACAAGAGTAGGATGAGAAAGCAGCAAAAAAAAAAAAAGACTGTTATATTAGAGATCAAGGTTACATAATTATTAATGTTATGTTAAACAACTTGAATAATTCTCCTAGCATAGCAATGGCAATTAACACTTTACCTGACATGAAACAGTCTAATGTTAGGATGATGGAATAGTTTCTTACCAATGATTATATGTGAAAAACATACTTAGACCGATTCCCTTAATACTTAATTCCAAGGGTATGTTGAAACGTCTGGTGCATTTGTGAATACACACCTATAACTCTAACATAGTAAATTTAATTTCTTAGGCGGCACTGAACTACTTGATATTCCTCCTGTTTCAATTTCTCTGTCTTTCATCAATTACTCAACATTTTTTGTGGGAGTGGGCCAAATAACCCCACGGAGTAATAACCAGAAGGAGTGGATTCACACACACACACGTACAGGCAGCATCCAGGATTATGAGACATGAATTACGCAGCCGTCCAACTGCAACAGGGAAAGGATAAGAGAATTTAGAGTGCAACTTTGTGATCCAGGAAAGTAAAGTTTTACACTGGGGCAGGAAAAAGCAAATGCACAGGTATAGAATAGGTGGTTCCTGGCTCAATAGCAGCAACTGTGAGAGGGATCTAGGAGTTCTAGTGGACAACCACTTAAGTATGAGCTCACGGGAAAGCGTATCAAGATTATGTGAAATATTAGTACCGCTATATACTGCACTGGTAAGACCATACTTGGAATACTGCATCCACCATAATACAAAAAAGATTCTAGAAAGAGTGCAGAGAAGAGAAACAAAGATGATTAGGGGGTAGAGGCTAAAACATTATAAATAGTTGGAGAAGCTGGGTATGTCTAACATAGAGAAGGACTAGGGGTGATATTATAGCAGACTCCAAATATTTGAGAAACTATCACAAAGAAGGGGACAACATATTCTCCAAAGCAGAGGTGGTATTCAGCAGGTTCTGACCAGTCCTGGAGAATCAGTATCAGAAATTTTGAGTAGTTCGGACAACCGGCAAATACCACCTCTGACTTGCCCCACCCCCAGCTATTTTCTGCCTCCCAAGTCCCAGTTGATCGGCTGGGTCTTCTTTTGTGGCCCTGTACAGGAGAACGGCGCTGGAAAGCAGTGGGGGTGTGGAGGGAATGGGATTTTGCAGTAACCTTCCTTCAGAAGTGGGGAGAGAATGGAGATTTTGCAGTATCCTTCCCTGCCACCGCCCACCAAGCCACGCCCATAGAACCGGTAATAAAAAAATTTGAATCCCACCGTTGCTCCAAAGCAAGGGCTTTGGACGGCAAGACAAGAAGTAATGGGTGGAAACTTATCAAAAAGAGATCCAGCCAAGAACTAAGAAAAAACTTCCTGACACCAAGAACAATTAATCCCTGGAACAGCTTGCCTTCAGCAGTTGTGGGTGCTCCAACACTGGAGGTTTTAAAAAAGAAATTGAATAGCCATTTATCTGAAATGCTGCTTAAACAGGGGGTTGGATGAAGACCTTCAAGGTTTTTTCCAACTGTTATTTTGTATTTTGAGGCCTTATAGGATACTATGGCTCTTACCCTCCAAGTGCAAAAAAAAAAATCTGGAAGGAGAATCTACCCTTAATGAAAAATGCACCTAAAGATGAATTAATAAATAATTGGCAGAAAATAGAAGAAAAAAAATTCATCACTGAAGTCAGCTCAATAGTGTTGGTACTGATTAATCAGCCCAATTAAGCTGCGGTGAGAAAATTGAACCTAATAACAATACTTTTCTTTCTAAAGCCACTTGCAAGAATTTTTATCGACTTTTTATAGTCTTCAATTGCACTTCTATGAGAGCAAGTTCTTAATCCAAGTATGTTTCTTAATATTTGACACCACAAGAGTTAGGCAGGTGGCTCGCATAATCTCTCAACAGACATGGCCTAGAAAGGCTGTTGTAATTTCTTACTAGGCTGAAGTCTTGGTTCTCCATGTTAATCTAGGCAAAAAACAAATAAACACTCCATCCCAACAACAACAAAGCAATCAAGCTATCCTTCTGCCAATAAACATGTAATAATGAGAATGATAAATGAGACAGGTGGAATCCATGCATTTAGCCATGAAGTTTATTGTGGCAAGTCATTCTCTTTAGATGGTATTCCAATTTTAATTTTTTTTCTTATATAGAATAATTAAAAAATATTACAAACAGGTGCAAGCTGATACATTTTAATTATTTAGCTTGGGTGTAATTATATCCCTGAAATTACAGATGTTACAGTCTTTTATTCAAGGCACATCAAACAGTCCAACATGACACTGACTTCATGTTTCCTATGCTTTCTACATATTGGATTAGCAGCACGTAGTCTGTTGTCCAAATCTTAGAAAGAGGGACTTGCAGACATTCTGGTTCCACCTCTTTTTCAACTGTGGCTTTAGTTTCAGCTTGCAATTAGCATGTGATGGTAGACTTACTTCAGATCATGCCTGTAGCAATAGCACTTAGACTTATATACTACTTCACAGTGCTTTACAACCTTCTCTAAGCGGTTTACAGAGTCAGCCTATTGCCCCCCAAAATCTGGGCCCTCATTTTACTGATCTCGGAAGAATGGAAGGCTAAGTCAACCTTCAGCCAGTGGGATTCAAACTGCCGAACTGCTAGCTTCCAGCGGTCAGCAGAAGTAGCCTGCAGTACTGCATTTTAACCACTCTAACCCTATACAAACTTTTGTGTTCTTGGATCCTGGAGGCCCCTTGGTTTTTTGGAACAGCTCATGGAAATGAAGCAATGCAAGAAATGTTTAGAACATTTGCTGGAGGAAGACAAAGAGTGAGTTTAGCTGACCACAGGAATAAGCCTGTATTAAAGAGTACAAGACTTTGTGGCAATAAGGATAGCAAAACCTGCTTATTATAAACATGCCTTTACTGCAGATAACTATCCAGAGACTATATTCTAGCTCCCTTCTTGGAAAACATAGTGGGCCTGTTGGGATGATTATCAAAGTGTTGTATAAATTTAGATGGATCTGCTTAGAGTTAGACTCCGGCTGTGCTAGTCCTGTGGAAATGACCTGGGATGGGTCATGCTGGACTTGCAGCTCCTACTCAAAGTTATAGATATCTTAGAATACCAGTTCCACCCACAGTCTGCTTGATTTTCTATTCAATGAATAAATAATGTCTAACATGGATATATTTCTATTAATACCATACAGTGTATTCTAGATATAATAGGTATCTAGGCTTACAAAAACAGTAGGGCGTTTTTGTGAACTGATTTTACAGTTTTCAGCAAAAGCTCTAAATTTGTAAGTGTGATGAACAACAAAACCAGCTAAAGAGCTCATAAAAATCTGCAAAATAAAAAATTAGGCAAAAAGATACATGGGTGGGGCAGAAGAACAGGATTCAGTTCATATGTTTTAAACTACTGTTATGAAGGATGGGTGCCAGGGTGGAGGCAGTTAATATAAATTAATATCAGTCTGTTGATTTGGTTCCTTATCTCATTTGTAAGCATTTGCCTTCTTTGGATTTGATTCCAAAAAGGTGCTTCAGAGCCCCCTTGCAACTCTAGGAAAAGGTGTGATGATTTTAAAGAGTAGCTATCTCGTTCTCCAAAACACCTTTTCATACTATTGAAGCATTGCACATCTCTAATATGTACCCTTGACTTGTATTTCAAAGACCCAAGGGAGTAATCCACAATGAATTTCATAGCTCTGGAGAATGTTCTCCCCACTGCCATCATTTTTGTTTCTACTTAAGCTGATTTTTAAAGCTTCAGTCATTCTAACCCAATATGGATCTATTGCAGATCAGTAGTTTTTGTATTTAATATATATGTGTTTGCATAAAGTAGTTGCGTAGTCACTCACCACAGTAAGTAAATCCATTTATAAACATAATCAACATTACCTGATTCAGCCATCTTGATAGCAGTGCAGGCACTAACATTTCACTGCACAGGGAGGCATAAAGGACTGCAAATTTATATGTAACATTTGCATATGCTAATTTATACAGAATCTCACAAATTTAGAAATAATGACTATAATTATTACAATTACAAATACAATAAACTCCTAATCGTGGGGAAGACTACCATAAGATGACCTGTACAACTGTTCTGTCTGTTCTCTCGATGTTAAATGTTCATGAGCAATCTCAGGGCCTCCTCCAATCCATCCTTAGATTTCTTCTTTAATTAGACTGTTTCAAATTCAGGGCTGTCTGCAGCTGGCCTTCGAGGGGAAGGCTGCCTTTTGTAAAACATTGTGCGTTTCCTCCCATGTTGGCAGTTAGCAAATTTATTAAATACAGTAAACCATTTCCAGTTTCCCAGCAAGATTTTAATGCATGCCTGTGGTGGGATTTTTCCTATCTATCGAAGAAGGAAGGAAGCTGAGTTGATTTAAGTGAAGAGTGCAAAATTAATGTACCTGAACACAATACCAATGGGACAATGTGTGTTTTAAACAGTGACTCAGTTGCCACTCTTCTCACCCTTTCTAGATTTAGAAGTTTATATTTGCAATCAAATAAAAAAAAAACAAATACACAGTCAAAGCATTAACTCAAAAATCAAATCAGGGTAAAAAAAAAATGGAATGTGGGGGTGCATCAGGAACAGAGGAATCAGATTGACAAGAAGGCAGGGCTCTTGGCCCTTTCACGTCAACACAGCAGATGGCATTTTAGCCAGTGGAGCAAGTTTGTCCAGCTCTATCAGTTGGCTGTTCCTCTTCTGTTAAGAAAAAATGAGGCTGCTATCTTTTGCCCTGTGCCATCCTAATTCTGGCAACTGTATAGTACCATCCCTAATTTTCATTAGTTATCCCAGTCAAGTTCCTTGTTGCAGTTCTGATTTAATCTCTTTAAATTATTTCCCCAAAGCTATTTTTATAAATATATGTCAACCCGGGCAGAGAAATCAGAAATGTCAGCCATCAGTGAAGGTCTCACTGAGTTCCAGTGTGCCCCTGACACATGACACTATTACAAGTCTCACACAGAGCCAAGTTAAATAATATTGAGCCAAACCTATTTATAACTCCTTTCACCAGATCCACATGAGACTGTAACATAGAAAATACTGCTTTATGTTTGATTTCACCTCCACTTCTCTCCTCCGGTCTCATTTCTCTAAGATTCATAACCACAAAAAAAGAAGAGAGGACAAAACAGGTAAATATGCATTTTGGCTGTGAAGCTGAATACTGGATTGGGTGACTGTGTGATATTGTTATATAAGTCGGTAGTAGGAGGCTTTAAGTAATACCTAGAGGTAAGAGTTTGCTTTTTTTTTTTCAAGAATAAGAGTGCTGTTGGCTTGCAGTGTGCCTTTACATCTATATATGGGATTATTAGCACAAAATTATTTCATCGTATATAAATACATATATAGCTTTGCCCTTTAACGGTTGCCAGTTGCCTATAATTGGTCATAATCTGTGCCTCTATGAAGCTGAAGAAATATTAAACTGAGGAGAACTTGTGCCCTGTAGAAAAGGGTTTCAGACAAAAAAAGCAAGTTGGAAGGTTAGGAAATGGGCATTACTTTCATAAGTCATGCTCTGAGGAAAAAAAATAAATCACGACTATAATTTGAACCATAACTCTGCAATGCAAAGATTACAATGTAAACATGACATAGCATTAATTGCTAAATTGCTGAGAATATAATTTATATGAAGATTATTTAATACTGCTAAAATAATTAGAGTAATCTACAAAATGGGCACCACAAAGAACCACAAAGTGGGATTCTTTCCCCCTCCCAAGGCTGGTTTCAGCTGGTATTGGTTGTGGTTGTGGGGAGATTGTTTCCTGGGGCCTGTTTAATGAGGTGATGTAGGGTTGTATTCTTTTTCTCCTCCTTTTCAGTGTCTTTATGAATTGGGTGAGGTCATCAGACAGTTGGGGGTTCAGTATCATTGATACCTTAATAATACTCAATTATGTCTTTCAACCCTGGATCAGTCAAGTGAGATTTTCAAGATTTTATGCCAGTGTCTGGAGGCTGTGTAGGTTTCGATAGAGAGAAAATGTATTCAACTCAGTCCTCCCAAAAATACAGAATAACAGAGTTGGAAGGAATCTTGGAGATTCTTCATGTCCAACCCCCTGGTCAAGCATGAGACCCTATGCGATTCTGGGCAAATAGTTGTTCAATGTGTTCTTAAAAATTTCCAGTGATGGAGTACCACAACTTCTGGAGACAAGCCATTCCAAATTGACCCCACTGACAAGAAACTTCTCCTTAATTCTAGCTTGGATCTCTCTTTGATAAGCTTCTACCAAGTGGTGGTGAGTGTTTGGGCCATCCAGAACTGGGGATGTTTTGTCAAACCTTGGATGGGGTAGCACTTCCTCATTTAAGAGTGGTATACAATTTAGAGGTCTTCCTGCAATCACAGTTCCTGTTTGATGAGTAAATGGCAGCTGTGATCAGGAAACTTTTATGCAGCTTTATCTGGTACATCAGTTGTGCCCCTTTTCTCAATTGGGAGAGCTTTTAGAAAGTCACTCATGCTGTAACTATTGCACAGCTCGACCTGGCAATGCTCCGTACATGGAGCTGCCCTTGAACATTACCTAGAAGCTTCAATTGGTCCGGAATGTAGTGGTATGAACAGTGATGGACATGCTTTGGTATGCCCATGTAACACCTTGCTCTGTGAGTTTATGGATTGTCAGTTTACTTCCAGGTGTGATTCTAAATGTTGGTTACCTATAAAACCCTACCTGACATAAGGTTACAGGTAGTTCTTGACTTACTACAATAATTGAAGCCAAGATTTCCCACCAAATCTGGCTGGCCCCCGCCTGCTAGTATTTAAAGGGCCATGACCAAAAGTGAAATCCCCTTTAGGTGATGTGGGTTTCTTTTTGATCCTATCTAGCTTGTTTTCTTTTATTCCTTGTTCTTATTTATTATTTTATTGTTTTTTTCATTTTAGTTTTATTCTACTTGTGAACCGCTCAATCATGGAAGTCCTGTAGTATACAAACCTCCATCTTTGAAAGAGATGGGCAGTTCATAAATGTGAAAAATAAGAATAAATAAATTCTGTTAACAGTACACATTATCAGCAACCAGCGTTAAAAGAATATTATTTAATTCAATAGTGAGCTGAAGGTGAAGGTGTGTTTC
Organism: Bungarus multicinctus; assembly: GCA_023653725.1. Taxonomy (NCBI): domain Eukaryota; kingdom Metazoa; phylum Chordata; class Lepidosauria; order Squamata; family Elapidae; genus Bungarus; species Bungarus multicinctus. The sequence continues at coordinate 56,518,159 of CM042834.1, forward strand.
AGAAGTCACTGACTAATTTTTCCAGTACTTCATAGTGGTACTGGAAAAAATTAGTCAGTAATTGCCCCTTTCTGTTGGCACGTGGTTTTGCTGAGCTTTTCACTTGGCTTGTTTGTTTTCCCCTTCCAAATATTTTGACAGATGGTTAGACTGCCAGAATTGTGACCCAACATCTTTAAAAGTTCATGAAAAAGAAACATTGAATTTTCATTAATTCAACTGAATGGATTAACCATTATTTTTTATCGGTACAGCAGTACCAGAAAAATTTTGGTGCCTAAGATAAGAGCAGCAAAAATCTATACCTCTCTTTTGGACTTTTATCCCTGTCAATAAACTTACTCCAGTGTGTCAGATCTTTGATTTGAATGCAAAGCAGATCATCTTCAAGTCTTCAATAGCTACAAAAAGACTTAACGTTTCAAAATTAATCAGCTGTGCTATGATTAAATTTAAAAAGTAGGACCTTAAGGAGTTCCCTTACATTTGAATCATGTTTAATCACGTTTTAATGCTATGACATTTGAAATTTGTTGTTTTGGGGGTTAAGAGTAAGAGTAGAATAGAGTAGAAAGTCATATGCTAAAAATATACCAAAATGTCAAGATAATACTGTATATTCAATCAGCAAATAGTACAAGTAATCCTCAACTTATAACCACAACTGAGCCCAAATTTTTTGTTGCTAAGCAAGACAATTTTTAAGTTAGTTTTGCCCCAGTTTACGATCTTTGTTAAGTTAGTTTTGCCCCACTTTACGATCTTTGTTAGTAACACGGCTGTTAAGTGTATCTGGCTCCCCCATTGATTTTTCTTGTCAGAAAGCCACAAAAGGTGATCACATGACTTGAGAAATGGTAATAACCATACATACATGCCAGTTAATAAGTATCCATATTTTGATCACATGACCTCAGGGATGCTGCAACGGTTGTAAGTGTGAAAAATGGTCCAAAGTCACTTTTTTCAATGGTATTGTATCTTTGAATGGTCATTAAATGAATGGTTGTTAAGTCAAGAACCACCAGTACTTTGAATGAGTTAGGCTGCAGGACAATCTGGATGATCATTCCATGCATACCATCTCTGCATTTTATTTAAAAATAGAATAAAAATATATAGATTTTTTTTATTGAGCACATCTTTATAGAATTGGAAGTCAGCTTTTTTTTTATTTGGCATAAAGAATGATTTTTTTAAAAAAAATCCTGCCTTTTGCATGTGGACACAGAAGTTAGTCCTTTGAGATCAATGAAGCTTAGTTCCAAAAAGGAGTTAAAGAGATATCTATCAAGATGGTTAGTCCACTTTGCTGGCTGGGAACTTATTATGGAATGGAAAGTTGGGGAAAACTTGAGCTAAACCTTAAATAGAAATTCATATTGTTATTATTAATTTGTGATTCCAAATGCATATTTCATTGTAATAGTGTAAGATGGAGTAATTGTTCATTTGACACTACTCATGTTTGTTCACTTTATTGGTTTATACCAGAGGTCCCCAAACTTGGCAATTTTAGACTTGTGGACTTCCACAAGTCTTAAAATTGCCAAGTTTGGAGACCCCTGGTTTACACAAAAGGATTTGCAAGTCACTAAATCCTGAGCACTTTACTGCTCATGCTCATAGAATAATATTTCTATTCAGAATTTTTTTCTACATATCATAACATCCTAACATTGGGCAATACAAACTTTTGTAATTGGCATGTGCAGAAACTCGAATTCAAAGGGAAAAGGAGATCCAGAGCACACACGGACAGGTGTGAGCTTATTCATAATTTGATGACACTATCTGAGTATTGAGTAGACTTGTCTACTCAGAAAATGGTTACACTGACAAAACTGGTGAACATAATTTACCAGAAAGCAAACCATCACTCAGAAACCTTTCTATTTGTGGGTACTAAAAATATTGCTGTATAGGATACTGGTAGCTAATACTTTCCTATACAGCAGAGAAAGCTTGGTATTATTTCTTTTAAGCAAAAATGTATTGAGATAGGTTATGGGTATTTACATAAAATTGCCTCCTTATATCTATCTACCTATCTATTGTAGAGCCAGTATTAAAGCAGAACAAGATACATTTCTAACTGTATGTTCCTGTCCCAGGCCTTTCTTTTCAAGAAAGAGATGGTATCAAGATATGGTTTAAATTAGAATGTGTGGTTGGCAAGACAGAAAGATTTATGCTTTCCGGAGTAATTTGTTCATTGAAGAATTACTAGGTTTAATATTGTGGTGGTGGTGGGGGGACCTGATAAGATAAAATACTGTTACTTTTACTATGATAAGATAACCAAAGTGTCGTGATAATTAAGAACAATGATCCATAGGAGTTATAGTTTCCATATTTACAAGTGTTTCTTGCCCTTCTTTACATTATTTATCGTATTAACCTAACCAACTATAAAGAACCAAAGGTGAGCTTGTTGTAAGGGATAATAATATTTATAAGAGAGGGAACCTGTGTGACAAATATATAATAGCCATATCCCATTATGCTAGGTTTCTCCTCCAGTTGATGATTTCATCCTGTCTCATAAAATGTCTGAGTTCACCCTAGAGATTTCTAACAAATGACAAAAGGTCTCAACAGTGTATCTCTAACTGGACAATTGAAAACCTTTAATTGAAGGTCAAAGTTCCCTGATGGGCAGCAAATAAATTTAAAAAGAAAAGGGTCTCGATGTAGTATGCATGTCTTTTGTATGCAAAGCAAGGCAACTTCCATTGTAACCATAATTCTGCTTCCCTTAAACCCAGAAGAAATACATGTTCAGAATAGCAACATGGTAAATATGTTATGGCTGGGCCGCTACAAAACTTTATAATTTATACATCATAATAAATATTTTTTCAGTACTGTTCCAGTTTCTCATCTCGATAATTCTAGTCCATACAAATAATTCTTGGCTAATAACCACTTGTTCAGCAACAAGTTACAGAGGCCTCTGAATGAGTGGTGATTAGAGCCAATTCTTGAAATTCCAGCTGTTCCAGTAGCTCATAGTCATATTTTACAGTATATCCTCCCTTTATTATTTCTTCATCATGATCTGGACACTTGGCAATCTGCTCAAGCCTATGGTAGTTGCAATGTCCCATGGTCACATTACTGTAGCTTATAACTTACCCTGCCACCTTCCACAAGCAAAGTCAATGGGGAAGCCAGCAGGGATTTTCGCAAGTTCCTCAGATAAGTTTCTCCTACCCATGCATCCTCCCCCACCCACTTTACCTTGCACCTTGCCACACCCTTGCACAACCTCTCCCATCTTGCTATACTTGCTCCATGCCTCCTCAGCCACTTACGTACCTTCCTTGATCCTCGCTGAGTCCACACCACATTTCCCCCACTACTTATGCTCCTTCCCTGAGACTTGTGTTCATGCCACACTTTTCCAGCCACACATGCACTCTTGTACACCCATCCTGTGCCCTGCAGCGCACCTCCTTAGCCACTTGTGCACTCTTCCCCACATGGCAGCAGCCACCCCAAACCCCAAGCTTACTTGTGCTCACATCTCCATGACTACCCATGTGCCCCCTCTCTCATCTGGCAACAGCCACTTGGTCCCTGCCAGCTTGCTTGCAAGCTGCCTCAGATTTGCAACTTGCTATGCCCACTGACTTTGGTTGTTGGAAGCCAGGAGTAAGTTGCAAGAAGGTGCTTCCTTAATGACCCATGGCCCTTGTTTAATGATAGCAAAGGGGACTTCAGATGCTTTCAGTTCCCACTGCTGTTGCAACTCAAGGACTACCTGTAGTATTATGTAGGATTAGAAATGTGGAGTGATTTTTTTTCTCCTGTATAGAGTGAGGCAAAAATAAGAGAATACCATCTTTTATAATTAGTATATATTAGTGTGTTCCATAAAAATAGCACTTTGCCAGAGCCGTACAACAAGATTGATACAATCTGACAAAAGAAAAATATTGTTGTTTGGTGGACAAACTTTTTATGTTTAAGGGGAAAGTATTGGTTTTACTCCAATTTCCTCTTCATGTTTTCATTTAATCACGGACAGTACTTTGCTCTGTTGTTTCTCTTTCACCACAATGTCAATAAATGCAGAGTGGGATGATCTAAAGCCAGCATGCACATTATTGCACAGGATTCCCTACAGACCCATGTGCATCCAGCTGTGATGAGATATGTGGGTGGTTCATAATGACATCATAGGATCCCTGGTAATTGTATAAGTCGTTCATTAACTACAGCTATCAATGTGCTCTGAAGCAAAACCTCTTGAGACCTGACAAAAAGTTCAAAATTGAATTATGCTGATGTACTTAGAAAAAAGGTATGGTGCCCTAAGAAAATAAAGCCGATGATTGAAGATAAGTCATCTTTTTCCTACCAATAGCCAAGAGGAAGAAGCAAGCAAGATGTGCACATGACTGGGAATAAGTAGGAACGAAAGACAGTCATCTTCAAAAAAACGAAAGACAGTCATCTTCAAAAAAAAAAAACCCTGTGATGTGGGTTCCTCTAGAATGTTGATGTTGATGTGTGGGAATGTGAACAGCCTGTGTAAATGTGTAAGTAAACTTTACATCACAAATCTGCAAAGATCTCTACACAGGGGGAAGTACTAGAATCTGTGAATTTCTCACATGGAAATGAGCTGCTTAAATATCTTATACAGGTGGTCTCGCCTTACAACAGTTCATTTAGTGACTGTTCAAAGTTACAAAGGCATTCAAAAAAGTGACTTATGAGCATTTTTCACACTTGCGATTGTTGCAGCCTCCCCTTGGTCACGTGATCAAAATTCAGACACTTGGCAACTGACTCATATTTATGACAGTTGCAGTGTCCCAGGGTCAGGTTTTGCACCTTTTGTAATCTTCTGACAAGCAAAGTCAATGGGAAATCAGATTCAGAGATGGTATTCAGCAGGTTCTGACCAGTTCTGGAGAACCGGTAGCAGAAATTTTGAGTAGTTCAGAGAACCGGCAAATACCGGCTCTGACTGGAGATTTTACAGTATCCTTCCCCTGGCACGCCCACCAAGCCACGCCCACGGAACCGGGAGTAAAAAAATTGAATCCCACCACTGATCAGATTCACCTAACAATTGTGTTACTAAGTTAACAGCGGCAGTGATTCACTTAACAACTATGGAAAGAAAGGTTGTAAAATGGGGAACACTCACTTAACACATTTTTCACTTAGCAACAGAAATTTGGGGATCAATTGTGGTCATAATCTGAGGACTACCTCTATAAACATTTTTCTCCATTATTATTATTATTTTTTTGTGAGTAGCTGTTTATCTGTGACTGATTCTGGAAGCTGAGTTTTAGAATCTTTAGAATCCCTCTAATTGGAGAACAGCCTACCTCCTCATGCAGAGTATAAAGGATTTATGTTATCTTGAGAAGGAATGGTGTCATACTTGCAGTCAGAAATATATTTGTTTATGGACAAAGATGTGTGTCTATGTGTATGTGTGTTGTGTGTTTATACACTGTCATTCCTTCTAGAAAAGTTCAAACCAATTTGTAATGTATAAATTAATCTTATTAGGGGAGATCATATATGGACAAATTCTATCAACATTCAATTTACTTGTTTCATGGACTTTTTCAAATGTACTGTAATTAATGAGTAACTACAGTAACTGTCAAACATACTGGTAGAGAGAACTAGACTCACAAATTTTTCAGGTGCTTTCTTTAACCCCCCCCCCCCTCCACACACACATATCAACATCAGGTTCATTTGAACCACCAACATGGATACTGTAGATCAGGAGTCCCCAACCTCCAGGTCATGGACTGGCACCGGTCTGTGGCATACCAGAAACTGGGCTACGCAAACAAGTGAAGCACCATCCACAGGATGCAGGCAGCACATGAAACCACATCCCCTCCAGTCCGCGGAAAAAACCTCTCTCCACAGAACCGGTCCCTGGTGCCCAAAAGGTTGGGGGCTACTGCTGTAAATACTGCATGAAAAGCACTTTATTATAGTGAAGAATATAGTGTACAGTCCTCGACTGAAAACCACAACTGAGCCCAAAATTGCTTTAATGGTTACAAATAGATTTGAGTTCCGCCACTTATCATCCAGCATTTTAGTCATTAACCATACTGCTCTCAATTTTGGTGGTGAGTCTCAATTCAGGAACATATTCCTATCATTTTGCCTGTAATATAAATTTTGCAGTGTCAAAGTACAATATAGGTTTTGTAGAGAAATCCACTAATAAGAAACAAGAAGTGTTCAGAAAAGGTGCTAACAAGATAAGACAATCCTTTTCTAGTAACAGAAAGCAACAGATGTATTATTTTTAATGTCACTTTTCCCAAGGTGCTCAGAATAATGCAAGCCACCTATTTCCTCCTGTGCAAATTTATTTGAACAACTGGGCTGAGAAATGATTGGTCCAAGGTAATTTAGTAAGCATCACATCTGAATGTAGATTTGAACCAAAAATCTATCCACCAGTCTTATGACTAGTTGTTCTGACCCAGGCTTCGTCAAACTTAATAAAACGCAAACTGAATTTAAAAGTAAACCCTTTTTAAATGAAATGCTGGGAATTACTTGTATTCCCAGCCAAAACTAATTAGACACAGTTCCTCCAGATAAGAGCACGCTTTTCAGTGCTGTTGAATGCAGCCAAGAAACAGAAGTCCAATTAAGGCTAACATAAACCAACCCAAACACCCAGAAAAAAAACCACCAGAGCACAGAGCTTCATGAAGGACTCAGAAATTACTGAACTGCTTTGCTTCCTGCGAAGCTCTTCATCATTGAGGACTGACTTCTATCCCTTACGGGAGAGGCCATCACCTCCCAGCCTTACTCCCGAGTTGCCCCTTCTGCTTCAGCTGCTCTCGCCTTCTAGCAGCTCTGCACACACATGCACTGGGAACAGCCTCCCCTGGATTCTCTGCTTTGCTGCAGCCAGACTCCAAAGGCTCCGAAGGCAGCACCCCACTCTCAGATGGTCCTGACCCCATCTCTGCATCAGATGCAGGGCCCTCGTCCAAGTCCTCTCCAGACTCCCTGACTGGTTCCCTTTCATCCTCACTGTCTGATACCTCTGCCATCTGCACTGGCTGCCGGCAAACCACAACACTAGTGTTCCTCCATGCGAAGAAGAAACTTGCACCAACGTTATTACAGACACAAGGTACCTGCAACCACTAATCATCGCCGTGAAGATATGGCTAGATATTATTTATTTATTGAATTTATATTGCCGCCTATTCACACATGGTGTCTCAAGGCAGCTTACAGAATATAAAACCTCATTTAGAACAATAAAACTAATTAAAAAGAATCAAATAAATAAATATAATAAAATCACCTTCCCCGCCCCAGCGACAGCACATCACATGAAATAGCAGGAGAAGCTCAAGGACTGGGCGCCCGCTGCCCAGAGCACCAGGCAGCTCATGCTGTCATCTGGGGGGGCCCTGTATGGCCCGAGAAGCTCCTCCAGTGGATTAGACCCTGGCACCTGCCCTGGTCCCGCCCCTGACATAAGCAATCTTGAGCTGGCCACTCCCCCCCAGCCATACACACTCAGTCTGCCACACTCACTGAGCCATGACCATCCCACAGAGGGCAACAAAATTCCTGATCTGGCCCTCAATGAAATCGAGTTTGACAGGCCTGACATAGACTTTTATTTACTCAGGAATTAGTGTGTTGAGTAAATAAGACTAAGTCTATTAAATAGGCCCATACAGGATTAAACTTTTATAAACAATTATTTTTTTATTTCTCCACATGGTTTGAATATTTCCTAAAACATTTAGGCACAACAGATACACAGGATGCTCTTTGAGCACAATTGCTAGGATTTTGTTAAAGAATGTGAGATCATGCTGTGTTAACTACCCTAATAATTACTAAATTTAAGCAAGAGTTACTGAAGGGAAACAAAATTAACATTGTCAAGATTAAAAAAGGCAACCAACGGATGCAATGAAAAAGAAGCTTGTAGTCTGTACTGTTTTCCTGTATATCCAGAGTTTAATGCTATTTCTATTATTTGCAGCAACCTACTACAGATTTAATAAGCTATTCAAAACGTAGTAATTAGAGAAATTGTAGAATTGGAGCAGAGCTGCAGGTTAAATACATGTGACACTGCTTCATAATCTATTGTTAATTTTATTAAATATTTCATTAGATGGGGAGAAGGATTTTTATTATGCATTCTGGCACTGTACTATATTCATATGTGAAGAAATTATTAATTTATCAAAGAAAATCCAAAATAAATTTAGAAGAAATGTATACTGCTAATCTCAACAAAGGCAAGTCTCCTTCTCTCTAGCCTTGTTTATTACAATTGTGAGGAAATAAGACATCTGGATTAATCCTAGTAGAATTTGGATTATTACAAAGAGAAGCTTAAGAATTTATATTTTGAAATCAAGATATGCAAGCATGCTTCTGCTCATAGACACATATGGCTGATACACAAAAGACATACAATATGCCATTGAGGCTTGGAAAGGATTTGAAGATACGGCATCTGATGTAAATACTAGATCAGCCTTTCAGAACCAAACAGCCTCTTGAAGAAAATAGCAATAGAACTTAGACTTATATACCACTTAATAGTGCTTTGCAGTCCTCTCTAAGCAGTTCATAGTCAGCATATTGCCCCCAACAATCTGGGTCATCATTTTACCGACCTGAGAAGGATGGAAAGCTGAGTCAGCCTTGAGCCAGTGAGAATCAAATTGTTAGCAGTGGGCAGAATTAGCCTGCAATACTCATTTTAGAACTACTGAAGTTTACACTGAATCTCAGCCACTGTTTCTATACAGTCAGTCAACCAGGAAGAACAGCCAATAAAACCGAAATTGCAGTGGAAAAGGTATAAAACCTTAGTAGAAAAGGATATGGGTAGAAGCAATCAGAGACAGACCCCTCAAAAATGTGGGCAAGACCAAGGAAGCAAGAATCCCTCAGATTTCAGTTAAGATATTCTTAATGCTAAATACAGAATTTGGATGTGGCAACAGGAATTTCGCATCATTCTTTATAGTAAGTTAATGAAGGCAGAGTTTCTTTATTATAAGATGCTTTCTCCAGATTTCTCTCCACCCAGGCTGAATTGCCATTTATGAGATTAGCTGTTAGTGACTTACCCACTGCTATGTTTCCCATTCCTTTCTCAATCTTCCCACAACTTCTCCCATTAAGAAACAATCCTTTCACAACCAAAGTCTGCTCCAAAGAATAAAAGCTCTACCACGTAATGTTTCTATGTCCATAGCAAGGTGCCAACATGCAGGAACATGTTGCAAAGGATATTTTTATTGCATATATGCATATGATAGGAGTTAGTGTGCTTTTCAGGATCTTTTGTTTGACATTATACTGAAAGGAAGGATTACCACTCCTTTGGATTTGGCAATAGTTTCTATTTTTTCTTGCAACAGCTCTGTTGTAGCCTCTCAAGAGGAAGGCTTTTGCAAACCACCAAAAACATGTAGAAGAACATCTGGTTAATCTGTTGGGGGGATAATGTTTGAAGCTTTTAAACTTCTTTTTTTACAAATGAAAGAGGAAAGACTACTTGTTACTTCAGGAGTTCAGAAATCTCAATGAATTTAAGTGATTGGAAAGGTTAAAGTGGAGACAATGAATGAGTATTGGTTTATTCTGCTTGGACTGAGCAAAGTTGGATTGAAAGTGCTGCCTATAAAAAGAAGTGGATACTGTAAGCTTTTACCTCCAAGATTCAGATTTAAAAGCTTGTGTTTCTTTTGTTCCATGTGTCAATGGTCTGCAAAGTTGAGAAACACATAAATTGAACTGAAAGTGGATTAGAAATTGTTTTGTGACTTATCAACCACACCATTCTTACACACAAAATAGATTAATCCAAACCTAAACAATGCAATTAAATTAAAATATTCATTAGAAATCAGTAACCTGCTTCTTCATCAATTTATATTTAATAGAATGTTATGTTATTTTTGTCAAATAAAAATTACTTTTATTTATGCAAGTCATCTACTGATGGACTTGAGGCAAATGGTAAAATACACTAAAAATAATGCAGTAAATAAAAACAATAATGACAGTAATTCCATAGTGAATCCCCCAAATGCCTTCCAGAAAAGCAGGGTTACCTTCCAGATAGACATGAAATGAGGACTATGTCCTCTAGAGAAGGATTTTCCATGGGAGAAATCATCACAGAGGATACCTGTGTTATATCCACTCCGCATTATACCTCATAGTAATTTGGGACTCTTAAGCAGTCTCCACTGCCATCTGACCATGAAAAAATGAATGGCTGCAAATGTTGCATCTCTACAAAACTCATCTGTAATACAAGAAAATTAAAAGATAACTCTCTAAAACTCAAATACTCTTTCTATGTTTAGATTATTTATCTTAGTAAAATTTAAGATATTTAATGCACTTTCCATCATTAAAGACAACTATTTCCAATAAACATAGCATTTCAAAAAAGTAATATTTGCAATGGTATTTCCAGAGGGATATTGTTAGAAAGAATATTCACAGACAGATTTGAAAATTGAATGACAGCTATGCTAAATAAGTAATTAAAAGTAAAAACAGAAACAGAAATATAAGAACATGATATAAAAATTAGACAATGAAATTTCCTAATTCAGTTTCATTTGTTTAAATTAAATAATTCATAAAAACAATATACTTACAATATTGTTGTAAAAAAAACCTTGCATGTACTCAGCCTACATTGTGGGTTAGACGATGTTACAGAGTAAGCATTTTCATAATCATAATTTTGTGCTATCTTTTACCAATATCAGACATGAGATTTTAATTCTGATATGATATTAATCATGGATTTCACCCATTTTACGAAATCACAAAAGCACAGTCCTCTATTTTTTTTAGAACTGTACTACTATTCTGTCCATTAGAACTACTATCTTTGTAAATTAATCTGTCCTATAATTAGAATATCACATCAAATCTTAGAGTTGCAGTATTTCAAAATAGTCATCTATAATTTAGTGATATAATTATTAGACTACCTGAATTACATTCCTCACACAGTAATCCCCGAAGAGAGTCCAGAAGCTTCAACTGATGTAAAAATGCAGCAAAGAGGCTGTTACACGTTGCATAATCCGGGGATCATATTCTCTTTGTGCTGAAAGACCTACACTGTTTTAAACTTTTAAATCTCACGATAGCTTCAAAGCCGATTACCCAAGACGGCCTATCTCAACTTTAACCTCCCCAGCCTTCAAGATCAACAAGAAGCCATTTCAAAGGCCTGTTTGTTGCCAGCACAAGTGAAGGACTCCCAATCATGGAACAGACTCCCTCGAGAATTGCCCTTAGCTCTCTCCCTGTTCCCATTGTCAGGGAAATAATTAAGACTTTCCTGTTCTGCCAGATCTTTTAATTATATGTTTATTAAAATCATACCAAGAATAACCAACCCACTGGAGAGACAGTTTGGTGTAGTGGTGAAGATGCTGACCTAGACACCAGGAGCTGGTAAGACTTCTTTTAGGCAGCTGGATGACTTTGGGCTGATTCCTCTCTCTCATCCCAACCCACCTCACAGGATTGTTGTCGTGGGGTAAAAAAGGAGACAGGAGGATTAGATTTAAATTATATAAAAAGGTAGAATTAAAATGTAGCATAACATCATCTCACCTTGCTGCTTGCTGATTGGTGATCAGAGAGGGAAAGCTAAGAGGAAAAATTGGGGGCCCTCACTGACAGGAGAACAGCCTTGACGAGGACATTTTCCCCAAGGATTGTGAGTACAGTAAGCTATGTAGTCATGTATCCATCCTTTGAAGATGGCAGCAATAATTGTCACTCAACCTATACCAAAGTTGTAATGCAAAGCGTTTAACATGGGTGGCACTCAGCTTTAACAAATAATCTCTGTCTTAAAATCTGTGGTCAGCATACCTAATGAGACTGGAATTTTAGAAGAGATGACTTGTTGGCTAGCTTTGTTGTGTGACCTTGTAAAACATCCACCTTTGTGGCAGAATGTTTGGGTTACATCATTGAAGTGAATAGATGGCTGAACCCCTCAAGTGATTATGTGCAGGGCAAGGTGCAAGTTGCCAGGAGTATTTTAGGATGGGACGCTGAAGTAATATCATAATCTCGTTGTTCTTAACATTGTACAAGCCAGGCTTTCTGCAGGAAGTTGAGCTCACATCTTTGCAAGTGTTTGGTCTCCCATGGCAACCTATAGGTCCAGGAATAAAATAGTATGTTTTACTTATCCCCAATCCAGCCTTCCTGATAAGCTATTAGGATCTAACAAGAAGAGATGATGTTCTTTCCTGCTTCCCCTTTGTGTTCCCTGTGAACTGTTAGATTCACAGCTCTAACTAGGCAGCTCTGTCAAACCTGGTTGTCTGCTACTTTTGTTCTTAGCGTTTATCCCACTTGGTTGCAGCATCTGCTTGTTTTTGCATTGTGCTTACCTCGTTCTCACAGCAAAGCTATCAATAAATGATGCAATGAGGGTTTTTGTTTTCCAGCTGGCTTGTTGCAGATGGAGTGCACAGTGAGCTTCTATGCCAAAGGGAGGAATAGAACTCAGGTTTTCCTGCTCTTAGTTCAGCATCTAAACCAATACACCATGCTGACTTCTTCAGACCAGAATGCCTACAGTAATTCAAAATGTTATTAAAATGTTATCTCAGTGGGAGTCTTCTATGCATTAAGAGTTGGTTTGAGAATCATATCTGGGCTTAGATGAGAGGGAATGGAATCTAGTGATGCTCCTCTTTTAATGTTGAAAACATTGTTAACTAGAGGAAAAAATGTTCTTGTGAAAAGCTTAATGTGGGATTTTAACAGATGGATTTCTCAAATAACAGCATTAGCATTTATCTATGTGTACAGCATAGAAGTGGTGATTGTCTTCTCAAAAAATTCTTATTGGACTGTTTAAAGAAAGTTACAGCATCATTTAATTACATGTACATAAAAATTTTGATGGATAAAGATTGCAAAGTTTCTTTTATGAACCTTTCAATATTATGTAAACACTACAATGTATTCAACATTGCATGAATTGTTAGCATTTATATAATGAATATTGTATATGTCAGTGTATACATTATAGTATCATTAGAAATTAGGCAGAAATACTAAAAATAAACCAGCTTCAGAATCAAAATATTCTTTGATATTAAGCTCTATAGTAGAAAATACACTATCTTCTTCTAATGGTTTTTCAGTTGGAAAATAAAATCATTAATTCATCAATTCATTCATTCCACAGGTTTTGTAACCCACTGCAAGCCACAAACACTCAGTAGCATATAATAGAATAAAATGCTAAATTAAAAAATAAAGTAAGACAATACAACTAATTTTTTTAAAAAAAGGTTTAATGGCCACTTTTAAACATTTGTTCTGATTAAAAACGTGGTAGGGCGCTGCTATTTTAATGACTTCACAAATTGCCAAGAGGGAATGGGCTTCATAAATCTCTGGGTGCAAAGGAATTTGGTATACAGAGATCCAAACAACTTAAATCCATATCTCTGGTGCAATGTTCCAACCATTGGATAGATTTTCTGTTCTAGTATAGTCACATTAGTATGTATTTCTGATGCATTTGTTCAAAATATTTACTGCCTGTGGATCATAACTATATGATTTGACTGTCAGAACTTTAAACATGTGTTCATATAGCAAATTATATGTTTTTCTTTCTCCTTTCTAGGAATAAAATGATGAAGGAATTTCATTCTGAGAGCTCTCAGATATACAAATAGCTGTTTCAAAACTCCAATAAGCACCAGAAAATACTTTAAAATATATTCCATCATGGATTACAAGGATGGAGGTAAAAGGAAGCAGCAGCATAGTTTGAATTTACTGGATCAAATAAAATGTATGAAAGATTTAACTAAAATGATTGATGTGGTGTTAGTGGCTGAAGAAAAAAAATTCCCTTGCCACAAATTGATTCTGGCTGCTTTTAGCCCCTATTTCAAAGCAATGTTTACTTGTGGGTTGATGGAATGCGCACAGAGAGAAGTTGTGCTACATGACATAGCAGCTGAAAGTGTATCTGTCCTCCTGCACTACATGTACACCTCTGAATTGCATCTCACAAATTGTAATGTACAAAATGTGGCCATTGCTGCCTTTTTTATGCAAATGGAAGACGTGTTTAGTCAATGTCAAACCTACATGATGGATCACATTGAAGCTTCCAACTCTATAGGGATCTATTATTTTGCAAAGCACATTGGGGCAGAAGAACTGTCTGAACGGGCCAGGAAATATTTGTACCAGCACTTTACTGAGGTGAGCCAGCAAGAAGAAATATTAGAGGTAGAAGCTCAGCAACTACTAAGCCTGATCAGATCCGATGATCTGAATGTATCCAGAGAAGAGAGCATCTTGGACTTAGTCCTCAGATGGGTTAACCACAGTAAGAAGTTGCGTGCAGATCATCTCATTGAGCTCCTGAAGCAAGTAAGACTGGTACTTGTAAGCCCTTCATTCCTGGTGGAAGCTCGGAAAAGGAACACAGTGCTTCTGAGTAATTCCCAGTGTATTGACATGATTGAGGGAGCCTTAGAAAAAATTAAAAAATCCAACCAACCTTCCCTCAGCCTTCGGTATGGCATGGAGACCACTACACTTCTCCTTTGCATTGGAAATAATTCAGGGGGGATCCGATCAAGGAAAGGTAATTATGCTGAGGCCAGCTTCTGTTACGCACCTCTAACGCAAAAGACCTACTTCATTTCCTCTCCAAAATATGCAGAAGGCCTTGGCTGTATATACACCGGTGTGGTTACTGAGAACAACAGTATTGTTGTTGCAGGGGAGGCGAGTGCTACCAAGATGTCTAGACAAAAGACCAGGAAGATTGAAATTTATAGGTTTGTATCCGGGGACACTAAAACACAAAATACTCCTACATCATTTCTACCCCCAGCACCTAAAATTATACAGGGCCACATAGAAGGACAGAATTAAATGGTACTCCCCAAGAATTATTCAGTGCTGTGTGATTTAAAACTTCCTCTAAGCCTATGATAGACTTACTAATATCAATGTTAACCAATGAATAATCTTCCTTTGGGTCCTTTTCTAGATCAGTTATAATAATGGAAGGCAATCTTAATTAAATGCAAAAAAGTTTTGGACAATTCTAAGTCATCATCCAACTTTATAAATTACGTTTGCAAAATTAAAAGGCATTGTTAAGGGATGAAGTTCTTGTGGAATATTTTTAAAGGTTGGATGGAATCCTGCACTATTGTTTTATAAACATTCCATTGGCTTCTAAATTGACTGAATACAGCATATATTATATCTACATATTTAAAATAGGTCTCTCAAGCAGAGTTACTTCAGGTTGTGAATGAAGCAATTACTGGTAGGTGTATGCTCATTCATTAATGACACAATGGCAAGGTCTATAGTGCCCTCTAGGTGCCAGATATAATGCTATAAGCAACTTCTTTCCTTCTGGAGTTATTTTGCCCTTTTTCAGTCATGGGGACAATAAAAATGTATGACCATAGTGTTTTCATTCTGTGCTGCCTCTGTTAATATTGAAGGAAAATGAAAAGTATAGTCCTTGCTATAGATCCCACTAAACTTTAGAAAAATTGCTTTAAATACATTTAGAATTGAGCTTCTAAGAATATACATTACTAAGCCAAATTTGGCCTTTTTATGCAAAAAAAAAAAAAAAAGCAAAGGGAATAGTCACCTCAGAGTGCAAGATGGGCAGCAAATAAATTAAATAATAATAATATTAAATAATAGTAATAGACAGATTTTCTATCAAGAAATTTCCTTTCCTGACTTCATCCACTTTCTTAATGGTGATTATGCCCCTAGTTATGCCCCAAGGTTGAATGATTTTTTACAGAATATTTTTAGCATAATTCATCTTTTACTGTGGTGACATAAGGTCTTGCTGGGTTAACCTGACTGTTGCTGCTCTGGTTAATTAACATATTTATTCATATGGAGAGTGGATAGGAAGCAAACAGAATATATTGAGAATGGTGAGTGGATACTGATTAGCCAATAATGAAAGGTATTTTCTGCTGTACTCCTAATATTCAGGTACCTCTTTGACAATAGTGACTGATCAAGGCTAAAACAATTGGGGAAAGGGGGCAGTTATGTCCTCAAACTGAGAGGGAGAGTGGAAGGGGGAAACAGGATAATATTCAGAAAAAATACTTCTATAAAATCATAGCATTTGAAAAGGTGTGGCAATTTATCCCATTGGACTTTAGTGAAAATTAAAATTCTTTTTTAACCCCATGTTGATCCCGCTTAAGAATAATAGCTGCACTTGAGGAGAGAAAGTTAGGTACAAATACATAGCTAATGTATGATGAAGGAAATTCTAATATATTGATTCATTACAGGTATGAGGGCCATGGAAATAGATTTTGGGAAAGCCTGTGCACAGCACAGTTTCGTGAACTGTATGCTTTAGGCACCATCCATCATGATTTATACATCATAGGAGGTCAAATGAAACTGAAAAACCAATATCAAATTACCAATATTGTGGAGAAGTACTCCATGGAGCAGGAGAACTGGAGAACTTTGGCCCCGCTTCCAGTGCCATTGGCTTGTCATGCAGTCGTTGCTGTGAAAAACAGGCTTTATGTCATCGGAGGATGGACCCCACAGGTAAGAAACGTTGCTAAGCGTTTGAGGACATGGAGTACTCTCTGAAGCCATTGTCTGTGCTTGTTAAAGCAGCCTTCACAGTTGGAATGGAACTGCAATCATTGCCATTCAGAAAAATTACAAAAGCTACTGCTGATGGATATGCTGGCTTTCAGGCAGTAGGGCAACACTCTTTTCTCTTGCCTTTAAAAAAAAATCCTTTTGGCTTCGGGTCTTAGTGCATATGCTGGATCATTCAGTTTAATGCAGTTACTGTCTGCTGTAATTGGTAAAGACTTTTCAGCCTCTCCCTAGATGAAGTTTGCCACTGGCTGCCTCTGAGGCTGAAGAATTCTGACTTGCTTAAGATCAAACAGTTATTATTTCGGAGGGAAAATGAGATTTTAACTGGACTTTCCAGTTTGTTCTCTTGACTAATGCAACACACCAATTGCAATTTTAGAAGAGAAAAATTACTTTGAATTGAATGTCACTGAGGGAGGAGGGAAATTTGGTCTGCACTTAATGTGACCTTATTGATGGACAAGAAAAGATAAACTGCCTTTAACGGCAGACTTTGAGACTCATTAGAGAGAAAGCAGGAGAACCAGACTGGTGTAATGGTTAAGGCATTGGGCTAGTAATCAGGAGACCTCGAGTTCTAGTCCCATCTTTGGCCAATTAATTTTCTCTCAGCCAGTCACTTTTTCTCAGCCCTAATGGCAAACCGTCTGAAAAACCTTGCCAAGAAGAGAGCAGGAATATGATTTGGACACAATTGAATGGAAGGAATAAAACCACACAAAGCAAATTAAAAATTATTCTGGCTTCTTCTAGAGAGGGGTTTCTAGTGCTGGTCACTGATTATTCTTCTGTGGTAAATTAGAAGTTGATGTACAATACATTTTGCACACTATTGAGAATACCGCTATTTTTATATGAGGCTTGCCAGACTGCCAAGCTAACTATTTTTTGTTTGCCATTTATATTGAAATAAATTCTGAATGCTTCTGAGTCATTTGTATCTTTTCAGATATATGCTGAAATTCCTAACAATATAATAATGAGCATGTCTATATTTTTATTTGTCTAAAATTGTCAGAAAACATCTAACACTGTTTCACTGCAGTTATGCAGTATGAAGTAATAAAAATCTGTTTTATCTTTTTGCCACAAAAATTAAGGAACTTACTAGCTGTACCGCCCCAGGCGCCTGATGGATCCAGATAGGTTCCTGATGGAGCTTGGGCCATGTCCTGATGTTCGAACACACAACTCGGTTGAGGACCTGGTCGCCACCTGGGATAGGTGGCGGCTGGGGCCCTGGACCGGGTCATGCCCTTGCGGCCTCTGACCTGGCGCCTCTCTCACTTGGCCCCTTGGTTCTCCGAGGAGCTGAGGGAGATGAAGCGCCAGAAAAGATGCCTGGAGAGTATTTGGAGGACTACTTGCTCCGGACCCGACCGAACACTATTACGGTCTTATATTAAGACCTATTTAGTGGCGATAAGGGTGGCAAAGCGTTCTCACTTTTCCACCCTTATTGTGTCTGCAGGAAACCACCCGGCCGCCCTGTTTAGAATGACCCGCTCCCTCCTGGCAGGGGGAGCGCGGGAGGACCCCTTGCAGGGACGGGCTGAGGATTTTTCAAATTTTCTGCTGGACAAAATCACTCAGATCCGGGATGGGTTGGACTCTGAATGGGCAACTCTGGGCGGGGGGCGGGGGCGGAATTTGAGGCAGTAATTTGGGAGGAGTTTGATCCTGTGACCCCCGAAGACGTGGACAAGTTGCTGTGGGGGCTGAATGCTACCATATGTTTATTGGACCCGTGTCCCTCCTGGCTGGTGTTGGCCACTCGAGAGGTGACACGAGGTTGGTTTCAGGGTATTATTAACACTTCCTTGAGTGAGGGATATCTGCCTGCCACCTTGAAAGAGGCGGTGGTGAGACCCCTCCTCAAGAAACCGTCCCTGGACCCAACTTTGTTATCTAATTATCGTCCCGTCTCCAACCTTCGTTTTGTGGCAAAGGTTGTTGAGAGTGTGGTGGCACGACAGCTTCCCCAGCACCTGGATGAAGCTGTCTATTTGGATCCACGCCAATCGGGCTTCAGGCCCGGGCACAGCACGGAGACGGCATTGGTCGCATTGGTGGATGGTTATTCCTCTGTCCTGGTCCTATTAGATCTCTCGGCGGCTTTTGACACTGTCGACCACAGTATCTTATTGCGGCGGCTGGGGGGGTTGGGAGTGGGAGGCACTGTTATGCGATGGTTCTCCTCCTTCCTCTCTGACCATTCGCAATTCGTGTTGGCAGGGGGCAGAGGTCGGCCCTGAGGCCCCTGGTGTGCGGGGTGCCTCAGGGGTCAGTGCTCTCACCCTTTCTGTTCAACATTTATATGAAGCCGCTGGGTGAGATCATCCGTGGCTTTGGGGTAGAGTTCCATCAGTACGCTGATGATACTCAGCTGTACATCTCTACCCCGGGCCACCTTGATGAAGCTGTCGAAGTGATGACCCGGTGCCTGGAGGCTGTGCGGTGTTGGATGGGGCGGAACAGACTTCAGTTCAACCCATCTAAGACTGAGTGGCTGTGCTTCCCGGCACCCCGGTACAGCCACTGGTTCCATCGCTGGCTGTGGAGGGGGGGAAATTCTTGCCCCCACAGAGAGGGCCCGCAATCTGGGTGTCCTCCTGGATGTGCAGCTGTCATTGGAAGACCATGTGGTGGCCGTTGCCAGGGGGGCTTTTGGCCAGGTCCGTAGGATCTACCAGTTGCAGCCCTTTCTGGATCGGGATGCGCTTCGCACAGTCACTTCTGCCCTTGTAACCTCCCGCCTAGACTATGCCAATGCTCTCTACATGGGGCTGCCTTTGAAGAGCATCCGGAAGCTCCAGCTGGTGCAGAATGCGGCCGCGCGGGTGGTGTTGGGGGCTCCTCGGGGCTCCCATGTTACGCCACTTCTGCGCGAGCTGCATTGGCTCCCGGTGGCCCTCTGGGTGCACTTCAAGATCTTAGTTATCATCTTTAAAGCGCTCCATGGCTCGGAACCAGGATATTTGTGAGACCGCCTCCTGCCATTATCGGTCTCCCGCCGACCGATACGCTCCCATAGAGTCGGCCTCCTCGGAGTGCCACCGGCTGGATGGATGGCGACCCCGAAGATGCGGGCCTTCTCATTGCGGGCACCCTCTCTCTGGAACGAATTACCGCCGGAGATGAGGACCATCCCTGATCTCCTGACCTTCCGCCCTGCGTTGAAAACTCATTTATTTCAGCAAGCCGGTCTGGCCTAGGGGTCTTTAAATCTTTTAATCTGGTTTTAACTTTCTTAATTCCCTTATTTTTAATTTTTTGAAAGGGCCAATGTATTTAATTCTTTTAATTTTTAAATATTGTATATGTATTTTATATGTGTATTGGCTGTTCACTGCCCCAAGTCCCTTTGGGAAAGGGGGGCGGTATATAAATTTAAATAAATAAATAGCCACCTCCTCTCCACTTACAATACATGCATTTTATTAGTCCACATTTAGCCAGTAATTTCAAAGAGGGGGGAGCCTTCTGACAGACTGTTCTGTGAAAAGTGAGGGTGAGGAAGATTGATGTTTAAGAATTTAAAAAATGAATGTCCTTGGATCACAGAAACTCTATAACCAGGGTGAGAACTATAGTCCTCAGTGACTGAAATCATGATTATGGCAATGGAGGCAAAAAAAAACCCATAACCTTTATATGAAAGCCATTATGAATGTCCACACACTTGATATTATGTTGCATCCTAACATTTTCTCACAAGTGCAGGGTCCACTTTTTTTCATTGGTTGTGACAGGAGTAGACTGTCACTCAAACTGATGTCAAGGGTCAAGACTCGCCCAAAGTCATCCAACAGGCTTTCATGTCCAAGGTGAGACTAGAATTCACAGTCTCCTGGTTTCTAGTCTGATGCTTTAACCACTAGACCAAACCAGCTCTCATAATACTGAGCCTTACTAAAGTCTTTCTGAGTGGTAACAGTGAGGGAATTAAGGAAGATCAAACAGCTGGAACACGTGCTGCTCACTTTAAAACGTTGTCTTTCAAAAAGGATGAAGGTATAGCAATAACAGAATCTACAGCACTTTCTTCTGAAAAATACCCAGACTTTTCTACAGTTTATATTTTCCACAGAGAAAAATCTAAAATGTAATTCGTGGATAATGAAAGGGTATTAGCTGCCCTCCAAAAAGTGAGTGTAGCTTGCACTACTACCTCACCAAACATTGGATAGAAGTATTATTTCTATATTGGACTTTTACAGCTGGAAGTGAGCTCTGTATTTTCTACCTTAGATATGAAAATGTGTTGTATAATTTCTGAATATGGCACTGCTACACATATGGAAGATTAGCAGAAAGCATTTTATTTGAATTTATGAAAAACTAATATGTGATAGGATTGCAATTTGAGATTGGGTATTTTGCTATTATGCATACTGATGTTTCTATCTCAAGAGCTAAAAAATACAAAATAATCAATTCAAATAATTTTATTTTCTTACATTATTATGGCATTAGCCTCTGATGTAAGAAAAGAAAAATCATATAGAAATGTTAGGTCAATATAAAGCTAGTTTAATTCAGGGAAATAAAATCTGGAGACTGTTGGGTTCTTTAGATTACATTTAGCTATTTGTAAACCTAACTTAGACTAATTCAATTTAATAAGATTTATTTCTGATTGGACAGGATTGGATTGCAGATGAGGCAATAAATTACAGTAGTGACAGCTAAACAGCTTTCAGAGAGCAAAAAGGGTTGCTGACATATCAATGCAAAAACTGCTACAATGAAAAAAAAATTGAGGTCTGCAAATATTTCTTTTTTGAGAAAGGTTAATGTAAGAAGCGTAGTTCTGGGTAGTTTTCTAGAAACTTTTAGAGCTTAAAATGATTATGAAGTTTATGTTAGCTACTATATTAAATTAATAGTATATTGTGAAAACTTGAGACAAGAACTAGCCCTCCTTTTAAGCAAAAAGAGTCAGTTGTCTCAGATATTAAGATGCTGAAGAAGGGACAAAATATTAGTTTGTCACACCCAGTCTGTGCTGCACTACCCAATGGAGCTTTGGTCATTTTGTTATATGCCTCATGAGGTAAATATAATAGACTAACTTTTGCTAGACCAAGTTCATATTCCTTTTTCTATGCTGAGGAAATTGTAGCCAGAAACGGCAAGACTATTTGGAGCCACAAATCTGACCACGGTTATGGAAAGAGGACAGAAACTAGAATTTGGGAGGGGGGGAAGCAAGCTTGTTAGATGGGCAACTGTCCAGGCTAAATTGCAAGATTAGATTCAGGGGGAGTAGGTGAAGAGTTGGAATCATCACATGAGGAATTTGGGAATGAGAAAAAGCTGAGCCAAAGTGAAGAGCTTTGCAGAAGGATTTGGTGGGCCTCTGCATGAAACAGGATGTAATTTGGTTGAATGATCAATCTCACAGAGATCTTACATTCTTATGTAGGAATGCCGGGTGGGACTTCTTAATACCAATCTTGCATGAATTAGGAGGTTAATTGTGACTTCTCTCACAAAATAATTGGTGACAACCCATTTAAAATGAACCTTTCAGGCTAGTGGATAAAGGTTTTGCCCCAGAGTTTATTAGGCAAATAAAAAAAGAAAACGAAAAGCATGAAGGCAGTGTGTACCTTAGCAAATATACATTTTTATATAATTTGCTATAACAGACCTGCAGATACCTGGAGATGTAGTTAATATACATAAATATTGTTTCAGTTCCTATTCTTTATTTTTTATTGTTTTATATATTAATTTAAACACAAATAATTCTGGAAAACACAGGAAAGGTATTATATTAGTCTTCCCATTGAAACATCTAACTTTATACAAAGTGCCTAAATATTTTTTAAAAATGCTGCTTCAAGTTTAGAAATAAAATCTAAAAGATACAATAGAAAATTAAAAGAGAATGAGGGGGTGGAGAAGGAATTGAACAAATCAGTATATCAGTCTTAAGGATTACATCATCTCAGTGATATTTTCTGAGCTGTAGATGAGAACAATCCTGTTTTTCAGTATATCATCTTTATAATTTAGATTATAATATGCAGTATATTATTGTTGTTTCTCTACATGAAAACTACATATGAAGTTCACATGAGCAAATCCTACAAGGATTTTTGTGGGTGCTTAATTCTTATATGATGGCTTGTATGAAATTACCTGTTCCTTAACCTCATAATTCCACAAATCACATCTCAATCTTTTATGGAAAAGTTCCTTTGGAGGGGAGAATTTGTCCGAAGAATGATAGAATCAGGCTTACTTACATATATATAGTCTGAGCAAGTAGAAACAGACCCACAAGCAGTGTCACTTTCCCAACAATAGCACTCCAGATTCCAAACTTCTTCTTCAGGCACTTTGTGCAGGATTTTAATTTCTACCTTCTACTATTTGGCCCAAAGGAAGAACCTCTGTATATTCTTTAATCTTCTGTATATTTGTAGTGTAATAATATTTATAAGCATTGACTACCTACCAACCTAAGAGCCATGGTGGCACAGTGTTTAGAATGCAGTATTGCAGGCTAATTTTGCTGACTGCCAGGAGTTTGATCCTGACCGGCTCAAGATTGACTCAGCCTTTCATCCTTGCAAGATTGATAAAATGAGGACCCAGATTATTGGGAGAAGTATGCTGACTCTGTAAACCTCTTTAGAGAGAGGTGTAAAGTACTAAAAAAGCGGTATCTACCGTAAGTTTAAGTGCTATTGCTATTTACCAGAGTCACTTAGGTGAGAGATGCAGTACAGAAATCTGATAAACAAACAAACAAATAAATATTGAATGTTGAATATTTAAATCATTCCAGAATATTTGTTTATCTGATGCCTTCCATTTAAGAGCTCAAAGTGGCATTCATTCCTCTGCATTAACAGCCCTATGAGGTAGGTTGGGCTGAAAGAGACTAATTCGTCTCAGCTTGCCTTGTGTGGACTACCATGGCTGGGGGCGGACTTGAATCTGGGCCTCCCCAGTATAGTCAAACACTTTTACATCTTTACCACACTGGCTATCATGATCACGCACTCATTACTGTAATACCCTATATCACCAGGCTTGAGATTTTGGGCTTGGACAACCTTGAACTACACCACCTATGGTTAGACTTAAGCGTAGCAAAAAAATTTATCTGCTACAATGTCCTATCAGTCAATGACTACTTCAGCTTCAACCACAACAATATAAGAGCGCACAACAGATACAAGCTCAATGTAAACCGCTTCAAAGTTGATTGCAGAAAGTACGACTTCAGCAACAGAGTGGTCAATGCCTGGAATGCACTACCTGACTCTGTTGTTACATCCTCTAACCCCCACTCCTTTAACCTCAAACTAACCACTATTGACCTCACCCCATTCCTAAGAGGTCTGTAAGGGGCGTGCATAAGTGCATCATCGTGCCTTCCGTCCCTGTCCTATTGTTCCCATTTATTCGTACCTATTTCCTGTATTCTTACTCATGTTTATACTTATATCTATTACCTTGTAAGCAATGGACAAATCAAATAAATAAATAAATAAAATGTGGCAAAAAGCAGCTTACAATGTGCAAATCCAGTTAAATTCAGCATCACAGTGATTTTTTTCAGAATTAAAAGAAAAGAATGAGGAACTGGTAGCCCACCAACTACTGTATTATTGAACTACAGTCCCCATCAACTCCTACCATTGACAATGATGAGTAGAATTCAGTGGCTAGAATTCCTGTTTTACCCTCTTTTGCTTAGCTGACCATAGCTGACTGCAAAGAATGACCACACTGTATAGTAATCATTGCAGTAACTCTGTAGGGGAAGCATTTGTTAGAGACTTAAAATGGAAACTTTCTAGTAGGCTTTGTTCATCTGTTTTAGTTTTCTGGAGATTCATGATTTAGCAGCAACATATGGCTCTATGAACACAACTCCACTTGCCCATCCAATCTTGTTAACATTTCTATTGAAGAATCCAGACATGTTAATTTTCTATATGTATGTAGTTTATGAATTATATTTTCACTGGCATCATCCTGGCATTTGACCAAAGAATCTATTTGTTTCAAAGAAGGCAGCAGAGCCAGAGATTTGAAGGCTGCCAAGAATGGAAAAAAAAACAAAACAACACAGATGGTTGCAAAGGGATCAAAGTCTCATTGTCTCATACTTCCTCTGCTGATTAAAGGTAATTGTTCTCATGAAGCTGCAAATATATGCATAAATAATTGCTGGTCACAGCCTAGTTAACTAATCTGTGAGAGTACCTTTAAATTCACCAGTCCTTGGAAGGACATATTCCTGTTCTGGAAAGTATTAGCTTTTGTTAGTCTTACCACAGTACAACCTATTCGGTATGCAGGGTGTTATCAGTGGTCCTAGATTTACAATTATTTGTTTAGCGACTATCTATGGAGATTCTCAGTCATCCAGGTCATGGTTGTTCCAAAGGTGCTTTTTCAAGAGGCAACTGGACTTTCTGGTTTTTCTTTGAAGATGTTTCGCTTCTCATCCAAGCAGCTTCTTCAGCTCTGACTGGATGATGGGGAATGGAAGGATTTATACTCCTTGCAGACGGCTGCACATTTGCATGCTTTTAGCAAGTCATTAAGGTCACCTGGAGATTTATCTGTGTCATCAGGGTCACCTGAGTGGTGGAGGTGTGGAGCCTTCTTGGAACTGTTGAAAGAACTGTGTTGTAGTTTAGTGACTGTCTGAAGTTACAACAGCATTAAAATAGTGATTTACAGTTCTTGCACTTAAGACCATCGTAACATTCCCATACTCACAGGATCAGAATTAGGGCACATGACAAACTGGCTGTATCTATGATGATTGCAGTGTCCTGAGATCATGTGATTGCCATTTGTGACCTTCCCACTTCTGATGAGCAGCCATGTGATTTACAACTGCAGTGATTTACTTAACAACTGCAAAAGAAGATCGTAAAATTGCAACTCACTTGCTTACCTATGGAAATTCTGACACCTATTGTGGTCGTAAATTGAGGTCTGCCTCTATTCCCACTGACATATTGTGATGTGCAGCTAGGAGGTAGTGAGCATACCTAGAAGTCAGTATGTCCATCATGAAAAAGTTTGGGAGATGTATGACTGTGTCAACTTTCTGTAGTGGAAGATATGGAATCTCATTTCTAGTGTTTGCAGAACATGAGATCTTGGGACTTCTTGAAAAAATCTGCTGCTGGATTTCAAGTAGAGATGTGAGAGTCTTTATATTGTATTTATATTTATAAAATTAAAAAAATATATAAATATTTATGAGTTTTGTTGAGGTTTCTGTTAACTGGATAGAACAATTATAATTTCTGAGGGTAGAGGTTCGTTCTCCAAGTTCGTGAGTTAATTTCCGAACATTTTGTTACCAGACTAGGTAACATCTTCAGTGGAATTTAGGGAATGTCATTGTTGGTGTTCTTCTGCTTATAAGAGCTTGATTTGGTCAGTAGGACTTGTGATAGGAGGGTCATATCAGGTTAGGGTCTTGTGATGGGGACATCCTGTTAGGTGAGAGTCATTGGGAGGTGAAGTGCTGATTGAGGGGTAGAGGGTTGCTTGGATTGGTTGAGTATTAATGCCATCACTGGTTGCTTGTACTGTTGATTTGAATTTTGAGGGGTTTTAGAGTGGTTGTGGTTTGACGTGTCTATTGATGGAATTGCTTCTGGAGTGCCAGCCTTCGATAAACTTGCATGTATGGTGGTTGGTAGCATAGCCGATAATTCTCGTATTGGTTCAATTGAATTGGTGCTGTTTGGTATCAGTGTGGACTGTGGGTAGCAATTAGGAATTTGGGATGTGGCGATTGACTGTCACCTGGTATTCATGGATTCTGGTTTTCAATTGATGTGATGTTTGTCCCACGTAGAATTAATTGCAATACAATTGATTTTGTAAATTACATTGCTTCTTTTTCATCCTTCTTGTCTTGGATTCTGGATAATTCCTGTGGCTGAGGGTTTGTGGGCTATTATTATTCCTAGAGGTTGGAGAATTTTGTCTGTCATTTCTGATACTCCTTTTGTGTATTGTAGGGTTAGTTTTTGCATGGGGAGTTGTGGTTTGGGTGCTGTGTGTCAGAATATAAAGTTTTTCGGATAGCCATTGAAGAGAAAGATGTCAAGCACCCTCACCTGATGTGACCCACACATGACCCATCACAACCCTAACCCTAACCCTAACCCAAACCCTGACTTGATCCTCCCATCATAAGACCTACTGACTACACCAAGCTTTATAAGCAGAACATTAACACTGATATTGCCTAAATTCCACTGAAGATGCCACCTAGTCTGGTAATGAAATATTTGGAACCCAACCCACAAGTTTGGAAAATGAACCTCCACTCTTATCCTACTGATATTCACCACTATCACAATTATAATCTCTATTTTAGATCCATACACAACTGCAATGACCATTCCTGAGCTTTGTCCATGTAGTTTTCCTAAAGTTGCTCTGCAATTTCCATTCCATCTCTTTGCAACCTTTATTTGGCCAATATTAACTTTGCGTTAAGACCAGTGGTGGGATTCAAAATAATTTACTATCGGTTCTGTATGCGTGGCTTGGTGGGCATGGCATGGCAGGGGAAGGATACTGTAAAATCTCCATTCCCACTTCACTCCAGGGGAAGGATACTGTAAAATCCCCATTTCCTCCCCACCCCACTAGCCTGTTTTCCAGCTCCGTTCTCTTGTGCAGGGCAACAAAAGAAGACCCAGCCGATCAGCTGGGACTTGGGAGGCAGAGAATAGATGGGGGTGGAACAAGTCAGAGGTGGTAATTGATGGTTCTCCGAACTACTCAAAATTTCTGCTACAAGTTCTCCAGCACTGATCAGAACCTGCTGAATACCATTTCTGGTTAAGAGTGTTATTGCTAACCTACCAGCCCATGTGCTAGAATAGTAAGCTAGCTGTTCATTTCTTAAACGTTCTTAAAGATCCATCTCATCCTGAGCATCCTTTTTTAAAACTATTATCATCTGGCAGATGGTGCAGAAAATAAAAACAAGGACAAATAGGCTGAAAAACAGCTTCTATCCCAGAGCAGTACCTATATTGAATTCTACTGTATAGTGTAATACTAAGGCGGTATCAGGGAATTTCAATTCAATTGTATAGAATGTGAAGGATGTTTTTGTTTTATTTTTATAGTTTTCCTAGTATGATGTACATTGAAGATGACATTTAATTTCGTTATACAAGGTGCAATGGCAATAAAGTAAAGTATATAACTTTCTTTTATAAGAGGTATGAATATGGGTGCTAAAAAGAAAATATTTATTTTTAAACTTGTACATTTTCCTTCTAGTTCCAGAGCCATTGTTTTCAGTTGATTAAAACTTAGTGAATAAAAAGTTCCCATTTCTTACAGTATATCTATCTTGACATACGTGCATGTAGCAGTTTGAATATACATATAAATGGAGATAACATTATTCATACAATCAGGTCTAATAGCTATTTTCCCTTCCCTTCCCTGATGACAATAGAGAAAGAAAAACGGAGGAGGGCATACTAAAGATGAGTTCAAAATCCATTCAAAAATAAAAGAAGTGCAGAGTTTAGTTTTTACTGTTATGCAATCTTATTTCGCCTAAA
Source organism: Bungarus multicinctus (assembly GCA_023653725.1). NCBI lineage: Eukaryota > Metazoa > Chordata > Lepidosauria > Squamata > Elapidae > Bungarus > Bungarus multicinctus. Next base: position 56,546,472 of record CM042834.1, read on the forward strand.
GCATTAGTAGATAAATCTTCAAACTCCCTCTGGGAAGTTGTGGCCTAATCAAATAAGAAGCTAAATCAAAATTTGATCTCAAGGGGAAATAAGTGGTTTTTGACTTCTTCTTTGAGACTTTATGGCATCCTTGTAAAAAGAGCTATGTGCTGTCACAGCTGGGTCTATAGATGGTTTATTATTACCCAGATCCTCAGCTTCCTTGCTGCAGAATATATGTGTGTTGTTATTCCTGTGTCTTCTTCAATGTACTTCTAAGCCACAAGTCATGGGTTCCACTAGTCGGTATGAATCACTTTGCAGCTATAATTGATGTCTTTGTGTTATTTATCTGCTCAGCTGTATCTCCATGATTAATAGCATGCAGGCGTGTATAGAGGGCTCCAAATGCTGTATTATTATATGGCTGTCATATTTCACGCAGATGGATCTTCCCGATGATGAGCCTGATCGATTAAGCAACCGAACGTTGCAGTATAACCCAAGCCAAAACAAATGGACGGAGTGTGCGCCGATGAAGTATTCGAAATACCGCTTCAGCACAGCTGTAGTCAACTATGAGATTTATGTCCTGGGTAAGAGCAAACAGATTTTTAAGAGATAGAGGGGCCACTTTTTATTTTTTCCTAGCAATTTGATTCTATGGAATGAAAGATTTCATTCCCCTACCACTCTCTTTCTTGTAAGTTGGAGTAAAGGAACAGGGAGAATATATATATATATATATATATATTTGTGTTACAACACCCTGCTAAGCCCCAATTAATGGCAATTACAACTGCCTCACATACAATACTTCCCTGGTTCGAATCCCAGTAAGGGTATGGCTAGCTGATGAGAGCTAAATACTCAAAATTGATCTATCCTAGTCTCCCTTGTTTAATTATTTATCAGCTCAAAACCTAACACACACACCACACACACACTCACACACACACATATATAAGAAGTATTGTTTTGTCAATGAACCAAGGATGCACAAACTTTATTTTTATTACTAAAGAAAACAGGATGAAATAACTGGCAAAGAACAGTTATCTCCATTTTATACAATTATTGTATTAAACTTTTCCTTGGTTTATTTCCTGCATCACTCTGGAAACTGCATTCTCACTTATCAATCAGGGGGCATAATTTGGTTCTGCTATTTTGGTTCTGCCAGTGCAGCCTATGTTTTTATTAGTATGCTGATTGGAAAAATCTGGGAATTGCAGAACTACTTGGAGGGTGAAGGTGTTATGTTGAAAATAGTCTTTAATAGTACATTACAAATCTCTCTGCAGATTAAATTGTTATGAATAAATAGGATGTCAACATAGGTATGTCATTCCAGGTCAATTTACATGCATAAAAATACTAGGCAAAATATTGATCTAAGGCTCAGCCACCACAGGAATCCAGTACAAAGTGTAAATATTTTAGAAACATAGAAGAATTGTGCGTTGCAACATCCCAGCATGAATCTATGCCTTTGATATTTATGTCCCAAATTGAACACAAGTGTATGACTTAGATAGTTTATGTTATAACAACATGACATGTTTTGTCATTTTTTTCTGCAGTCTCTACGACAGGAAAATACTGCAGAAATTTATTCCTATCTTCAATTGTTGGCAGGATGGCCACCAGAAAATTAATTATCTTTATTAATGTGTGCGGAATCATTAAATTATCTCTCTGCTCTCTGTGGCATTTTCAGCATTTTAGTCTCAATGCTTCAGACTTTCCAATTTAGTATGATTGCCCTAATGGTCTTATGAGAATGAAGCTGAAGCTAGTCAAGTATATGAAAACATTATTATCTAGGACCTTTGCTGTATAGTTGCTCAGATTTTCTATTTTGATCATTGTCCCTCCTGAATCTTTGTGAAGCTAGCAAACAACTTCCCTCATACAAAAGTTCCCACAGTTTTTCCTCCTTAAAGATATAGAAGGATTCAGAAATAACCTCTGCATATAAAAAAGCAGTGGAGGAGGAAAAACAAGGGAGGGGGAAAATAATTGACAGCCCTGCTCAATGAATTATTATTTAATCCATTGACCAGTCATGAACTCAGAATGACAGTAAAGGCCTATGCTAGAGCTTTCAGAATTCCAATATCTGAGGGGCTGCCACAAAGAAGAGGGAGTCAAATTATTCTTCAAAGCACCAGAGGGCAGGACAAGAAACAATATTTGGAACTAATCAAAGGGAGAAACAACTAGGAATTAAGGAGCAACTTCCTAATAGTGAGAACAATTAACCAGTGGAATAATAGCTTGCATTCAGAAATCGTAGGTCACTGGAGGTTTTTTTTTTTTTTTAAAGAAATGGTATAGGATCTCCTGCCAGAACAGGGGCCTGGACTAGAAGACCTCCAAAGTCCCTTCTTATTCTATTCTAACTCTAATTACTATTTGGGGTATTATTTCTTGTTGGATTCCAATAAGAAAAAGCTTTTCCTCTTTGGAAGATCCTGCAGTTGCAAACATTTAAGGGGTGTTGGTGATGAGGGGAAAGGGGGGACATAGGTTTGTGTGGTCATAATCATCAATCATTACATATTTTTAAACAAACACATACATACTCACCATTAACACCCCTGAGGTATTCTAGCAAATGGAAAAAATAATGAGTTTTCTATCATTTTGCTTTGGAACTGAGAGGTGTAGGAATTAAAGGAATTTAACTTTGGAGGGCAAACACTAGCTATTGGTAGCTTTTTTATGACCCAAAAAGAGAAATGCAGGGAACTGGAAGTGAATCTGTTTTTAAAGCCCTTACTTTTCATGTGGATGTAGGTATATGTGTGCATACAAGTGAAGTAAGATTTATTAAGTGTGTACAGCCTAGGAGGTGATATTTCAGTCTATTTCTGGCAAGAGAAAAACAGTAGGTCCTGGAGCACCGGGAAACTACCAGAGGACTGAAAAAGAGCTGACGTGGTTCCCATCTTCAAAAAAGGAAAAAAAAGAGCCTAGACCCAGGAAACTATAGACCAATCAGCCTAACATCAATACCCAGGAAGATAATTAAAAAATAATTAAAAAACAGATCTGCCAACATCTAGAAACAAGTAAAGTAATAACTAGCAGTCAGCACGTGTTTGTTAAGAACAGATCATGCCAAACCAAACTTATTTCATTCTTCAACATAGTGACTAAATTAATAGTCCAGCAAAATACTGTGGACATAATATATTTAGATTTCACCAAGGCATTCGACAAAGTAGACCACAACCTACTTCTCAGTAAGCTAGAAAAAAGTGGAATAGATAGCACCACCACTAGATGGACTCGCAACTGGCTGACAAACTATACTCAACGAGTAGTCCTAAATGGATCTAAGTCTACATGGAGGGAAGTAAGCAATGGGGTACCACAAGGTTCCGTCGTAGGTCCAGTACTCTTCAATATCTTTATTAATGACTTAGATGAGGGAATAGAAGGGGAACTTACCAAATTTGCAGATAATACTAAGCTGGCAGGAATAGCTAACACCCAAGAAGATAGGCTCAAGATCCAGATGGATCTTGACAGGCTAGAACACTGGGCCGTATCTGAAAAAATGAAATTCAATGTAAAGAAAAGTAACATATAGGCAAGAAAAACCAAAAGTACACATATAGACTGGGTGAAACCAGGCTCAATAGCAGAAACTGTTAGAGGGATCTTGGAGTCTTAGTGGACAACCAGCTAAATAGGAGCCAGCAGTGTGTAGCAACAGCCAAAAAAGCTAATGCAATCCTAAGTTGCATTAACAGAAGGATGCCATCAAGATCAAGTGAAGTACTAATACCACTCTATAAAGCCTTAGTAAGACCACACCTAGAGTACTGCATCCGGTTTTGTTCACCACATTATAAAAAAGATGTTGAGACTCTGGAAAAAGTACAGAGAAGAGCAACCAGGATGATTAGGGGACTGGAGGCTAAAACATATGAAGAACGGTACAGCAACTGGGCCTAGCTAGTCTAGTAAAAAGAAGGACCAGGGGAGACATGATAGCAGTCTTCCAATATTTGAGGGGCTGCCACAGAGAGGAAGGGGTCAAGCTGTTTTCTAAAGCACCTGTAAGCCAGACAAGGAATAATGGATGGAAATTGAACAAGGAGAAATTTAATCTGGAAATAAGGTAATAACTTTCTGACAGTGAGAACAATCAACCAATGGAACACCTTGCTCTTGGAAGTTGTAGGAGCGCCATCACTTGAGACTTTCAAGAAGAGATTGGACTGCCATTTGTCAGAAATGTTGTATGGTCTCCTGCTTGGGCAGGAGATTGGATTAGATGACCTACAAGGTCTGTTACCAGTTATTATTTAAGATACTATTTTCAGTTATGCTTTTAAGAAACAGGGCTACATTCACAAAGGGTAAACACATGTGCGTTGGTTGCAGAACCAAAAGACTTCTTGGGAGAAGAATTCAATCCTCCCACTATATGTATTAGTTTCACTCTGGGCCAGGCCTTAGGACATATTGGTAAGGAAAAATGGTAGGTCAGCAGCAAGCTGCATATCTACCATATCATGTAGTTTAGACTGTGTGTCATTGGAAAGAAAAAGGATGGGAGGTAAAACTGGAATTAATTGTTTTTCCCAATAATTGCCCACTTATTTTTCCTTCCCAATAGTCATCACGTCATGATTTGACACTCTAATTAAAACTTCTCCCTTTAGTACTTAAATGATAAATAATCTTTTGAAGAACAGGAACATTTCCTGAGGATCTAAATTCTTTATTCTACTCACAGTATTTGACTGATCTTAGCTGTTTCTCCCCATATTTTCCCAGGAACATAACTATATTTGTTCAGAAGCCCAAGAAAGAGTGGTATTGTGTTCCTAATGACAGAGCCAATTGAATTCAGCTACTTTTGGAAGCAAACCAGATGGGGAAGGCACCATTTCAGGTCATGCATTTTAATCTCTTGCATTAAAAAGAAAAGGCAAAAATCCTTCACAGCTGAATCTCTGGAAATCTATTACCAACAATTGGCAAATTAGAAGAGGCTTTGCCAAGGGCACCAGCTCAAACTCTTCCAGAAGAATAGTACTGTGTGAAATATAAGACTTCAGCAAGGGAAATAGCCTGACTAAGAAGGGTGTTCCTGCAACATTGTTTGTCTGTTATGTAATCCCTGGTTTTTATAAATAAGAACATGCAGGCAGAATTAAAGGAGAAATCCTATTATAAAAGATTTGGAATATCAAAGAATATCTGTTCATGTTCCTCAGTCTGGAATTCCATCTCATTAAAATCTTGTTTTCTCCACAGCTCTGGCTGAGAGCTTTTTACAAAGTTTTAAGCAGTTAAGTGAGGTTCAATTAAATTCTGAAAATCACCTTCATAAAATAATTATTGAAGGGGTACCAAGGGAGCTCTCTGAAAAGAAACAGTAAAATAGGGAGGACACAGGAAGAGATTTTTTAAAGCCACATTACTTTAGTCTGAAGAGTTATTTTGAAATAATTATATACTTTCTAAAATAAACTGATTTCTAGATTTTTCAGGGTTCTTAAAGAATGAAGAGAAATCAGCTCAGTTCTGATAATGTCAGTAATATTATGAGAGTTAAATTTGAAAAAATAAAAACAATACTTGAAATAGAAGGTGCATTACAGGTGAAACTCGAAAAATTAGAATATCATGCAAAAGTTCATTCATTTCAGTAATGCAACTTAAAAGGTTAAACTAATATATCAGATAGATTCATTACATGCAAAGCAAGATAGTTCAAGCCGTGATTTGTCATAATTGAGATGATTATGGCTTACAGCTCATGAAAACCCCAAATCCACAATCTCAGAAAATTAGAATATTACATGCAATCAATAAAACAAGGATTGTACATAGAACAATATCAGACCTCTGAAAAGTATAAGCATATGTACTCAGTACTGGGTTTGGGCCCCTTTTGCGGTAATTACTGCCTCAGTATGGCATGGAAGCTATCAGCCTGTGGGACTGCTGAGGTGTTACGGAAGACCAGGATGCTTCAATAGCAGCCTTCAGGTCTTCTGCATTGTTCGGACTCATGTCTCTCATCTTTCTCTTGGCAATGCCCCATAGATTCTCTATGGGGTTCAGGTCAGGCAAGTTTGCTGGCCAATCAAGCACAGTAATCCCATGGTCATTGAACCAGGTTTTGGTGCTTTTGGCAGTGTGGGCAGGTGCCAAGTCCTGCTGGAAAATGAAGTCAGCATCCCCATAAAGCCTTGTCTGTGAAAGGAAGCATGAAGTGCTCCAAAATCTTCTGGTAGACAGTTGTATTGACCCTGGACTTAATGAAGCACAGTGGACCAACACCAGCAGATGACATGGCTCCCCAAATCAACACAGACTGTGGAAACTTCACACTGGACTTTAAGCATCTTGCAGTGTGTGCCTCTCCATTTTTCCTCCAGACTCTGGGTCCTTGGTTTCCAAATTAGATGCAAAAGTTGCTCTCAACAGAAAAGAGGACTTTGGACTATTGAGCAACAGACCAGGTCTGTTTTTCTTTAGCCTGGGTAAGACACTTCTGACATTGTTTGTTGTTCAGGAGCAGCTTGACAAGAGGAATACGACATTTGAAGTCCATGTCCAGGATCCATCTGTGTGTGGTGGCTCTTGATGCATTGACTCCAGCCTCAGTCCACTCATTGTGAAAGTCCCCAACACTTTTGAATGGCCTTTTCCTGACAATCCTCTCCAGGCTGCGGTCATCCCTGCTGCTTGTGCACCTTTTTCTTCCACACTTTTCCCTTCCACATAACTTTCTATTAATGTGCTTTGATACAGCACTTTGGAAACATCCAACTTCTTTTGCAATTACCTTTTGAGGCTTTCCCTTCTTATGGAGAGGGTCAATAATGGTTTTCTGCACAACTGTCAGGTCAGCAGTCTTTCCCATGATTGTGATTCCTACTGAACCAGACTGAGAAACCATTTAAAGGCTCAGGAACCCTTTGCAGGTATTATGGCTTAATTAGCTGATTAGACTGGGGTACTTTGAAGCTAGAATATTGAACCTTTTCACAATATTCTAATTTTCTGAGATTGTGGATTTGGAGTTTTCATGAGCTGTAAGGCATAATCATCTCAATTATGGCAAATCACAGCTTGAACTGTCTTGCTTTGCATGTAATGAGTCTATCTCAAATATTAGTTTCACCTTTTAAGTTGCATTACTGAAATAAATGAACTTTTGCACAATATTCTAATTTTTTGAGTTTCACCTGTACATCATGTAGTATCTTACCTTCCCTCCTCTGTATGCTCCAGATGTTCTAGAACTCCAATTCCTAGAATTCCTAACTACCACAACTTAGTTTAGAATTCTAGGAACTGATATGGGGCACATTTTTAAAAACTACTTGGATCATATTAGGCAAATTAGGCATATAACTGTGATTACAATGTGATATATCACTTCTTTTTCCTAGCTTTATTCCCACCTTATGGCAAGGTCTGCTTGAAAACTCTCTTTTTACAACTCACTATTCCCTTAATTTGGGGTAGAGTTGGGGCAATTGGATGGAGCTGAACATTTATTGGCCAGATGGCCTTCCTGATGCCACGTTTGCAAAAAAAAATTATTTGCATCCTAGGAGAGAAATATCTCCCGCTACTTAGGATTGAACCCTCAACCTTCTGAGTGGGAGGTGATATATCACTAACATTTTTTAAAAAGAAAAAGGGGGGGAAAGCCTAGAATAAATAAACTCCTCAAAATTTGATCAAATTATCTGAAATGTTTCTTCCTTGACCCTTCCTCCCCTTCCACTGACCATTTCTCATGTACTACATAACAGATAACAGATAATCAGAGTTGGAAGGTACCTTATAGGTCATCTAGTCCAACCCCCCACCCAAGCGGGAGACTCTACACCATTTCTGACAAATGGCAGTCCAATCTCTTCTTGAAAGTCTCAAGTGATGGTGCTCCCACAACTTCCGAGGGCAAGCTGTTCCATTGGTTGATTGTTCTGTCAGAAAGTTTCTCCTTATTTCCAGATTAAATCTCTCCTTGTTCGATTTCCATCCATTATTCCTTGTCTGGCCTACAGGCACTTTAGAAAATAGCTTGACCCCTTCCTCTCTGTGGCAGCCCCTCAAATATTGGAAGACTGCTATCATGTCTCCCCTGGTCCCTCTTTTCGCTAGACTAGCCAAGCCCAGTTCCCGTAACCATTTTTCATATGCCTTAGTCTCCAATCCCCTAATCATCCTGGTTGTTCTTCTCTGCACTGTTTCTAGAGTCTCAGCATCTTTTTTATAATGTAACCAAAACTGGATGCAGTACTCTAGGTGTGGTCTTACTAAGGCTTTATAGAGTGGTATTAGTACCTCACTTGATCTTGATGGCATCCCTCTGTTAATGCAACTTAGAATTGCATTAGCTTTTTTGGCTGCTGCTGCACACTGCTGGCTCCTATTTAGCTGGTTGTCCACTAAGACTCCAAGATCCCACTCACAGTTACTGCTATTGAGCCTAGTTTTACCTAGTCTATATGTGTACTTTTGGTTTTTCTTGCCTAAGTGTAGGACTTTATATATATTTATGTTTATAATGTTTGATAATTTTGTTCCAAATACTGATAGTCCCAAAGCACTTATATATCTTTGAGAAGTAGCTATTCTTCTAAAGTTATGTTAATCATATTTATGATAGCAACAGTAGGATAAACTCATTAACATGTGATTTAACATTCTAACTCACTCCTGAATTTCACTGCAAACAGTAAAGTGATCGCAAACACCTCGTACCCAATATTTTTTACTGGACATGACATTGGGATACAGGTAGTTTTCAACAACCATTCATTTAGCCACAATTTGAAGTTAGATTCTAACACACATGCGAGTAGAAATCAGCAACTATCAAAATATGTATAACCAATTTCACACAATTCCAATCTCTACCAGTTTCCATATCACAGTGCTATAAAACATGAGCCAGTAATATTATTCATAAATAGCAGTAATCCATTTTCATAGAGCATTAAACAGCACCTTTAGCCTGTTTTTAAAGGTTTATTAATAGATGCTAACTGAAGGTCAAATACATCTGTTTCCACAAAACTTGCATCTTTGCTGGAGATGGCCTCCCATGTGTACTTCTCTGAAATATGGGAGATGTGAAGATTGAAAAGCCTCTTTACAATCCCAATGGTTTAATGGCTATAACATTCCCATTTATATGTATGTTTTACAAACACAGCTGTGTTAAATTGTAAAAACCATTAAACTGATCACTTACATACAAAAACACTTTTGATTGCAGAGCTGTCAAGGATGTTATGGAAAGCTTTGAGGAATGAAGTCATGCAATTTTTTTTTTTGCTGGCTTCCTATAGTTACTCTTACACAATAACAATAGTTGGAAGGTACCTTGGAGGTCTTCTAGTCCAACCAAAGGTGGTATTTAGCTCTGGAGTTCTGGAGAAATGGTAGCGGAAATTTTGAGTAGTTCGGAGAACTGGCAAATATCGCCTCTGGCTGGCCCCGTCCCCATCTGTTCTCTGCCTCCTATCAAGTCTCAGCTGATTGGCTATGTCTTCTTTGGTTGCCCTGCACAGAAGAATGGAACTGGAAAGCAGGTTAGTGGGGTGGGGAGGGAATGGGGATTTTACCTTCCCCTGCCACACCCACCAAGCCACACCCACACCCATCCACGCCCACAGAACCGGTAGTAAAAAAAAATTGAATCCCACCACTGAGTCCAACCCCCTACTCAAGCTGAACTCCTTACATCATTCTAGACAAATGGTTGTCCAATCTCTTCTTTAAAATGTCCAATAATGGAGCACCCATAACTCTTGGATTCCCTTGGTTAATAATTCCCACTGTCAGGAAATTTCTCTTTAATTCTAGCTTGGATCTCTGTGACATGTAAAAAACTATTTCTGGAGAAAACAAATGGTGGGAGAGTTTGTACTTCACACTGCCCTCCAAAGGCAGAATATTATAAGAGTAAATCCTTTTTTTATTCCTCACATTTTGTATAATAAAGAGAAAGGAGGTAAAAAGGTCAGTTATGGTGTTCAATCAAGAAAGTATTTTCTACTGACCTACAAGCTTTCCAAATGAGTGGAGGTTTTAATGCAGGTATATTCTCCAACAAGCCATTTCCTAACATATATTTTAAGGAAACAGAATGTATTATTGAACATTGGAATTGACTCCAGGTACAAAATCCATTTTCTCCAATCAAAGTTACTTTCAGACAATGTATTTTCTAAGATGATGAGGCACTAGAGCAACTGACTTACAGGCTGACAGGCTGACTTACAATGCCACACATGTCTGGACAGAAAAAGAGGTATTGCCCAGTGGCAGGATTCAAATTTTTTTACTACCGGTTCTGTGGGCATGGCTTGGTGGGCGTGGCAGGGGAAGGATACTGTAAAATCTCCAGTCAGAGGTGGTATTTGCCGGTTCCCCAAACTGCTCAAAATTTCCAGAACTGGTCAGAACCTGCTGAATACCACCTCTGGTACTGCCCCATAACATTTTTACTTCACATGTCGAGTCCATTACTAACAGGAAAATGAATGTGGATATAGGAGTGTGGTATCTTTCAGATAGCTAGTCTTTCCATTTCATAGTTTTCTCAACCCAGCAAAAATACTTAAGATTGAATTCAGTACTTTTACAGTATCATCAAATGTAAAGTTTGAAAGATGCTTCACTGATCATCAAGTGAATCTGCCTGCTAGTAAAATTATCCATTATAACTGTATTCCTAACAGATGGACATCTAGCCTCTCTTTAAAAACCTCCCATGAAGGAGACTCCATCATCTCCTGAGGCAATCTTTCTATGACTGAACAGCTCTTACTGTTAGAAAAGGTCTACCCAGTATTCTGCCAAAATCTAGTTTCTTTATTATACTGTAATTCCTACAGTGTTTTCTTTTGTAACAATTCTTAACAATTCTGTTCTCTTCTACACAATAGCCTTTCAGATTTATTTTTATTTATTTTTCACATTTCTGTACTACCCAGATATTGGAAGACAGATATCATGTCTCCTCACACTCTTCTTTTTTCTGGGCTAATCATACTAGCTCAAACATTCTTCCTAAACTTTTTTTTTTCAGCCTCTTCTTAGCTTCTTTGCTGTTTTCTGGACCTTCTCCAGTTTTTCAATGCCCTTCCTATATTACAATGACCAGTACTGGATTTAATTTCCTAGGTGTGGCCACATAGTACACAGGGATGTTCACTTCTCTGGATCTTGATTGCATTTGCCTGGTTCGTTCAGCCTATGATCCATCAAGACTCCCAGACCTCTTTTCTATGTACTGCTGCCCAATATGTTCTTCCATTCTATATCAGTGTCTTTGATTTTTCTTACTTAAATGCATTAGTCTTTGTTGAAATTAATTTTGTTGGTTTCTGCCATCATTCCACATTGCTTGTTACTCCCCTTAATATTTATCTGCAAAGTTGACATCCAAGTCATTTATACATTTGTTGAACACCTTGAATGGAGCCCTAAAATAAACCACCTAATTGTGTTTTAACATATTCCACATGTTAGTATCAAAAAAGCCCTCTTATAAAATAAAAAAGCACTGCATCACATGATTTGAGTCTAGTTCTAACTCCTAGTATACCAGCACTATATTGTATCACGTTCCTTTCTCATATGGAAGTAAAAAGCAAAATATAAGAATTACAGAAGTCATACTTGGACCACACCTATACTGTATGTGTGTGCAGGTATGCTTGTTTACATGGAGCCAAAACCACAAATTGGATTTCTTGGGTGATATTTTGCATCTGTCAGTTCTTAAAGAAAGTTAAGTGTCATTGCTGATAGACTAGGATTATAGTCCAGGTATGTGTTTGTGTGATTGCTAAACTTTATTATTAAAACCAAGTTACAATATGAGTAAGCTTACAATATAGTTCATATATTCCAATATGGCTCAGCAGTTAAAGACACTGAGCTGGTTAGCTGGAGCTGATAGACCTGGTATGAGACCCAAGTTGTCACCTTTGGAATCATTATTAAAAGTTGCCACACAGCTGTGGAGGATTGGAGGGGGCTGATGTTGTTTGAGTAACTCTCAGTAGACAAAATAGATTCTGTAGTATTCAAGGTCATTGTGAATGGAGCAGCAAGAATTGGGGCTGAAGGAGGATTGGTTCACGTGATGTGTGATGTGAGAAAAAGGGGATGGGTTGTAGGTTGGGTCTTTGTGGGAAGTCTGGGGTGGGACTTTAGTTTCGGAATTCCACAGAAGTACCAAGTTCTATTCTAATAAAAGTACTTTGAGATTATGGTTGTCTTGGAGTTACTGACTGGAATGGATAATCTCTGGAATGCTGACACAAGTGTTGTGCAATGGGATGAGCTCCCATTACTTGCCCCAGCTTCTGCCAACCTAGTAGTTCAAAAGCATGCAAATGCAAGTAGATAAATAGATACCCCTTCGGCAGGAAGGGAACAGTGTTCTGTGCAACTCAGTTAATAATCATGCCAGCCACATGATCACAAAAATGTTTTTAGGCAACTCTGGTCCTTCAGCTAAGAAATGGAGGTGAGCACTACCCCCTAGAGTCGTATATAAGGAGATATTTACTTTTACCATTATAGCTTGTGCAAAGAAGTACCTAAATGCAAATAGCTTGTTTGTGATATTCAACAAATTGGCATAGAGGAAGATATACTCTTCTTAAACAGAATCAAATTTCTTAATCACATGGGCTTTTGTGGATATAGAAGGCTCCAATCTTTGCTTGTTATGTTGCACGTGCAAAGCAATTCTCCAGCTTCTGTCCCCGACCTCTACTTTATGATTATATGTGGATATATTCACTGATAAGGCCATAAACAATGTCTGGAACTGGGGTAAAATGGAGCTTTATGGTTATACTCCAAATCACTCCTTAACACAAAACAATCAATTGAATAAGCTGGATAAACTAGGCTATTTATTTATTTATTTATTTTGTATATGTATTTCTGAAGCTATCAGTTCACCAAATTGGTACCTGTTGCTTGAAGTTCTTCACAAAGCAAAAAAGCAAGTATTTTCTATAACTTTTTGGGACATAAATGTTCTACTCTCAATGTTAAAGAATATTATCATTAAAATAAACACCAATTACCCATAATTTGATTTCATAATTATGTTCTTGTTACCCATATCATTTAAATAATTTTGCAAACTCTTAGAATTCATTGCATTATTAGTTCAGAGAAAGCTATTAAAATCAGAAAACATTGCATTGAACAGGCAGCACCAGCACAAATCAGCACAATTAAAAAGCAAAGATGCATAAGAAAACAGTTACTTTGCCTATTATATAAGCTTCTCAGGAGGACGGGTAGAATATAGATATATAAATGGGAAAATTTGTATGAGGGTTCTAAATTAAAACAGAAGATCATCATATGCTGTTGAATTTAATTAAAGAATAAATCTATTTTTAATTGTAAATGTACAATAGTTCTTACTGAGAGAAAATAAGATTGTATTATATACAGTTCTTTATTGATTCCAAAAAGTGAGTCCATATTTTTTCTGAACCTACAGTGTGTACACTATTTATTTGCTAAGCCTCTTTCAGCTTACAATATTTGCAAACAATGAAGGATAACCTTCTGCCTTGTTTTCACCCAAAATCTGTGATCTATTAAACAGAAACACATTTGACGACCTGTTGATTTTCTGGCCTTGCTGAAGCCAACTGAGAACTTGTCTGTCAATTAATATTTAAAACTGACCATTGATCATTATCACCTCTGGGTTGTCTCTTTGTGTATTGTTTTTTTTGTATTTGTTTTTATAGATGAAAGAGCTTCTGGATGATGTACAGCATGATTTAAAGATTACAAATTGTCTATATAATTCATAGAGGAAAAAAGTGTCACAGTTCTATAATATGATCCCGAACACATTGTGAAATTAGACTTAAGTAAATAAAAAATTAAAAAGCTAATAAAATAAAATAAAAAGTGCAGAAAAATAAATAAAAGAAAAATAAATAAAAGTAGTAAATAGTAAAAAAGTAATTAAAAGAAGAAGAAAGATTTGTAAAAATGATTTCTCCCTTTATCAACATAAACATAGTTTCAGAACTTATCACCTTGTTTAATATTATAATAAAAATTAAAATTATTTCTTTCCCATATTCTATCTATCTATGTAACAAATTTTAAAGCCTCATCATTTGGTCCTAATCAACAAAAGTCCATTAAGAGTTACCAGCAATCACAACATTTATATTTTAACCTAAACCAAGTAAATGTCCCTGGAGATTCTCAATCATGCAGGTCAGGACTGTCCCAAAGATGCTTTTCAAAAGGCAACTTCAGAACCGAAGAACCTTCTTGGATGAGAAGCAAAATGTCTTCAAGGAGAAATAAAACAAAACAAGGAAATCCAGTTGCCTTTTGAAAAGCACCTTTGACTAAATCAAGTAAGCTAACTTGGCATTCTTTTCCTTTTAACACCATAGCTTACTATTTTCAATTAAAATATAAGAAAAAATATGTTCTCATTTCTTTTCTCTTCTCTCTAAACAAATCTTTAAAGCTTTGTCATTTAGCCCTGGTTGAGAAAAACTCAATAAGAGCTACTAAAAAGTACAACATATATATTTTCACATTGATCAAATTAGTCAACTTCACATGCCTTCCTTTTTATTTTAAAATTCTTGTTTATTCTCATTAAATAGTGTCAGAAGCGGACAATCACTTTGTCTTTTTTTTAGAACTCCTTCATAAGTTTAATACATTTCTTTTCTAAGTCCAAAATAAGAAAGTTGTTCAAGTCACTCTTCTGATTTATTAATTGTGTGTCCCTTTTAGTTAGTAAGACATTAGCCAGTTTTATTTATTTCTAAATTCATTGTTTTTGTCTCCTTATAGAGAGCCTTTGTATAAAGTATTTGGGAGATGATCCCAGGTTGATCCCTTTATCCAGAGAGGAATATTGAGTTGCTGAACTGTTCATCAACACCTTGTTCTACTCTGGTCATCAGCTCTGCTAATATGGAAGTTTTCTTCAGTCCTCCATTGCTTCCCCAGAAGGCTTTTGCTTCTCCTTTTCCCATCAACATTTTCCCAACATTCCCAACCCACTGCCATTCCCCATCTTCCACTGTCCCCTCACATCCCCTGCAAACATATTAATTCTTTTTGGGGAAGTGGAATGGTAAGTGGCCCAGGTGTTATGCAGAGACATTTTAAATAAATAACTGGAGTTGCTTTGGAGTGAAAAATGTTTCTCAACTAAACAAATGAAAATTGGGTAGGGACACTATGACAGGGAAGTCAAGTAGAATCTGTGAAGATAGAAACTTCAGTCTTGATGTGGCTTGCACCACACACACAAAAAGGCAGTGTAGGCATTTTCTTCCTATCGTCCAAAAGACAAATCTTGAAACAAAGTTGAAACAAGAGTAAGGCATGAATAATTGTGCAAAAATATATGAACCTCAGCGCCTTACCTGTTGTGGGATCAAAAGTCAGGAATATATTTTTGGAATCTGTCATGGGTACGCAGAAAAGATGGATCACTAAAGCTTTGGAAGGGAAAAGCTTTATAGCTGATTCTGTTCTGGAGAAATTTGTAGGTACCTATGAGAATCTGGATGTCTTTTGAGACATTCTATTCCAAACAAGGCAATGTTAGTAGCACAATGTGGGTTTAAGTAAGGTACCCCTGGGATGCTAAACCAATCAATGTCAAGACACACAACTAAGGCCTCTCAGTACATTTATAATTGGTAGAGTTTCCTTTTGTCAAAAGAATTATAATGAGGATGCCAATTAGCATTTACTGAACTGTTGAAAAAATTCAGAAATATTGTTATGTCAGGTTTAGTGTGGAATTGTCAAATGACACAACTTTCATTATCTCGGGTCATGCACAGAGAATCCAGACACATATATTCCGAAGCATGGTTAAATTGCTTGTATTAACAGAGGAAAGGCTGTAGGTCAATGGTACAGCTATGCATGTAAATGCTTAGCGTAGAACTGTGTACCCTCATTTGCAAAAGTCATTTTCTAGTGTCTCACACACACACACATGCACATTAAAGATCTCGGGTTAGGAAGAGCTTCTACATGCAAGGGCTTTAACCCAAATCAACCCCTCCATAGAAATCCCTGCCTATTACTGTGAATTCTACCATATATGGTGTGTACTACAAGTAATCTTCGACTTACAACAATTCATTTAGTGACTGTTAAAAGTTACAATGGCACTGAAAAAGTGACATGACCATTTTTCACACATGATCATTGTAGCATCCCCAAGATCTTGTGATCAAAATTCAGATGATTGGCAAATGACTCATATTTATGAAGGTTGCAGTGTCCCAGGGTCAGGTGATCAATTTTTGTGACCTTCTGACAAGCAAAGTTAATGGGGAAGCCAGATTCATTTAACAACCGTGTTACTAACTTAACAACTGCAGTGATTCACTTAACAACTGTGGCAAGAAAGGTCATAAAATGGGGCAAAATTCACTGAACAAATGTTTCACTTAACAACAGAAATTTGGGGCTCAATTGTGGTCATAAGTCAAGGACTACCTATATATGTATGAATGTATAGTATGTATGTATTTATAAATGAAGAAAACATTTTTAAAAAATCAGGGCAAGCTGAAAGCCTGTTGGATACAAAGAACAATTTTTATAACATATACATAGTGATCGGCCCCCGATCTAAAAATCTGATTTAAATAATTAGATGGGTAGACTTGATCCTAGCTTTATCATACTTTGGTGTCCTGAAAGCCATAAGGACTAGCTAGAGAAAATAAAATATAAAGGTCATTCAGTAAAATAAATTTTAAAAATTTAATAGCACCATACTTTGAGTCCTTATACTGTAATAGTTCTCATGAATAGTTCTCTAGTTCTGTGACAAATAGGTCCTATACTGTAATAGCTCTCATTTGTAAAGAACGGAAAGGGTAATATCCTTCAATCTTGGATTTTAAACTTGTTTCAATTTTCCAGCTAAATGGACTGGACTTGCATATGTATTGAAGTCTGAGCATGTCTGGAAGGAGTAAAGTTAGGGAAGGCTGTGAGGCATAAACCATGGCCATGAATATACAGTATCTATTCCTCTTTTAAATTGTATGGCTTAAATGTGAAGTCTCTAGAATGGCATTTTAAATATTAAAGTTCCTGGAGAACTTCTAGAGTCTGCCACATTCCCTATTTTACCTGTTATATCACTACTTCTCTTTTAAAGAAAACTATCACATATTTTAATTAATAAAACATTTAGCATGTTTTAATACAAAAAAAAATCCATAACTTAAAAAAAATAGCTGTGGGATCCAAAATTGGTGAAGGACTATACTTCAAAGTTTTCTTTAGATGTTTGTCCAACTGCCCCCAAAAACAAAATAATTGGGATGGTTGGGTGATTCGGAGAGTGGGAGGCTTAAAATGGGTGACTAGGAAGAACTTTAATATTTTACCAATTATTTTTCCTTAACTCTCCATATATAACATAGCTGCCATATTGTGACAATAGGTATGATAATCTAACCACAGGAATAAAGTATTTAAAACATTTAGATTCCTATACTGTACATACGTAACTTAAAATTGAATACCATTATAATCTGTGAGCATCAGTTCTGGTGAATTATTTGAAAGAGCCTAAGACTGGCCCAAAGTAACAGAATTAGTTAAAAGTTTTGCTGCCAGTTTTAGTTACAGTACATAAAAATGTATCCTTATTTCATTGTATAAACATTTGTAAAGGATTTATCACAACTTTCTTTTGTTGTACATTTCTGGGTAACCAAGTAGTAAGTTTTACACATGGCTTCCATCAAAATGAGAATTCTATAAATGGAGGAATATTATAGTCCAAGTCCTAATAATGTTTCATCAAGCATTTTGTCAGCAGATCAGATGTTCACAAAGATAATTCCCATTTCACATAAATGCATTTTTGTGCAAATATTCTACTAAAGATATGTTGTTATTATTTCCTTCCATCCTAACTCAAAACTGTGTGTCTTTTGATATGGGAGGTGAATTCTGTGCCCCATCAGCAAATATGAAAAAAGTGTTTCGTGAGTTAGTTTAAACTACTACTACTGAGGATTTTCCTATACATGCACCTGTTTTTTAAGGATATTGTTTTAATCTCAAGATTCTTTCCAAGTTCTCCTCTTTCTGATAGAAGTCATAAGTTAGCTCATCCATTACAATGAATGTGAGCACCCATTTTTCCTTCTAGACTGGGGATTTCCAACCTGAGGTTGCTGTACCCCCAGGAGGTGCAAGATGGAATTTAGGGGTATGATAAAGTGTGGTTTGTTTCCCTTAGTGATGTCACAATTCACAATTACTGTGTTTGTAGGCAGTGCAAACATTAATTACATTTCCTACAGATTGAAATGCTGGCCTTGTTAAAAAAACGAATAGGGTATATGCCCTCTTTTTTTTCCAAATTAACTCTCTCTGTCTAAAACTAGGATATTCTGGGAAGGGTTATGTGCAACATTTCCTGAGAAAAATACAAAAATGTTTGTATTCATATTTAGATGTGATTTCAAAGTACATAATCCTATGAAATTCTTCTTATGAAATTCTTCTTTAGAATTGTGGGAAATCATTTATGACCCTATTCCATAATAGAATAACCATCTAGGTCTCTCTGTCAATGTTAGGAGAGTTTACTAATGTATAACCATTAAGGGTTTTTTTCCCTCTTTTTGTCCTGGGGGGCAGTTCTGAATTATTATTTGAGCAGTTTGGATGAATGTTTTAAGTACAATCTGAAAATTATTTATTTCTCTTGTTTTCTAAAGATACTTCTTGCTTTAGCTGTAATTGACAAAGGATTGTAGGAAGCTTCTGACAGGGAAGCAGTGAATTATTTTTTTCTTATGTTTAATTAGCGATTTTGAAAAGCAAGTTCTGTCTGTCTGTGTGTGTGTGTGTGTGAAATGTGATTTTAT
Source organism: Bungarus multicinctus (assembly GCA_023653725.1). Classification (NCBI taxonomy): domain Eukaryota; kingdom Metazoa; phylum Chordata; class Lepidosauria; order Squamata; family Elapidae; genus Bungarus; species Bungarus multicinctus. The sequence continues at coordinate 56,565,401 of CM042834.1, forward strand.
TTTTTTCCATGGGATGAGAGTCACATCCTCCAATTCACTTCTGTACTGCAGATATCATATTTTACAAGACATTATTTTGTATATGAAAATGAGAGAGATAATACATTCGTTGCTTTTATATGATAATGAGGAGGAATGCGATGTTGATAAATGGATTCCTGAGTCTGCATTTCCCAGAAATTAAATATTCAAAGAGAATTCTCAATTTTTTCCATTTTATTTTCCATCATTTTGTGATCCTACTTTATTTATTTATTCATCTTGAATACTTTAGAGCAGGGACATCATGTTGTCGTCATGTGACTTATCGAAACTCGTGGCATCATGTTGTCGTCATGTGACTTATCGCAACTTTTCGCCCCTTTGCTAAACTGGAGTGGGCATGGCCAGCGTGTGATGCATCCGGCCTGTGAGTCGTGAGTTTGACACCCCTGCTTTAGAGAGTCTTTTGCTTTGGAGCACAAATTTATCATGTTTTTCTAAAGGGAAGGGGATTTCTTTCCAAAATGCACAGTTATTCCTTCCTCATAGAATATTAGATTATTTCTTTTTGCAAGTGCAAAAAACATTGAAATAGTGACATTGGAGAGAAAAGGATAACTTAGCTCCCAGAAAATGAGAAGACTCATTCTGATGAGCCATTTTTATTCTCTCTGGAATCTCTCTTTCTCTCTTCCTCTGCAGGTGGAATTGGCTGCCTTAATCGTGACAGAGGACAAGCACGGCAATGTCTTGATGTCGTGGAGATCTATAACCCTGATGGGAATTACTGGCGAGAAGGACCACCTATGCCTTACTCTCTTCTTTCCCTAAGAACTAACTCTACCTGTGCTGGTGCTGTGGAAGGAAAACTCTATGTCTGTGGAGGATTTCGTGGAACAGGTCTGGAGAAATCCAAAGACAATGTTGTTATGTTTGCAATGTGCTTCAAGAATCACCATAAATATCACTATCCTAACTTACATTGCATTCCATCCCTATTTGAATTTTTCTATCTATCTATCTATCTATCTATCTATCTATCTATCTATCTATCTATCTATCTATCATTTTGACAAAAGACTTAGCTTTATAGGATCTCTACCTCTCTCATCCTATATGATAGTAATTGGGAATATCTCAAATTTTAATTTTCAGTTTACTGAAAAAGTTCACATTTTGGCAAATAGATCCTTATAATCATATAGCAATTATGATTAAATAACTTTGACCATGATATAAATTCTTCCATATGCATATTGTCTGCAGTCCCATTTATTTATTATCTACATTTACAATTCCACTTTTCCTTCAGTGAGTTTTTTGCATTGTATATGGTTTTCTCTCCTCTACCCCTTAATTTTATCATTAGAACAATGTCATAAGTTAGACTAAAATTATAGGAAAAGTTAACTAAAAACGTTTATGTGGGGGTTGGGAATATCACCAATATAACTTCTACCTTATAATCCTTATACTGTATCAATTGCCAGGCACAAGCCACAAGATCCACATGTGCTAAGTTCAAGCTAACTACTTTATTATAGTCTATAATACAGAAACCTTCCCAGACTTCTTGCTTTTTCTTGGAAACAGATAGATAATACTCCATGAAGCTTGAGGTGTCAGTGGGGAACGACTCACTTCTGAAACTCTTGTATCTAATTCCTTGCTTGAGGCCTCCTCCCTCCCTGGCTGGGTATTTCCCAACATCAATTTTCTCTATCACTTTACTACAAATAACAGTTTTCTTTGCATATATGTACAAACAACTGCAGCATTGGATGTAAATTTGCTCATGAAATAGGACAACATTCATGTTTTCAGAAATAGGACAACATTACATCAGGGAATTGCGCAGCCAGTGTCCAAATGGAGTCGGAGACACTGACACAAATTTGTAGTTTTATATAAATAAATATATTTTACATTTATATTTACAGCAAACAAGATAGTCAGGCACATCACTACATCATAAGGTAAATCATCAAGTAAATCACAGAACACCATATAGAGCACACTGAAGAAAAAGGTGAGGGGGAAAAGGAAACTCCCCCTTCTCACCCAGCAACCAATTATAACACAGATTGTCTCACACGGGAGCACTCTCCAACCAATCAGCTACAACTGTGTGTTCTGGCGCATTATACACTTTATTTTTCCAGCTATTGAGTTAAATATCTTAACACAGTGATTAATAATCACTTACGGGCAAAATAATCCTATTTCTGTAGATCTCAGTCCATAGTCCTCCACGGAAAGTTTTTCCCATCAAGCAGCAAGCAATATGAAATAATCAGCTCACTGTTTTGCATTTTCAGAGTCACAGCAGCAACAATAGAACCAATTATTGTCCTTACTTTCCTAAAGCAGCAGCATATTTGTATTTGATGCTTACTTTAAAAAAAATCAAGCTGTTTCAGGTGTTCAGTTTCAACATTATAGTTCTAGATGTTTGGGGTATGGACCATGTTACAGATACATGTTCATTTATAATGACAATTGATATCAGAAAAAGGCAGTCAAGAAGATGTTTCAAACAGTGAGGAGGGCAGACAATCGAAGCTTAGTACCTGAAGTCCATGGAGAAAAAGGATAGTGACTTTGATCATGTGGCTGCCATATCAATTTTTTTGGACATACCCTTGATGGAAATCTCTGGAAGGTAAACTGTCTTACACCAACAAGCTTCAGGTTAGGTTAGATGATTTGGTCACAAATGCTTTAAATTTTACATGCATGTTTTCTGCAGCAATGATTCCTACTGCCCTATGTGTCATCTGAATTTCACATCATTTAGACATTTATTGTACAGTCCTGGATTCTGGTAAATGTTGTGCCCAAACTGGCTACTTTGACAGGCTAGAGTTTTTGCCTTCCCACCAAACTTCCCCACTGTTCCTGAGAAATTACCCAGTGTCCTTCTAGCTATTCAAGGGAATGTAACAAAAATAGGTGCTCCAGCCAGTATTCTGTTTTTACTGTTCTTGTTGCTTGTATTTGTCTGTTGGTTTTTAGCGAGGGTTGAAAAAGGGTCATGGTGCGTTAGGGCAAAAATGCTGCCACAAAAACCCAGTGAGCAAGATGAAGAATGGGAGTAAGCCTTCCTTTATCACAGGGGTTCCTCTAAGAATCAGAGAGACAGACAAAATAAGAATTTCCTTGTGGAAAACTATCTGCCTCACAGCACTGCAACAAGAATCACAATATTGTCTTTGTGACATTGATTGTGCACCACAACTTAGTTGCTATAGACATCCATGATGGTGATTTAGCTCAGGTTGGCATAACTCAAATGTGTGTGAAGGGCCTGTTTTCCAGTTACCTGAAAGGGTTTTTCCTCTGGAAAGAAGGATGCTTTAAAGTAAGAAAATAAACTCTCTAAATGTACTACTGAAATGTTATTGAAGGAACTCTTATTCTTTATTGATTTCTCCATTCTGCAGTCAACTTTCACTTCTGCACCCTTCCTTTCACTTCTAGAATATCTCCTTTGAAGAACATCCTTCATAAAAACATTCCTTCAGTCTGTAAATTACATGTTGTTCTTGAAAAATTTGTAGACTATAAACACATAGCTTTCACAAAAAGCCCACAGGATTTCAGTAAATCTAAAATCAGGGTGGTTTGCAGGGAAAAATTCAGAGCTATTACAATTTCCCATTCCTTTTCTTGGCCTATTCACCTATGTTCTAAATGATCACTAGAAGTCTCATTAGTAAACAACATTGCACTATTACATTAGACAGTTTTCTACCCCTTTCCAACCCCGGGAAGATAGTGAAGGCGATTTCAAAATAGAAAAAATACTTACTTCGTTTATGTGCTGCACATTCCCAAAGAAACATATTGACTCTTTTCCCTCTTGTTTTCTCCATTAGCATTTGGTTTTATTAAAATCTGTGATACCAACATAAAGTACTGCAATCTGTTGCTGTTTAGAGTACTGCTACACAGTACAGTAATAAATTGACTAGTATCTGAATTAGTGCTGGATGCATCTGAGGACCACAATATTAGCATGAACATACAAGATTCATTAGGTATTTGCACTGCAGAGTCACCAAAACAGGGACAAAGTCCTTGACTGTTGCTTTCCAGTTTATTTAGTTAGAGTTCTTTTAAAAAAACAACAACCTACAATTCAACTGATAAGATTAAAATCAAATTCAGAAAAAAGCTTAATAAACACCATAAGATATATTAATATAGCAGACTTGACTCAACAGTCAACTGTTGCAAGGGCAGACTAAATAAAAACATTTTGCCTGCCAGGAGTGATAGCAGAGAGGGAAATAGTTTGAGTCCCCTTGGCTGTTAGTTCCAAACTGCAAAAGGATGTTTCAAAAAGTCACCAGACCCTTTTTCTCATGTTTCCTCAAATATTCCTTCAGTGCTGATAAGTTCAAGAGAACAACCTCTCCAGACAACTATACAGCCTGGAAAAGTTGGTTTCTCAAATAAGTGGATCCGAAATACTATGAGGATATATATATATATATAGAACCAGGATTCTGAATCATGCATTTTAACAGACCGGTACCCACTGGAATGATTTTGACAAAGAGATCATGTGATTTCTATAATTACTCCTGATTGCTTGACTGACTTGGCCACAAACATTCTGGGCAGCTGAAGTGTCTAAATATTTTCCAAAATCAGTTTACTGAGAACATGTTAAAGCATTCCAAGCATGTGTCAGTATGATCAAAATGGTTATTTCCATTAAAAGGCATATGTAATATACCAGCAAGGCAAAAGCATTCCTGCTCCCTGCTGAGATATGCTTAGGGCTGGATTTAGAAGAGCCCTAACTGGCAAGTTGAGAGATGGTGTAACCCATTCAGCACAGACCAAATTCATTTCTTACTTTGCCTTTGAGCTATTCAGAAATACATTAAATTCTTTATATGTGTGTGTGTGTGTGTGTGTGTGTCTGCTTTAGAGGAGGATTGTCTTGGGCTGCCCACATGGAGAACTGCATGAAAATATAATCCATTATTTGAGATAGAATCATAGAGTTCGAAGATATCTTGAATAACATTTAGCCCAATCTTCCTGAGCAGTCAGGATCCAGTAAACATCTCTGACAGCTGCCAACCCAGCCTGTGATTAAAGACCTCTAGAAAAGAGAATTCACTATTTCATGTGCTAGTCCATTCCGCATGGCTCGCGCAAGCAAGAAATTCCTCCAGATTTCTAATCTGAAGTTGCTTCCTTGTAATTTTAACGATTGGTTCTGGTCCAGCCCCTTAGCAATGTAGAATAAGCCCATTTCTTCTCCTGGGACAACGCTTCAGATAATTCTTGACTGTTATTATATCTCACCTCAGGTTTTTTTTTTTCCTGTAGGCTAAACATACCCTAATCCTTTAACTGTCCTTCACAGGACTTGGTTTCCAGATTCCCTACAATCTTGGTAGCACTTTTCTGAACTTGTTCCAATTTGCTACTGTTGTACTACTCTGGTACTCAGATCTGAACCCAGTACCCAGTACTCTAAATGGAGTCTGCCTGGGGCAGAGTATTGTGAAACAATTATATCCCATAATCTCAATTCAATGCATCTATTAATGTGCCCCAAGAAAGCTTTTGACTTTTTAGCAGTTGCATCACACTATTAGGACATGTAGCTGACAAGTATATTCAGATCCCTACTGCCAAGGCAGATCTCCCCCATGCTACACAAATATCTTACTTATTTTTGTAATATTTCCTACCCAAATACAGAACTGAATTTTTTTCTTCTTCTCTGTTAAAGTCTATCTTATTCATTTTAGCCTTCTGCTCAAGCCTTCCTATATCCTTCTGAATCTTCTATTATCTAACGTTTTATTTAGCCTCCTAGCTTTATGTTATCTGAAAACTGTCTAAATATTCCCTTAACTCCCTCCTCCAATCATTGATTTTAAAAAAGTGGAATATTCAAGGAGCAGGAAAGAGCCTTCTGTAACTCTACCCAATATTTGCCTCTGAGCTAAAGAAGAGCCATTAATGAGCACTCTTTACATGTACTTTTTCAGCCAACTGTAAGTCTGACATACTTTACCATTTTATTAAGAAGAATACCATGAAAAGCTCTGTCAATTTTTTTCTGAAGTCCGGGTATGCCATCTTTACAGCATTCCATTGACCTGCTAAGCTAAATACTATTACAAAAGAAGATAAGCTTAGTATGGCATGGTTTGTAGGTGACAAATCCACATAGCATGTCTATCCAAGTGCTCACAAACATGCTGCTTGATAATTTGTTCAAGGACATTGCTCAGTATAAATGCCAAGTTGACAGACCTAAAGATGTCCCCTTTTTGAACATATATAGGAGATATGTATGTATGTATGTATGTATATATGTATGTATGTATGTTTGTATGTATGTGTGTGTGTGTATATGCATGTGTGTATATATATATGCGTGTGTGTGTGTGTGTTAGGTTTTGAGCTGATAAAAAATTAAACAAGGGAGACTAGTATAGATCTATTTCGAGCTTCTTAGCTCTCGTCAGCTAGCCATACCCTTACTGGGATTCGAACCTGGGAAGTATTACATGTGAGGCAGTTGTAATTGCCATTAGGCCACAGGTTCTCATCCAGATCAGCGATACAGGGAAATGAGTATATATACTTGTGTTACAACACCCTGGTAAGCCCCAATCAAGGGAGGAAGCATACTGCTGTCCTTTTCTGTCTTTCGGCTCATCACCAGAGACCATCCAGAGGGGCGGGGTTGGGGGTAGGGGTGCAGCGGCGATTCTGGAGACAAGCCGGGCCCTTCCTGTGCATCGCCCCAGCTGCGGCGGGCAACGGCCGTCCCTCTCCCCCTCGTGGGGCCGGCAGCAGCCTGTTGTCCCGCCTCGGCCGGCGCCTAGCAGCTGACTTAGAACTGGCGCGGACCAGGGGAATCTGACTGTTTAATTAAAACAAAGCATCGCGAAGGCCCGCAGTGGGTGTTGACTCGATGTGATTTCTGCCCAGTGCTCTGAATGTCAAAGTGAAGAAATTCAATGAAGCGCAGGTAAATGGCGGGAGTAACTATGACTCTCTTAACACAGGTATATATATCACTCTGAGAAGCACAAGGCCGAAGACACAAGCCTGAAGATGATGAATGAGACTTCATCGAAACGTCGCCTAGATATTTCCAACTCTACGCGGGAGAAAACCCGAAGAACCAAAGATCCATATATGTGTGTGTGTGTGTGTGTGTGTGTGTGTGTAAGGTTTTTGAGCTGATAATTTTAAATAATAAATAAGGGAGACTAGAATAGATCTATTTCGAGCTAGTTAGCTCTCTTCAGCTAGCCATACCCTTACTGGGATTCGAACCAGGGAAGTATTACATGTGAGGCAGTTGTGATTGCCACTACACCATCTGGCTCTATCCTTATCAGCTGAGGCAGGGGAATAAGTATATACTTTGTATTACAACACCCTGTTAAGCCCCAATTAAGGGAGAAAGCATACTGCTTTCTTTTCTGTCTTTCGGCTCATCACCAGAGACCATACTGACAGAAAGCTATTTGTTTCGTTGTCTTTTGTTTACATGTGTGTAAGGTTTTTGAGCTGATAATTTTAAATAATAAATAAGGGAGACTAAGATAGATCTATTTTGAGCTAGTTAGCTCTCTTCAGCTAGCCATACCCTTACTGGGATTCGAACCAGGGAAGTATTACATGTGAGGCAGTTGTAATTTCCACTACACCATCTGGCTCTATCCTTATCAGCTGAGGCAGGGAAATAAGTATATACTTTGTATTACAACACCCTGTTAAGCCCCAGTTAAGGGAGAAAGCATACTGCTTTCTTTTCTGTCTTTCGGCTCATCACCAGAGACCATACTGACAGAAAGCTATTTGTTTCGTTGTCTTTTGTTTACATGTGTGTAAGGTTTTTGAGCTGATAATTTTAAATAATAAATAAGGGAGACTAGGATTGATCAACTGCCTCACATGCAATACTTCCCTGGTTTGAATCCCAGTAAGGGTATGGCTAGCTGAAGAGAACTAACTAGCTCGAAATAGATCTATCCTAATCTCCCTTATTTATTATTTAAAATTATCAGCTCAAAAACCTTACACACATGTAAAGAAAAGACAACGAAACAAATAGCTTTCTGTCAGTATGGTCTCTGGTGATGAGCCGAAAGACAGAAAAGAAAGCAGTATGCTTTCTCCCTTAATTGGGGTTTAACAGGGTGTTGTAATACAAAGTATATATATATATATATATATATATATATAGTTCTTTGGTAAAGCCTCCGAAAACATATATATATATATATATATATATATATATATATATAATATATATGTTTTCGGAGGTTTTCGCGGGTATTTATATGTGGATCTTTGGTTCTTCGGGTTTTCTCCCGTGTAGAATTGGAAATATCTAGGCGATGTTTCGATGAAGTCTCATTCATCATCTTCAGGCCTGTGTCTTCGGCCTTGTGCTTCTCGGAGTAATGTGAGCTTGCAGCTGCTTCTTCCTTTTAACTGCTAGTGGGGGTGTGACTTGATTGGGTGGGGGCTTGGCTGTGTTCTGATTGGGTGGGGGTGTGTTCTCATTGGTTGGGGGTTTGTCTGTGTTCTCATTGGTTGCGGGGTTGGCTGTGTTCTGATTGGCTGGGGGTGTGTTCTGTTCCGGTGGGGGTTTGGTTGTACTCAGGTTAGTCTTAGTTGCTGGGGGATTTGAGCTGGTGAGCTGTGATCCTGTTGTTTGGCTTCGTGGTCGTGCCACATCTTCATTGTGGGAGTCAGTTCCCTTCATGTTTGGGTTGGGGGGGTTTGAAGCAGGTAGTGATGCAGCTGTGGTACGGCTTCTGGTCCGTGGTCGTGTTTCATCTTCTGTGTGGGTGTGAGTCTGCTTTCTATGTGGAAGTGTGGTGGTAGTTTCTTGTGTGGCCCTTGTGGGTGTGAGTCTAGTGTCCTTCTTCATGTTAGGTTTTACTCGTTTGTTAATGAGGGCGGGTTTCCAAATGGCTAGTAGGCGGGAGGTGTCATCTCATTTATTCATGCTATGTGGGCATTTTTCGATCTCTATGGCTTCTCTGATTATTCTATTGTTGAAGTGTTCGGTTTTGGCGATGGTTCTGGTATTTTTAAAGTCAATCTTATGTCCTGTGGCTTTGAGGTGTTGGACCAGGGAAGAGGTCGGTTCTTCTTTTTTGATTGAGTTCTTGTGTTCTTCAATACGTGCGCTTATTCTTCTGTTAGTTTGTCCAATGTATGTGGTGGGGCAGGAGGTGCACGGGACTTTGTATACTCCTTGGTTTTCTAACTCAATTTTGTCTTTAGGGTTTCTTAGGATGGTGGATATTTTTCCGTTTGTGCAGAATGCTGTTTTAATGTTGTGTTTTTGGAGGATCTTGCTGATTTTGTTTGTAGTGCCTTTTATATATGGGAGGAGGGCTTTGCCATTTTCTTGTTCTCTGTCTTGGATTTTGGTTGGGGTTTCTTTTTGGATTAGGTGAGTAATCTTCTTTCTTTGGAATCCATTGGCTGTTAGTACATTAGTGGGAGTGTGTAGTTCGGTTTTTAAGTGTTGTTCATTGGCTAAGCATTTTGTTTTGGAGATGAGTGTCTCGGCTACAGAATTGATCTGTGCTGGATGGTGGTGTGAGAGTGCGTGTAGATAGTGGTTTGTATGTGTTTTCTTCTGGTAGATGGTGTGTCCTAGGGAGCCATTGGATTTTTTTATATACTAAGACATCTAGGAAAGGAAGTTGATTGTTAGCTTCTGTTTCCATGGTGAATTGTATTTTGGGGTGTAGGCTGTTGAGGTGTGTGAGGAAGTTGTTCAGTTTCCTCCCGCCTACCAGCCATTTGGAAACCCGTACTCATTAACAAACGAATAAAACCTAACATGAAGAAGGACACTAGACCCACACCCACGAGGGCCACACAAGAAACTACCACCACACTTCCACGTAGAAAGCAGACTCACACCCACACAGAAGATGAAACACGACCACGGACCAGAAGCCATACCACAGCTTCATCACTACCTGCTTCAAACCCCCCCAACCCATACATGAAGGGAACTGACGCCCACCATGAAGATGTGGCATGACCACGAACGTGAAGCCAAACAACAGAATCACAGCTCACCAGCTCAAATCCCCCAGCAACTAAGACTAACCTGAGTACAACCAAGCCCCCACCGGAACAGAACACACCCCCAGCCAATCAGAACACAGCCAAACCCCCAACCAATGAGAACACACCCCAGCCAATCAGAACACAGCCAAGCCCCCACCCAATCAAGTCACACCCCAAGTAGCAGTTAAAAGGAAGAAGCAGCTGCAAGCTCACATTACTCTGAGAAGCACAAGGCCGAAGACACAAGCCTGAAGATGATGAATGAGACTTCATCGAAATGTCGCCTAGATATTTCCAATTCTATGCGGGAGAAAACCTGAAAACCCAAAGATCCATATATATGTGTGTGTGTGTGTGTGTGTGTGTGTGTAAGGTTTTTAAGCTGATAATTTTAAATAATAAATAAGGGAGACTAGGATAGATCGTTTTCGAGCTAGTTAGCTCTCTTCAGCTAGCCATACCCTTACTGGGATTCGAACCAGGGAAGTATTACATGTGAGGCAGTTGTAACACAAAGTATATATCTCTTTTCGGAGATTTTCGCGGGTATTTGTATGTGGATCTTTGGTTCTTCGGGTTTTCTCCTGCGTAGAGTTGGAAATATTTAGGCGACGTTTCGATGAAGTCTCATTCATCATCTTCAGGCTTCTGTCTTCGGCCTTGTGCTTCTCAGAGTGATGTGAGCTTGCAGCTGCTTCTTCCTTTTAACTACTAGTGGGGGTGTGACTTGATTGGGTGGGGGCTTGGCTGTGTTCTGATTGGGTGGGGGTGTGTTCTCATTGGTTGGGGGTTTGGCTGTGTTCTGATTGGTTGGGGGGTTCTCATTCCCCCAACCCCAACCACCAGAACAGAACACACCCCCAGCCAATCAGAACACAGCCAAGCCCCCACCCAATCAAGTCACACCCCCACTAGTAGTTAAAAGGAAGAAGCAGCTGCAAGCTCACATCACTCTGAGAAGCACAAGGCTGAAGACAGAAGCCTGAAGATGATGAATGAGACTTCATCGAAACGTTGCCTAAATATTTCCAACTCTACGCGGGAGAAAACCCGAAGAACCAAAGATCCATATGTATATATATATATATACAGAGAGAGAGAGAGTGCTTGTGGCACATACATATATATTAGTATATATATATATATATATATATTAGTAGATACTGAAAATACTGAATTCTTTACATGCAACAAAAGCAGAGTTGCCATAAAAAGATGGAAATCTAAAAGTCTAAAATCTTTAGCATTCTTTAAATGTTCTTTAGAAGAATGACAACAGACAAACCTGATACCAGAAGGGACAGATGTGCCCAAGTCACCCTGAAATGGATAAGATATGTTTCTATGATCCTTCCCTGTCCCCTTGTCCCTCCTCTAACCTGGTCACCTGACTTTTTCTCTTTGCTTTAATGACAGAAAAACATAATCAATTTTATACCTCTTGCAGCTATTGCTGAAGAGGGGAAACACTACATTTAACTCTGGGGAAAATAAGGACTACTTAAGTGTCTTTCATGGACTTGGAAGTGAGATAAGCCAACGTCATGGAAACATGGCTAAAAAAATATGGGCACATTTGTGCTGTGCTTTAGTGCAAATCAGGAAAGATTGTAGATGAAATCAAATGCTCCAATAATTTTGCAATTAGTTCTTCCATCATAAACTAGCCCATCTTTTTGCTCTGAGGTGTAAAAAAGCTAGGCTAGGGAGTTATAGATATTATAGATTCTGTGATTCTAGTTCTTTCAATCACTCCTTAGAGGAAGTAGATTTTAGTTCAGGTTTAGTTCCTAATAAAGTGTACTTATTCATTCTTACTGCACCACATATTGTTTGCAGCGCCTCTGACAAATCCTAGTTGACATCTGATTGACTGCCTCTACCTGTGCTGAATTGGGTAACAGAAGAACAGACATGCTAACCTGTCAATAACAACAAACAATATCAGGATTGTTTCTAGTTAATGGGCTTCTGTAATTGTCTTGTTGCTGTGGTGATAGATGGCAATTTATTCCATAGATGTCATGCTGGAATAAATATTACCCATTAGCGTTACAGGAATACAACTCTAGTAGCCCGTTAGATCCAAAAAGGACAATGCAGAAACAGTGTAGTTATTATATCCCAGAGGCAACTCTCCCATCAAAGATAGAAGGTAAGGAAAGGAAGCCATAAAAACACAACCTAAACTGATACAATTGTTTTCATTGCCAGACTCAGGAAAACAAACTAACAATAGTTACAGATTAAATCGCTTATTTCCATCAGGATTCCATCAGAGTCATCATCTTCTTAAAATTAGATACTTGCTTGTGGCTCAGCTTTCAATCTAAGACTAACGAAGAATTTAATATACCAGCAAACTTATTTATCCTATTACTCCATCCTTTATAGATAGAAGGACTCTCAGAATTTACTGAAAAATATCCTTCAACTATATCAACAGACAGAGGAAATGAAGATTTTCAGAACATTAATGAAAACTAGGAAGCTTCAGCACATTATCCAATGGAGGTATATACAGTTGGAAATCTGTATTAGCAGGAAATATTTTCTACTTTGCCTGTAAGCTTTCATTTATCCATGGATATGCAAAGTATTTTTAAAAACTGGAATAAATATGAACAAAATGTCAAGAAGAATGAAAAAAGAAAATATCCAACACCAAAAGAGCATGACTTTTACAGAAGAATGATGCATGTACAACAAACGAATATACTGAGAGCCAGATATCAAATACTGGAAAGATGTATTGAAGCATATTATTGCCATTTTAAAATTTGTTGCAGAGACATAGTGAACAGTGAAAGCCAGACAGCAAACATTCTCTGGTGGTTACCAGATCATCCCCATTGAAATTTAACTTGGAACACTGGATTGAATTTCTCAGTTTAATCCTTTTCTTGCGTAACGCCTGGAAGAATATGGAGATAAAGGAAAGGGACATATTTCATATAATTTTTCACAATTCTATAATGAATCAATAAATGCATGGGAAATGAAGTTGGTATGAAAATCACTTAGGAGCTTAAAGAAGCAAAGCATTTTTCTTTTCATTGTTCAATTTACACCAGGCTTTTTTCACATTTTTGCTATTGACCTACTTGGATAGCTGCTGTTGTTGTTTGCTTTGTGCTACTTGACTGGCATATGAGAAAGGATGGTGTGAAATTGTCATCAGAATTTTCCAGAACTATGAACATGACATCAAGAATTGCAGAGATTTAAATTTAGATCAATTTTATTATTCCCTTTAACCAGCAAATAACTACAAGAATTCTCTCTAGGCAGTTTCAAAGTTGCAAGTTCACATTAAAAGAATGAACAATGGAACTTGTTTTCTTTTTCTTTCTTTCTTTCTTTCTTTTTTTTTGCTGCCTATTCTTTGAACCTGTCTGGGCAAAATAATGTGAACAATAGCAATTAAATTCTGCCAGTTATTTTAAGTTTTATATATTTGACCTAAATTTATATTCACCACCTACCAATGGTGTTACAAAAGAATATTGGACACTGATTCAAAAATCTCAAAGATCATTTTTAAAACCTTCAAAAATAAGATTGCCCTGTAAAGAAAATACCATACAAGCAATGTGAAAGGCTAAATTAAAATGAAGACTAATTCTAAAGAGAAAAGATTTGTAAAAAGGAAACATTTTGCTGCCAAAGAAAATCAAGTATACATAAATAGAGAAAGGAAGAGACATGGGTTACTTGGGGTGACTCTCTTCTTTTTCTGCATTTTATCACTTTCTTCCTCCTCTCTTTCTTCCATCCACCCTTAATTGCCACAGCTTGGCAGGCGGAGGAACTTCAAATTTTCTGGAATACTTAAGTTCGGACTGGAGCTACAGAAAGTTATATTCAGATACATTTCACATTAAAATAGAGAATAACTTTTCTGCTTATACTGAAGTTGAGAATTTATTTGGCAGCCTGCTTAGACTTGAACTGGTGTGTCAGTCTGAATTCTCTGGAGGAAGATCTGATATGCTTGCTTGAGCTTACTCAAAAAACTTTACATTTTCTTCCCTCCAAATTAAAATCTTCCATTGGTTTCTTAGCTAAGACCGCATATAGTATTTTGAAGAAAATTTCAAAAGGAACTGCTGGCAAATGATATTGTTGCTTCCTGTCTTAATCCAGTTCATTTCATACTCTGTAAAATTTTCTCCAGAAAATAGTGCAGTCAGAAAAGATTTTTATTTTTCATTCCTGAAGTAGAATGACAACTTCTTTTAGTAAGAAATGTTTTCTGGTGGTCCCATTCAGAATTACTTCTGAAATAAATTTCAGAAAGGAAGGTATGTCTTCTTAAATAACTCCCTAAAGCAAAACTAGGGCAATAGAGTTAGTGAGGTCTGAGAGCCAGTTGACACTGAACATGGAGCTGTTCCTGGAACTCAAGTGGCTGTAATCATGAAGTTTTGTCCTTAATTTACTTCTTAATATTGCTTCCTTCAAGCTAATCATAATGAGCATCAAGAGAGCTCATTATAAAGAACTAACCTCCTTTTGCCAATCTGCTGATACCAGGCAAGTCTTTCCCCATCAAAGCAGTCAGACTGCGATTTGCCTTTTAAGTGTGCGGATTCTGCTAATATTGGGTTAATGATAACATTAATGCAAGACAACATTCTCTCAATCTCTTTATTCATCTTCCTTCCCAATTACAGCCTGATCTTCTCCAGTTGATAGTAATCTTGTTCACCCATGAAAATTTCAGCAATCCTATTTTGCAGTTGCATCTTTGTGTCAATTCACTATGCAGTATGTGGCCTTATTACTCTGAGAAGCAGTTTTCTTAAAACGAACTTCCAGAACTACGTATAATTAAGCAAGTGTCACTTATAGTTTTCCTACAGGCTGTGTTACTAAGCTTTTGCCATGAATGTATTGATAAGGCAAATGTTGTTGATTGGCAGTATATAGGTATTATCGTACAGATGCCTTTTCCTATCAAACTAAACCTTAGAGAAATCTTGTTGAGTATAATGGCTTACTTCAAGCTATACATTTATCTCTTTAGGAAATGAAAAGCACCAGCTTTAGATATGGAATCAGCATAACCAGTGGAATACTGATGACACTAAATTTTTCAGAGTGATACAACAAAAAGAGACTCAGAAACAAAAAAAAGATCTCCAGAGGGACCTTTGCACATTAGGAAAGTGGCCATCAAATGGTGAATATCGTTCAATATGAGAAGGTGTAAAGTGATGCATATTGGTGCCAAAACTTGTAATTACTCATATAACTAATGGAATCAGAGCTAGCACTGAATGATGAGAAAAGAGATCTTGGGATAAATGAAAAGTAGTTCAATGAAGGTGTTGATACAGCATAGCTAACTCTAAAAAAAACAGGCCAACAGCTTGTTAGGAATAATAAGGAATGGTAATGAAAAGAGAGATGCCAATGTTATAATGATCCTGTGTAAATCAATGGTATGGCTGTATCTGGAATATTGTGTGCAGTTCTGGTCACTGCACCTCAAAAGGAATATGGTGGCACAGGAGAAGGTTTAGTGGAGGGCGATTAAGATGGAGAAGATGCTAGAGCAGTTTCCCTCGGAGAAGCGGTTGCAACCTTTGGGGCTTTTTAGTTTAGAAAGAAGACACACAAGAAAGAATATGATTGAATTGTACAACATTATTCATGATGTGGAGGAAATGAAAGAACAAATTTTCCCTACCAAAATATTGGAACCAGGGGTCACTCAATGAAATTGAATCCTGGAAGAATCAGGACAGACAAAAAGATCCCCCCCCCCCCCAAAAAAAAAAAAAAAACCTTTGGAATTCACTGTTGTGAGAAAAGGTGTTGATGCCAGTCTGATTGGCTTTTTAAAAAGGGTTGGATCAATTTATGAAAGGTGTCAATGGTCAAAGGCTAATGGCCTTCATGGCTTGCAATTGACTCTGAAGGCCATCTGCTGGGAGACTGGTGGGCTTCCTGATGCAATTGGCTGACCACCATGAGGACAAACTGCTAACCTAGAAGGGCAGGGGTCCAATCTAGCAGGCCACTGCTTATATTCACATGCTCATATATTCATATATAGATAAAAGTAATGACCAGCAGGGGATTTTAAATTATTAACAACTCTCATAACTGGGAGACTAATACTAACTTGTTGAATCTTAATTGTTCAACTGTAAACATATTGTATATAAATAATCACAAACCCTTACATCAAAATCACACTCATTATGAAAAGGAGACAGAGTAACAAGGTCCATGGAGGCCCAAGTCCATCCTCAGCCTGGGTCTTTATTTACCTGCCTAACTTGATTCAGGATTACCATCACAAGAGAAAATTGGAGAAGACTTGCTTGGTCAGTTGGTAAGCAAGAAGATAAGGTCACATTGGATTTGAAGAGAGATGCTTCATACATGCTCTCATGGGTTATGATGCATTTCTTTTGGAGAATTGGCATGGCCAAAGGTATCTGTGGGACAAAATCAAGAAGCATACCCAATAGAGCAAAGCAACTAAGCAACATATATAAAATAATGGTTGGAAACTGATCAAAGAGAGAAGCAACCTGGAATTGAGGCGAAACTTCCTAATAGTGAGAACAATTAACTAATGGAACAGCTTGCCTTCAGAAACCATGGGTGCTCCATCACTGGAGGTTTTTAACAAGAAACTAGACAGCTACTTATCTGAAATAGTATAGGTTCCCCTGCTTGAGCAGAGGGCTGGACTAGAAGACCTCCAAGGTCCCTTCCAACTCTATTCTATTCTATTCATTCATTCATTCATGCTATCTTGACTTTATTGATCATATCATGTGGATACCTCTAGAACAGTCCTACATACAATACTTGGACAGCTGGAGGAAGAGTAGGTCAACCTAATAGAAATTAAGGAAATACATAGAGCAAAATTACCTAAAAGCATTAGCAATTCATGAAGGATGGAAAGCATCAAGAAATATCAATTCTGACAAAGATATAATGTGCTGAAAATAATAATTAATTATGGGCCTTGATGGAGTAAACCTGATATAATCAAATAGGAGTCTAGTAATATACTGTATCTCTGAAAACACTGCATTTTATCTCACTAAGAGCATTCACTGAGTTTCAGATTCAAAGATGATACCTTATATTTAGCAGACAAAGCAAAATCAGAAGAAAAAATATCAATATTATTTTCACAGCATTAGCTGAATGTAATCCCCATAGGAAACTCAATACAAAAGATGTGCTGTTAGATTCTGGTTCCTGAATCACATCACATATACTGTACATTGCATTCTGTGTTTTTTTTTCTTGTGGCACTCTTGAGATTTAGACACCATTCTAGATAGTTTTTTGGTCACTGCAAACTCAATGTCCTTATCTTCGCCAAATTCCTTTGTTACCATGACTGCTTAACCATTTAGCTTTTCAGGCTATCAAGAGAGGACATTCATTTAAAATTCCTATAAAGCTCAGGAGTGTATTGTGGAGGATTATTAAAAATATCCATGAGATGGGAAGGAAGGAGGAAGGGAAAGAAGTATCAGTAGATGGTCCTCAGATTCAGTAGCATCCACCTTAAGAGTACCTCTTGGAAGGCTGGGGATGGCAGATGATTTCTGCAGCTCATCTACAAATCACTGTCAGGAAATTAATGTGCCCCATGTGACCTACATGGCAAGATAACTGTGGCAGAGGTCACATTTCTAGATCAAAGTTCCTTTTTGTTTCTTCCACTTTTTGTAAAATGATACTATCAGCTGGGGAAGAAATGAATTAATTAGGTTTCTAATTCTTAGAAGAGTTAGAATTCTAAAAGAAGTTGGCATGACAAATATCCCAGTGTTACTATAGCATGGAAGTGGAAATATGTTCATTTGATATAGGAAGACCTCATCCATATTATACTTCTTCTGACAGTCCATAATAAACTCTTATAACAATATCAGTTCCCCTCCCTGCCCTTTATTCTTACCCAAATACTTCAATAAGAATTTTCATGCTCTGGTTCCTGAATTTCTATGCATTTTTTTTCTTTATGTACAGCTCAACATAAGTACAACTTACAGATAAGAGCCATGGTAGTGCAGATAAGAGCCGTGGTAGCTCAGTGGTTAGAATGCAATATTGCAGGGCATACTCACTGCTCAGTCCAGGAGTTCGATCCTAAGCAACTCCAGGTTGACTCAGCTTTCCATGCTTCTGAGGTCGGTAAAATGAGACCCAGATAAGCTGGAGGCAATAAGCTGCCTCTGTTAACCGCTTAGACAGGGCTGTGAAGCACTGTGAAGTGGCATATACTGTAAGTCTAAGTACTATTGCTATTAACAAGCTTTCCCCTTCTGTTTAAGTCTTCTTTCTTAAAAATAAACCATAGCTTTCCAAAACTATCATCCCACCAAGTTTCAGCCATCCATAGGATATCATATTTGTCCTCCCATGTTAGGACTTCAAATGCTCTTCGTTTGTTCTGGTAGCTTGCACATCAGGGTATAAGTAGCAGCCAGAGGGTACAGCACAGCGTTCACTCTCTCTGAGCAGTGTACAAGAAGAATACATGCATACATATGTCTGGGCCAAATTATGGTTTCTTCTCAGCCTTCACTAACAGATACAAGAGCAAACAATAGATACAAACTCAAGGTTAATCGCACCAAACTTGTTTGCAGGAAATACGACTTCAGCAACAGAGTGGTCAATGTCTGGAATACTCTACCTGACTCTGTGGTTTCTTCCCCAAACCCCAAAAACTTTAACCTTAGATTGTCTACTATTGACCTCATCCCTTTCCTAAGAGGTCTGTAGGGGGCGTTCATAAGCGCACCAACATGCCTACCATCCCTGTCCTATTATTTCTTTTATTTATTTCTTTTATTTTTCTTATATGTATCCATGTATTCATAACTATGTTTTTACTTATACCTATTATCTTGTAAGCAATTGACAAACCAAAATAAATAAAATAAAAATAAATAGAGTTTTGTTAGCAGTGAGACCAGGGGTGGGATTCTACCAGTTCACACCTATTCGCTAGAACCAGTTGTTAACATTCTAAGCAGTTTGGAGAACTGGTTGTTAGAAGAAATTACTGACCTAATCCTGTAAGGAAGGCAGGAAGGAAACATTCTGGTGTTGCTTACAGAAACTGCCTCTCTATTAACCCTTGTTACATTCTTGGCAGGACTATACTTCCTGTCTCTGGAACTTCTCTGGAATTTCTTTTCCCCTCCTTTGCTGGTACTTTGCCTGTGTGGAGTGACCATTCAGAGTTACAATGGCACTGAAAAAAGTGACTTATGACCATTTTTCACATTTACGACTGTTGCAGCATTTATTTATTTATTTATTTATTTATTTGATTTATATACCGCCCCCTCTCCCCGGAGGGACTCGGGGAGGTGAACAGCCAATAAAAACACATATACAAGGTACAAAGTATGAGACAACATAAAATATTAAAATTTAAAAACTGAAATACAATATGGCTCTAATAAAATATAAACAAGTATTAAAAAGATTAAAACTCAATTAAAATTTAAAAACCCCTAGGCCAGTCCGGCCTGCCGAAATAAATGCGTTTTGAGCAACCGACGGAAGGCCATGAGATCGGGGGTGGCCCTTACCTCCGGGGGTAATTCATTCCAGAGAGGGAGTGCTCCCAATGAGAAGGCCCGCGCCCTCGGGGTCGCCAGCCGTCCAGCCGGCGGCACCCCGAGGAGGCCCACTCTATGGGAGCGTACCGGTCGGTGGGAAGCTGATGGTGGCAGGAGGCGGTCTCGCAAGTAACCTGGTCCCGAGCCATGGAGCGCTTTAAAGATAGTGACCAAGACCTTGAAGCATCCCCACAGTCATGAGAGGCCAGGCGAAGAGATGCATGCCTCGATGTAAGTGATATTGAGTTGGCCACACCCAGCCAATAACTTGACCACCAAGCCATGTCCACCCAGTCACATGACCACCAAGCCACGCCCACAGAACTGGTTGTTAAAAATTTGAATCCCACCCCTGAGTGTGACTCCAGGGCTGCCTTCCTTGCAACCCTTACGGCAAGGAAAAAGTGGGTCAGTGGGATGGGGAGATAAGACAAAATAATAAACCTCAAACGGGAAGGCGGCTGTTTGACTGGTCATGTAGAAACAGAATCTTTCAGTGACTTAAGAATTACAGCTAATCGTTTTCAGTTATAATTTCCCATCTAATTTCCTATCCCCTTCTCATAGGCAATCCTTATGGCACAATTCTTTCCATGGCATACATGAACATCATTATATCCAAGTGTTTTTGACAACCTGAGATTTTTCTTTTCACAAGATAAGAATCTGAAAGCAGCCACCTAGCATATGAAACGCAGCTCAGATATAAAACTTTTATTTTTAAAAAAAGAATTCAGGTGTTTTAATCACCATTATTTCCTATCCATTTTAAATGAAAATAGTATATAAATATATGAAAAAATATATAAACCATAAACATAATATGCAGATATTTGACTAGAATTATAAAGAGACTTTGAAGGTTTTTTTTAAAATCAAAATTATCTTTATTGAATATTGCACCTTGCCATTCAAAAAAAAAATGAAGTAAGAAGAAGCGATCAGTATACAGAACCACAGAGATAATTGTTAACTCTACCATATATAAAATGCAATTTTAAAACAAATAGAAAAACAGATTAAATATTTATTCTATACCCTAAAGCAATCTGTCAGCCTCTCTATGCAAAGGGCAATATGGTGTCAGGCAAGCTACAGAAGTCACACAACATTAACAGCAAACCCCAGCTCGTTTATGTCTGAATGGCAAAATCGGTGGAGGTTTATGAATGTCTTGCGATATTTAAAAGCGTGCCTTATGGAAAGCTCATTAGTAGTGCTGGATGGCATGGGCTGCACAAATGGAAGAGCTTACAATAATGCCAGATACCAAAATGCCAGAGAGTTTTCTGCCCTGAGGCTAATACAGTTTCAGGGGAGATTATTTTCGCTAGAGTTGCGGCAAGACAAGAAACGATATAATTTCTTAAAGAGGAAGCAACTTGCTTTGTGCCATTGTCTCAATTGTAGCTAGCCTTCCCATTTAAAAGCAGACCCACTAGCTTGGAGAAGATGTCAGGGCCTCCCTAAATGACCCACTTAATCTCTGCTGCTGCTGCTGCTGCTTCCCATGCCTCTCTGTTGGGCTCAAATGATCCAGAAGAAAAGGAAGGGTCTTGGTCTCATTTTGGTTGTTCAGGAATGATAAGAGAAATCTTTTCAACCATCCTATGATGTGGGTTAGGTTGAGAAACTTGACACAAAGTCATTCAACAAAGTCATTTGTGGAGTCCCTGAAATCTCTAAAGCCTTCCTAGAAAGCAAGTGGCTCTGCTTTTAAATTGGAAGACTAGCTGGCACTGAATCAATTGCTTTTATATTACAATTGTCTGGTTCTTAAGGAGACTGGACTACATTGTAAAAAAAGTAGGCTGGCTACGGTCTTCCAGATGGATTTTGGACTATACAGCATCTAGCATTTCCAATACTTGCCACATTAGCCAGGTCTCCCATTCTCATTTTAGAGACAGAGCACAAAGAAATGGAAAAAGCTAAACTGATACATCTAGACAATGTGTCTATGGAGATTCTCAATCATCCAGGTGCTGGTTATCTCAAAGGTGCTGGACTTTCTTAATTTTTCCTTGAAAACATTTCGCTTTGCATCCATGAAGCTTCTTCAGTTCTGACTGAATGATGGGGAATGGAAGGATTTATATTCTCTGCAGTCATTTGGTCGTTAGCCCTCTGAAGGTCAGTCATTAGCTCTCTGAGAGTCATTGAGGCCACTTGGGGAATTTATCTGTACCTTCAGGGTCACCTGAATCAGAATGCAAATGGATGTGAAACTTCCTTGGAACTGCTGAACTGTAGACAGGAGATAGTGGTATCATATCTCTCTTCCCCTCTATTGAGAGAGGGCTTTTCAATGTTACGGCCTCTTTTACTCTTCTTTCAAATCCCTTTTTCAATAAATACATCAAGGAAGCCCTCAGAGCTTGTGGTTAGCCCAACTGGGCCTTCAGCAAGTCTAGAAAAAAATCCAGCAGAAGCTCCTCCATAAAAGATAAAAAAAGAGCGACAAACATCTTTTGGAAGATGGACTTTACTCATTTCTTTCTAAATGGATTTCATCACTTGGAAACCTGACAATTATCATTCCATTGATTCCAGAAATATCAGAAAAGCTCAGGAGCATTTTCAACCACCACAACATATATACATACTTTAAATCCACTAAGAACTCCAAGCATAAAACACTCAAACACAAACTGAGCAATGTGATATCTGCAGTACAATACAGGGACGCACAAAACTGTGCATTGGAGAAACAAAAGAACCACTTCACAAACACACGGCACAACATAGGAACAAACCCATCAGGACAAGATTCAAAATCCATCTGCATTTGAAAGAAAAGGTTACTCTTTTGAAGACAGCAAAGTCCACATTCTGGACAGAGAGGACCAGTGGTGTGAAAGAGGGGTAAAAAAAGACCATTTATGTTAAAATTGAACAGCCCTCTCTCAGCAGAGGGGGTGGGAATAGGACACTGCTTATCTCCATGATTTAAAGCTTGGCAATGAAACTGACAAGAAATTATCAATTTTGCTTACATAAAAACAGATGTATGTTTTTGCTCACATAAAAACAACAGTATTGTCAAAACTATGTCAGATAGTTTGAGGATTAGAAACGTCAAAACTATACCCAAACTGATAATAGTAGTGTGCATCAACCAGGAACCTAGTTCTTGAATTTGGACAAAACATAAAGGCAACAGTATAATTCAGTAAGATGTGAAAATGTTTTGGGTTATAGTATTGTTCCTTCTCTCCCTACTGGCTCTCAAGATTCAGTAAGAATATGTAGAGATCCCACAGTGTGTGTAGAAAAAAATGGAAAATTATCTGTTTCTCTTAACAATAAGAAAAGTTCAGCCTCAAGGTTTAAACAAAAACATCAAAAAGATAAAGGAACAAATAGGGAAAATGAAAGCAACTTCTCATTTACAGCAAAGGACTTGATGTTTTGCAAAAGGTTTCAGAAAGCTCAAATCAACGATTCTTTCATTTCTCCATCTTTACAAGAAAAAAAAAGGGGATTCTGAACCAAAACTCTGTCTTATTTGATGGTTCTGTTACTGCACAGTTTTACAGCCTTCATTAAAAGCCGCTTATTGTGAAGTCTTGGCTTTGATTTCGTAGGCTTGCTTGAATGGAACTGCTTCTTATAAATTCATTACTTGTTCCAAACAGAGAAACTTACAAGAGAGGAATTAAACTGCTGTTTGCTTTAAAGCATTTCCTGAAGCCTGGAGGGCGTTTTCTTATTTGCCCTAAAAACATGCATAGCCTCTATTATTGTCGGTGCTGTTATTTCTGGTTAGAATTTTGAAAATAACTTGAATAGATATGATTAACAGTGTATACATTCTAAACTAAGATTTGAAGTGAATTTAAAGTTATATAGCCCCATGTATGAAAGAGCCTTTAACAAATAAAATAAAAATTGTAAGATGATCAGAATATTTAAATGCCATTATAATGAAGCCAAATGACTTTTTTGACTCTGCACCATCTAATATTAATTCTCACTGGTACAGTTCTGTGTGGTTTGCTGCTTTCTACAGAAGTTATTAATCTTAGCCGCAGTCACACTTTTTTCCCCCATGTTCCCATTTCTTGCAGTTCTTTTTCTCCTAAAAGAAACAATTTAATTACAGTGTACAAGGCTGAACAACCTACTGTGGAAAAACAGTTGAAAAGATACAAAAATATAGTCAGAATGACAAGACAAACACATTTAGAGGGAATCTTTCTTGAGAAACATGAACTAGATTCTTCTTGTGGTATAGTTAAGGAACTCAAGAATTTTACATGTAGTAAATATAGCATCATGTTTGTTTCATTACTCTACATATGAGCAATGTTAGATGACTTAACTTGCAAAAAATATTTGAGTGAGTATGAAAGTAAACACACCCATTTGGATGACAGATGCAAATATTTTTTGTTACAGAACTGCAACTTCGTTTCAAGTTTTCTTTCCATATTAACCCATTTCTATAGATTTGCTATCTTTTCCAAATGCTCTGAGTACTGGGTCATTCATCTTAATTGTATTTTGTGCTATCCTCCTCTAAATGCATAAAAACAAAGATGCAAAGATATGCTTAAAAAGTCTAAAAGTGTTTTAATGAAATTTCTTCTTTGTAGGTTGTGCCAGGTTGTGCATTTTTGGGTGCTTTAATATGACTGACAGAAGACTGCTCAGCATTACTAAAGTTCTTCCCACCCTTCACTTAGTCATGATTTGTAGGCATTGTCATCCCCCAGTGAAAGTACTAGAGCAGAGCCAGGGAGATCCACATGCAAGTAACCCCTTAGCTCTGGAAGTTCACTAGGACAATTGATGCCTCTTAGTGCAATTGTATCAAAAAATTGTGGGGACCATAAGTGTGGTGAAAGTGTGACTGTTACTGTATGAGCTCCTGGGAGGATATAAATCTAACAAACACAAATAAATAAAAATAAACCATGCTTTAATAATACAAAATTTCCCCCATGACTTATGTTGTCTTATCTCCATTCTATGAGTCAGGCAATGCTATTGCTTCATGTGCTGTAGGGTGTAATAATACAGTATTTTTTCACTTGTTTTAATACCCTCCAGGAATAGCCCCAAATATAAGTACTTTTCCATCCATCACCTCAGAGGTGAAGTCATGTATAACCATCAGTGGGTATGATCAGAGTATATTCTGGAAGTGTTGGTCATGGCACGCCACTCAATTGCTAGCCAGCCTCCACTACAACTATTTCTTTCCAAGCTTTTATCCTCTCAGAGCACTTTGTTTTTTGAAGTGCTTTCATATCTATCATCTTTTTTTTACTACATCTTTTCAACAACACACAGGGAGGAAAATAGACTTCCCACTGGGAAAGAAGTTTTGCTTTTGTGCTAATCCACTTTTACAATATTTTTGAAAAAGTTATCTTTACCATAAGTTGCTTTTCCTCATAGCAGTGTGTAGAAAATAATGAGAGATATTGAATTGGGCTGTTGTTATTTATTACTTGCAGTTCTAAGTCAACATGATTGCCCAGCATGTTGCTGGATCTGTTGGAAGAAAAATCCAGGTCCAGTTCCAAGCCAGGAATAAAATGTAGGCTGATTGGAAAGAAAGATTCTGTTTATTGGTGAACAGAACCAACACACACACAGTGTGCAGTTCTGGGACAACAGACAAAATGGAGTTGAGAGTGGGTGGGTTTTATATCTTGATTCCTATGGGGTCATGAAGGGGTCTAGGCTGGCTCTATAAGCAGAAGGGAAAATGCAAATCCTAAGTGTTTGTCTGAGCTAAACTTGTCAACTTTTGGCTTGCTTAATTGTGTTGCTTGTCTGAAGTTTCTGCTTGACCCAGTCTTTCAGCATTGATTACCAAATCTGCATTTCTAAAAGCTGGCATCCTCAGTTTCTGCTTCGGGCAGGAAGACTGGGGTTGGTTTCTGCCTCCCTTAAGATTTTTTTCCACTTCTCCTTCAGGCAAAATATTCTATCCTGCCTTTCGCTACAAGGATGGGTGGGTGATGACTTTCTATACATCTATAGGACTGGTTTAGTTAGGGCTCATCTCTCTCTCTTCTCTGAGAGAGACTATTACTTTCTGGATTCCCCTATGGATATCTTTATTTTACATTATTTTAACTAGTGCAATATCCAAGTTGGAAGTGAGGAAAAGGGAAAATAAACCAGTTTAATAAAACTATCACATTCCTATTGTGATGCCCAAATTGGTGGATATTTTTTATGCTGGCTGGTGATCTGCTGAAAGGGGAGGGCAGCAAAATCAGATGGAAACCTAGGGGTAGATAAGGAATCTCTCCCCAGCCATGAAAACCTCCTGTGTAATTTTGGACCGATTGTTCTTTTTCAGCCCAATCTGTCTGGCAAAGTTGTAATGGGCAATCTGGGCAAAATGTATGCAAGGGATGCTATTACATTGTTTGAGCTCCTGGAGAAAAGGCAGGATGTAAATCTAGCAAAGAAACACATCTAGGATGATACAAGTACTGTGCTCCCAGATCGAGACAACTCCCCTATTTGGCAGTGACTTAAAACAGATGTACTAACAGGAAGGATAGGGATTGGCCATCAGGATAACAAATATTATGAGCACATTATTTTGTGTTGCCAGATGAGTGGACAGTGGAGGGGAATGGCCTTTGGAAGTCACACAAAATAGAATTTCTCAACAAATTACATAGCTGTATATTTTGGAATATCAAGCCAGGAGTCATGCCTCTCTTGGATGATACCTTTTTCCAAAAACAATACTCCAGGAGAGGCATAGCCATCTCTCTTTTTCATCTAAATACAGCACCAAATTATTTTTGAAATGTTGTTTACAGACAGAACTGAATTTCCAGACTCCTTTGCTGGCTTTGCATCTGAACTCATCCGGTTTATACTCCTACTTTATTCTTTTTTATTTCAGCTCGGCATGAAGTTATCACCAAAGAGATCCTAGAGCTGGACACTTGGGAAAATCATTGGAATGTTGTTGCAATCAAAGCCCTCATGCATGACAGCTATGATGTCTGTCTTGTTGCTCAGCTGAACCCAAGAGATCTCATCCCTCCTCCTTCTGATTTAATGGAACAATAGGTGTGCAATTTTAATGGTAAACAAATAAGCCAGCTGAATGGAACAGAAGTATGTGGATATGTGGCAATTTCAATGGATGGTTAGAAAAGAGAATTCCTGTACTGATATGAGTACTATGGAACTTATTTGTTTTTGTCATGGAAAGCAAAAGGGAAAGAAAAATATTGCCTTAATCTCATTAAACTGGCTTGAAAAGTCATATAGCTGATTGTGTATTATTGACAGATAAGAATCTTTTCTCCTTCTTCTTCTGTTTTGTAGTCTTTGCAGATTCAAATTAATCCAGATGTAAAATTAAATCTAGATCAAATATAGAAGGACTATCAGCATGTATTTTCCAGTTGTCCCTTGATGCTATGTTCTGATTATATCAAATCCCCAAAGCTTGGTTTTATTTGGCATCTTAGAATATACTTTAACAGGTTAAATGAAGATTATAAAGGTCTACAGGGAGTCACCTGCATTGATTTATCTAACTCAGTATTGTTTACTCTCAATTGGGTAAAGTAATGGCTGCAACTGTCTACTGCTTAACAAAATAATCTTTTCCAAACCCACCTGGAGATGCAAAGTACATTTTCTACTCTGTGTGCTTCACTGAGCTGCTAAATAAGTTCAAATTGACAGGTTTTCACCTGTCTTTCAAAATTGTTGTTTTTCTCCCAGATTTTAATAACTTCCCCCCAAAATTGATCTACCATTCCTCTCTTGGCCAATGATATCTCCTATAATATAATATCAACGTATTGAGGAGGAATGTCGTTGCTATTTCTTGCACCTATTGGAAAATTTGAATTGTTTGTGCCAAGGCAGAAAAAAAAGTGAAAATGAGGAATTATTATGGCAGATGTAGAATCAGCAGGGGCCATGGGAGAATAAAGAAAAGTGGTGATGTGATCAGAGGAAAGGAAGTAGTGAAGAAAGCATATAAATGAAAAGGCCTAAAATAAATAATACAAATCTTTTGGAAACCTAAAATCTTTTTTTTTAAATACACTTTGAATGACTTATCAAAGTTGTACTAAAATATCAAAGTTTCATTAAATAGCAAATAGCACCAGGCTAGAAACCAAGAGATCAGGAATTCTGGGCACAAAATCTAACTGGGTTACCTTGGGCTAGTCACTCATGTTTAGCCAGGGGTGGGATTCAAATTTTTTAACAACCGGTTCTGTGGGCGTGGCTTAGTTGGTGGGCATGACTTGATGGTCATGTTATTGGGTGGGCATGGCCAACTCAATATCACTCACATTGAGGCACACATCTCCTTGCCTGGCCTCTTATGACTGTGGGGATGCTGCAACAGTCGTAATTGGGGAAAATGGTCATAAGTCACTTTTTTCAGTGCCATTGTAACTTTGAATGGTCACTCCACACAAGCCAAGTACCAGCAAAGGAGGAAAAAAACTCCAGAGAAGTTCCTGAGACAGGAAGTCTAGTCCTGCCAAGAATGTAATAAGGGTTAACAGAGAGGCAGTTTCTGTTAGCAATACCAGAATGTTTCCTTCCTGCCTTCCTTACAGGATTAGGCCAGTAATTTCTTCTAACAACTGGTTCTCCGAACTGCTTAAAATGTTAACAACCGGTTCTAGCGAATAGGTGCGAACTGGTAGAATCCCATTCACCAACTCATTTTACAGGTTGTTGTGGGAAAAATAGAAGGAGGAAAGAATATCGGGTATGTATTTCACCTTAAATTATTTATTTAAAAAAATAAAGGGATTTTTAAAAAATCTAGAAAGAACATAGTAAAGGCTGCACAAGAAGCAGTAGAATTTTCTTGAAACAAATTCTAAAATTGAATCATTTTGCACATTTACCTATAGCTCTTTAGCAGATTGGTTATATGATAGTAAACCTTAATTTTCCTTCATGCTTCCTAGACAGAATATATTTGGCATCAATAAGCTGTATTTGTATGTATCATTTTTGTACTGTCCATACCAGAAAGCCTACCATTTAGTATTATAGAAAATGTTACTTCAGCCAATAGTGTAGAATCTTGTGTCCTGAAAAGGTTCCTGGCATTGACATGTATGAAATATATACCTTCATTTGTTCTATTGAAGAATCCAGGTGAATCAACATTTGAGAATTTTCTCCCCCAATACCAATATTCTAAGTTTGATATCAGTAATTTATTGATTCACCCAGTCAAAGCCACAGTACTCTTAGCTTCCTTTTCAGTCTTTTGATGTATTTTAAATCAAATTTGTCCCATATGCAAGATGAATTTTAGCAAATAAATAGATAAAAAAGGAAAAGTATTTTTAGTTTTCCAAGAAGCATTCATTAAGTCCATGCATCGCTATCAGTGTGCTTTTCAGTTCTAAATAAAAACTGTTTACATAAGTTTCAAGTCACTAGGAAATATAGAACAGTTCTCTGGTGTCTTTTGTACAGACCTGAACAGAACACACACACATACACACACACACACACACACACATTCCTTGCTACATTATTTCCTCAAATTGTTTTTCTCCCCTCCCCCATATGTCTTTTTTTCACTGTTCCCATTCACTACCCTCCCAAATCAGGGAGAAAGAGGGAGTGTCTTCCATTAGCGGAGAGGTTTGTTTCCATGGTACCCTGGTAATAGCAATCTTCTTTCCAAATTTAACTATGGGCTCTAATGAGCGATCAAGGCAGCAGCTCACCTCAGCCATTTATGTGGCCAACTCACGCCCACCAGTAGGGAACAGAGGAGATGGGGAATTGATCTGATAGGTCTGCTTTGGACAGGGAGAAGCCAACAAGATTGAAATGGGGGCTCCAAGGGGTGATGTTGTTGCTCCAGAATAATTTCATCTATTTATTTCCTTCATCAGTCATCTGTGTGTTTGGAAATAATCAGATATTTAGAAACAACACACATTTCCAATGCTGTCTCCTCAAAGAAATATATAAAAATGTATCTGGTGCAGCAAAAACCTACAGTCCTTGTATTTTACAGTAATGCAATAGTCATATTGTGGAAGTCTTCTCCTCCCTCTTGTTCTTCTCTTTCTCCTCCTCCTCTCCTCTCCCTCCTCCTCCTTAAATTAAAGCTTCTAATCTACTAGATCTTTTCTGGTTCCCCTTCTTGGATGTGGCTGTCCTGAACCTCTTCCCCATTAAGCTTGGGACAGCACAATCTGTTACTCTAGGCCTCTCTCTGGGGGAATCTCTGTATGGCCAAAATTTTCCCCTTACTGCTCCTCCAGGGCCCCTTCCATTACAATACTTTCTCATGAACCTTTGCAATCTGAGCATCATTTCCATGACTCTATAATTAACATGGCCTAGTATATATTTCTTAATTTTTCTTGTGTATTCTATCTCTCTCTCTCTGCCTCCAAGTTGTCATCACTTGACTAGCTGCCAGGCACGTTTGTGGAATCTGGCTTTCTATTATGAAAGGATGCATATGATCTTCTGTATTTCCCGGAACAATTTTCCATTTTCAGAGAGAGAAAGGCAGGGGTGGGATGCTACCGGTTCAGCCCAGCTTATAAAACCAGCAGCTGCGATGAGCAGCTGACACCGAACTGGTTCAGTGTTTGGCCTGCCCGCCCACCTGCCCAGGCTCTAGGCTGTCCTTTATTCCCTACTTTTCCCTTTTCAGCTACTTTGCGCGGCACAGCTGAGGTTGAAAAAGCAAGAAACAAGAGGATTTTCAAACATTGCACACCCGAGCACAGCGCTTGTCAGCTGTGATTTCTTGCAAACGCTGCACACAGGCGTGTTATGATTTCCACAGTTCGGAGAACTGTTAAATCGCTCCGCTGGCTGGCCCTGCCCCTCTCCACCCACTCACTCCTTACCTGGCATGCGAGCCATCCAACTTGCCTGGTTTGGTAAGTTGCTATTTTTCCTTTTTTTTTTTCCTGACCATCAGCTGTTCTGCTCTACCGAATAGCTAGAAAGCAGGAAATCTTTGGATTTGTTGCTTTCTGGCTAATCTAAAAGCAGAGTCGAACTTTCCTTAGGACTGAAGCTTCTACTTTTCAGTGCAGACTCAGGTAGCCGATTGCAGTTAGATAGATCTCTAAGTGAATCTGTAATTCTTTGAGCAACTCGATCTGCCTGCCTGCTTTGCCTGCTTTTGGGTAAAAGTTGCTCTTTTTTTATAAAAAAAAATCAATATTTACATCAATATTTATATTTACATAAAAGCCATGCTCACAATGTCACATGACCACCAAGCAATGCCCAGTCAGCAAGGCATGCCCACCCAGTCACATGACCACCAAACCAAACCTACAAATTAGGCCACACCCACAGAACTGGTTGTTATAAAATTTGAATCCCATCCCTGGAGAAAGGGAGAAGTGTTGCCACAACTGAAGATTTCCGTTGTTATGTATACTCTAATTCTTGAGTTATAGCATTGTGGAAGATTTAGTGGTTTACAGTCACCACCATCCAACAATTCAATGGAGGAAAAGTTTCTGTTTGACGAATGGGGTTTTTTCCATAGAACTGTCTGTTTCATGATCTCAATTCATTTTTCTCTGCAACATTCTATTTTTTATGCATTTTTGTTTTGCAAAATAAACAGCAAAACAGTACCCAGTTCTTGGAGAACCATACAATAGAATCTTCAACTCTGAAAAAAATAGGGAAGTTTAAAGTAATTTTTTTCTTGGGAAAAAAAACCCCTATTTATTAGAGGACAGAATTTTCAAAGTTCTCAAATGCAGTCTTTCAAATTGGCCTGACTTGCCTCATTTGTGGGCTGCAGTAGAGATAATTTCCAAGGATCTAGTGGGCACAAAAACACCTTCCACTTAACCTTTGCCCCAGTGGAATTGGTGCCAGTGATTATTTCCTCACTAGCAATTTACAGCACTTTCTACAGTTATTAAACTATTTTTGTGCCAAAAATAATAGTAACGAGGTTAGATTATCTAATATTTGATCATTGGGTGGTGATGTTATCCAGTTGCTTTAAGTGGAGAAATAGTTAGTGAAAACTGTCTTGTGCTCAGGATGGAGACGGACTTTATCACAACTTTGTCTTCAAATGTAATGCTATTTTTTTCTTCAGAAACATATAAGACGTTCTCAGACATAGGAAAAATTAAAGCAAAAATTAAAGCCTTAGGAAAACCACAGGGATGGGGATTCTTACTCTTGAAACCATCCCAACTTATTGAGGAGCAGAATTCTGAAAATCTTGGACAGAATCATAGAAGTTGGCTTTGATAACAGCATTCGTGATTTTTTTCATGTACACATGTTATGTTCAATGTTTTTTTCCCATTTGAACTAGCAGTTTCATCAGCATTTTTGAATTAAACTAGGATGATAGAAATTAGTGTGAAAAACCTATATTTCATTTATAAGAGTGCCAGTTCATTTGGTCTGAATTCTTGTCGTTATATGCAATCAGATATGTTAATATAACTTACCTCTGCCTAATAAACAAAGTTTTAAAAATAATGAAACTAATATGTTGTTACAAAAGGATGAATCAAG
Organism: Bungarus multicinctus; assembly: GCA_023653725.1. Taxonomy (NCBI): domain Eukaryota; kingdom Metazoa; phylum Chordata; class Lepidosauria; order Squamata; family Elapidae; genus Bungarus; species Bungarus multicinctus. The sequence continues at coordinate 56,597,617 of CM042834.1, forward strand.
CTGAAACAAAATAAAACAAAATTCCTTGAGACAGTATACACTATTGCTAGCCCAGTCACACTAGCTGGGTATTATGGGAGTTGGACCAGTACCAGGGGTGGGATTCTACCAGTTCGCACCTATTTGCTAGAACCGGTTGTTAACATTCTAAGCAGTTCGGAGAACCGGTTGTTAGAAAAAATTACTGGCCTAATCCTGTAAGGAAGGCAGGAAGGAAACATTCTGGTGTTGCTTACAGAAACTGCCTCTTCGTTAACCCTTATTACATTCTTGGCAGGACTAGACTTCCTGTCTCAGGAACGTCTCTGGAGTTTTTTTTTCCTCCTTTGCTGGTACTTGGCTTGTGTGGAGTGACCATTCAAAGTTACAATGGCACTGAAAAAAGTGACTTATGACCATTTTTCCCACTTACGACTGTTGCAGCATCCCCACAATCATGAGAGGCCAGGCGAGGTGTGTGCCTCGATGTGAGTGATATTGAGTTGGCCACACCCAGCCAATAACATGACCACCAAGCCATGTCCACCTAGTCACATGACCACCAAGCCACGCCCACCACCTAAGCCATGCCCACAGAACCAGTTGTTAAAAATTTTGAATCCCACCCATGACCAGCACATCTGGGGACATAAGACATAAGATTAAGAAAGTCTGGGCTAGCCCTGTAGATGGAAAAGGAAAATAACATGCATATTCTGGTTGTGTTACTAGTCAATGTGGTTTGCTTATTTATTTGCTTTTCATGCCAACAAATTGGCCTTAACATGCAACTGCATTGCACAAATAATTCTGATAGGAAGGCTGGCCATCTTTTTATATGATTTTATATAAAAAGAAGTAATCCATGTCTCTGCACAGAAGTGCATAAGTTTAGGTTTCTGATCAGATGTCTGGGAATGTACTTCTGAACAAATCTCCTTCAGATTGTTGGCTGCATTTACTAGAATTCCTGATCAGTTTGGTGAACCTGGAGGAAATGAAATTGAGAAGAGCTGTCTTTAGGCATTTCCTAACTATTTTTTTTATTAGGGTTTATATGCTATTTCAAGGTAAGAAGCCTCTGAATGACTTATATATCCTCTCTGTAGCAGCAATAAGATTTAAAAGCAATAAGATTTTTAAAAAAAAATAAATAAAAAGTTTTAACCAGACATCACCAGACATCACACAAAGAATAAGACAGAAGGATTTGCCTCTCTTGATACTACTCTCTGGAATAACTATGATTTGATGGTTTTCAAAAACACCGACAGGATGTAGGCCAATTTAATTTCAGGGGAAATGCTGTTCGAAAGAAATGGGGCCATGGCTGAAAAGCAGAAGTGGTATTCAGCTGGTTCTAGCCTGTTCTGGAGAACCAGTAACGGAAATTTTTGAGTAGTTCGGAGAACCGGCAAATACTACCTCTGACTGGCCCCGCCCCCAGCTATTTTCTGCCTCTCAAATCCCAGCTGATCAGCTGGGTCTTCTTTTGTTGCCCTGCACAGAAGAACGGAGCTGGAAAGCAGGTTAGTGAGGTGGGCAGGGAATGGGATTTTGCAGTAACCTTCCCCCAGGAGTGGGGAAGTAATGGGGATTTTGCACCAAGCCATGCCCACAGAACTGGTAGTAAAAAAAATTGAATCCCACCATTGCTGAAAAGGCTCATGACCGTGATCTCTGAATGTGATATTTTCTTGAGAGGAAGTCCAGAGATAGCCACCCTTCCAGATCTTACCCAATCTTACAGTTCCATGTATCACAAAGAAGTGTTAAGAGCCTTGAGTTATATGTTTCTATGGAGGATGTTTAGATTATTGTTTGTTTTATTCAAAGTTACAAAGGAGTATTTTGAATAGGAAGAAATATAAATTCCTCCAGGTTACCTGAAGAACCATCTCATCCCAAGAGATTAGCCTGTCCCACTTGCTCTGGCAGAAAGAGCATGGTCTGGATCCCATTGGCCAAGAGATTGTAACTGGTGGCATCCAGGAAAAGAGCCTTTGCTGCCATGATTCCTGGATTTGGACTATCATCACCCTTAAAGTAAGATCCATCCCTACCTTCTTGGCATTCTGAAAGAACTTGAAAACCTTGCTTTGATGTCCCCAAAAATAACATCCTATTTTAGAGGCAGTTAATAAATTACTAGAAGACCCCATCTCTACCGGTTTACACTTTAGTTCTTTTTCACTATTTTAATATTAATTTTAATGTTTTAACTTTTAATCTCTTATGTTCTAATGTTTTAATTCTGTAATTGTTTTATCCTACTTATGGTATTGTAAACCACCCAGGTTCGTTGGGTAGAGAGATGGGTGACTTATAAATTTAATAAATAAATAGCATGTCTCCCACTGCAGGTGTAATGTAAGTGTTCTGACCTAGGCTTCCCCAACAGCATAAAGCCAACTCCTCATAAACCCCTTTTATTTAGTTTACAGTGAATTCCTCTCCAGCAAAGCCCCGGCCAACAGTCTTTCAAGATATTTCATAATTCATGAGATATTTCACAATTCACAAATATTTATCAGACTTGAAGAGGTGCCAGGCTGATATCTTTCAGAGGCCTCACTACAGCAGACAATATTAACCAAGAATCTTCAAATGAACTAATTGTCTCCTGCAAAGCTCCATTCCCTTTTCGCTCCTCTTTTATCCTCTAGGGGAGAGGCCATTCTCAATCCCCCTGTGGCTTTACTCCCAAGTTGCCCCTTGTTCCTTAGCTGTTCCCTTCTTCTGGCAGCTCTGTGCATGTGCACACTGGGAACAGGCTCCAGTTGTCCTTCTGCCTCACTGATCTCTGACTCTGAAGGCAGCTGATAACTATCAGACAGCCCTGACCCCATCTCTGCCTCCGAAGCAAAGCACTCATCAGAGCCTTCCCCAGACTCCAGGACTGGCCCATGTTCCTTCCCAACCAACTCACTGTCTGAATCTGCTGCCAGCTCTGCTGACCACTGGCAGGCCACAATAGTACATACGGTAACTATGTAAAAGGAGAGAAAAGCTAAAGTTCCATAAACTGGCATGAGATTTGCACATAATCTAAACCAGGATTTTTACATTATGATTTATTGAAAAACACACAGTGACTTGCTTCATACACAATGGAGGGACATAACAAGTGAGTTTGCACACCATGGTATAATAGGCCTTGCTCACACTAGGACAAGACACAGGCCCGAACCCTGAAGAGATTTCTTTTCTCTTACATCTCCAAAGCTTCCCAGCAGGTTTTAAGTAGGTGTGTGATTGTTTTCCATGCTTTTCAAATGGATGACATTCATTTACCACTGTACTCAGCTGGAGCTGAATGGTTAACATTTTATCATCATTCTAAACCTGAAAATAGAAAAAGTGTTTATAACATTTCCTGGCAAATATATGTATTGTGCAGGGGTGGGATGCTACCAGTTCGGCCTGGTTCTATAGAACCGGTAGCTGTGAAGAGCAGCTGACACCGAATCGGTTTTGCTCACCCACCTGCCCGGACTCTAGGCTGTCCATTATTCCCTGCTTTTCCCTCCTCAGATACTTTGCATGACACAGCTGAGGTTGAAAAAGCAGGAAACAAGACGATTTTCAAATGCTGCGCACCCAAGCACAGCGCTTGTCAGCTGTCCAGGCGGCACAGCTGATGATTTCTTGCAAACGTTGCACACACGCGTGTTATGATTGTCCACAGTTCAGAGAACCGGCAAATAACACCACTGGCTGGCCCCACCCCTCCCCGCCCACTCACTCCTTACCTGGCATGCGAGCCATCCAACTTGCCTGGTTTGGTAAGTTGCTATTTTTCCTTTTTTTTCCCCCAACCATCAGCTGTTCTGCTCTGTCAGGAGATTTAGATTAGTTAGAAAGCAGGAAATCCTTGGATTTCATGTTTTCTAGCTAATCTAAAAGCAGAGCCGAACCTTCCTTAGGATTGAAGCTTCTATTTTTCAGTGCAGACTCAGGTAGCGGATTGCAGATAGATAGATTACTAAGTGAATCTATGATTCTGTGAGCAACTCAATCTGCCTGCCTGCTTTGCCTACTTTTGGGTAAAAGTTGCTCTTTTTTTATAAAAAATTCAATATTTACATACATGGTGTGTTGTGAGTTAATTTTATGAGTTTGCTTGCTAGCAAATTTTATGAGCATGCTTGCAAGTAAATTTTATGTGACAGACTCAGGTAGCAGATTGCAGATAAATAGATCTGTAAGTGAATCTGTAGTTCTGTGAGCAACAAAAGCCTGCCTGCTTTTGCTCTTTTTTTTATAAAAAATTAAATATTTACATACATGGTGTATTGTGAGTTAATTTTATGAGTTTGCTCACAAGCAACTTTTATGTGATAGACTCAGATAGGCGATTGCAGATAGATAGATCTCTAAGTGAATCTGTAATTCTGTGAGCAACTCAATTTGCCTGCCTGCTTTGCCTGCTTTTGGGTAAAAGTTGCTCTTTTTTATAAAAATAGCAATATTTACATAAATATGTATAATATTTACATATAAGCCATACCCACCAAGTCACATGACTAACAAGCCACACCCACACATTAGGCCACACCCACAGAACCAGTTGTTAAGAAATTTGAATCCCACCCCTGATATTGTGTCTTTGGATATACCTCCTTTATCTCCATTGGCTTGTATTTTTTAACTGGTTTCCCCTTCATGGTCTGAAACTCTATGAATACATAATTCTAAGTTATACAAATAATGTTTGTCTACTTTGATACATAATGAAAATACTTAAACCTTTCATTCAGATTAGATATGTTATTTTTTTCTTCTCCTATATTACATTTTTATGTCTAGATTCAGGCAGACCTCTCTAAACTGTTCTGTGCATCTCTCACAACAGATTACTGACTTCTGAATCCCATCATCCCCAAATAACGTAACTAGATTAAGATATAATCCATACATCTCTATGGATATTAAAATATACTTATATTTAATTCCTTATTAGAATTTATTGCTTGGTTGGTGTCATGCCCCTGGTGCAGACTGATTCTGAGGGAGAGGAGGAACAGCCAACAGGGAGTGGAAGTGTGGCTCCAGAGGTTGTGGAGGAGGCTGGGGAAGGACAGAGGTCGGCTGAGCAGTCAGAGGAGGACCCAGGCCTATCCCCTCTCCATCCTAGGGCACGCAGGGAGAAGAGAATAAAGGAAAGGTGTGGTCTCCTTGGGAGGAGAGGATCTTGATCCTCTTCATGGGCTGCAGGTGTGACAACTGAATAAGAGTTTGGACTAGCGTACTGGCAAATGCTGGAAACAAAGTGTGTAATAATCTCTAGTTTATAGTTCCTCTCTGAGTTTGGCGTCCTTCCCAGTGTGTGTTATCTATGGACATTCTCCAGCCCTTATCTTGCCTGGTTTGTGTTGCTTTTTTCCTTCTTCATGTAACTGTGTGGGAGTTTTTTTGTCTTCCATCAAAGATATTCCGAGCTTGGAAGCAAAGTGAAGAAATAAAAGGGGCTTCACCTGTTTTCTGTGACTGTGTTTGTTTTGTATCCCACCCTGGGTCATCATAGTTGGCTTGCACACAGATCTATGCAAGATGGGATCTGGGATGAGGATTGCTGTTATCTCTATAACTGCATTACCCAAGGCCTTGAGGAAGTCTAGTATGGGATAGAATAGAATAGAATAGAATAGAATAGAATAGAATAGAATAGAATAGAATAGAATAGAATAGAATGAGTTGGAAGGGACTTTGGAGGTCTTCTTGTCCAACCCTCTGCTAAAGACAATCCTTATATTTTGCAGTGAGATCAGTGGCAAACAAATTAAATAAATAAATAAAAAACTAAATAAATAAATAAAAATAAAAAGTTCAGCTGAATTTCTTTCCCAATGTGATCTCCTGCAGCATCCACTGGCTTGATCCAAGCTGAAGAAGGCAAATATCAGGCTGCCTACGATACTCTTAATCAGATATTACAATGTAATTATAACATTTATAATAAAATGTCTGATTAAGTATTATAATGTAATCCTTCTTCTTTAGAAGAAAATAATGAACATGTATCTATTAGTTCTATTTTAAAAGCAATGTTATTTATTTGTCACATTTCTAAAACCATCATAATGCTTCTAGGTAGCACAGAATATTAAAAATTATTGAAAACATATTCAATAAGAAAAAAAGATGATTCCCTTTAATGATTAGGATCCAGTGGATCCTTGAGAGAAAAAACCTACTTGACAGTAATAATAATTTAATAATGCAGGCGACTGTTAATATTGCTAAGTGATGATGCTCCCTTGCTTTCATTTTTCAAGCAGAAGGTGGACCATCTACAGTTGACCCAACCTCCCTGTGGCAATCCAGCAGGATTTGCTCTACATACATGTCAATGTCCCCATTGACTTTTAAGATTCCATTGTTGGAAGAAATATCCTTCTGGGTTCAGTTCCAAGTGGGGAAAACAGCCACTGGAAACATGGTGACTGCTTGGAGATGGTTTAATGGTGGACAGGATCACATGCCTTGGGTGAAGAAAAAAAGATGAGCACATACTTCAAGACGTTGGGTGAAGGAAAAGAAAAAAGGAACAAGATGCTGAGAGTCCCTTGGTTTTATGCCCTCTGTTGGGATTTGAATTTGAGCATGTATTCTGATTGGTTGTCAGACTCCCATGGGGCCATGCAGGGGCAACTCTGTAGACTATCTTGAGTCCCAGGCTTGGTTGAACTTTGCTGGATGTAATGGTGATGGTGATGTAATGGTGATGTAATGAAAGAGCTTTGGGCAATTCCTATTATGGCTTTACCTGGAGTAGATCTTTGTTAGACAGGCTCATTCCAGAGTAATGGTCCATTAGCAAAGGTAGGGGATTGAGTTTCTGCCTCTTAGTTTCTACTTTTCTTTTTAGAGGAAATCTTCTGTATTTTTAGTATACCCTAAAATATTTCATTTTCCTAGGAGAAGGGTGAGTTTTAATTTCCAACACCAGAACAATTTATAGGTGCAGGAACCAATTCTTTGTAATAGATAGGGACCAGAAAGGGGTTTGTAGAAATGTAGCAGGCACAGATGGTTAAGAGATACCTGAGCTGAATGTAGTCTACGTGCTACCTCAGCTTTGATTAAGAAAGCAGATGGTGAAAGTCTCCAGGAAATTCCCTGAGAAATAACATACTTGTAGACTTTCTAATCTACCCACTGCTGGGACTCAGACATTTATGCAAAGAGCACTTGTGAAGCAGTGTGAGGTTTTAAAACATCTACTGCCTCTTGTTCATTGAAGCACCACAGGGAATTTTTCCATCTTTCTTTGCCCCAGCTAAAGTAGAAGTTTTGATTGCTAAATGTGGGCTGTGTAGTCTATGGAACTGCAAAAGGCAGACATTTCTGGGGTTTACAAGCTCCAGCCTTACCCACAAAGATTGTACGGTTAAAAATTTTTTTTAAATAAAAACAAAAGCGAATAGCTCATTTATTTTCTGGCAGCTTACAGGAATAAATAGAAAGAGGGGATTACCCAGCAAGGCTTATTTGATCTTAATTAGGAAATCCTCTTTCTTGTTTGGTTTCCTTTCTTGAAAAGGAATTGGGAACATATGTGAGCCTAACTTGCAGGAAGAAAAAGAAGAGGAGGAGGAAGGAAGGAAGCTAGAAGGTTGGCTGGTTCATTCCTAATCAGCAGGTGGGAAATGCAACGCCTCCTGTACCCCCTGTTGATGAGGCCCTCATGGCTGCCTTTGAGGGGGGACAACAAGGGCAGGAAGAGAGAAGCCAGAACTGGCAAACTCCTTCTATGATAATTCTTAAACAGCATAAGTCTGCATCTTAAGCTTACCTCTCTTTATCTACTTACAACATTTCTACACTTTGCTTTGTTGGAAGTTAAAACCCACCCCTCTCTTAGAGAAATGAAATATTTTGGGATATTTCAAAAAGGCAGAATATTTCCCCTAAAAGAGAAGTAGAAGCTCAGAGAGGCAGAAACTCACCCCACCCCCACCCCCACTTTGGTCAATTGGGCATTAAGGCCTGAGCCAGTCTATTCTATATAATAAAGATCTATCTCGTCCAGTTAGAGCCACAATAGGAATTGTCCAAAACCCTTTCATTGCATCATCATCCAACAGGGCTCAACCAAGCCTGGGACTCAGGACAGCCTACAGAGTTGCCTCTGCATTGTCAGGCCCCTTAGGAGTCTGACAACCAATCAGAATACAAGCTCAAATTCAAATCCCAACAGAGGGCATAAAACCCAGGCACTCTCAGCATCTCTACTCTTTTCGCCCAGGATCTCCAAGCCATGTGGTTCTGTTCATCAATAAAACTTCTTTCCAAGCAACTTCCATGCATCCAGGGTCTTTTCCCCCACTTGGAACTGAACCCAAAAGGATATTTCTTCCAGCAGCTTCTTTCTCCAACCCCCTTCATTCAGTGTCTCTTGGGCATATGCTGTTCAGGTCCAGTTCTTCACCAGACATTTGTTCTTTCTTTTGAAGCTGATCTGCCTTCCTGGTCCTACCCCAGGCTGCTTTTCCTCTGACTAATAATATTCAACCCTCTCTTGGGTTCATGTTTCCGCGTAGCTCCCATGCATTTTAATATCTCCTTTCTGCTTCTCCTTATCTGCTATGCTGCTCTTTTTCTCAGCATAGCCACTCCTGGGGCTTCTTTTTCTTGCCTCCCAAATGTTGATCCCCTTTTTATCCTCCAGTCCCCTAACAAGAGAGCAAGCAAGCAAGCACACAAACAGACAAATATGCCTTCCAAAATCATTTTCTTTTCAATTTTTTCCACATAGCATTTACACCTAAGACTTAAACTTCATGAAAAAGAGGGTATTCTGTTTGCTTATTGAATTGCAGCTGCCCCATTATGATAGAAAACGTCCCTTCCTAGCTATGCTAACCTCTGTTTTACCAGGCCTGTTATTGCTAATCAATTTTAATAATAATAATTGTTATATTTTGATTGTTTCTATTTCAATTATTTCCTTTTAATTTAGTTAACTCCATGCGTGTGTGTGTGTGTATGCATATGTATATTCCCACACAGCATCAATCCACACACTTTAACACTAGAATTCTAATTTTTAAACATGAGAATAGGACTTCTCAAATATCTGGTTTTAAAATTCACAATATCTTCCTCTGAATGTACTCCCAACAGAATAATGGCAAATTATTAGATAGCTAGGATATTCATGAATTCAAGGCTTGTTGTATGCATGTGCGAATATTTAAGGCCTAATAGTGGTACAAAGCTGCATCAGTATAACTGTAGATGCTAACAGTTTAATGGTTTGAGAGTATTAAATAGGACTCAGATGGAGTTCAGCCATAGAGAAAAAACATGGGCCTTTTGCCACTACTGAGCTGAACTACTCTTCATTCATCTTTGAGTCAGAAGAAAGCTACAGTATAACAACAGGTATGCTGCTCCCCTTGTTGATCTCTCTCCTGCCTCAGTTGTCTTTGAGTGAAGTCCCTCTGTCATCTGATTTTCCTTCAAACTAATGAGTGATAAAGGCCAACTGATGTCCTTCCAGCTGCCTTTGGATGGTGTCAGAATGATTGCAGGTACTCCTGAATTTACAACCATTCATTTAACAACTATTCAAAAGTGCATGACACCGAAAAAAGTGACTTACAACCATTGAATCATTCTCCCCACCCTAGTCATGTGATCAAAACTTGGGCACTTGGCAACTGGCATGTACTTACAACAGTTGCAGTGTCCCAGGGTCATGTGGTCACCATCTGTGACTTTTCTCAGATGACTTCTAACAAAATCAATAGGCGAAAGCTGGGATTTGCTTAACAACCACATGATTCACTTAACAACTATAGCAATTTATAGAATAGAATAACAGAGTTGGAAGGGACCTTGGAGGTCTTCCAGTCCAACTCCCTGCTTAGGCAGGAAATCCTACACCACTTCATACAAATGGTTATCCAACCTCTTCTTAAAAACTTCCAGTGTTGGAACGTTCCAACTTCTGGAGGCAAGTTGTTCCACTGATTAATTGTTCTAACTATCAGGAAATTTCTCCTTAATTGTAAGAGTTCTTAGTTCTTAAGTAAATTAAGGTTGTTAATTTACTTATCTACCATGGCAAAAAAAAGATTGTAAAATGAGCTGTGGTTAAGTGGGCAAAACCCACTTAACAAGTGCTTTGTTTAACAATAGAAATTCTTGTCTTAACTGTGGTCAAGGACCTTCTGGTACTTGAACATGAGTACAACTAAGGACAACATGAGGCCATCTCTGACTCAAAAGCTAGGAGCAAGATTAAGCTGATATCCTATGAGCAGAGCAAGGGAGGGGGCGAGAAGAGATGTTGTTCTTGCCCACTTGTGCTGTGTTTTGATCCAAGTAGGAGAAGTCTGGTAGTATGTTAAATCAAAAACTCTATAGCTCAGTGTCATCATCTCCCCTCCATAGGAAAAGGAAAGATAAAAAGAAACAGTGACTTGTCATTTAAGACTCTTTGAGAAAAAAAACAAATTAGAAACTAAGCGTATTAGTAAATAGCATGGAGACTATTTATTATAATGTCAGATCATTGTCTTCTCCCAGGTAAAGTATCTGGCCCAAATGTTAATACCCTCTTCTTACTAAACGGATGAGAAACTCAATTGCCAATAAAATAAATGGAGCAGTTCTTACATAAAACAATGGCTGTGCTACTTAACTTTAATGTTCAGGGACTACATGACCCGCTTGAACCATAAATCAGACCCATGACTAAAATATGGCTGATTGCTTTGCCTTTCTATATCTTTTGTAAGTACAGTCATAAGATTAAGAGGTATCTTTTCAAAAAGAAAAAAAGACAAATGAATTGAGAAGCAGAGGGGACTGATTAATATAATGCATACTGTATGTAGAACAATTACATCAGCTTTAAGATCTGAAACATCCTTGTGAGCAGAGGTGCTAACAGATTTGATGCTATATTCGACCATTCTATCAAAAGATGGTGAGGCTCTTTCATTAAGAGAGTCTCAGATATGAGACCTCTTTCATTAAGAGAGTCCTTTCCAATTTATTTCCATCACTTTATGGTTCTGTTAAACAATGCTGATACTAGGCAGGCAGAACAGATTTTCAATTAATCCTTATCTGTCTAGAAAATTTATATGACAGCCCAACTCACTCATGATCACTCTAAATGGCTTACAGAAGTAAACATCAAACACAAAACCCAAGAAGCCCTCACCCCAGGTTGACAACAATCAAACGACTCAATGGGCTCCATATCACCCTGATGTCCCAGGACTACTGGCAAAACTAGAGGCCATTCAAAAGAATATCAAAATGGAAGCTGTTAGGAATGTAAGTCACCTAACAGTTGGGTTAGAAATATATAAACCAGGATAGACATTTTAATACTGTGTCTTTAAGGGAATGCTAAAATTGTAATTGGGTGTGGTTCCTCAAACGGCCATAAGATGGAGCTAGAAACCTGGTTTCCCAGAGTGTTGCTAGTTGCTAGTTGGTCGATATTCTGATGTTCGTGTTTGTGTTCCTGCATTTCCCTATTGTCTGTTGCTGATCGTCGTTATTCTTGGATTGATGTGAGTCTATTACTGAATTGTTTTTGATACTGGACTTTGTTATTGGATTATCCCTGGACTAAAAACTGACTGCTATAACTGTGTATGACTTGGACTGTTTGTTGGACTTTGCTTAACCATTTACTGGACATAAAACCTACATTTTACTATACAGTGTATCTGTGTGCTGTGTGTGTGTTATTCAACATCACTCTCACTATGTTTCCCTGAGAACACTCATTCTCCTAATGAGGAATACCTCAACAGAAGCCAATATTATTTCTGTGGAGATGGTGTTCCAAAGGAAAGGAGCCACTGTGAAGAAGGTCCTTTTTCTAGGTCCCAATAGATGCATTACATACCTTGCATCCCTACACTGATTGGTGAGGTAGATATAACTGAGAAGAAGATGGACTTTCAAATAACCTGGCCCCGGGTGACAAGGGCTGTAAAGGTGACAAGCAGCAACTTGAATTGGACCTGGAAGCAAATCGGCAACCAATGCAGTTCCCATGAAAAACTAGGCTTGCACAAACCATGTACGCTGCCACATTTTGAACTAATCGAAACTTCCAGATACTTTTCAAGGGCAGCCCCATGTAGAGCACTTTACAGTACTCAAAATCTTCCTCAATCATGTATTCTTCAGACTGATACCATAGTCTCCCATCATCTCCTGGAAACAAGATCAAAGCACAACTGAAAGCAAAAATCCATATGCTGAAGGTCATTCATTCTGGGGAGGCTTTGATAACATTTGAAGTTACTAAGAAGACCATTTATTTATTTTTATTTATTTTATTAAACTTATATACCGCCCTCTTTCCCTGACAGGACTCAGGGCAGTGTACAGCCGATTAAAAATATCACAATACAAAATTAAAAAACAATTAAAATCAAATATATAATGGCTGGAATAAAAGTATATAAAGGGGAATTAAAAAGATTAAAAACCCGATAAAACCAGATTAAAATTCTAAGAGAACCCTAGGCCAGATCGACTTGGCGGAATAGATGAGTCTTCACCGCCCGTCGGAAGGTCAGGAGATCAGGGATGGTCCTCATCTCCGGGGGTAATTCGTTCCAGAGGGAGGGTGCCCCCAATGAGAAGGCCCACATCCTTGGGATTGCCAGCCGTCCAGCTGGTGGCACCCCGAGGAGACCCACTCTATGGGAGCATACTGGCCAGCGGCGGGCCGATGATGGCAGGAGGCGGTCCCGTAGATACCCCGGCCCCAAGCCATGGAGCACTTTAAAGATGGTAACCAATACCTTGAAGCACACCCGGAGGACCATCGGAAGCCAATGCAGCTCGCACAAGAGCGGCGTGACATGAGAGCCCCGAGGAGTTCCCAACACCACCCGCGCGGCTGCATTCTGCACCAGCTGGAGCCTCTGAGTGCTCTTCAAGGGAAGCCCCATGTAGAGAGCATTAGCATAGTCTAGGCGGGAGATTATGAGGGCGGAAGTGACCATGCAAAGCGCATCCCGATCCCGAAAGGGCCGCAACTGGTAGATCCTATGGACCTGACCAAAAGCCCCCCTGGCGACAGCCGCCACATGGTCTTCCAATGACAGCCGTACATCCAGGAGGACACCCAGATTGTGCGCCCTCTCTGTGGGGGCAAGAATTTCCCCCCACACACACAGCCAGCGATAGAACCTGGCTGGCTGTATCGGTGTGCCGGAAAGCACAGCCACTCGGTCTTAGATGGGTTGAGCTGGAGCCTGTTCCACCCCATCCAACACCGCATGGCCTCCAGGCACCGGGCCATCACTTCAACAGCTTCATCGGGGTGGTCCGGGATAGAAATGTACAGTTGGATGTCATCAGCGTACTGATGGAACTCTACCCCACAGCCACGGATGATCTTACCCAGCGGCTTCATATAAATGTTGAACAGAAGGGGCGAGAGCACCGACCCCTGAGGAACCCCACAGATCAGGGGTCTCGGGGCCGATCTCTGCCCCCCGCCAACACAAATTGCGAACGGCCGGAAAGGAAGGAGGAGAACCACTGCAAAACAGTGCCCCCCACCCCCAACCCCCCCAGCCGCTGCAATAGGATACTGTTGTCGACAGTATCGAAAGCTGCTGAGAGATCTAGTAGGACCAGGACAGAGGAATAGCCTCTGTCACGGGCCCTCCAGAGATCATCCACCAATGCGACCAAAGCCGTCTCCGTGCTGTGCCCGGGCCTGAAGTCCGATTGGCGTGGATCCAAATAGTCAGCTTCATCTAGGTGCTGGGGGAGCTGTCATGCCACCACACTCTCAACAGCCTTCGCTACAAAGCGAAGGTTGGAGACTGGACGATAATTAGCTAACAAAAGTTGGGTCCAGGGACGATTTCTTGAGGAGGGGTCTCACCACCGCATCTTTCAAGGCGGCAGGTAGATATCCCTCACTCAAGGAAGCGTTAATAATACCCTGGAACCAACCTCGTGTCAACTCCCGAGTGGCCAACACCAGCCAGGAGGGGCACGGGTCCAATAAACATGTGGTAACATTCAGCCCCCGCAGGATCCTGTCCACATCTTCAGGGGTCACAGGATCAAACTCTTCCCAAATGACCTCTCCAAATTCTGCCCCCGCCCCCCCGCCCAGAGTTGCCCATTCAGAGTCCAACTCATTCCGGATCTGAGTGATTTTGTCCAGCAGAAAATTTGAAAAATCCTCAGCCCGTCCCTGCAAGGGGTCCTCCCGCGCTCCTCCTTCCAGGAGGGAATGGTCACTCTAAACAGGGCGGCTGGGCGATTTCCTGCAGACGCAATAAGTGCGGAAAAGTGAGAACGCTTTGCCACCCTTATCGCCACTAAATAGGTCTTAATATAAGACCGTAATAGTATTCGGTCAGATCCGGAGCGAGTGGCCCTCCAAATACTCTCCAGGCATCTTTTCCGGTGCTTCATCTCCCACAGCTCCTCAGAAAACCAAGGGGCCGAGTGAGATCGGCGCCAGGTCAGAGGCTGCAAGGGCACGACCCGATCAAGGGCCCCAGCCGCCACCCTTTCCCAGGTGGTCACCAGGTCCTCAACCGAGTCGTGTGCTCGAACGTTGGAACATGGCCCAAGCTCCATTAGGAACCTATTTGGATCCATCAGACACCTGGGGCAGAACCATCGTATTTGGTCCACCTCCCTGTGGCGTGGGGGAGCGGCCTGGAAGTCCAGCCTAAGGAGCGAATGATCCGACCATGACAAGGGCTCAATAACAGCATCCCCTATACCAAGATCATCCTGCCACTGTCCAGAGACAAAAACCAGATCCAGGATGTGACCCGTAGTGTGAGTGGGGCTCCCAATTAATTGGGTCAGGCCCAAGGCTGTCATGGAAGCCAAGAACTCCTGACCAACCCCCGGGGCCCCACCAGCCGACAGCAAGTTGAAGTCCCCCAAGACCATCAGTCTGGGGTCTCAACCGCCAAGCTGGCTATGATCTCGAGGAGCTCAGGCAGGGCCGACGTCACATAGCAAGGAGCCAGGTATGTGATCAGAAGGCCCATCTGAACCCCGGAGCCACACTTCACAAAGAGGGATTCACATCCGGTCGTCTGAGGAACAGTGGATTCCCTAGGATCTAGATCCTCCCGAATAACCACTGCAACTCCCCCATCCCTCCCCTGGGCCCTCGGTCGATGAAAAACCTGAAACCTGGCCGGGCACATCTCCACCAGGGGAACACCCCCCTCCTGCCCAGCCAGATCTCGGTAATGTCTGCCAGGTCAACTCCCCCCTCCATAATAAGATCGTGAACAGGGGGGGCTTTATTAACTACAGACCTGGCAATGCACAACATCAGCCGAAGGCCCGGGGCCGAATCATTCGAGCAACCCCAGGAACGGGACATGACCTGGGGGTCGAAGCATGCCACCGACTGTAAACAGCGGGGGCGAGCTCCCACAACATGATAAGGCCCCCTGTCAACACCATACCTGCCTCTCCCGCCAATCGTAGTAATGGCCATCCCCTCCCCCCTCCAGGAAAAAAACCCCCATCCTCGACCCGACCCTCCCTGATCCCAAGACCTCCCAGTCACGTATAAGCTCTGGTCTGGCCCTTCTCCCAGGCAGGTTGTCCCCCAAACCCAACCTGGCCCTCCTCCCTAACCCCATTAAAAATGTGAAAATAAAAGGATATAACTGCGCATGCTTCCCATGACTGAGCCATCTCTCCGGATCCCAGCATCCGTCATCGAGATATGCCCTGGGTAGGTCGGAGGCCCACCTCAAAGAAAGGGGGACTTTTCTGAGTGCCCATAAGTCAATTTAAGTGTTATTCTGCTTGCTATTGACCTGGAAATGAAAAAGATAAAAATAATTGATTCCGCTTAATTCTGGCTTTGACCACATATCAGCAGAATCAACCAGATCAATTCTGGACATTTGACATGGGGGAAATATTCATTGCAGTTTTGGTTCACTTCAACTTGAAAGCAGAAAATTCAAATTCAAATGCTGTTGAATATTTTGTGTGGTAAGAGTGACAAGATTCTGCTTTCTGCTATTGGCCACAGAACTGGTAGAAGCAGGAAGGAAGGACTAGGTCAAAGAGTTATATGTAGGGGTGGGCTGCTTTGGGTTTGCGGTGATTCTGGAGAACCCCTAGCTAAGATTCTGCACAGTTCAGAGAACCCCCACTCTTGTAATGAAGGCAGGAAGCAAACATTCTGGTGTTGCTTACAGAAATTGCCTCTCTGTTAACCCTTATGTTCTTGGCAGGATTAGACTTCCTGTCTCAGGAACTTCTCTGGAGTTTTTTCCCCCTCCTTTGCTCCTTTGCTGGTACTTTGCTTGTGTGGAGTGACCATTCAAAGTTACAATGGCACTGAAAAAAGTGACGTATGACCATTTTTCACACTTACGACTGTTGCAGCATCCCCACAGTCATGAGAGGCCAGATGAGGAGATGCGTGCCTCGATGTGAGTGATATTGATTTGGCCACACCCAGCCAATAACATGACCACCAAGCCACACCTACCAACTTAGCCACGCCCACAGAACCTGTCATTTTAAAAATTGAATCCCACCCCTGCCCGCCCCTCCCAGGAATCCCCAAGCAGCCCGTTTTGGATGCAGGTAAGTGCAGGGCGCACATAGAGGCTCAGGGTAGGTGAAAAACTGGCCTCCCAGAAGTTTTTGGAAGGCCAGAAATGGGCCCGTTTCTGGCTTCCAGAGAGCCTCCGGAACCTGGGGAGGCCGTTTTTGCTCTCCCAGAGGCTCGAGGAAAACCTCTGGAGCCCAGGGAGGGCAAAAATGCCCCCCCACCATGGTGCAGGAGCTGACTAGGCCACACCCACCATGGCCACACCCACCCAGCAACTGAGCAGAGAACCCCTTGTTAAATTTTTTGATGCCCACCCCTGGTTATATGGGGGGGTCCTTTGGGGAAAAGAAAGACTAGGTTTAATTTCAGGGGGGGTGGGCTTTTAAGCCTGAAGATCTGTGTCTTTTCCCCAGCAGCATTATATGGTCGTTTTGAGAGCTTCAATCGTCAGTCAAGGAAGTTATTTCCTATTCCTCATTTGTGTGAAATTCAGTTGGTAATGTCAATATAAATCTAACGCTGTATCTAAAATGAAGCACCAAGTTAGTTCCTATCATATACATCAGAATACTTTACTATCCAAGATAAACAATAAAAACCACAATTCTTGTAGAATTGTATAAAAAATATAATGCTTGTTAAGTGATTTTAAATGCTGCCTGTGGAATCATAATTAGTTGTCAGAGAAGGATGAATGGAAATCCTCCGTGCTGGGATCATTGGTATTTCTCCCCTTTCCTTGTAAGGATTGCCAAAGGCAACTTGTGAGGAAGGAATTCAGCTGGGGAGTTCTTCTCCCTGACTGCCCCTACTTCAGTGAAAATTAGAATTCCATCTTTCTCACTTGCAATTCCCTGAAATGCTTTCAATTTTGTTGTTAATAAAATAGTTCCTCAGCATTCTGACCAGTAAGGAAGCCTTTGCAGTATCTCAAATGTTTTGAAATCATCCATGATTTATAACAATAGTAGCTGATTTCATCCTACATACTAAACCAAAACAAAGCAGAATTACAAATTGTTACATTAGCCACAACAAAATATCATGGAGGGCCTTGGGGAGGACAAGGAACAGCATTCAACTCCGAAGTGGTATTCAGCAGGTTCTGACCAGTTCTGGAGAACCAGTAGCAGAAATTTTGAGTAGCTTGGAGAACCAGCAAATACCACCTCTGACTGGAATTTTACAGTATCCTTCCCCTGCCACACCCACCAAGCCACACCCACAGAACCGGTAGTAAAAAAAATTGAATCCCACCACTGATTCAACTGACACATTTTTGTCATTATTTGAGAACCAGTTTGCTCTAATGCTTGACGCACCAAGCTAGAAACCAGGAGACCAAGGAGTTCTACTGATGAAAACCAGTTGGGTGACTTTGGGCCAGTCATTTTCTCTCAGCCCAACCTACTTGCAGGGTTGTTTTTGTGGCAAAAATAGGAAGTAGCATTAGATATGTTTGTAACATTTGTATGATTTATACAAACAATAAAGGTGGTAAAAGGAAGGAAGAGGAGAGGAGAGGAGAGGAGAGAGAGAAAGAAAGAAAGAAAGAAAGAAAGAAAGAAAGAAAGAAAGAAAGAAAGAAAGAAAGAAAGAAAGAAAGAAAGAAAGAAAGAAAGAAAGAAAGAAAGAAAGAAAGAAAGAAAGAAAGAAAGAAAGAAAGAAAGATTGTGATACTGGATGTGTTATCAGCATAATTTGTACCAATGCCCTATGCTTAATATCAATTTGCTTAAGATATACAGTATTACTACATGAGGAGGAAGGGACCTCCACTTAATGGGATAAAGGGGAATATCTTGATTGAAAAACCATTGTTTAAGGTGAAAAAAATATGAACATGCAAAAAAGCAGCGAATAGACAAATAGCTAAAATGAATCATAAACTGGAAGTGCTTAATTCATTCTGAATGACACCATATTTTTGTTTTTAAAAAAACAGGAAGGTTATGTTATCCACTTGTGGCAAAGGAGCTTTTGAAAATAAAAGGACCTGCCTATATAAATCCTATGAGATTAAATTTGCTAGTCTATAATATGATCACCAGATGCTTTAGTTTAAATGGGAGCAGATTTGGAGGAGGGGAGAGTTACATAATCAGTCCAATGACAATACAGTCATGATTTAAACCTAATGAGGCAGGAGAAAAAACATTAATCACATTCTGAAAGCTTGGCTACCATTCTCTAACTTCTTTGGTTTACTATCAGTGGTTTTACTGTAACTGAATTATTTCAGTTTTAATATGCAATTCATCATCATCCACTTAAAAACATTATCCCAAACACAAAAAAGTTGCAAAACATCTCTGTTTGGAAAATAAAAAGATGTTTATGTATTCAATTAACATGAAGCAAATATTAACAAACAATCCTCTTAGGGATTATTGGAACAACTAGTCAATTCCAGTCAGTGCATATACATTTTCATTCACAACTCCAGTCCCTCCCATTTTTGCATAAAATAATTTTTTCCTGCAGAAAATTCACGTTTAACCAAATAAATATAGATGTTCCCCTAAATGCAGCATAATTAGGACATCTCAATTCTATAGCAACAGAAAACTGTCTGAAATTAGGCATTACATCTGATCATATGATACCATGACCTTCCCCAGTTCTCAGTGCATGTCCAATCCCAATTCAAGATATATTAACCCATGAAGCCTTCATAATGGGGGCCCACAGTATCTGAATACAGGTAGTCCTCGACTTATTACTACAAGTGAGCCCAAAATTACTGTTGCTAAGCAGTAAGACAATTAAGTGAGTTTTGCTCCATCTTATGACTGGTAAGTGAATCACTGCAGTTCTTAAGTTAGTAACATGGTTTTTAAGTGAATCTGGTTTCCCCATTGACTTTGTTTGTCAGGTCATAAAAGGCGATCACATAACCCTGAGGACACTGCAACCTGGAGGCTGTGCGGGGTTGGATGGGGCAGAACAGTCTTCAGCTCAACCCGGCCAAAACCGAGTGGCTGTGCTTTCCGGCGCCCCGATACAGCCAGCTTACTCCTTTGCTGGCTGTGGGGGAGGAGGTTCTGGCCTCCACAGAGAGGGCGCGCAATTTGGGTATCCTCCTGGATGTACGACTGTCGTTGGAAGATCATATAGCAGCCGTTGCCAGGGGGGCTTTTTATCAGGTCCGTAGGATCTACCAATTGCAGCCCTTTCTGGATTGGGACACACTTCGCAAGGTCACATCTGCCCTCGTCATCTCCCATCTGGATTATGCCAATGCTCTCTACATGGGGCTCCCCTTGAAGAGCACCCAGAGGCTCCAATTGGTGCAAAATGCAGCCGCACGGGTGGTCTTGGGGGCTTCTCAGAGCTCCCATGTTACACCACTTTTGCACAAGCTGCATTGGCTCCTGGTAGCCTTCTGGGTGCGATTCAAGGTGCTGGTGACCACCTTTAAAGCGCTCCATGGCTTGGGACCTGGGTATTTACGGGACCGCCTGCTGCCACTGTCAGTCTCTCGTCGATCAGTGCGCTCCCATAGGGCGGGCCTCCTCGGGGTGCCGCCGGCTGGACAGCTGGCGACCCCAAGGGTTCGGGCCTTCTCTTTGGGATCACCCTCCTTCTGGAACGAATTGCCCCCGGAGATGAGGACCGTCCCCGACCTATTGACCTTCTGGCGCGCACTAAAAACCCACCTATTCCATCTAGCCGGTCTGGCCTAGAGTTATGTGTAATAGTTTTAAATTCGATTTTAAATGGTTTTAATTTTCTTAATTCCCTACTTTTTAAATTCTTAATGGCCAATCTATTTAATTCTTTTAATGTATTTTAAATTATTGTATATGTATTTATATGTTTTTTATTTGGCTGTGCACCGCCCCAAGTCCCTAGGGAGAGGGGGCGGTATACAAAATTGAATAATAAATAAATAAATAATCATTAGCATGGCTTCGCGTTCGTGGTCGTGCCAAACAACAGGATCACAGCTCACCAGCTCAAATCCCCCAGCACTCAAGACGAACCTGAGTACAACCAAACCCCCACCGGAACAGATCACATCCCCAGCCAATCAGAACACAGCCAACCCCCCAACCAATCAGAACACAGCCAAACCCCCAACCAATCAGAACACAGCCAAACCCCCACCCAATCAGAACACAGCCAAGACCCCACCCAATCAAGTCACACACCCACTAGCAGTTAGAAGGAAGAAGCAGCTGCAAGCTCACATTACTCCGAGAAGCACAAGGCCAAAGACACAGGCCTGAGGATGAATGAGAATTCATCGAAACGTCGCCTAGATACTTCCATTTCTACACGGGAGAAAACCCGAAGAACCAAAGATCCACATACAAATACCCGCGAAAACCTCCGAAAACATATATATACATTATAAAAGAAAAAAGTTGCTATTTGTACATGGGGTGCACATGAACATATTTCCTCCCTTTATGAGCAATATATGGGAATCATTTTATTATTTATCACCATTAAATTTACTCAGCATCTGGAGAGGGATAGAAGTTTGGGAGGCTTATTATCAAGCAGGGTTGACCAACTAACTTTTTTTTCAAGCTCTGAGGATCTTTAGTCATATCAACATCTGATATCAGATGTTCATGGGGATGTGAGATGGAAAACCTGGAATTGGATTTCTCCCTCCAACCTCAAACAAGAAAATGTAATGAGTACTAGGGTTTATGATTTTCTTCTAAAATATATATTTCCAAATGTATTTTATTTTACTTTAAATTTACTTTCCCTTGTATCTTGTCAGATGAAGTTGTCCTAACCACAGCATCATCAAAGTGGTGCACAATCTGAAGAGAAACTTCATTCTAATCCATTCATTAGTCCAGGAAATATGAGGTTTCAAGAAAATCTAGTACATGTATTGTGCCTTGTACATTTTGGTACAGTTATTATTTTGCAAGTGGCTGGCGGAGAGAAGGGCACTGCAATATATTGTGCTTTGCTGAATAAGCTATAATGGCTAGAATCATACTTGACACAAAAGTAAAATTCTTGGTTTACAAAATCTGCAATGACTGTGTTATATAACAGGCAAATCCTAAACCAAACAAATTATATTATATAAAGCTTAGCACAATATTTACCTAGTCTCGATATTTCTAATGAATTCTTATCAATTATTTTTGGAGTTTCTACAGTTGATGGAAAAACAGATACTTCTTTCTCCCTGATGTGAGTATACCAATGTGACTAAGTCCTACGAACAGGAAGTCTGTTTACAATTTTAGTGTACTATAGCTCTCCATTTCCAAAATCAAGTTCCTGTTACTGGCAAATAATTTTACTTTTAATACTAGCCTTTTTTATTTATGCTAAGCCTTCATAATTATCAGAAAAAAACAGATGGTAATTAGCTAGCCAAATATTCCATTTGACTTTCTTTAACTTAAGCCTATATCTAAATCAATACAAAGAGACATTTAGACCATATCAGCACATTGTGAATGGATTTAACTTTAATAAGATTTCCTGCTATATCAAATGCTTTTTAAGAACCCAACAGAGACGGAAAGAAATCCAATATTATTTTTGTTGTATTGCACGAGAGTCCCAGGAAAGTATTTTACAAGGAAGTGAAATAGCCAGAGAGAAATATGATAACAGTGAAGTTAAACCCATTCACAGGGGATGAAATGTAATAGATCAACCAATTTCAACTTTTATTTCCCACAAGAATCCTTGCTTATAATCCCTGTATTCAAAGGCAATAGTGATAAAAACTAATTGGCATCTTTAATATTCAGCCACAGGATCTTCAGAAAGGTGGTTCATCAACCAGATAATTTCTTATTTGCTGGATATCCTCATTAGGTCATCAGAGAATCCTTTTATTTGGGAAAATTAAGAAAAGATTTCATTTAAAAAATGAATTCAGTGATAGTGGTCAAAGGCAAGATGAAAAGGAGGGGGGAAAAGGAAGAGGTTGAACACAAAAAGAGACCCTGATATCTGAACTGGCAAAGGAAGGTAGAGACAACTGAAAAAGAAAACAAATGAGAGGACAGAAGAACACACAAAATATTCAATGAAAGAAATTACAGCAAGAAGCTGCAAAAAAAAAAGTATTTAGGCTTAGATGTATATGAAATTATTTTTTCCAGCCATAAAAAGACTGGTTTTTCAATCACAATATTTTTCAAACAAAAGCTTTATTTTCAAGAACATGCTAGCAAGATAGAAGCGATGATGACATGTTTTTCAAATTTCATCATATAAACATATGAGTCATGTTATCTAAAGACTACAGGTAGCCTTTGCTTTCAGGCTGCTTTTTCAGAGACCATTTATGGTGTGGTTCTTGAACTGGTAGTTGTTGTAGAGTCGCCATGGTCCCATGATTACAATTTGGGCATTTTGGCACCAGTGTATATTTACGACAGTTGCGTTTTCCACAATCGGAGCTGTTTGTAGTCAGCTTCCGGTAAGCAAAGTGTATTAGGAATCTAGCAGGAAATCATGATTTTTAGTAACGCGGCCTCCCACTTAATGAACAGGGTGATTTGCTAATCAGCTGCAACCACAACTGATACTATAAGTCAGATGTGGTCATGTGATTTTTCACTTTATGCCTGGGCCATTTAGCAATGGGATGGCCAGTCCCAATTACAGTCAATAAGTGAGGACTATCTCTATAATGAGCCTAGATTTGAAGACTCTGAATTATAGCCAGTTGCTGGAATCAGGAAATAAATTAAATAACATAAATCTAAGTTATCAAGTCTGTGAATGAACAAGGGAAAGAAAGAAGCAGTAAATTTACAAGGTCACAATACACCAAAATTTCAATCATTACTGTTGTGAAAACAGTCATTAATTAATTAATTAAATCAAGACAGTAAACAAGTCAGACAATATGTGATTTTTAAATAAAAGGCCTAAGGTCAGCTTGATAGATGACAACCACTCATAATATAAAGATTTATGGGTGAGGTTTTAAATTACTTGCCCTCCTAGTTGATAACACAGGAATGTGCATTGGGGAGGCAGGGGGGCAGTGGTGAATTTTTAAAACATTTGGTGGACATAGTCATAAAGTGGTTGCCATGGGGATATTGCCTATTCAGAAAATGGCAGGTATTGTGGGCAAGCTATCACAAAGCAACCATTTACTAGAAGACTAATTAACCCACCAGGATGTTCTGTATCTTCTCAGTGGGACTCTTCTGAGGCCCAAAGTCATTAAAACAAACAACCGTGATGCTACAGTGCTTTGCTTTGCTTTGCAATGCATCAGCTTGCTATTTATTTCTTTAAAATTAAAGCTAGGGTGGGGCAAAGGAGTCTTAGGCATACCAAAAGAAGTTTCTGAAGGTGCATTGTTGTCTGAATATTATCACCTCTAAAGCCTTTCAAATAACACATTTATATAAAGTTTGCTAGTGCTCATATTCCTGAAAAAGGGAAATTCCTTAAAAAGACTACAATTGCAATTTGTTCAGTTGCAATGTATAGTATGTTCAGAAACAAATCTGAGTAAATTCAGTGAAACTGAAGTTTGGTTCATCATATGGGTATGAAGAATGAACACAATTGCAATTAATTTCGGAATAATGTTCAGATCAGAATCAGGAAACCTGTGTTTCTCCAAATATTATTGGAATACAATTCTGATACAATGAACGAGGAGGGATGCTGCTCCTATCTCTGGAGGATCACAGATTCCATTTCCTTTTGCCTAGACTTGGCCTACAAGATCTCGGCTGCAAAAATCTCTATCACCTCTAGCTGAACTCCTTTCTGAGTTCTATTTTCTATATTTCTTTCCTGCCGTTGAGCAATATCATATGGATTTTGGTAAGCAAGATGTCATAGCCCTAACTATATTTTATATGAAAAGCACACCTATTAAATGTGCCCAGTATAGACTGGCTTCTCAATCTCTTAACTTGTTCTAGTGATTGACAGAATTGGCCTACTACTGTAATCCCTAATGTGGTTTGGTTAATATTGACTTACTTTATTGTCTGAACTTATAGCCACTATAATTTTAAAATACTCACTTATTTTAAAATAATGGCTTAGAGTGTTATGCAGACTCGACTCCAACCTTTTGTTTAAGCAAGCTTTATTGAATAAACCATTCACTCATCATGTTAAACCTTTCATTTTATAGTAATTAATATTCTTATCCAGGAATTGTTTATTATGAGAATTGACATATTTCTTTTAAATGCTTGCACTCAGTTAAATACTAATCTTGGATATTTTAAGAATGATCTTCAAACTGCTTCAGTTTGCATTGATTTTCATTCTGAGGTTTAAAACTACAGATGTAGATACATAAAGAGGTATATATCACAATGGGAAGAGGCATAAATTATAATTTGAACAAAGCAAAAAACAGGGACTTGAAAAACAGAAAACACTTGTTTTTCCTTCTTGTCTGTCTTTATTTTTAATTTTCTGTGACTCTGTCTCCCTCCCAACACAGTTGCATATACTCAGTGAAAAAACTCAACTTCCTATATGAAGTTTGCTTCTTGCAAATTCAGGCTTATAAGTATGAATCACTGGATGCCATCATTTTGCATTTTTAATTAGAAATACTTGAATATGCTAAGTAAGTGTGCGCACTGCTAAGATTTAGTAAGATGAATTCATAAGTTAAACAGTTCTTCCACCTGGTGGCTAAATTAAATATTACTTCTAAGAGCTTTATACTAAGTAGTTTACTCCTAACCTATATTTCATAGAATGCTTAACTAATAATCTTATTTTTAATTGGAACAATAGATAAAATGATCAAAGTAATAATAACCACAAAATATAGAACTGGCATGATCTCCTTTATGTGTGTAGAAGCAGGATAGAAAGAATATTAATGCTTTTGAATTTTAATGCTGGAAAATATTTCTGAGAATATAATAGGTAGCCAAGAAAACAAACAAATGAATTATTGAATAACTTAAAGCAGAGTTCTCACTTGAGGAATTCAGATGACCAGCCTCAAATTAACATATTTTGGACAGATTAAGGAAGACCTAGTTCTTTTGAGGCATCTATAATGCTAGGGTAGAGAGCAGGAAAGAAAAAAAGAGGACAATTAGCATCAAGTGGATGGATTTAATTCAAGCATCATCATTGGAAAGGCCAGTCTGGGATAGATCTTCTTGGGAAAAATTATGTATATCAGGGGTCCCCAACCCCAGTCCTTGGCCCAGTCTTAGGCCATGGCCCCTTGGGAACCGAGCTGGGCAAGTGACAGGGAAGTATGTGAGTATACAAAACTCCATTTATGCAAGTGGCAGGTGCATTCGTAAAACCATTCCCTCACCAGAAAGGTTGGGTACTGTTGATGTATGATCTATAAGAGCCGACACAGACTTGATGCATATAATATTTAAAGTATTTTATCAGTGTACTTATAATACAAAGTGAAATTAATTATAGATTATAATTCCACACCTATAATTAAAGCTTCAGTATTCTATGCATCTTGCCAGCAAAAGAAAAAATAGCTTTATTAATGTCTTACATACAATAAAATAGGAAACAGATAGGACACAAAGGCCAGATATATTGTAGGAAAAGTGAAAATAGCTCTTGTTGTATGGTGCTTCTTAAACAAGGGGTTTTCTGTGATAGCCATTGTTAGGAGCAAGAAAAATTGCTGTCCTGTATGTATCATTGAGTTTACACATTGCCCTGAGTGTAATTCGGCTAAGTGTAATGTGTGAACCAGCCTTTGTGATTTGTAAACTATGACTTACAACCTAACACAATGTGTGAACCCAGACATTGTAACTTACTCAACAACTTTTAGTTAAATAAATCACAACTTAGCATAATGTGTGAAAAAGTCTATGCATCTCAGTGGGCGTGAAGCTACATAAGCTTCAATTTATTTTAAATAGACTGGCATGTTTTTGTTCAGTTAATCTGAATAAAGCAGTTGCTTTATTTTTACCAGTTTTCCAATTATGACTCCTATCTGTAGTTTTATTCATTATTAACTCCTACACCCAATATTTTAATTACATTAGAGCCCACACATAGCCAGCCCCATCTGTAACTCCTTTAATAGCTTAGTTTGCATTCTTTCTGAATCTGACATTCTAATCCAAAATTATTCCACTCTGATTCTTCTGTTTATTTCTGATCATCATCACTGTCCTCTTGATGTCTTTTAGATAAAGCACAACTCCAATATTTGGCAGTATTTAGTTATGCCGGTTGAAGGAGAAATTGTTGGCTCGAGGAGGTTAGTACAATAACAGAGAAGTCACCACCATCTCTCTGCTCCAAACCTATGGAATTTGTTTGGTTTTTCTAGAATAGAATAGAATTCTTTATTAATCAAGTGTGATTGGACACACAAAGAATTTGTCTTGGTGCAAATGCTCTCAGTATACGTAAAAGAAAAGATACATTCATCAAGAGTCAAGAATCATAATAATAGTTATAGGCAGGGGTGGGATTCAATTTTTTTAACAACAGTTCTGTGGGCATGGCTTAGTTGGTGGGTGTGGCTTGGTGGTCATGTGACTGGCTGGGTGTGGCCAACTCAACATCACTCACATCAAGGCATGCATCTCCTCCCCTGGCCTCTCATGACTGTGGGGATGCTGCAACAGTCCTAAGTTTTAAAAATAATCATAAGTCACTTTTTTCAGTGCCATTGTAACTTTGAATGGTCATTCCACACAAGCCAAGTACCAGCAAAGGAGGGGAAAAAAACTCCAGAGAGGTTCTTGAGACAGGAAGTCCAGTCCTGCCAAGAATGTAATAAGGATTAATGGAGAGACAGTTTCTGTAAGCAACACCAGAATGTTTCCGTCCTGCGTTCCTTACAGGATTAGGCCAGTAATTTCTTCTAACAACCAGTTCTCCAAATTGCTTAGAATGTTAACAACCAGTTCTAGCAAATAGGTGCGAACCTGTAGAAACCCACCCCTGGTCATAGGGTACAATAAGCAATCAAATCATATTAGGAAACAGTCAATATAGATTGTAAGGATACAAGCGACAAAGTTACAGTCATATAGTCACAAGTGGGAAGGAATGGGTGATAAGGAGTGATGAGAAGGTTAATAGTAATAGTAGTGCAGACTTCTAAATAGTTGGATGGTGTTGAGGGAATTATTTGTTTAGCAGAGTGATGGCATTCGGGAAAAAACTGCCCTTGTGTCTAGTTGTTCTGGTGTGCAGTGCTCTAAAGCGTTGTTTTGAGGGAAGGAGCTGAAACAGTTTATATCCGGGTTGTGAGCGGTCTGTAAATATTTTCACAGCCCTCTTTTTGACTCGTGCAGTATACAGGTCCTCGATTGAAGGCAGGTTGATAGTAATTGTTTTTTTCTGTATTCCTAATTACTCTCTGGAGTCTGTGTCTGTCTTGTTGGATTGCAGAACCAAACCAAACAGCTATAGAAGTGCAGATGACAGACTCAATAATTCCACTGTAGAACTGTATCAGCAGCTGCTTGGGCAGTTTGAGCTTTCTGAATTGGCACAGAAAAAACATTCTTTGTTGTGCTTTTTTATGACGTTTTTGATGTTAGGTGTCCATTTTAGGTCTTGTGATATGATAGAACCTAGAAATTTGAACATCTCTACTGTTGATACTGTTGTCTAGTATTGTAAGAGGTGGTAATATGGGAGGGTTTCTCCTAAAGTCTACCACCATTTCTATGGTTTTGAGTGTGTTCAGTGCCAGTTTGTTCCGGTTATACCACGAGACAAGTTGTACAACCTCCTGTCTATAAGCAGATTCATCGTTGTCTCAAATAAGACCAATCACTATTGTATCATCTGCAAACTTCAGTATTTTAATAGATAGATCATTTGAGATGCAGTCATTAGTATATAGGGAGAAGTGGAGAAAGCACACAACCTTGAGGGGGTCCTGTGCTAATTGTACAGGTATCAGATGTGATTCTGCCTAGCTTCACCTGCTGCTTCCTGTCTGTTAGGAAGCTTATGATCCACTTACAAGTGTGTTCAGGTACTGTTAATTGGTTTAGTTTAATTAGAAGAATGTCTTGAATAATGGTATTGAATGCTGAACTGAAGTCTACAAAGAGGACCCTTGCCTAGGTATATGGAGATTCAAGGTGTTGTAGGATGTAGTGCAGAGCCATATTAACAACATCATCTGTTGGTTTATTTGCTCGGTATGCAAACTGCATGGGATCTAACAGCACATCTGTGATGGTTTTTAGCTAGGACAGCACAAGCCTTTCAAAGGTTTTCATAACTACGGATGTTAGAGCAACTGGTCTGTAGTCATTCAGTTCTTTGATGGAGGGCTTTTGGGGCACTGGGATGATAGTAGAGTGTTTGAAGCAAGAAGGAACATAGCACATCTCTAGTGATTTATTAAAGATTTGGGTGAAGATGGGGGCCAATTGGTCAGCACAGACTTTTAAGCAAGAAGGAGTTATCTTGTCTGGCCCTGGTGCTTTTCCTGGCTTTTGTCTGTGAAATAGACCTTGCACCTCATTCTCTGTAATCACTAGAGATGGTGGGCCCAATGGGTTGGGATCAGTTGTAGGAGGCTTGGCTGTTGTTAGTGTGCTTGAGATGGGGGTTGTGGAGATAGGTGGCTGTAGTTTCCTTTCAAACCTGCAGTAAAACACATTCAGGTCATCTGCTAGTTGTTGATTTCCTTCTGCCTGCAAAGGAGGTTTGGTGTAGCCAGTGAGGTTTTTAAGAGTTTTACACATGTTTGTTGGTTCATTTGTTGAGAACTGATTCTTTAACTTTTCAGAATAGCTTCTTTTTGCTGCTCTGATCTCTCTTAATATGTTTCTGGCCTGATTGTATAGCATTCTGTCACCTTTTCTGTAGGCTTCCTCTTTGGAATGATATAGCTGCTTGAGTTTAGCTGTGAACCAAGGTTTATTGTTATTATATATTTTTAGGTTCCTTGTTGGTACACATTGGTCTTCGCAGAAGTTGATATATGATGTTACAGTATCTGTGAGCTCATCTAGGTCTGCAGAGGTATCTTCAAAAACATTCCAATCAGTGCAATCAAGGCAAGCCTGGAGCTTCAGCTTTGGCTTATCAGACCAAGCCCATGTTTTAATCTTTAATCTTTTGTAATTTTTATCTGTTTTTTATATTTATAATTATTTTTATATATGTATGTTTTATTAAGTTGCCACCCAGGAGTCACTTCAAACTGCAAAATCAGCAATGTATATATTTAATGAATAAAATAAAATTTGTGTCAGAAATAATCTGACACCAGAGTTTCTGGCACACTGGCAATGTTGACATATCCCTAGGCCAGAGGTCTGCAACTTTAAACACTCAAAGAGCCATTTGGACCTGTTTCCCACAAAAAACACTGGGAGCCAATAATTTAACAACCGGTATGACTGAGTGGGCGTGGCCAACTCGACATCACTCACTCCCACCCAGTCACCTCCTGCTCTGAAATGAGTCTCCATATCCTGCCATCACCCTTACTTTCTCAAGAGGAGTGATGGGCCAGTCAGTGGTGGGATCAGCTGACAAAGAGTTGCAGCAGAGGGCCAAAAGAGGCTCCAGAGTCACAGGTTGCAGACCCCTGCCCTAGGCCATTAAAAAGGAAATGCCAGCCCTTATCTTTTCAGAACTGGTAATACCATGCTGAGAGCCAGTTTGGTGCAATGATTAAGACTTCAGGTGGGAAACCCAGAAACTATTAACTCTAGTCCCACTTTGGGCATAAAACTAGCTAGGTAACCTTGGGCCAATGACTTTCTCTCAGCCCTAATAAGGAGGAAACCATTTCTGAGAGACAGGAAAAAAGAAGCCCAACTACAGAAAAAAGGGGATACTGGTACAAACCATCTGTTGGACTGTGCAGTTTGAAAGAAGGAGATCCACTCCTTGAGGCAAGGACAGTTATCTTTCACGGTTGAGTTAGGACCTAAAGAAGAACCTAGAAGTTCTTTTTCTGATCAAGTCTCAAAAATTCAGTTTGTCTATTTGCCCATACTATTTGCAGGAAGTAGAAATGTGTGTTCAGTGCACTATAGATATGGTAGTCTTTTAGATTCAAATAAGACACTTGTGTAGTTCATTTGTGGACATGGAGGTGGCTCTGCAACCCCAGGTTGGCAGTGCAGTGTCTAGTACAGTGGGGACACTGGACGTCCGTTGTTGTGATAACAGTGGGTGGCACTCATGATTTTCCATGTGTTTTTGGTGGTGCCTGTCCTCAAAGCTGGTGTCAAAGCACAGGGCTCTCTATCAGATTCTTTCAGCAATTGCAATTTCTAGTTCCCTTGGCTGGATATCAGTGTCATGGTGTTCCTCTCAGTGTCTTTGCAGCTTTCAAC
Source organism: Bungarus multicinctus (assembly GCA_023653725.1). Lineage (NCBI taxonomy): Eukaryota > Metazoa > Chordata > Lepidosauria > Squamata > Elapidae > Bungarus > Bungarus multicinctus. The sequence goes on from CM042834.1 coordinate 56,628,427, forward strand.
GTCTCTTCCCAGACTCCAGTACATTATAGACCAACTAGCAAGGCATATGACAGTCATCTGTTCTGATGACATGTCCCACCCATTTCATGTGGGCTGTGATAATCAGGGACTCAATCCAAGACTTCTAAGTTGGAGACATAGCCTTGCCAACGAATGCTGAGGATGGAGCAGAGAATGCACGTGTGAAATTTCTCCAGCTGCTTGATGGATCTTCAGTACAGAATTTAGGATTCATATTCATAGGACAGAAGGGATAATCAGGGATGCAATCCAAATCCCAGCCCTGTAGTTTCAGCTTTGTGGAATATGGACGTTGTGTTGATTTGAGTGCTCTAGTATACAGCTGCCCCAGTGCCTGGGTTGCCTTGTTGATTCTGGAATCAATTTCTTTGTCCAAAGACCCATCACTTGAGATGATGCTTCCCAAGTATTTGAAGCTGTTTTCATTTGTTAGTTGGGTGTTAACAGGGATTTTTGGTTCTATGGACTTGGTGTCTGGCAGGGGATGGTAAAGTACTTCAGTCTTGTTCAGGCTGATGGTGATGCCATAGAGCATAGCATCATTGGAGAATATATTCAGCATCAATTGTAGATCATTGCCCTTGTGCACAAGAAATGCAGTTTTTAGCAAAGAGAATTTATTGAATGACTGTATGGAGGCACTGTATCCATGTGTTCAAGCAGTGAAGGTCAAAAAGAGAAGCATTCAATCAGTACCAGATGTATACTTCTTTCTTCAGATACTGGACAGTACATGACAAGATATTCTATATGTTAAGAAACAACAGATACTGCTTGTTTACTTCAGTAAGCCATAACCTGATAAGGCTTTTACTTCAATTGTTTATTTTTGTTATTGTAGAACAATGTTCAAACTATTCCACACATCCTTGACTCTGAAAACTGGTTATTTCTTTTAGGGATCATCTCCAAGACCATTGCATCTACCTATTAATGGAGAATATATATACAATGAAGTTCCCTCTTCATACACAATATTTATCAATTTACCAAGCTCTCTGCTTCTGAGCCTTTCAGTAGCATCAAGCTGGCTCCCACTGAAGAAAAATGGGAGATGAAAACATAAGGCAATTGCTATTAATCTTAAATACTATCTCAGCTAGGGCTGCAAGAAAATGGAAAATGGACAAGGAAGTGAAAGGCAACTCATGATTGAAACTTCTCTTCTGTAGATGCCCTAGTTCTTGAGGGACTCCAACTCTTCATTTTTAACTGTCCTAAAAGCACAGTTGTTGAATGTTTTTAACTACTGACCATGTCATTAATTTTTAATACTTCTGGTGTCAATTTGGTTATTTTGATTCTCTTTTAATTGTAAACTGCCATAAAACCTAGTAAATAATCAGATGGCAATGCAAATAATTAGATGGCAATGCATAACTGCTGTTTGTCCCCATCCCTTTAGCACTGTATTTTGCTCTATATGTCTTCCAAATATTGTTGTTTGAATTGTCCCTCTACTCCTCTCTTCTATTTACTATACATGGAGTAAACAGTGCACATGGCAAGGTTTTTTATTGACAAGAGCTAGCATTCAGCTTCAAACACTTAATATTTACAGAATCATAGCCTGAATGTATGGAGCTCTCTAGGTTGCTTCTTTACATACAACGTTTTGGGTGGGAGAAGGGCAAAACACAAGTAATACAAGTAGTCCTTAGCTTATAACCATAATTTGGACCAGAGTTGTATCACTAAATAAGACAATTATTAAATGATTTTATAATCTTTTTTTGCTGTGATCATTAAGTAAATCACCAGTTGTTAATTTAATAACTGAAGCAGTTATGTGAATCCAGCTTGTGTTGATTTAGCTTGTTGGAATCTGGCTGAGAAAAATCACAAAGTGATCATGTGATCTGTGAACCATCATAAATATATGGCAATTGCCAAGCAAAGGTCAACCAGATTATTTGTGAGGAGAAAGTCTCGCCTAGAAGTTAGCTATTTAGCTCAGCAGACAGATGGAGGTGATGTTGGCCATTGCTTAGTTTAATGAACTCTATTAACTAGCTTAATGTCATTTGCTTTGGTTTTATGTAATATATAGAGTTCATAAATTATGGTTAGGAAAAAACATGGCTTAGTGCAATGTATAAACGAAGCCACTACGTTTTTGCCTCTGTATGTTGACTCTTGGCAGAAAAGCTTTATTTTTTTCAGTTTTCGCCCCCAAAAGGTCTGCGAGTTGCAGAAAAGACGAAAGAGATCACGTGGCATCTGATTTACCCATTAAATCCAGTGGAATAGGCAAGGGCGCTCAAAAATGTGCAGCATTGCCTGACTAAATTCTGCTGCAGGTCTAGGAGGAAAGCTGGCTTTCTGCCCACCAGCCCTTACAGAAAATGCTGAATAATTCCCAACAGAATAATTCCAATTCTTGCAGATCTAATCGTCTACCACCTTATAGTTTTCAATATTTTGCATCAGCTGCATAGTCTGTAAAATATTTGCTTCTTTCTCCATCTATCATTTTGTTCACACACACACAAATTGCCGACTGTGAATAACACGTGGCAAATTATTCTTCGTAGCCTCCAAAATACTGCAAAAAAAAAAAACACCACCCAAAACAAAACCCTTTTCAAGCCACGTTGGCGACCAAAAAGCAAACCACTTTTGCGTCTTCCCTCGCGTTATAAAACGCGAGCAAGTGGGAAAGTAATCCCTGGATCCCGTCATTACGGACTTGAGACCGCCGTACTTGAGATCTCCAGAGATCCTTTCCCCGTTCCCAAAGGGCTTTGGGAATTGTAGTCCTAGAGAAAAGTATATTCAGTAGGTAGGTTAAAAAAAAAAAAAAAGACTTAGCGCGCTTGCGCGGGCGTACGCAACTTTGGTAGCGGTTACCAGTGCGTGGCAGGAACCGGAAGGAAGCCGGAGGGTGGGGCTTTGATCAACTGACGTGTCTTTCTGAGGGGAGAGTTGCAGTTGCTGTTGCTGCTGCTCGGCCCTTCCTTTTCCGCGTTGAGGGCGCCGAAATGGGGAGTGAGTATCGCTGGACGGCGACGAGCGATTGTGCAGCGGGAGAGGGAAGGAGGGAGCCGGCCGTTCGTCGAGATGATCTCGGGGAGGAAGGGAGAAGCTGCTGGGGGGTGGGGGAGGGCGACCAGTTATGGGGTGGGGAAGTTGAGGGTTAAAGACGCGAAATGGCGGCTTGAAGGCAACGGATGCCCTTGCCTGGAGATGCGGGAAGACGGTGGTCTGGGCGGGGGACGGTTAGGCTATGGAGCTGCGGGATCGCCCCTCTGAATGGTGGTCACCATATGCGCCCTCTTAGGCTTAGGCTGTCGGACTTGTTGGGAGAGGGTCGGGAGGGCTTTTTGGCAAGACAGGTGGTGTCGGGGGCATTTCTTGGTGATTGAAAGGCGAATGTCCCCGAGACTAACTAACGACCGGAGTTCAAAAATAGTTCAGGTGAGCTCTTCGAGGTCCGTCCGTCAATAGGTGGACCAATTTGAGGCTAAGTGTCGTTTAACTTGCAGAAATGGGAAGTACGAAACAAACAAAAAAACAAAGTTCGGCCTAGGTTCGGATTTTCAAAGGAGCCTATACACGAGAGGTTCTTGAAGGTCAAATCTGAAATGTTTTGTGGAATCACAAATGAAATAGGCGGCTTTCACAACATACAGAAATGGAGTTAGCTCTTGTGTTTGGGGCCTCGCTGTTAGTTGCAAACCGAGCAACTTTTCTTCTTTGTCCGATTATAACGTTTTGCAACTTAAAAGGGAATTATCTACAGAAAACGATATAATGATCATTCTGGTTGACAATCTACTGCCGGTGTTAGTCTTGTGCTTGTTTCAGAAAACCTAAATCCCACACAAAATGTGCTGCTTGAGTTCCCTCTGACAATGTTTTGAGACACATTAGAGTCCCTCCCTCCTCTGTGGGTTGTATTTGAGCAGGCATTAAGTTGATGTGAATTGTTATCTTTTTGGTCCATCCTTCTCATAACAGACATTCAAATGTATTAGACCACAGCTAGTATGAAAGATGTTGTTTGGTCCTAAATATTATTTGTGTTCTTACAATTTGTTAGGATTTTAATCTGCATATGTTACTGATTTTTCCCTTACTGGCTTTCTTTTAAGATATTTAGAAGCAGACTAAAAATAATCTTAATGAGCTTAATATTACCAGCAGTGCTTTTGTAATTGTTTGCATGATAAGCACAAGGTGACCTGAAGGAAGTCCTGTAGTTTTAATATTTGTGGAACATCACAGGTAATGCTGAAATCAACAGCAATCATCACAGTGCTTTTACAAATTGTTCTTGATGGAAAATTAAAGATAATGCCATTTTTATTACAGACTCCTTGTTTTGATTATCTTTGACTTCAGAACAGATTTAATAGAGATAGCTACTTAATTTGTATATGATGTGATGATCTTCCACTTATTTTTCTTCAAACAGGACTAAGCATTTATGTGTCTATCTTCCCAGATCATTTTCTATATTTGATTTATCATAGAATCAGGGTTGGAAGGGAGGTGTTCTACTCCAAACCCCAAAATATAAATGGATAACCGTATAGCAATTAGTAGATTTTGAACAAGCTAAGATTTTTCTTTTTGATGAATCTTTGTTAATTGATAAATGCTTAATTTCTCAAAATTTTCTTCACAGTTAAATTTCTTGAAGTAATCAAGCCCTTCTGCGTTATCTTACCAGAAATTCAAAAACCAGAAAGGAAGGTAATGTATGCATTATAGAATTTTAGTTTTGCCAGAATATTTATAAAAGATTAATAGGAAAAACATTTTCGTACCTTTCCCTTTTAAAAAAAAAACACATCCTAAAGTTATTCAATTAAACCTCTAGGCTCTTTTAACATTTTAAAAAAATGAACACAATAGCAGTGTTTGAGCGAAAAGGCAGAAAGGAGCATCTGTCTGGCAAATGATAACACTGTGATTAACTGGAATACATGTTTAATGTGAATAAAATGCATCATTTGCTTGATAGCAGAATTCAAGATACACTTTACTCATTTCTACAATCCAGTCTGCCAGTCCAATTAGCAGAATTAAATGTTGCTTCTAGAAGAGGAAGGGAAAAACAAGCTGTTTGTAAATGGTTCTTTTTCCCCCAATGAATAGGGTTAGTTGGTATTCATTTTGCCATATCTTGGCTGAAAGGCATCAGAAAGCTAGTTTTATAGTGGTCATTGCTTAGTAGTATGGGTGGAAAATATGCTGCTATCATTTTTGATAACATTTACTTCCATATATAGCATTTTACTTATAGATATTAGCTTTACTATGCCTCTACTTCTGATTTCTAACTGGGTGAATATAGGGGTTTAGGATACTGGTAATTCCAAATAAGTTACTCAATTAAAAATAATTTTAACTGGAAAGCTTTGTTTTTACCAATGTTCTGTTTGTATGTGTGTTTTAGTAAAAGCAGCATGGAAATGTTGGAAATTTAAATATATTAAACATTCCTTTCTGGTTTCCAAATTACATAACATATAACCCTATATCACAGCAATTTTCATGCAGAAGAGTCCCTCAGTCTTCTATTTAGCATTTTTGAAGAGTTGTGAGGGAAAAGAGGGAAAGACATATTGAGCTGTACAATATTAGCTGTATTTTTCATGGAAACATGCTTTGCTCTAGCCAAATGTTGGCAATGACAGTATTTTAACAATTTCATCTCTTATTGTAGATCCAGTTTAAAGAAAAGGTGCTATGGACAGCTATCACTCTCTTCATCTTTTTGGTCTGCTGCCAGGTATTTTCTGTTTATTATTTCAAGACTTTCTTTAAAACCAAAGCTAGAGAGCCAAGCCTATGATAATTTTGCTTACTTTTTTTTAAAATCCAGATTCCCCTTTTTGGTATTATGTCATCGGATTCAGCTGATCCCTTTTATTGGATAAGAGTAATTCTGGCTTCCAACAGAGGTATTGAAATTCACCTTAATTTATTTGCTAAATTTCATTTCTATCATTATAGCAAATTGAGTTTCTCCTTTGAGTTAAACACTTTGCATTCCCACTGACTTCAGTAATAATATTCCATCTAATCAGTGGGGTTTAAATGTGCATTATTTTGATTTGGATATTGTGTTAGTAAAATGGGATTTTGTAGGTTGGCCATAATGATGTCATTACGAAGATAGAAGCATGTTTTGGGTCATTTTAAAGCAGTTCACATATGTTATTTCACCAATTTTACCATTGAGACTGGGACTGAGAAATTGATTGACTTAAGTATCAAAAATTATTGGGGATTTCCATTACTTTGTGTCAGTTAAATGTTATAGGAGAGTCAGTTTTGTATAGTAGTTAAGGCATCAGGATAGAAACCATGAGATTGTGAATTCTAGTTCTCTCTTATGCTGACTTGAAGGCATGTGTGTACATGTGCACACAGAGTGCTATATAATAATAGCTAAATGGGCTGCCTGGAATTGAAGGAGATAATGAATCAGAAGTTACTGGTTTTCTTAGCAGAGCTAAAAGAGGCCATGCTTTCCTCCCACCTACCTACCCCACCCCCGCCTTTAACCTGATGAACTTCTGAAAAGTATCTTTTTAGCTCACATAAGCTTGTAAAACACTCTTCTCTGCAGGGCAATAGGCTTGAAAGGTAGTAAAGCTAGTATAATACTAGTTCATATATTTTAACTGTTCTGCAGGTCATTTAAACAAATTTCTTTTTGTGTTATATATACCATCTTAAACATTCTTAAATTTGTACTCCCAATTTTTGTTACTAGTTGGGAATGCAAATTTCTACACAGGGACAAAGTTGAAGGGCATAATTCAAATTTCAAAAGTGTTCAGAATTCTTTTGATTATTCTTGCTAAATTTTGATTTGCCTGGAAATAACATTGGCATATTTACAGAATCTTTACAACCAACATTTTCTGTATATTTAAAAAGGTGTATCAAATTATTATGCATCAATAGGTTGGGAAATGCTGTTTCTAAAGGATGAGACTTATTCTTCAAAATGAACTGTAGTTTCAGCTAAAACAGCCTTTCGTAATTTGATAATATAACAATGATTTTTTTGTAAAATGGCAAAGAATGATGTTCCATTGAAAATTTAAATGGTTTTTCCATTTTTATGTCTTGAGATGGCCAGTTATCTGTGTAGGGCTGAGCAGGAAAGGATTGGTAGATCCTTTCACCCTGTTTCTGATTTCCAACAGGCACGCTGATGGAATTAGGCATTTCTCCCATTGTCACATCTGGTCTCATCATGCAGCTACTGGCTGGTGCCAAAATAATTGAAGTTGGGGATACACCAAAAGACAGAGCTCTCTTCAATGGTGCACAGAAATGTAAGGAATGGGAAATTTTATTTATTTTTATTCTATTTTATTTTTATTTTATTCATGCAGATATAGACAGTGAATAATATAAATTGATCTCAGGAAATTTGGAATGTTAAATTGCATTCACTTTTTTTGGTCTTGTAATTCTTTTCCAGTGTTTGGCATGATTATTACTATTGGACAATCTATTGTTTATGTAATGACTGGGATGTATGGAGATCCATCAGAGATGGGAGCAGGAATTTGTCTCCTTATCACCATTCAGGTAATTTTAAGTCATTAAAACTCTTCTGGATGTAGGCTTAGGATTTGTAGATATTTAAAATTTAAAATTGAAATTGGGCCCTTTTGCAAACTTGTTTAACCCAGTCCTTTCTCTGCAAGAATGTTAAATGCTCTTAACAGTCATCTGGAAGCTTCCTTCTTAGGCAGGAAATTTACTATGGAAGGTTTCACTTCTTGGTGTATTAATCTCACAACCAAAGAGCTGAGATTTACACATTTCACAATTGTGTGTTTACCCTTTCAGTAACATTATTGAAAAGATAAGAGACTTAATCAACTTGTTTGAAGCTGACGGAAACAAAGTACCCAAAAGGGCTGCCCTCCTTACTAAGTGATCTCCACAGACAATTGCTGTACCTATTTAACTGTTTCTGTATTGTTTTTAATTAGTGATTTTTAATTTAAGTGATTGATATATTACACATTTCTCCTTGTAGCTTTTTGTTGCTGGTTTGATAGTTCTTCTGTTGGACGAACTTCTGCAAAAAGGCTATGGTCTTGGCTCTGGCATTTCTCTCTTCATTGCTACTAATATCTGTGAGACTATTGTATGGAAGGCATTCAGCCCAACTACAGTGAACACTGGCCGAGGTAATCATTCTCTGAAGAGATACATATCAATCTCTTGGAAGAAAACAAGAAAAAAAAGAACTTAAGCTCTTTCTAGTTGTCCAATATCCAGTAGCATAATATGTTGAATATCATCTGAAAAAGAAAAATTGCAAGTTAGTAAGGATAAGGAGCCGTGTACCGGTTTGCTTGAATTTTTATATGTTATACTATCTTTAAAAAAACATGGCTGCCTGGAACCCTGAATACCTTCTTGAAAATGTGTGTATTGTGGTAGATTTCACTTGTTTGGCAATTCATGGAAGAATTGGCTTATTGGAAAAGCTTGTATCTCTCATTATTAGCAGTACTAATAATAATAGGAAGCCCAGGGAGTTTTAAGTGAGTGTATGGAAAACCAAGCAGCAAAGCATTTTTTTTCTACAATTTAAATTCAAAGGCCTTCAGATGAAGGTCCTAAACAATTCATCTTATAATTTGCACTGTTACTGTTTAAGGATGCTTATGGAAAGATAAAAAATATAGAAACTGGGAATACATTATAATGCAAACTTGGGTGTTATATTTATATTTACATGTAAGGAAACTCCATTCTGTTGAGCAGACATAGATAGCATAGAGGTAATAATGTTGATTCCTTATTGACTACTTTGTATATTACACTTCACCATGATGGGTTTTTTTCAAAGGTATTTCCCCAGCACATGAGACTCTTCGGTAATGCATATATTGCAGATTTAATATATACGATTAAACTGTAGTTTGTTTAGAATAGAAAATAGAATAGAATTCTTTATTGGCCAAGTGTGATTGGACAAACAAGGTATTTGTCTTGGTGCAAATGCTCTCAGTGTACATAAAAGACATTCATCAAGAGTCAAGAATCATAAGGTACAACACTTAATAATAGTCATAGGGCACAATAAGCAATCAAATTATACTAAGAAACAGTAAAAATCGTTAGGATACAAGCAACAAGGTTACAGTCATACAGTCACAAGTGGGAGGGGATGGGTGATAAGGAGTGATGAGAAGATTAATAATAGTAATGCAGACTTTGTAAACAGTTGGACAGTGTTGAGGGAATTATTTGTTTAGCAGAGTGATGGCATTTGGGAAAAAACATTTCTTGTGTCTAGTTGTTCTGGTGTGCAGTGTTCTATGGCGTCGTTTTGAGGGAAATAGTTGAAACAGTTTATGTCCGGGATATGAGGGGTCTGTAAATATTTTCACAGCCCTCTTTTTGACTTGTGCAGTATACAGGTCCTCAATTGAAGGCAGGTTGGTAGTTATTGTTTTTTCTGCAGTCCTAATTATTCTCTGAAGTTTGTGTCTGTCCTGTTAGGTTGCAGAACCAAACCAGACAGTTATAGAGGTGCAGATGACAGACTCAATAATTCCTCTATAGAATTGTAGTTAATTGTAGTTTATTGAAAAGATAATTGTGGCCTAGTTCACATAGAATCCTCAAACCATGCAAACCACAGTGGGTAGTTTCATACATGGCAGTGAACTAAAATATGCATGGTATATTACTATATACTGTTTTAATTTTAAAACAATCCGGTTGTCTTTTCAGAAAATTGATAGCAATATGCAGCAAACCAATTTTGCGTGGATCAGGAATGCTGGAAAAACATTCCCTTCAATCGGAATTTATCTCCAAATATGTTTATAGTTCTTTTTCAGTCCTTCACAGAGGGGCCCTTCATTTCTGTATGATCAGAATTAGCAGACAATGATTCATGTAGCTTTATAGGCCTTTGATTGCTTTTTATTATTGTTAAAGTTGTTGCCATTTTATTGACTTATCTTTGTTTTATATATTAATTTCATAACCTATTTCTGTTTTATCAGTTTTAGCTAATTTCTTACTGTCCTTGTAATTGATATTATAAGTTAAATTTAATAAGTGGCAGTTGCTGCTAGTTTTAGTTAATACTAGTCACATGACTAAGAAGGAAGTATTGGGGTTTAATCTCATTTTTAGAGAATGAATCAATAATCTTAGGAGTAATTGGAGTATACGGATTATTCTAAATTGCCAGCTTTCAAAGGCAAGGACTATAAAGCATCAACAGCTTTTCATACAGTAGTTAATAATTTCTTCACCTGTTCATTAAAAGGTATGGAGTTTGAAGGTGCCATCATTGCCCTGTTCCATCTGCTGGCTACTCGCACAGATAAAGTTAGAGCTCTCAGGGAAGCCTTCTATCGGCAGAATCTCCCCAACCTTATGAACTTGATTTCCACCATATTTGTCTTTGCTGTTGTCATTTATTTCCAGGTATGTAGAAGTATAGAATGATGGTTTAGAGTTTAACATATTTTCATATTCTATTCAGACCTGGGAAGATGTTCATTAAGGCCATATAATTTCTGATGAAATGTTTATTAATACATCACCAAAATATGAAGTTTGAATATTTCCACAAGGCTTATTGGAGAAATGTAAGGATGTATTGTAGATTAGAAGGGATACTGTGTTAATATGAGTTATCCTTTTATCTTGGTATAAAGCTAATTGAAACACTAGATATTTCCTGCCAGCAGAAGTAAGATCATAATCAGAGTTGTGGTTTCACTTGGTGACCACTTCACTTAACAACCAAGTTGCTGGTCCCAATTGTGGTCGATAAAGAGGGATTACCTATATCAGCTAATAAAGGGGGTGGGATAACATTTTGTTGTTTGAGATTGCTTGTTAAAAAATAACCTTGATTTGATTGACCCTTGGGGCAAGTCTTCTCTGAATTACATTTTCTTTGTGTTTACATTTTAATTTCTTTCCCTTTGTGATCCACAGGGATTTAGAGTGGACCTCCCTATAAAATCTGCTCGCTACCGTGGCCAATACAATACCTATCCAATCAAGTTGTTCTATACCTCCAATATTCCCATTATTCTTCAGTCTGCATTGGTTTCCAACTTATATGTAATTTCTCAGATGCTCTCTGCTCGTTTTAGTGGCAACATATTGGTTAGCCTTCTGGGTACTTGGTCTGTAAGTATTTTGTAAGTTCTCCATAACTCTGTACTTAAAAATGCTTCTAACAAAGGCACCCAAAGAAGGCAGATTTACAGTACTATACTTTTTAAAACTTGGTAAATTTTCTAGTCCTTTCTTCCAAGTAGACACATAGACATATAAGTAGACACATTGTATCTTATTTTTATTTACTATTTGTGTTTAAAGTGAGATGGCCTTTCATACTGATCCTTACTCAATTTTTGTCTTACCAGTTCCTTTGTATTATATTAACCTTAGTATATTTTATTATATTATGCTAACAATTGCATGCAGGCATCTTTGCAATGCAACAGAAGACTCATCACTATTATACATAAATATTCCTAACTTGACTAAATTGGTTGCTAGCAATTGTGTAATACTTATTCACTCAAGAAAGTTTAATCCAATTTTGCTGAAAGCAATCTGTTTTCATTGTAGGATACATCAACTGGAGGTCCTGCCCGTTCCTATCCTGTTGGTGGTCTTTGTTATTACCTGTCGCCTCCTGAGTCTTTTACATCAGTTTTAGACGATCCTGTTCATGCAGTTGTTTATATTGTGTTTATGTTGGGTTCCTGTGCTTTCTTTTCCAAAACCTGGATTGAAGTCTCTGGCTCATCTGCAAAAGATGTAAGTAAATAGCATAAATCTCACACCATTAGATGCATTAAAACGCTGCCGTAAGCATTTAAAGAAAAAATTCATGGAAAGGTCAAATTCTATAGGGTAGGCCTCATAGCAAGTCACACTGTTGCTCTATTAAATTTGGTATTCTTTAGTGCCTGACCGTGGCACTACAAGCACATCCCCTGTGCAATGTGGAGATGCTGTGGATTTAATCTGGGTCTATTGCTGAATATATGCTAGAAAATAGGCTTATCCTTAGTTACTTAACATCCAAACCTACCCTCTATCCCCCCCCTCCCACCAAATCTTGAGTGAAATAAATCCCTGTCTATGCTCATTCTATACCATTCTCAGGGCACCAAAATCTTTCATGTATGAATTTATAAATGTTTATAATTCATTTCTATAAATTATTCCCTGGGTTTACTTGAGAAGATGTCAATATGCCTTAATAAGGTAAATCTTTTTAGATTTAGTTGCCATATCCTTATACTGTTTCTGATGTTAAGAATTACTGAGGTTCTTAAATTTTTATAGCAACCAAATGTATTGATTCTCTTCACGAAATGCTAAAATGTTACTTATTTTGGAGTACAGGTTGCTAAACAACTGAAAGAGCAACAGATGGTTATGAGGGGCCACAGAGAAACCTCCATGGTTCATGAACTCAACAGGTGAGTTATAAATCTGTAGCATTATTGTAATCTATTGCTATTTGAGCATTTGTTTTAGAGAAGGAGAACTGGAAATAAACTACCTTGCAGATTTAACGGCCTTCTGTGCTATATCCTTGTTACTGAAATTCTAGCCTTAGAAAATGTTCTCCATAATATTCCTGAGAATGCTTGCTTTATATTTGGTAAGGCAAAGGCAATAAACCTCATGGTTTGCTTATTTTTAAAAGGCAACTTTTTTCACTACTGATGCTGATGTTAAAAGAAGTAAATAATTTCTTTCATGTATGTAACACAGAAATAAAATGTACATGCAGTCTGGGTTGTATTTTAATTGAATACAAGAATGCTTATACAGGTAATCCCCGAGTTACGACAGTTTACTTAGCGACAGTTTGAAGTTACTGTAGCTCCCCCCCCTCCCCTCCCGCCAAGTACTTACGACCCAGTCCTAAAGTTATGAGGCCGTCATTTACCCTTATGCAATGAGGCTTCTGCCTATTCTATATTTTCTGCCCGGAGAAGCGAGCCATTACTGACCTGCAAAACCCATTTTTTCCAACAGGCCGGTCTGGCCTAGTACCAATTATTAGGGTTTTTTAAACAATTAAAAAAAAATTTCTGGTAATTTTAACTTTTCTACCTTGTTTTTACTGTTTTGTCAGCCATTAATTTAATTCTTTTAAATCTTTTTTAAATTCTATTTATTGTGGGGCTTTTTATCTTGGCTGTACACCGCCCCGAGTCCCATTGCGGGAGAGGGGGCAGTATAAAAATTTAATAAATAAATAAATATTCCCTTCCCCCCCCACACACACACACCCCTGTCGGGTCTCCATAGGCAGGTCTGTGAAGACTCACCTTTCAAAGTGAGCTGTCTCCTCTCCAGGACAAGTGCGCCCTGCTCAGCTTCTCTGACTCACTGAGGCTGCCTGCCACTTCTGGAGCGGTGGGCAGCCTCAGTGAGTCTCCTCCAAAGGTTTCCAGGCTCGGCACAGAATAGCATTTGCACGCCAAAGTGAGACTTTGGGGCAGCAAACCTGTGTCATTTCAGGCCTCTCATTAGCGTGTAAACACTTCCCCCCCCCCCGGGAAACTGGAACTTTCTGGGTGCCCTGATCTCATGGGATGTCAGGCACCCATTCTCTGCAAAAACAGATAGGTGTCTGAAGTCGCGCGAGACCATGACTCCAAAATTTTCCAGTCTTCAAGTGAGAAGTGTTTGAGCAACCTGGGGCAGTTGGAAACTGAACAATTCACTCTGTTTCCAACCCACCCCAGGGTTGCTCAAACACTTTTCACGTGGATGGAGATTGCAAATTTAGTCTGCATGCAAATGGGGCTCTTGGATCATCGGGATCTGAACTTCCCTTCTCCAGCCCTGCACATGGAGGAGAGCTGCCTTCTCTCTTGGCAAGCAGCTCTTTCGCTTTATTCATTTAACAACCTACACCAGGGGTCCCCAACATGCAGGTCGCACCACCACACAAAGCGTGAAATTAGGTTGCATGCGTGAAACCATCCCCTCCTCCCCTGCCACCGCTCCAAGGAGCCAGAAAGGTTGGTAACCACTAACCTACACAGTCTCTTAGCAGCTGCACCTGAGAGGGCTGAGACAGCAGTAGTTGAGCAAAGCAATCACATGGGCACCTTGCTTAATGACTGCAATGACATAAGAGTGTAAAGGGCAGGCTCAATTACTGTCATAAGTTGAGGATTGCCTGTAGTTTGTGTCAGTATTTTCTACAGTAGCTATGCCAGTAATTTCCTTTAAACCTTTTGGCCTAACTTGTATTTTATTGCTCCTCCTTTTTCAGATACATTCCAACAGCTGCCGCCTTTGGTGGCCTCTGCATTGGTGCCCTCTCTGTGCTGGCAGACTTCCTTGGGGCAATAGGATCAGGCACGGGAATCTTGTTGGCTGTCACCATCATTTATCAATACTTTGAAATCTTTGTAAAAGAGCAGAGTGAAGTTGGCAGCATGGGAGCACTTCTCTTCTAAATGCAATATTGTCTCATGGACCTAGGGACCGGCGAAGAGTGTTTATAAGTTTTTAAAAATCAGGTGAAAGAGATTAACAGTTACACAAAAACACATGGGGCATACTGCATTAATAGAAACACTTCTTTTAAATGTGTGAATTTTTTTCTGAAGCACATTCCTTCGGTTCAGACTTTATTGGTATTTAGTTGCTGTTTTATAAATAGCTGGAAAATGTGTAAAAAAAACATTTTTAGAAAAAAAGGTCTTCTGTTCTTTGTTATTGTTTGAAGCAATTCCCTAAATTGGTTTAATCTGAGAGCCTTTTCTCCCTACTTCAAACTGCACAATTTTATCCTAAGTTGCTTCAAGGTTTTCTGGGTTCATTATTTAAATGAAGAGTGGGTGGTTATTTGTTGCAGTGTGATATTTGCCAATTAAAACCCCGTAGTGGGGTGGGGAGATGGAAACTCTTCTCCCCTTCTCAAAATCACCACGCAAATTATCCATTCTTTTGAGAAGCACCTACTTTACTTCTCCCCCTAGGATACTACACTTAGAACATCCAGATGTCTAGTCAAGCACAGTCTGTATTTTCAGGGCTGAGTACTGCCTTTGACTGTTTCTTTACTTATGCCTGGGATGATAATAGGCTCCATCTGTTGATAGAAATCTCTGGTCATGTTACTCTAACGCAGGGCTGTCAAACTCCCAGCCCGCAGACCGGATGTGTCGCACACTGGCCATGCCCAGTTTAGCAAAGGGAGGAAAAGTCCCGATACGTCACGTGATGACATGAGTTTGACACTCCTGCTTTACAAGAATGAAGATCATGTCTTGCTGTACTGAACAGAGACCGCAAACAGTGCCATAGAAGAAGCCTGAAATTTCTTACAAATGGATGCTTATAGTTTGTATTGTATTTATTATTTTTATCTCTTGACAAGTGTTGAATGCAGTATTTTCTCTTGGAAGTTACTGTACTCCTAACAAGTTTTATTTGCCATGAGATCAAAATAAATTCTCAGCTAGGAGGTATAATGTTAACTATTAATCTGCTGCTTGATGACATATGGAAGCCAGTTACAGTAGAACCTGCATGTTGATTCAAATGCTTATTGTCTCCCCACCAATTGCTCTGGAATAGTGACTACAAGCCATGCAAATTCTTGTCTACCTAAGGGACCCCCCTTATCTCCTAATAGTTTCCTATGTTTTTCTAAGCTGAGGTGATGGTGCTTCTTTAGAGACCAAGTAGCCATTGCTTGCTTTCAGGGTAACATCAAATAGGACAAGTAGCCATAACATTTTTAAGGTTTATCAGCTTCTTATAAAATTCCTTGAGGGCTTGACATCTGTTGAGATATTTCATTGGTTGTAAGGTGTTTTGTGTATTGTACAGACCAAATTAAAACACATGGTATAATGAGAAGCATGCAGATAGAATTACTGCTTGTGTTGGCTCTTGAAAAGAGAGCAATGAAGTCCTGGGACCACATTACTGGCCAATTTTCTTTCTCAATTTCAAAATGTAGAAATTTATGCCTTGACAAAACACCACATATATTGAAATCAGATCAGAAACTAGTACTGAGATGAAAGTGCCAAACCTCTGGCAATTCTCCCATTTTACCCAGTAATTTTTGCAACAGAAAATCTCAGTGCCAAGAAAATGCAAATAGTAATGGCATGGAAGAAGCTGAGTGTCATGCAGTAAAACTTTATGGGGGGGGGAGCATAGGACCTCCTCAAGAGCAGATACAAATGTGGGAATTGATAAATACAGCAGAAATCTAACTGATAAGGTTCCCCCAAGCCAGCTTTGCTGGAATGGGTTTTTCAGTTAATAGGCTGCTGTGACATGGATATATTTTGGGCTTTTTTTTATTCCAAAGCAAGTGAAAAACGTACCTTACGGTGCTGTAGTGCAATTCATTTGTATGGTCTTCTAGCAGACAAAGCTCATGGAAAAAGTTATTTTCTGGATCAATTGTAAATCTGAGTTTACAAGGCATTTTTTTGTTAGTACTCCTTTTCAAAATACTTGTAAACTGATCTTTAACTTCATGAAATATAAAACTTTTTAAATGTAACTCATAGGTAAATATTAAATTGTATATTGCATTTTTATCCAACCCTTCCTATACATTTTATCCCATGTACTAAAGTGATCAAATAAGATTCCATTTAATTTCAGTACTGGAGCAGCAAAGCAGCAAATCAAAGTGATTTGAAATGTCAGATCAGAACCTTTGGATAGATGGTGTGCATTACTGAAACTATCCCACTACCACCCCCCACCTCAGTTGAAATTTACAAATTGTGGACCACTTAATCTGATCTGCAAAGCCATATCACAGAGTTTGAACTGAGTTTTGTGGTTGAAACAAAATGATCTTGTTCGTGCATAAAGCACGATCGCATCAAATATTGTAGTTTTTGCCTCACTTTTGAAAGATGACTACTGCCAAATCAGTATTTTAATTGATGGTTTAACGTACCATTATCTTTATGCACTACAGACAAGTTCCCAATATTTTTATTTGCACAGGCAATAAAAAATTGAGATGTCCACCACTGTCCCTCTTCTATTTCAATTGAATAACATTTTAACTTCAGAATAAAATTCTTTCCTTTTGCTACCTTTCGTTCAATTGTTCTTAATAGAGATAAACTAAAGTCATCTGAGATGAATCCTTTTGTAATTTAACCTGGCCTTTTTTGAAAGGCGGAAAAAAAAGTGAGCAAGGTTTTCCTTAATTGAATGATCCATTGATTAATCAAACATATTGCTGCCCATCTCACAAAAAGTGACCCTGGGTGGCTTATAACATAAAAGAATAATACATATATAAGCATGAAGATGTAAAATCTGTATATAGAGATTTTTTTTACACTTTATAATACAGCAGTTAATTGGAATACATTTGCTGACATACTTGCCATGGTCACTGGTTACCTGAGAGGGTAAATACGAATGCATAAATGCACTCACACTCTTCACTTGTCAGTTGGAAGATACTGGTTAGGCCTTCAATATTAAATATCATCTTAAATGCTGTGTCAGAGGTTAGTAGCCTAAGCCTCGGTGGGTTGAAAAGTGCTGTAAAATGGCTTTAGCTACAAGGCTTGTTTGCCATGATAAGTAAAATATTCTGTTTACCACCAGAACAAAATCCTTAAAACTATGACAAAAATTAAAACAGTCATTTCTGGGTGTACATAGCATTTTGAATTACAGGTCGTCCTCAATTTACAAAACTAGTGCCCAAAATTACAATTGAGCCATATAAGTTACTTACAACCCATTTTTTGAAGTTACAACAGCTGTACCACCAGATTCCAGACACATTGCATTTTGGGGCTTGGCAGTTGGCTCACCTTTATAGCCATTTGCAGCATCCCATGGTCATACGACTGATTTTTTTTGTTTTTGGCCAGTTTCTGGTGCTTCTAATTTCTGGCAAAAAATGCTCATTGGATGTAATGGATTTGCCAAATAACTATGCTGTTTGTCTAACAACTGCTGTAAAAAATGTTAAAAATTGGGTTCAGCCAAATGATACCTTGACTTAATAACAACATCCAATTCCAGGCACATTTATGGTCATAATTTGAGGACTACCTGCATACCAAATAGCATATATTTAACTTTCCTCTAAGTGTTGATTCCCTACTTATGAAAAATTGATAGAGTGTTTTTTTTAAACCTACATGTTTTAATTTTTCCTAGGACAGAAGATATTCTAAACGTTCTTAATATCTTTTATGGTACATTATGACTGAAATGTGTGTCTTCTTCATGTTTTGGTTCCAGATAAAATTCCTTGTTTATGTTTTTTGCCTAAAGAGTCATGGTACCATTCATCTCATAAAGGCACAGAGAGAAAAGACCACCAACAAATGTTCAATAAGCAGCACTTTTAGTGGTCACCCTTTTTTTCCCACTCAGTATCTCAGAAAAGGAAATATAGTAAACATCTGGCTTAAGAATGTATTCATGAAAAAAACTTACAAATTGCAACACTTCAGTATCCACTAGAGGATGCTGTTTATTGCAGATCTAAGCTACTTGAATGGAAGTAACTTGTCAACCATATGCAGTGTATTTTTGCATAGAAGTTACATATGGAAAAATATTAGACATCTTATGGTATATACTTGAACTTTTATCCTTTAGTTTTAAAAATATTTGGAATTGTTGCCACAAAAGTACTTTTTAGTTTTCTACAAGATCTTCCAAGCAAGCAAAGGTATTATTGCATAGCCCTTCTGAATAAAGGTCTATAAGATACACAGAATACTTCTGAGCGAGGGGCTCATAAAATGTGTAAGCCACCTACAGTTGCTGGTGAGAGATTGGGAAAGAGTGGGCAGAAATAAAATCCTGATCATTGATAGTATTATTGGATACAATGTAAACATGCAAACATAAGTTGTTTGATAACTTATCATTAATATAAAAGAAATCTCTGTTTAATCACAGTGTTAAATCTGCTGATGAGTTCTAGTTCAGTTATTTTACAGTTCCTGTGTAGAAGTGATTTTTCATCTTACACATTTTGCTTAGTGACAGAATTGCCAATCCTAATTGTAGTCATTAAATGGATTAGCTAAAAGCTTACCCATGCAAATTTTCATTAAGCTCAACTATTACTGAGAAATGTCTTCTATGTCCTAGAAAGAGGAAACAATATGTTCAAACTGAACAAGTTCAGTTAAATGCTACTACCAGCTATGCCATTTTTATATAGACCTAAGGAAGTTGGCATTTAATGAACAAAATATTTTCTGAGGCTGAGGAATTCTTGATCATATTCATCAGTTAATTGTATGCATGAATTAACCAATGATAACCACTAACAAGGGCAAAGAAGCTACCCTGTGCCAATTTTTAATGACTTGAAAAATGAATTGTTACAAGGAAAGTGAAGAATGTAAGGATGTTTTGTTTCTTGATTGATTGATTCTAATACAAGATGTAGATTTAATTTTTTCTTATAGCACTAGAAATAGCACTTAGACTTGTATACTGCTTCACAGAGCTTTACAGCCATCTCTAAGCAGTTTATGGAGTTAACATACTGCCCCCAATAATCTGGGTCCTCATTTTATTGACCTCGGAAGGATGGAAGGCTGAGTCAACCTTTAGCCAGTCAGGATTGAAGGAATCAAACTCCTGGCAGTGAGCAGAATTAGCCTGCAATACTGCATTCTAACCACTGTGCCACCACAGCTCATCAATGACAATTCCTAATCTAGTTTTGCTGTGTTTTGTGAAAACTTGCTCTTTGTTATTCGGAGTCCAGTAAAGCTAACTTGCTCCATTATGCTTCCAAGCTAAGTAAAATAGTTTTGCCCTACCTTCATCACAAACTGGCCAGTTAAAAAGGATATTTCATTAATTGGGGGAACAATAATATAAAGTCCACCTACTGTAAATCTCTTCCACTTGTTTGGGAAAAAAGCATGTTTGTTCATAGAATGTGTACCTAGTTTTGTAAATAACCTGCAACCTCTTAAAATAGGTACAACAGTTTTTAAGACTGATACAGTTTCAGTATTTTTGTTATGACTCTGATACATTGTAAATAGGCCTAAACTACTGAAATTACTGAAAGTAAAGCCAAAGCTAATCACTAAATCACTAATCACTAAGCAGGGCCCACAGTGTTGCACAAAAGAAGGCATTTTTAATATCCCAGGAACAATGAATAGCCTTGTTAATTGCACTAAGTCATAAAATCTTAAACTTGCTGAAAAGGTCAGACTTGAAAAGAGATGCAATACATGTTGAGCTAACGTGAACCTAACAGTGTCATTATATTATTATAATTAATAGTATTTTCTTCATCTTTTACTTTAGTCTGCATTAATCCAATCCATGGTATGTTTGTGATTTTCCAGGATGGTTGAAGCTTCTTACTTCTGTTTATCTCTTTATTCAATATACAATTTGGTTAAAAAGGCTGCTGCTTTAATGATTCCCATGTTATAGGGAAAACAAATGTTTGTACCTCTCTAGCTTTTTTCCAGTCTTTATCCTTCCTTAACTGTGTGTAGATTGCAGCATAATCCCAATGGATAGCTATTGCCAAACTGTCCTCATCATTTGTATTCATCTCAGGAAGATCAAGAGTTTTCTGACAATGAGAGCCATTATGCTGTATTTTCTCATCTGTGTGCGTAGAGAGGTTGCAAAGTCAAAACTACCCTTTCCTTGTCAACGGATGTGAAGGGCCCCATTTCCCTCCAGAGCTGCAACAGGCAGTTGGATATAGCCTATGGTCATGAACAAAGAATTATTAAAACAACTTACAATATGTCAGACCACATAACTGAAGCTATGTGAATAACAATAACATTCAGTTTAAAGAATAGGCTGTTAGGGTGCAGCATTTCTAATGAATTTGAAAACACACAAGGAGGATCTTTACTGCTAAAGCAAGTTTCATCTGTAGCTCATTGGCAGTATTGGTTCTACATGGCTCTCTTCAGTGTTAGGAACAGTCAGGTATTATTTAATGATCGGGAGCTACACTTGAATCTAATATATCCAAAGTTGATTTTTATGTTGATATTTGAGGTACAAAATTCCCTTTCGTCTTCTGCCACTTAATTCTTTTTATCTGATGATTTACTTTTTTTTTTCAACTCTTAAGGCTTAATTTGATAATTTCTGCCACATCCCCTTTCTCCTCTAAGATTGCTTAAAACTGGATCATCATTCATTCAATGGACAAGGTAGCTTTTCTTCTGAAGGGAACAACCAGCCTGGAATTTCTCAACTCCACTCTGTTTCCAGAGGCACAAGTGGCTGCTTTAACTGGTGAGCCAGTCATGACTTCACCTGGAAGATAATTGCTAGCCAGCCCTAGTGATTCATAATTTTAATAATCTCATGTTTGCAATAATGAAGGAGGCTGCCCCTGAAGATGGTCTCAAAGTTGCAACTAATCCAGATGAATGATTAAGTGGGTCAACTAAGTGAGACCATGCACTAAATGAGATTATAATCCTAAAAAGACTGTCCAGGCTGCCTATCAAATACAGTAACGGACCCAATATAAGATGTTGGCATTAGCCTATAAAGGCCTAAGTGATTTAGAATCTAGGAATTTAACAGGTAATTTTCCCTAATGCCATCCAAGACACTGACAACTCCAAGGGGGAGTCTTCCTGCTCAAGTTGAACTGATTTACAGCAGGGCAGCCAAAGGTAGAATATCTCAGTGGAAAAGCATCTGTTAAGGGAACTGTACTGTGTTTATTGACTGCCATGCCAGTTTGAGATTAAAATTGAAAACATACCTGTTCATGCAGCCACTTTAGAGGGCCTTTAAGACAATCTTGTTTTATTTTTTTGATGTTTTTTTAATATGTATCAATTTAAGGACAGATCAACTTCTGGTTTATTTTAGCTCTTACTATCGTTTGTAAACTTTTCTTGGCCTTTCTGTGAAGAGCAATTTTATTTTATAAAATAAAATAAGTAACCTCCCATTGGTGTATTGTTCTTGATAGCTATTGTCTCCAATGGTGGAAAAAATGGTATTTGTAGGTTTTACTCACCTCAGACTACCACTATTCCTACCACTTTAATTCTCTTCCAAGAATTGTTGTGTTAATTTCAGAAAATTGGGAAGCAGATTAAAAAACATGGTGGGCTGTTATCATTTAGCTCCTCGTGCTGACCTTCCCTTTTTCATCCTGTTTCTGCTTCCTCCTGGCTACATCTCCCATTTCCCATCTTTCACTTCAGTGGTAGGAACATTTCTAACAATGTTTCCTTTCAAAATTTCAGTATCATATGAACTGACAACCTCAATTCTATCTTTAATAAACAGTTTTTTAAATTCACGTTTTCTTTATTCCCCATTCTCCAGTTCTCTGCAGATTCGAGGCTGTTTGCACTAATATTGAAGGAATAAGAAGATTTTTATCAGCCACAGCCCCAACTGAGTTAGTTCAAAGGGCATCATGACATCAGCACTTTTGGATTAAGCAAGTAAATGAGGAAGAACTTAAAAGGGCCCCTACATAGTCCATTGGGATGAAATAGCTGGGGAGATTAGTATTGCAAACCTCTGGTCTCAGAAGAATGGAATTCAATTATTTTATCTACGGCATACGCATGGGATGTGCATTCACACTGAACATTATTTTTAAAGTCATACTTTCATATAAATGTAAATCCCACATCCAATTAAATTGATTCCTGATGACTTCAAGGGCATATCCATGTAACAGAATAAGAATTGGAGATCTTCTAGTCCAACCCCCTGCTCAGGCAGGAAACACAATATCATTTCAGACTATTGATTTACCATTGCTTTTTCCAGGAAATGTTTTCAATTCCTAGTCTTGCCTACAGCCCTAGTATTTCCTGGTGGATCCTGGTGTGGTGCCTTCTCTGTCATGGTGCCTGCCATATATACCAGTGTTGTGTTCCCCTCTGAGATCAACGTGGTCTTTTGGAAGGCTTTGAACATCTCGCTTACACTCAGGCTTTGGGGACAGAGGGTTAGAGGAGCCCAATATATTTGTGTTTTGTATTGTTGTGTGGTGCTCATTTATTACATTATGATTATTTTTAATTGTTTTGTTTACAGGTGTTTTATTATATTGTCTCCTCTCTTGTAAACTGGTTGTTAGCTGTCCAGAGTAATTTATTTAAGATGGTCAGCCATATATATTATCTAAATCAATCAATCAATCAGTCAGTCAAATGCTAGCAAACTCTTGTTTGCTTTTCAACTAGCTAAGTGGGCTATAAACAAATAAATAAATAATAAAGGTCTTTGTAGTCCATCCTATTATGTGAAAGCTTTTATGGGGGTAAATAGGTAGCCTCACTGAATAATGAATGAACACTACTCTTTCTCTCTTTCCACTATGTTAATGGAAATATTTGCGGTATATATGCAGTATCGTTTCCTAAGGGTCTCCCTATTATAGATTTATCTGTAAGTTTTCTAAATGAAAATATGTATGTATGAATGCTGTTGCATGAATGTTCCAGGTGCTTTTGTGGAGTCGGGGCAGGTGTCATGTATTCCCAGTGGCAAACAGATCTACCATTCTGCCTGTCTCAATACAACTATGAATGTTTGGAAGATTGAAGAGAAGGAAAGAAAGAAATCTTGACAGGTGGCTAGGCATAGAATTTATGAAACTAATATGCATGGCAATTTGTTGATTATAATACAGTTGCTAGTCAAAAACCCTTATACTCTAAAATTGCTTCAGTTGTTTCATGTATACAGTAGAGGGGGTGACCTTTGTTGTTAACTTTAATTGTATCAAGACTTGTGAACTATGTGAATGAACAAATGCTCATTGAAAACAGGGTTTAAGGGTTTGAAAAAAGTATGAGAAGATGGTTTATGCTAGAATCCTGGCAGGCAGTTTTATAAATGTGGTGTAGGAAGGAAGGAAAGAAAATGGAAGACTTTTAAAGAGCAGGAAAACTTTAGATTACAGAAGCTGATTGAGGTAGATGGAACAAAAAGAATAATAAGGGCTACATTAGATCTAGAGAAAGAAGGAACAATGGATACGTTCAAAGATCCTGAAAGCAGACACGGTTTCCAATATAGGAAGATAAAAGTTATTTTTCTGTATTCTCTACAGAGTAGATAAACTCAACAAAACATCAAAGTATTTATTATTGGTTCATCAGGTATCTTCATGACTCACATTTGTGATGAAGTTCTTCTTTATGTCCAATTCCTTTCATATCTGCCTTGTAGGTAAAAGATGCTTATCTCCTAACCCATCTCGTAGTAATAGAAAGCAGCTGCCATGAGTTAGGGAATTCAGGCAAAAGTGAGGAAAACTCCTCCAACCCATCAAGGGTCAAATTAGTGACCAATCAGGATTACAGATGTGGCCACGTGACATGAACTACATTTCCCAGGACACCTTTAACTACATTAACCATGATGCATTCCCTTAAGGGGACAGCTCACAATTGCTACCTAACTATCCAATTCCCATACACTGGCTGGACAGCACAGTTATTATTTTATAGCAAATTGCCTTCCATTTTCAGAACAAATTACAATACTGCTTACAACATTAATAATAACACCTGCCAAATTATCTCACTTCATCTACATGGATGATCTGAAGCCTTTTGGAAAAACACCATCTGAAATAGACACGCTACTCAACAATGTCTTTATAGCCAAAATACTACAGTGGAGTTTGGGCTGGACAAATGTGCCACCTTCAATTGGGGGAAATAATGAAAACAGAATGAATCAAGATGACCAATGGAAATAACAACACTCTGGATGAGCTATTGGTAATCAAATAGTGATGTTTACTCACTGCAAACATCTGGACATCCTTCAAGCTCACAAATCAAGCATACTGAAGTAAAGAAGGTTAGAAGTGAATATATTGTGAGAGTAAGGAAGTTCTTAATGTCTACATACAATGGAAAAAATGCCATCAAGGCAATTAACTCCTGGGCCATTCCAATCATTACATACACAACTGGAACAGTGATCTGGCATCAAGCAGAATTAAAAGCTGTGGATAGGAAAACCAGAAAAATAATGACAATATATTTTTCACCGATGCAGAAAACTTCACTGGCCTACTTACCATAGAGCATGGTTGGGTGTGGAATGTTGCAAGTAGCCCAGACAGTTGAATGGGGGGAAAGGACATTGGAAGAATATCTGAAGGACAGTGAAGAAGATGTACTGAAGCTAGTAGACCATAGAGACTTACTGAGTACTGGAGACACAAAACTGATCTACAAGAAAGACTCAAGTGAAGAACAGAAAAGAGACCTAGCAAAGCAAAGTATTTTATGGCTAGCACATGGGGGGAAAACCCCAGGCAAAGTAGATAACAAGTAGACACCTGGCAATGACTGTGAAAATGTGTGTATGTTTCTGTTCCTCTCCCAAAAGTATCCTGGAGTTCTGCAAAATGAACAGAAAAAAACAAAATAAAGATAAATGCAGTATACTTTTTCTATCTGGAAAGATGAAATCATTTGGAAAGTTTATAATTTGGGAAAGAGTTACAAATGGAAGAAAGTCAATAGAGATTTTGTCCCTGCACTTTTCCACTCTCTCGTGATACAGTTTTGAACTTGGTTAATATGTAGCTGGAAGATTATCAAGAAATACTACTGCTGTAGCCTAGGGTGGGAGAGAAAAAAAGTAGAATACAAACTATTTCCATGTTGTCAAGAAAGTAACATAGATGTGTCCGTGAGGCCATCAGAACTTGGGCATGACTTGAATATTACATAATATTAGGGCTTGGGTAAGTCAGTAAAAATATTGGACAGTTGATCCACTGTGACAGACAAGAGCTAAAATTGCAGCTGATTTAAAAGACTGGATTTAAATTTATAGAGGGATTGAATGTGGCTTTCAAATTGGGTTTTTAGGCTGAGAAACACCATGTTTTTTACTTTTTCTTCCTAGTGGGCAGTAATGGGAAACGACCACAATTTTTGTGTTTTTCATGTGGATTTGATGCATCGTGCTTGTATAGTCTTTGGATGTGATGGACTTCCCACATGACTCTTGGCATCTGAGGTATGGAGGCCTGGATTAGGGGAAGTTTTCATCTGTTTTTATATTTGCTACCACCACACAGGCTCAGAGAGGAAATCTCTTTCTCTCATCTTCTTGTTCTTGCAAGGTGGAATAGGCAAGCAATTCTTGGCAATGCATTGTGTTGCTTAATCTATGAATGAAACATTTGAGATAGGTAGTATAGTACACTGCCTCTTAATGCATGCCATAAAATAGGAATCCCAAATAGAAAGAACAATATATTATTGAATTAGCAGCATTGTGAGCCCACTTCTTCGGAAGTAAACATCGCTCTAGTTTCTAACACTGAAAGATCTCCTCCAATCCATTGCTGTAGAAAACACCTTCATATCGCCTTTATTATTTTAAACAGTAGTTTTTCTTTCCAAACTCCTTCTTTCTGTACTTGTTAATTCCAGGCCCACCGTCTCTATCTCTTCTTTGCATTGTGTGAATGACAGACTAATAATCTCCCCAGGCCCATGCTGAGCCCAATAGCAGGTGTCCTAGTACCCACGCGGCATGCCACCTTCTGAAATTTATCAAGCATCTTCCTTCAACAATGATTTATTATTGGCATAATTTGCCTTGATACAATGAGCCGGCGAACATATTTCTGTACTTGGGTGACAGGCATTTGATGGCTCTCTAGGCTTCTACTTTATTTAGTTTTGAACCTCCTATGATTTGGTTACATTTCTGGGCCCCCCTCACCCCTCTCCAGCTTTCTATCCTCCCCACCCAACCTTTTCTCATTTTGTTTTGTTTTGTATGAGTGTGTGTTTCGCGTAACCCTGGGCCAGCTGACAGCGCTTGTAAAAACCAGAAGTCGATCTCGCTGTGGCTTTTCACCATTAATCAAGCTGCCTGGAATTGGAAAGTAACACTGACAGGCTTTTATCTTGGAGAGAAGGAGGATGGCAGATGTATTTTATAGTGGATGAGCCTTCACGGCTTCTATTAGGCTAGGACTTCAGTGGTACAAGGTGGTGGTTTGGGAGGGGGATGTGGGGGGGGGGGGGGGGGAGAGAAGGAAAAAGAGGGAGGTGGAGGTTTGGAAAGGGGGGAGCCTGGGGTGTGTGCGAGCCAGACAGGAGAAGCTGGGAGAGGCCTACAGATAAATAGATCCGTCAGTCAGGCAATGTGAAGGTCTCTAGGCGGCCAGCCATTGTAGGTGACAGAAAAGGCAATCAAAGACAAAACAAATCAAAAGGTACATCTTATCAGCAGCAGGCCAGCTGGACTTCCACAGCACTCACAGGCCCTGCGGAGGGCAGGAGAAATTAATCGTGCTGTCGAGGCCAGAGAAATTGTCGCCGCTGAAGGTCCAAGTTCAGACTAGCAGAGGTGGCCAGCATTAAAGGAGAAATAGAAGCGGGGTGGGCGGGGGGAGTGAGAGCAGCGCGAAGGCAAGCAGGCAGTCCCACCACCGTCTTTCTCTTTTTCCCTCCTCGCCCCCCCCACCCCTCCCCACTTCGGTTGCCTCGGTCTCCTGACAAGTGCATTCATCGTGAGATGATAGCTGGGCACCTATGATTGGTACCTTTAATAATATAGCCCTCGCTCAGCTGTCACCCTGAAAGAACAATTTTTCCTCCCGCTTTTCTCGATGCAAAGATACATTCATAATGAGAAGGGTGACAGAAAGTGGGAGCGCAGCGAGCCAAGGAAAGTTTGGAAGAACATTAATCAAAAAGTGAAGCCGGAGGTGATGGTAGTGTCTGGGAGTGATGGCACCATCAGTACGTGGTGTGAGGGGTGCCTGGGTGCCTGCAGGTGAACCTTAGGGCTTAAACTTCCTGTCATGTTTGGGCCACCCCACACTGATGATCCCCTGGTAGAGAGGAAAGAGGGACGTTCTCCTTCCACTTTTTGAATGTATCAACTTTGCAAACTTCATTTTTCTTCTGTTCTGAGAGGCAGTTATTCAAAGTAATCTAAGAAATACTTGGTGGGGAGCAGATTATGCAGTAGCTCCCCAAATTGCAATACTGGATTCTGATCATAAGACCATTCCTTTCTCTTTGGCTTCTTTTCTCTAATTCATGGTGCTGGTTGAGCAATGTCCTGCAAGGAAGAATGCCTTCTCCTCAACATCCCGGCCTTGCTTCCTCATGGCAAATGTTATTCCAAATGTTCAGCCCCGTCATCATGGTGATCTCTGCAGCTTCATTTCCATGGAAAGTGCTACTTTTGGTGAACAATAGTTTGTCATTTAGGGCTTTGGGTTTGTTTAACAGTTAGAAAAGCTCATATTTTGGTGCATTTTTATTGTAAGCTGTGTTGAATGTCTCCTTGGCAGAAAGACAGTATATATACAGGTAGTCCTTGACTTATGACAACTGAGCCCAACATTTATGTTGCTAAATGGGACATTTGTCAGGTGAGTTTTGTCCCATTTTATGACCTTTCTTGCCACAGTTGTTAAGTGAATCATTGCAGTTGTTTAAGTTAGTAACCCAGTTGTTATGTGAATGTGGCTTCCCCATTGACTTTGCTTGACAGACGGTCGCAAAAGTTGATCACATGACCCTGGGACATTGCAACTGTCATAAGTATGAGTCAGTTGCCAAGCATTTGAGTTTTGATCACATGACCATAGGGATGCTGCAATGATTATAAGTGTGAAAAACAGTCAGAAGTCTTTTTCCCCCCAGTGTTGTTGTAACTTTGAACAGCCACTAAACAATTTTAAGTCAAGGACTACCTGTATGGAAAGACTAACTTAAAAGATAAATTGTGTTTTGATAGTTTGACAAATGCAGATTCTATATTGTTATTCCTAAAATTCGGATACAATATATTTTTCACTTTGCCCTATAGAAAACTTTGGAAGTCCAGATTTCTTCTTAGAGTCCCTATGGAAGACAACATTTGGCCTCAAGCATGCATTAAAAATGCTACCACCAACCCCCTAAATAAAATGCTGAGATTATTTTATGACTGTGTAAGTCATTCACATTCAGGATGGAACACGTTTCTAACCCTGTCTCTGCCTTAGAATAGTGGTCTTGCACAGACCAGATTAGAGACAATCATAGATTTAATCCTAAATGGTCATCTGCTGAATGATGTAGTATTGTCCTGTTTTATTCAACATGCATATAAAAAGGAAATAGCCAGCGGGATCCAAAGAGTCCTATCTAAGAAGAGAAAAAGTGAGAGCTCAGGTAGAAGACAATGAAAGGAAAGTCAAATCTGTCCACGATGCCTTAGATGGGGTGTCAAACTGGAAACCCATGGGCCAGATGCATCATGCATAGGCTGTGCCCACCCAAGCTCCAGAATGGGAAAAACGTCATGAAACATCACGTAATGGCAACGTGATATGGCGAGTTTGACACCCGTGCCTTAGATTATTTAAAATAGCAATAATTACGCATCAATTGGAAAGCATACCACAAAAGAACACCCATCTCCAGGAAAACACCAGCAGACCATAAGCAAGACTTGGGGGGGGGGGACTGAAAAGTAAAAGGGGTTTCCTTCAGCCAGGAAACGGAATGGTGCACATGTTGGAGGAAAAATGTAAGGTGATAATAAAGCATAAAAAAAAATGATGAGTGTATGGCAAAAAAAAAAAAAGGAAAGAAAAGGAAAACAGGTTTTAAAAAAATATATGCAAAGCAGAAAACTAAAGCAGTCCATCAGATGATAAAAGAATGAAAGAGCTGTTCAAGGAGGATACAAGGATAATCAAGAAACTGAATAATTTCTTTTTATATGTCTTCTCAACGGAAGGTATAGGATACATACTTTGAATGCACTGATTGTATCCTTGAAATGCATTCCAAGGAGGGAATCAGAACAAAGAAAATGCAAATCGAGGACTTCAGGTTTGAGCTTCTTCAGTGACAGTCAGAAATCGGCGATCGTGCGCAGTTTCAATCTGTGCTCGCCGCTGGAGCGCCCCGAGCAGGCTGACTTCGGGGCTAAGCCACCCCGTAGAGGTGGTGAAGAGGGGGGAGACTGCCAGCAGGGTTGAGGAGAGACGCATCTCTCCTCCCCAGCTGGCCTTATTCCCTTTCCCAAAGGCGGTTGTAGCGGTGGTCAGAAATGGCCACCACAAAGAAGAACTCGACCGGAAAAGAATGTGCAGGAGGAAGATAAGAAGAGAAAGTTTTGGTTGACCGGGTTGAACTGAAAAAACAACAACATAAAGTACCCTGAAATTTGAATTATAAAAACATTGTTATATTATAACATTGTTCCCAAAGAAAATTTTGAAACAGCGAAGGAGAGAGGAAAGGGAAAGGATTTGGCTTTTTTTTTTCTTCCCTTCCTTATACTGACAGCTAAGAGATTCAAGTAAGAAATTGACAAAAATCCACTTTGACATCAATAGGCATTTAAGCTGAAAATAAAATGTCAAAGTGATAATAAAGACTTTTGGATACTCAAAAATCTCTAAAAGAAGGAAAGGAGAGAAAAGGAAAGAATAAGAAAAAAGAATAAAAGGGCGGGATCTGGAAAAATGGAGGAGACTGCCTGGAACTAAAAGGACAGTGAAACTTTAACAAGATTCCTAAAGATATATTCTAACTGAAACTTTGTAACAAAATAACAGAACCCCAGGAAGAGAAAGTGGGAAAAAGAAGCAAGAAGTAACAGCTTTGGATTACTTGGATTACTTGGTGATTTTTGGATTTTGGCTATTGGATTTAAATGACTAAAATCAATCGGGTGGTTGTTTAAAAGTGTTTAAAATGGCATCACTTTTGGAAGAGCTGAAAATGGAACTTAAAAAATACAAAGAAGATGCACAAGAAGGAAGAGGTTCTTTTGGCTTCGTATTTCAATTTTTAGAAATGGAGACCTGGAACTATGAGAAACAACAAGAAACACTTGTAGAACAAGAAGGTCTTGACAAAGAAGATGCCATCTTTAATGATCAAGTAACTTTATGTGGGGAAAAGAAAGGAAAGGAGGGAAAGAGAGTGGAAAGTTTAAGATTTGAAAAGACAACCCAAAAAAAAAGAATAGTTTGAAAAATAATTACAATATTAGGAAGCAACAGAAGAGAGGATTACAGAAGAGAGAATTAGAAGTAGAGAGACAAGGGGGCAAAGAGGGGAGGGAGAAGAAGAAGGGGAAGAAGGAAAGGAAAAGAAGTCATAAAAGACGGAAACAAGATATAGAGAAACAGGGAAAATGTATAAGGATTGCAAGTATAAGCCTATTTAGAGTCAATGGGTGAAAATTTAATTGAAAAAGGGATTTCTGCAAAGGTACATAAGAGTATTGTTATATTAGAAATAGAAATAATTTTAGAAAATATGAAACAATGTACTATTAAAAATGATGAATACTTATTGTAATGCAATGGAATGTTTGTTAATAAATAAATGAAATAAAGAGAACGAGAGAATGAAATTAGGAAAGGATGGGAACATGTTATTTATTATTAATGATTTATAAAAATATAAGTGAAGAGAAATAAGAAAATGCAGATTGAAGTAAAGAGTGAAGATGTTCTCAGGCACTTCAGAATTTGCAAAGTAACACCTTGTGGTTCCCGAATGGCACCTAACCAAGAGTTCTTCAACCCAAATTATTGAAATTGCTGACTTCATAGCAAATATGCATAAAGTAATCCTCATTGCAATACTAAGGGGGGAGAGTAAGATATTTATTGTGAGCCCAATTTTTAAAAAAGTGTTTTAAAATATTTGTTTAAAGCAAAATGGAGGAAGCATTAAAAAACAGTTATGTGTATGGAGATGACTCTGTAGTATTTGTCTACTTGGACTTTCAAGTCACTTTTTACAGACTTTTTTTTTAAATCAAAGGCTCTTGAGTAAACAATGATTGTGGGATAAGAGACACTGTCCTTTTATCAATTGCTAACTGGTGAAAATAGAAAGCAATGCATGGAAATGAAAAAGCAAATTTCTCAGTAGAAGGATTAAGAAATAAAGTCCTCAAATGATCTATGCTGGGATCACTGATTTTTAAGTTAATTATACATTTTGTTGATTTAGGGATATGCAATAAGCCGGCTGAGTTTACAGATGATACCAAACTGTGTGGAGAAAGAAAAACTAAAAATATTTCTCAGGCGCTCCAGAAGGATTGCAATTCAGTTTAAATGTGTGAAGTAATGTATATTGCACATGTTCAAAAATCCCAGACTTCATTTATATCGTGACGTGGTTTGAAAATGGGGAAAATATTTGAAAGAAATAATTGGATAATTTAGTGAATATGCTTGAAATGAATTCCAAGGAGGGAATCAGAACGAAGAAAATACAGCTGTACAGCAGCTGTGAAAAAGCAAATCCTGTGTTAGATATCATTTGGAGGGAAACTGAAATCTGAGTGCCAACATTGCAGTGCCCTATGGAGCATCTATGGTACATCTGCATGTGGAACCCATGATACCATTCTCCTCATCTCATTTGAAAGGGTATAAACAGAGCTGGAAATATTGCTGAAGAAAGGAAGAAAAAATGACCAGGAGAATTGGATAGTTCCTCTATGAGAAACAACTGGAAAGTCAACCGTTCTTCAGCTTCAAAAATTATTGATTTGGGGGTGAGGGAACATGACTGAGTTGTATAAGCATACCTCGTATGGAGAAAATGGGCAAAACAAGGGTTTTCTTTTCCCCTGGAGACAGTATTTGTCTTCCCCTGTGAAGATGATTGGAAGATTTATATTATACTACAGTATATATAATATAAATATTATACTTATATATAATATAAATATATATAATCTAAATATAAAGGGAAAAAGCTACTTTTTCATATAGTGCTTGATTAGCCTATGGGATCCATTATCAGAAGACAAAGTGATGGGCACTAACCAGACTGGGAATAAGTTTTATGGAAAATACTTTGACTGAGTCTTAAAGTCTCACTACTACTTTGCCTAAGTGGAAGTATGGATCTATGCATCCACCCCAGTTGCAGGAACAATAGCGAACACAGGGTATGTGAACTCCCTTGAGCCGTGATGGCGAACCTATGGCACATGTGATGGAAGTGACAGGCAGAGCCATCTGTCAACCGCTGCTCTTTCAGGTTCCAGCATGCGCATGCACGCTGGCCAGTTAGTCTTCGCACACGCATGCCAGAAATCAAAAGACCAGGTGGCCAGCGCACATGCACCCACTGGAAACCAGAAGCTTAGCTTCCTGGTGTGTGCATGCGTGCTAGGGAGCTGCTCTTCTGGTTTCTGATGCTCCTCCACATGCATGCATGCTCCTGTTTTGGCACTCGGTGCCAAAAAGGTTCGCCAACACTGCCCTAGAGACATATGGTTGTTGAAATGTATTCGAATATAAGTAGCTCTGGTTGGGCTGTTGGGCTGGGCTCCAAGCTTGGCAATTTGGTTGTCTCCTTGAATAGTGATGAAACATTTGCGACCAAATTGCCAAGCTCAGAGCTCAGCCCAGCAGCCCAACATCTCGTTCTCCCTTGTGAAAAATCAAATGATGCCCTGACCTAATCCAGAGGGGCTATTATTATTTTAGCATTCTCTCATCTGGTCAAGGTGAAGCACAGCCCTACAGAATTATGCTTTTCTAGGGGTCATTAATTCTAGTGGTGGTTGTGGTGGTAAACAATGCCCATAATCTCTTTCACTGATTTAGGGGAAACATAGATCACAATTCAGTGATTAATATGTAGACATTAACTGCCACTGAGCTTTAAGAGCTCACTCAAAATAAAAGTGCTAAAAGCTCTAAAAGTGTTTAGTTCAACCAAGCGCCTTCACCTTTTTTCTACAATTCTGTCATCTCTCTAGTAGATCTATAATAGATCTCAGAATAGCTATGATCCTTTTGTAAGGCATAATAAACATGTATTATTTTGAAGTGCTACATTATAGCATTATAATCTTTGTTGTTCTTCATGTTATTTACAACAGGCTAATGTGCTTCTATTATATACATTTTCTGTTCTTAATTAAGGGTTGCTTTTTTCAAAAAAACAATAACCTTCTTAATTAATTAAGAATAGCAGGTGCATTATTACATTTTGAGTCTTCAGCTAAAGACTTTGCTATTCCTCTGAAGTCTTAATATTTTGCATACACCGAACATTTAGAATGGAATGGAATGGAATGGAATGGAATAGAATAGAATAGAATAGAATAGAATAGAATAGAATAGAATAGAATAGAATAGAATAGAAGCTGGAAGAGATCTTGAATGTTTTATAATCCAACCCTCTAATCTACCATATTTTTGGACCTAGTGTTACACATGATTCAAACAAGGGCTTGTTTAACAACCAATAATTAAATCATGGTTTAGTATGTTTGAGCCATATAGCTGTGATAAAAAATTTCTATATTTGCATCTTCAGATTACTATATTAACCTGATGATTATGAAGAACTTAAGTGGAAATATAGATGATAGATAGATGAGAGAGAGAGAAAAAGAAAGAGAGAGATAGAGAGACAGACATTCATATTATATCTATATAGAGATGGATGGCATGTACAATATTAAAATTTCATTATGCAAATAAATTCTGAAGAAGACTGCCTACTATTTGAAGCACTGTTTTGGAATATACAATATTGAGAAGAAAAAAGGAAATATACTTACCCTCCAAAAATCACTACCTACTTAAAAATTTTTTAAAAAAATTCAAATGTACATATTCATTTAGAATTCAATCCCATAATTGCCACAGAAATTTGGGTTTTTTTATTATATTTCTTAGTAAACTTCATATTTTTCACTGGGCCACTAATAAAGCAACTGAGCTGATTTCTGTAACTTTTGGATTGGTTCAAGCATTAATACGATGAAGACAGTTCTGCAGCACTGAGGCTTGATCTGAGGGGTGGGCAGTTTCTACTGGTAAGAAGTCTCATATCATCTTGTCTCTTCTGTCCTCTACTGCCCTTGATGAAGTCAAGGTGTTGTTTCATCAGGCTTTAAAAATGATTGACATTGAGATACCAAAGTGCTTTGGAATATTGGCCAACTATCACCCTGTCTCCAGCCTTCCCTTTTTCACAAACAAAAAAAAAAAAAAATCCATAAAGAAGGTTTAGGGGGCTAGTGAGGAACCCAATGAAGCAAATATCTAGAAACTTTTCAGTATGGATATATGATCAGCATAGGGTGAAAATAATTGAGCCCAATGGTTGGTTGCTTCAGTGTAGACTGCTCAGAGTTCTGTTCTCTTCCTGGTAACGTTTAATTCAGATCAGATGGTGTCTAGTTTTATATTGCTACCCTGGACTGACCTAGAGAGAGACTGTGCCCATTCTGTCCTGGTAGCTGGATAGTGTGAGGATTTGGAAAGGTAGAAACAAGTTCAAATTAAATCCCAACAAGATAGAATTTCTGATTTATGCAGAAATATATTGGCTCTGATTGCCCAAGGTAAGTTTTGGATGAGGTTACCCTTCCTTTGAAGGAGTAAGTGTACAACCTGGAGTCATGTCTTATATTGAACAACAGGTAGATGCTTTGTCAGCTGAAATTAGGAATTACCTGGTCTGTAAAACCCTGCTTATAGGGACTCCTTCTTTCATCACCACAGAATTTGATTGCCTCATGTATTCTATATGGGCTGCCTTTGAAAAGCAACTGGAAACTTCAGTTGATACAAAACGCAGCAGCTGGGAGATTAGTGAGTGACAGCAGCAACTCCAATATTCAGATGCCAGATCCATTACTGATGGCTTTCCGTCCAATTAAACTCTTCCAATTTGAACTATAAAAGTTCATATAGTTTGGCTCCAAGCCCAAGTGTGGGCTATCTATTTAGGGAGAATCTGCCTGGCCTGTGCAAGGGAAAGGATGCTCACTCACGATCCTATTGGGTAAGAAGGGACATGGACTTGTGTTTCCATAATGATCATACTTCAGAATACTCTAGTCCAGAGGTCTCAAACTCAGGTCATCATGGTGTCATCACGTGACATATCGTGACTCCCCCACCCTTTGTTAAATTGTGCATGGGTGTGGCCAGTGCATGATGCATCTGGCCCGCGGGCCATGAGTTTGACACCCCTGCTCTAGCCCCAAAGCAATCTCTGAAATTTTTTTTTTTTTTTGCAAAGCTGTTTTCATCTGATTTACTATTTTAATCCAATATAGTCTTAATTGATGTGTTTTATGTTGTTTAATCCTATTGTTGTAAGCTATCTGGAATTGTTGGAACTAGATGATATATAAATACTTGTCAATAATAATGTATGCACCTATATATTCACTTGCATAATTTTGTTTCCATGGAATACTTTCCTGAAATTTGAGTAGGCAAATATAATATTGGAAACATATTAGCTGTAGGTTTTGAGTAATTTTCCTCAAGATTAATTGCTGGAGGTCATGAATGGAGAACTCTCCAACGCTTTCCTATTCATTTTCTTATAATAATCTCTCTTTCCTATAACAGCTGTCTGCTGGAAAAACAATAGCTTGCTATTATTATTATCAGAAATAAAGGCCAAGGTGATTAAAGGCCACTCTAACATTAGCAATCAATCTGTAAAATGGCGTCAAGATATTCTTTCTGTAAGTGTAGGTGAGCAATAAGATGAGTTGTATTGCCTCAGAATGTAAATCCAATTAAACATTTTAAAATATTCATTTCGGGCTTAATTTCACCTTGTTTTCTAAACAAATTTAGAAGTTCACTTGATGAGATGGCGACTAAAGAAAACAATCAATCTGTCAACTAAACAAATAAATGATCAAAAACAAGTCATCCATATAAAGCAATGAGAATCCCACGAGCCAGATTATGTGATATGGTTTGCACTATAAGAAAGTTGAAAATTAAATCAGATTTTGTAGAGAATCCAGATGCAAATGGTTGGCTAAAACTTCTCAAGTGCAGATTGTAAAATGCCCTATGCCTCTGATTTACATATTGATGTAATTGCAAAATCCAAATGTTTTCCCAATAAATCTCTACCTGCCATTTAGAGATGTCACAGAGATGAGGCAAACATTTCTAGTATGTATAATTACTTCTCTTCCTTGGTTCCAATGAAGTTAATAAGATTACATCTAAAAGTTTTGCTTTTTTGCCACTGAAAATATAAGTTATCATTCTATCTAAGAAGCTATAAATATAGTGCAGGAAGTTCCAATTTCACACATACAGTATTTTTTCTACTCCACCCTCCCACCACTGGAAATCAATATAAAAGGGTTGTTTTCTGCTTTTTAGCATTTTGAAAACATCTTTTTTTTCAAAGAAGAAACTCCACTAGGATTTTGAAAATACATTCTTATTTTGTTTTGTACGGAATTAACAGAAATATTTGTGTGACTTCTCAGACATTCATTTCTGTCTGAAGTAGCAACACAAGAAAATATTAAAATTGGGCTTCCCCCTGCTCATTCTTCTTTGTGCTTTTGAGGATTTCTAACAACATGTAATAAGTCAAAATGAGGCCATCTAGATGGGTACTGCTTGTGCTCATTCTCTGTTATATTCTGAATATTATTAAGGCTGTAAACAAAAGGGTATAGCTCAGATGAAATCACTGGATGTAACATTATAAAAATAATAATAATTTTAGTGCATAATTTTTATCTAAAGATATAATTTTTAAAAAATTAACCATACACGAACAAGTTTATAAGTAAGGTACAGTTACAAGAGATACCCCAAATGGACCCCGAGTTTTACCAATTGCTATCTAGCAATACCATTCTATGCCTTGTCCTATGGCTTTCTAAGGAGATCTGCAAATCTTTATGATAGCTTTTTAGGGCATAAGAGCAGGAAAAGCGGGAATATATAAAAAGCTCATTGCACAGCTTGCAAAAATAAGGGGAAATATAAGTGAA
The DNA here is from genome assembly GCA_023653725.1 of Bungarus multicinctus. NCBI lineage: Eukaryota > Metazoa > Chordata > Lepidosauria > Squamata > Elapidae > Bungarus > Bungarus multicinctus. The sequence continues at coordinate 56,666,239 of CM042834.1, forward strand.
GTTAGAATTATTGGAGTTTCCATTGTATGCAAGTAAAGCTATGCAAATACCTTTAAGGTATCTTCCATTTTAAACTTTTATTTTGGGGTAGATAGAGATCCTTGTATGTCCCTAATCATATTATATTTGTACATTTTTATACTCAATGCCCAAGAAAAATGAGGTTAGCTTAAAGGGCTGAGATGAGCTTTAACATTAAAAGCACATGAAGAATGCAGTTTTGCCATAAGTGTATATATGATAATCCTTCATGTCTTTTTCCTGAGGCAAACACTGTAATTTGCATGTGGGCACATACATTGGCCTCACATCTACTTGTTTGGAAACAGTTCCCAAAAATACCGATGCTCATGATCTAAACGAAACAACTCCAATTGCCGAGCTTATAATATTCATCTGGCTACTATATCTTCCTCCCACTCTAGGTTTAATATTACTACTATTTTTCACACCAAAAGTGAAATAGTACAAAATATGGGCCTGCTGTAATTGTTGTTAGATTGTGTGTCACCCTGATAAGATGTAACAAATATTTTCCTACCCAGCAGGGCCCGTTTCCCTGTGGTTAATGGATGGAGAAACTTCTCATAGTCTGCAGGCAATCGGTCGTAAAAACTTCACTCTGAAGATTAATGAAATAAGGGCGGCCATTCTTGAAAATGGGCAGAGCTGCATTTAAAATAATGCAGCTGTTTTAACATTTAATAATAAACCTTAACCTATTGCAATAGGATTCTTTTTTATTATTTACTTTCTGCTAAATATATAAAACAAATCCTTATTTTTCATTTTAAATAAAAATTATAGCTTGACTGGAGTGTGATTATTTTTTTAACATCCATTGAATAGCAATAGCAGTTAGACTTATATACCACTTTATAGTGCTTTCAGCCCTCTCTAAGCGGTTTAGAGTCAGCACATTGCCCCCAACAATCTGGTTCCTCATTTCACCGACCTTGGAAGGATGGAAGGCTGAGTCAACCTTGAGCCTGGTGAGAATCGAAGTGCCGGCAATCAGCATTAGCCTGCAATACTGCATTCTAACCACTGTGCCACCATGGATCTGAATATCAGTTATGCGATAGCCACTATCACGGGCAATCTGATATCAATAATTATGATGGGTATCAATACATGGGCGTCCTCAACGTGCAGCCACAATTGGGAAAGTATTTTATCCATATAACCCAATTTTAACACCTTTTTAAAATGGAAGTTATTAAGCCAATCACCATGATTGTTAAGCAAATCTTTGATAGTTAAGTGAATGCTGTGGTAGTGTGAATCCATTCTTCTGAATTGGAAACTGGCAAGAGTTGCAAATTGCAATCATGTGACCGCAGGATGCTATAACTGGTTGTAAAAGCAAGCCAGCTGCCAAATGGTAAAATACAATCATGTGATCACAGTGCATGTGGCACAATAAAGCCCAGCCAGAAGTACTTTATAGGTTGTAAAGCACCTAATAGGGGCCTATCATCATCCTGAACAGTCATTAAGTGAGGACTACCTGTAGACCAGATAAACCTTTAGATATCATTTAGCATCTGACAATTTTTAACCGTTTATTATCATTAATTTTTGTCTCTTCTGGACATTTTACTGCTATTAACTATCTGTGGAAGAAGGAACCATTATTCTTCCAAAATTGCTGTTTCTTAATAATAAAGAGCTAGGTCACATTTAGAAGAGGAAAGACACTATGGCTAGTATTTAAGTCTTTTGGGAAAAGAGCACAACAGCACTCCAGCTACACATTACTTTAACTAGTGATTCTTATTTTAGACATGAAAGCTGCCAGTTCAATTCTCCATGCTATATCAATGTGTAGGTTCTAAGCCGAGAAAACTAATAATCCCGATGACCTCTTGATGACTTTGTGCAGATGTTAATTGTCAAGAAAAATATTCTGAGGGTAGTGCTTGTCAACTACATACCTCTAGCACCATCATCTAGGGCAGGTGTCAAACTTGATTTTATTGAGGGCCGCACAAGGGTTGTTGACCTTGGGGGAGTGGGGCCAGCTCAACATCACTCCGTGTCTGGGCCCTGTGGTGGCCGAGCGCTCTACCACCAAAAAACAGGCTCCCAAGCTCCATTTTTGACTTGCAATGGCCTCCTGCAATCCTCTGCCAGGAAAAACGTAGCTCAGGAGGGCTCCATTTTTGCTGGCAGAGGCCCCACAGGTCATCCTTTGCTGTTTCCACAGGCCAGATCTAAGTACCCACCAGGCTGTATCCATCCCCAGACCTTGAGCTTGACACCCCTGATCTAGGGAGTAAGACTAAACCTATTGCAAACAATGATTGAAGTTCTAGGGATAGTTTGGCAAATGGAACTGAATACTATTGGAAAGTTAAAAGCTACCAGCCGGCAAACAAGCATTTTCCTATCTATCTCCCAAATCAAAATGATCAAGACTGTTTCTTTTCTTCAGACTCAACTTGAGCCTTCAATCTAAAATTTATATTTGCACATCACAGTGTGGAAGAGGGAATATACATTGATTCCTTTTTATATAATGCATAAAGCTATCAATATAAGCAGGTGTTCAATAGAAAAATTTTGCAAACAAAACTAAAGTTAAAGCATCCAAACAGCAAGTAATTATGTGATCTGCATTATGTTCTCAGGTTTTAGCACTGTTGAAAATGTAGTAAATAAAGGTATGTCCCAAGTTTATAAAAGATCCAGAAATTAGTTATTTGCACCAATATTTCCAAAGAATTACCTTAATAATAGGGTAGATCTATTTCTTTTTAAACAAAGATCTATTCCAACTATTACTCATAACCAATTTGACCCGCTGTCTCTTAAATTTGTGATGTAAAAAAGCTAGTAATCTAAATTATAAGAAACATTAGAGCTACATGATAAACGATTACTTTAAAATAATACATTAAGACCTCGAAGGTCTTAATGTATTTAAATAACTGGCATAACCTAACTGGAAATATTGGCTGTATAACAAAGATCATATATGGAACATGATTTGATAGTTTCAGCAGCTGAAAGTACTTTAGTATTGCAATAAACTATGCATTTTTAGTGCTTCTAAAATATTAATTCGGTTTCACCAATTTAAGTTTAGGTTTATAGAGATATACATGGGTTTGTGCAAAATATTGAGGCCAAAGCATCCTTTTCACATTATGTGCTTGTTGGAACAAAACACCACATATTTTGTCCCAAGCTCGAAAAAAAAATACTATAGTGTGTAATTATTTTTTTAAATAACCCATTTATGGAAGAGTATTAATCATTAAACCAAAAGGCACACATTTCTACTGTCATTTGCCAGAGATAGTAAAGATACAGTAGGGAAACGACAACTCAGTTAAGAATACTTCCGAAACAGAGAAATATTTTGGAAATAAAAACCATGTTACCTGTCATAAGGGAAATATATTGGCATTTACTATGGAGAAATTAAAAATTCAGAGATTGTAATAAGTTATTATACCTATGAGTTTTATGTGTTCTATTTTATTTTTCTAGGTAATTTCCCAAATGTAACAATAAACATTTGTAGAAAAATTATGTTCCCATCAGTTCCCAGGTTTTGTAAAAAATATATACTGTAATTGGGTTTAATAATGTTGCATAATACTGTTAAATAGAAGCAGCTGTGGGTGGGAAAAATTATTTTCATGCCCTTTCACTAGAGACTATTAAAAGCCCCATTTGAACTTCAGAGTGGCATCAAATCTCCCAAAGTTGTTGGACGTGTATAGATTTGCAAGAGATCATAAATCATCCAGCTTTAAATGTCTTAGCTGCAGCATTTGCCATCCAAATTGCAAAAAGAATATCAACAGTGAGAGCATTCTTGATGTAGTTACAAACAAGACTAATTCCTGTTTTGAATTAGGAATGCTGCCTCCTTCCCCAATTGTACCTGCTTAGCAAAAAAAACCCTTACCATCCATCTCAATTTTAGTTACAGAGAATGTCAAAACAGTTAACTTTTACTGGGTAAAATTTCTTCTTGAGAAGATCAACATTTGAGTCACAAACCAAAATTAGTGATTTTTTTTTAATTGAACATATCCACAATTTTAACACAATATTTAAAAAGTAACATATTCTGTTTAGATATGAATACATGAGCAAACATAGTCAGAAGAATTTGCCAAATGCATCCATTTTATATAGCACAAACATGTCATGTTATCACAAGCCAAGATATTCCCTCTAAATAATTAGGAACAAAAATTTGATCCTACTGTAAACAAGTACTTTGATATTTGAAGTTTTCATTTCTTCTGTCTCTTTCTTTGAAGAACTTGGAGAATGTATAAATCAGTTCTGAATGCTAGAAAGCTGAATAAATGTCTTTACTTCATGTATTTTTCCTGTTGATCAGCCAGGATTTTTGCTGAGGATTTGGCATCATAGAAGAGTTCATTTATTTCTTCAACATGTTCTTTTTCTATGCTATCTTTCCCATTTATTTTGGCTAGCAGATTGGCTGGGGTGAGTAACTGCACTGCATACCTACAGCCAAATAATAAGAGCAATGTTCAAATAAACATGCCAATTATAATTACAAACAAATCAGAACATTTTTCAAGAGACATATAAAAATATTTATTATAAACACAGCAGCTTGGTCTCCAGATGTTACCAATATATTTTTGTGGTTGGAAATATCAGAGACTTAGGCAAGGCATTAATTATGGAATTAAGAGTTACAAAAACTATTTGCAGTAGGCAGTGATATGATAATCCATGAAACACAATTTAATAATCTCTTCCCTTTACCACAGAGAAATAAGTGCAGAACTACAGAATCCATGTTCAAAATTATGACATTTTACTATAACCAATAATTTACATTCCAAACATTCTAACCCTAATGCAGAGTTTATGTTATGTGCAGTGGCTGTGTTACTAAAAGAAAGCTTTAGAAAGATGGTATAACAAAAATTAGTTTAATCTAGCTGAATCACTTAAATTCTGTGCAATGATCTTTATAAATCAATTACCAAGAACTATTTTGATTTGACATTAACATTTATTAAGGGCTGCAAACATTTCAAACTATACATTTCTATATCATTTGGAAGTTAAAATCTTCAGCAATTGCTAGAAGCTACAACAGACTGAGAAGTTGATTCTGATTACTTAATGAAAGAACTGTAAAATGCAGTGTGAAAAAAAGAAGCAGGGTTCCCTTTGTTAACTATATAATCTATTTTTATAGGATATTAATTTCTGCAATTATTATTTCTACTACTTTTCAGTTGTAAGTAGCTGTTTGCCTAAGAATTGCTGGATTAAAGAAGAGGAGAAGGATTAAATGTGAAATGTCAGAGAGGGAGAAGCTCTAAATTTGGTCATTATTGTGGATGAGATATTTCATCAGATGTCCTATGACAGTTAGATGAATACTAGTTGTCTCTTCCTGTCCAACTTTATCCCACTTCCAAACTGAATATCATTATATATTTATATTTTTTCATGCTTACCTTAATGTGGTTTTGGTGCCAATTTCCCCAAGATGATTCAGTGCTTCCTCACTAGTATTTATGCTCTCTGTTTGGGCTCGAAGTTTTATGATCTAACCGGGGGGAAAAAAAACAGGGTAAAAATGCACTTATACTACAAATTGCCTTTGGAGAAAAATACCTTACATTTGAGTATATGGCATATTACAGCATCATGGGCTTATAAAATATTTCATATATGTTTTAGGGGTAGTTTATTTTAATTCTGACTTTATATCCAATTTGAAATATACAGTCTTAGTTCATTTAAACTTATAATTGGGAAAATACTAGGGGGAATTCAGTGATAATTCTCTGTATTTCTAAAACATGAAAGAAAATGTACAGACTGACCAAAAGAACTACAGTGCACCAATTCCCACTTGTAGTACTGAGCAGCCTAATTTCTTTGGAAAGTCACAATTGCTCTTTTAATGCTCAAATGCGTATGAAAGTTTTTAGCATCCTGATAAATAAGATGGTTAAAGATGTAAGAAATTTTGTCTGTTAGCTTCACCTCCTCCCACAAAACCATTCAGATAAATCTAATCTATCATAAACAGTCTTCAACTTGCACTGGTTTGAAAATCTTTATAAAGTTGAAAAAGATATCCCCACTAAGTCTGAGTACGGAGAGCTCTAACAAAAAAGTGGCACCAGGCTCCCTGCAGCCCGTATTACCAGCTGAGTGATAAGGGGGCAGACTGGATAATGATGTTGTATTATAGTGTTGAGATAACTCTGGAACTGTGAGTCTCATATAATACAGGTATTTTTCACTTTGGCAGCTTTGTAAACAAGATATCAAGGAACACTTGTTTAAATTAAAGCCATAAAAATGCAACACCAAGAGAATCAGAACATGGAAGAGCAGAAGAGGGAGATGAGCATGCAATTCGGGACTGATGTAAAAGATATCTGGAATATAAGGTATCTTGTTTATTTTTAGAGTGTTCATCACTTATAGAAAGATTAAGAAATCATCTTCCTATATCTAGACCTTTGCTTTCTTTGTGCAGTTAATATCTCTAATTCAAAACTGAACTCAGTTCTTAAAAAAACAACAACTCAAAGCAGATGGACTTTGCAATTCCAACCAAAGTGATCAAGTTGGTTTTCAGTTTGGGATTTTTAATCCAGAGTCCAAAACATCTTAAGGCAAGTTTACAGAAGTTTCAAAAAGGGCATGTGATGTATCGTTTCACAATTCTGGAATTTATTTGAACTGAAACAACTCTTTCTTATTCAGATTCTAATTCTTAAAGCCAGAGGGTAACCCTTCATTGGCTAAAAGTTGCAAATTTGGGGGGCTTTTATTTCATAGCAGAGAGAATGGAGTTATGCCTCATAAAACAGTTGGGCCTTCACATACATTTTAAAGATTTGCACAATATTTTAGTTCTTTCAACCTCAAATATTAGAAAAGATGCCAAAATCCTTTAGTGGCAAACCACCAAATTTTGGGAAAGGGATCAGAATGGAATATAATAGAGCAAAATGTAGCTTGACTTGCTCACCTGTCTAAAGCTGTTTGAAGATTTAAATACAAGACTATAATTTTGGCACATACAGAAAAAAATTGTCTTTGAAAAAATGACAAATCCGGAAAATAATTTCCATATAGTAAATAACACATTAGCTTCTGCGATCAACAGTGAGGCACCTAAACATGTAACTTTTCTGTCAAAGCCAGTGAACTGGCTGCCAATTAGCCATCCAACATGCTTCAAGTTTTGACTTTGACATACAGTTCTAAACAACTTGGTACCACTTCTGCCGTTACAAATCTGGGGATGAATATCAACATCACTGAAAAATCTTGGAGAGAATAGCAAATCAGGAAAAAGAAGTACATCTTTTTATCTCCCCTCTAAAAATTTGTCCTCTCTCAAAATTAAAAGAGGACTACATCTGTATTGCTTAAATCTGTCTTGAAAATCTACTTCCTCAGCCAGGACTTCTCAATATGAATATTTTGCTTTCATCCTTTCCACCTTCAATTTGCATAGTTCTTCCAAGAGTTTTAATTTACTATTAATCTATTACATTTTTACAGTTTTTAAACTATAAACTGTTTCAAAACACAATAAAACTATATGGGGAGCAGTATATAAATAAATATTCAATATATAATCTCTATTCGGCCAACACCAAAAAGTAAAATAAGAATTTAGATTGTACAGTAATTATTCCTTTGCCCTTTAAAAAGGCAATAATCTAATCCAATCTGTTTTTTTTTTCACAAGAGTAAACACATCTAGCAATTTCAGTGTCTCTTCCTATGTCTTCTAGTTCTCTGAACATGTCCTTTGCAATATGCTCTTCCAATTCTTTTGAAGATTTCTGAAATATGATGCCCAGAACTCAGCAAAATATCTGAGGTAGAGGTTGAAAAATTAGTTATGGAAATTTTGCTTCCAACTGAAACAATCTACTTTTTGTCCTTTGTACTAAATAGAGTCCATCCAAGTTTCCATTTAAAAATGTTTAGGAAAACGTTTTGGTATGATTGCATAGAACGTTATATTTAACTTAAAGTAAGAATTTATTGTTTTCATGAATTCAATTTCTCCATCTGACTGATTAATTTAATCAAACAATACAGAAGCTCATCTTCCAAATTCTTTCAAAAGTCAGCAAGTTCATAAAATAGACTTAATCATTTAACAACCCACAAGGAAAGATTCAGTGGTAATTTAATATTATATATAATTTATAAATGTTCACAGAAAAGGCTGACAAATTCTACTCAAATCAAAGCTGCTTGAAGTTATGCAACAGTATCTTTATCATCCTTCATGCCTCTGAAAAGGCAAGTTACAACGTGGAATGCAATATAGGAACAGCTGAATTGATTTTCTTGACAATGACACAACTTCTGAATTATCTTTATATATAGATTAAGGCCTCTTTGACATCATCTGTACCCTGTGATCACTTCTAGTGTAATCTACATTATTCTGTCATATATAGAAAACCAGCCCAAATATCAATGCTGCTAATTTTTTTTTTAAAAAAGCAATACACAAAAGCCTCCTCATACTAAAGGAAATGAGATTGTACTGGTATATTTACGTTCAATAAATGCTTCTGTTCCTCCTTGGCACTTATCCAGCAAGAGAGACTATTATCTCGTGACAATGCTTTCCACTACTGACACTATCTCTTCAATAATACAAAGAATTGACATGATAAACTGCAGTAGCTTCTTTATGTGTCAATCCATAGTACAGAGACACTAATGAGGGGAGTCTTTGACCAGATATTTCATAATAACATTCGAGAATTATAATCAATGTTGCATGCACTCAGATGGATCTGGGGATTTCAGAAATATTATTTTGCCTGTTGGAAAACTGTGAAGACCAGATTTCTCTTGGAAAGCATTAACAAATGTTGTCCTGTTCTCTTTAGATCAATTGAATGATGGATATACGAGTACTGTAAGAAACTAAGGGCAGAAAACGAACTCTAGGAATTTACACATTCACACTCTTCAAGACACTAAACATTTTAGCATTTGCAATCTTAAAAAAGATGGAGTCTTAAACACTCATATTCCATGTTTGTGTGCCTAAGAACATAAATATAGTTGAAGATAACTATTAACTGCTTTGTTAATATAACTTGCTCACTATTAATGTAAGTAAAAATAAAAAACAAATTGAAGGCCTTTGCAAATTCATCTGGTATGCCAATTTGGCTCTTTTCTGGATCAAAAGGCCCTTTTGCTAGTCGATACCTAAACTGTTTCTTGGTTTAACAACTGCAAGGCACTCTGTATGAGATTGTCCTTGAAGACAACTTGGAAGCTACAACAGGTGCACAATGGGATAATATATCAGTATACCTTATTGTGCTTATGTGACTCCTCTACCTCATGAACTGTACTGGTTATCAATTAGTTATCTGGGTGTAACTCAAGGGGCTAAGTATAAATCTTTATAGCTCAAAGCCTGGATATCTCCAAGGCAGACTGTCTACTGCCCAAATGGTAAGATCTGGCAGCATCGGAACACTCCAAGTCCCATTGCTAAAGTAATGTCATCTCATGGGACTTTGGAGATGGGCCATCTCTCTGCGTCCATCCTACCTGGGACAGCATTCCCCAAAGGACAACATAGTTCCCACCATAATGTCCTTTATTAAACACCTGAAGACCTGGCCATTTTAATAAACCTTGGAATGAAAGCGAGTGATCCCACTTCTGATATTGACTTGATTTTGACTGACCAATGTTCATAGATTCTGTAACTGTAGCAAAGTTTCCCTGACATGGGCCTTTAATACTTTGTGTATTTCCCCCCTTTTCTGTTGTTTTAAATTCTATTAGTTTAGTATTGTACATCACCTAGAATTGCTGTGGTGACTGAAATGGTTTCATTAAAAAAAAAAGCAAATATGAAGTTCAAATATATATTAAAATATAATTTTCAGTCAAGACAGTGACTTGTTCATGCATGTGACTGACAGTATGGTATACTAACAAATAGAAAAACCTTTGAGAAATAACTTTCAAAATATCTTGTGGTCACATTTTGATAAGAATGGGATGATGCTTCATTTTACACTTTAATTATCTAAGTGAAGTTCCATAAGGTCATTTATTGCCCATTACCCAGATGTTATATATGAAAGAATTACCTGTTTCATTTCTTGTGGTGTATATAACATGGTTCTAATTATCATTACCCGGTCCAGAAGATCCAGAGGTATCCCATGTGGAGAGATAATATCTTCTGTCCCTCTGAAAAAGTATAAAGGAAACTTTAGGCTTCTATATAACATCAGCATGCAATTTAACTACTTGCCTCCTTCCTGTCAGACATTTATTTACATAGCCTAAGGAAAAAAATGGGAAAATTTCATTTCTCCATTAGAGGGCACCCCAGTTTCATATGAAACATCTTTCACTTCAGATTATTACTTAAAAACCTTGATTCTATTTGGGGTTGATATGACAGGATGGGATAAGGAATGAGAAAGTGACTAGTGCTCAAGTGCAGTCATGTATCTTCCCTTCCTTAAAATGAAAAGGAATTTATTTCTAAAAATGGAATTAAGAGCGCATACTCTTTTTATAAAATGAGATATATATTCATAATTGGCTGATACATGGGAAAATTCAGACAGTAATAGTCTCCACAATATGAGGCCAAAATATATTCTGAAAAAGTAGGTGGAATACCTAATTCACAGCATTTACACAGAAGAAACAAGGCTATATGCTTAGTAAAGAGAGAAAAAATAATACGATTATCATTTCTGAAATGCCATATTTCTTTTCTGTGTCACGATAAGATTTATTGTTTGTCTTAGTGTGCAACATCACACAGTTTTCAGAAAAATAAAGACAGGCCAAAAATTGTACTATTATTAAGATTTTGCTTTAGCTAATGTTAGGGTAACTGCTGCCGCCTTATTCCTACAATAATATTTGGAGTTAACACTGTTATAATAGCATTTATATATATATATTTAAAAAAGAGATATAGAATAACATCAAAGAGAAGGAAAAGGCAGATATGTTCACAGGAAAGGCACCGAAGGATTTTATTCTTTTTTTCCCTGCATTCTTGACCTTTCCTTCTTAATGTAATTTTATTATACTACTTATATGTTGCTTTGTGAACATTGTTTTTCTTCTGTCATGAACAGAAATTAAATAAAATTAATTAAGTGTTCAAGAGAGAAACACAGTAAAAAGAAGCACATTCTTTAATGTTTTTGCTTCATATTCATTACTGTTGCTATACCTGCAGAAAGCACGATGAGCTGTGAAAATATTCAAGCAAACCACGCTTATCCTCTTGACATTTACTTGAGGTTTGGGATATCACTAATATGGGCCTATATGAATCATGGAATAGGTCAGAATTTACAAGCTCTTGAAGCAATAGTGATATAAAGCATTTCCATCCTAAAATCAAGTGTTAACAGAAGACTGGAGTAAGCCAAATGACTCATGAGCTTAGTAATCAAGGAAGCATAATTGTGTTTTTGAAAATTAAATTATGACACCCTAAACACACAAAATAGTTTTTTTATTTGTATCATATGCAATGAATATGCAGAAAAAACATTTTCAATTTAATTGTACACTTGTTGTGCATTGATAATAAATGTTTGATTTGAAAAGGAGGCAAAATTTAAATACACAGATGAACCCTCAAAGGTTTTAGATAAATTTATGCAATATCAAAAATGATGGCTAAAACCCATGTCTGGTATTTAGCTCTCAGCAGTATAACATACAGCTAAACCCTAAAAAAAACAACCCCATAATGCTAAAATTAGCATTAACTGTTGTTATACATTTAAAAGTGCAATGCCAAGATATGATATAGTTAAATATGTACTGATATTTCATAACCTGTATGTTGCATAGTGCAACCCCAAAACTTATTTCAAAAAATAATTTGAGAAGCAAAGACAAAAGCTGTGAAGATCAAAATGTTATCTATTTCAGGCTATGAAAAACAAGTAAGTGAAAAGCTGAAACACGGAAGTAAGCGGCTACAGAAGCAGGAGAATAGTCAGATAGCGTCAGTATTGAAAATTACTAAACAGCATACTGAAAATTTGTCTGGGGAAAGAGCAAGGCAAATAAACAAAGTAAACTTGGATAGCTGGTGTGTGTAGTTTTGTGTGTGTGTGTGTGTGTGTGTGTGTGAGAGAGAGAGAGAGAGAGAGAGAGAGAAAGAAACAGACAGGAGGAAAAAACCCCTCCTGGTTTTTCAAGAAACCCACTAAATCTTGATCATTGCAACATGAATTTTGTCTCCCTTACAGTGAAGAACTAAGCTTTAGGCACCATACCTGATTATGCAGTTTCCCCGGTTGGAGGCAAAGATGACTATCGGAGCAATCGACGATTCCAATGCTCGATGCAAATATGTGAAGCACTCAATATCCAGCATATGAACCTCGTCCACAAAAAGCACACCGGGGACTAACTCTGCAATGCCTTGATCGATGTATTTATTCACCACCTTGTTGATCTCACCTCGAAGCTTGTCTGAGTGGAAAAGAAACAGCAGTCTTTTGATATGATTTCATTAGTATTCTTTACAAAAAAAATATGCACATCTGTAGAAGCATATCTAATGTACAGGACCATTTTTTAAAAATACATTTAAATAAATGATGTCAAGCATTTTTCATAAATATGATGCAATCCAATTAACGCTTGAGTGTTAGCTTTTGGACAAAAAACCCCCCAAACAAACCAATCATTTTGATGAATCTAGTTTCTTCACTTCCACTATTACAAAAAGTATTCTGTGAGATACTTGTTTGTTTGGCTTAAGACTTCTGGCAGCAAAATAAACATTTATACTAGTAAATTTGCTAACCCACAGATAAGCCCTGAGCTGATGTTATTTGTTACCTGCCAAAAATTCAGGATCCTTTCATTTATCTGTACTATCCCTAACAGTTTCACAGACGATCAGACTCTTTCTAGTTTTTGGTGAAAAACTTTAAAACAGGCTAAGTATATTATCACTGAATGACACTTTTTCAAACTTCTCATTTTGAAGTATTACAATTTGGAATAATCTACTGTAATGTTGTCTTTTAAATGACAATGTATATACCTAAGTATATACCAAATAAACCAAATTAAATAAATATTTATTAAAAGTAATCGAGTTATGATTGGAATTGGGACTGGAATTTCCAACACACAATGTGGCTGTAAAGTAGGAAGTCATGTGACTTAGTGTCGGCAATCTTTGCAGTCCCCGTTGCCATTGTTAAGGGAGGATCATGCGTTGTTCAGCAAGCACCTCCTTGCAACTTCCAACAAATCAGTGGGTATAAAGTTGGCAGGCAGTTAAATGGCTACTGATGTGTGTGAGAGGGAGTGAGGAATGTGCATGTGGCTGAAGAGGCATGGCGAACTGTGATGGGGTTTCAGGATGGTATGCCAGGCCAGGGAGGCTCAGCACAAGAGCAGTGTAAGATATAGCCAGGATGAGCCCGAGGGAAGGGTCAAACATGTCATCAGTCTTGAGTCTCTTTGTGCCTACAATAGATCTACTATATTTTTCGAAGTATAAGATGCTCCAAAGTATAAGATGCACCTAGCTTTTGAGATGGAAAACAAGAAAAAAAAAATCTGCCTCTGTCTCCCAGCAATTTGCCTCCTTACAGCAAACAGCAAAGAGCCTGGTCAGCTTCAGCACAATCTGATTAGCACAAGTAGCTGATTGTTGGTTGTATCAGCCCCCAGACGATCTGCTGTTTCAGGCTGCAGTGATTGCATTGCCTATTGCCACCTCTGCACGCTCCATTTTCAGTCTCTGCTCGTTTTCAGCCTCCACATGCCCCATTTTTGGGGGCATGTGGAGGGGATTGGAACAGGCAGAAAATGGGGCAAGCAGAGGCCAAAAATGGGATGTGGAGGCTGAAAACGGGGCTCACCGAGGTGGCAATAGGTGATGGCAATCCCTGCAGCCTGAAACAGCTGATCATCGGGAGGCTGATCCAACCAACAATCAGCTGCTTGTGCTAATCAGGCTGTGCTGAAGCTGACCAGGCTCTTTGCTGTTTGCTGCAAGGAGGCAAATTGCTGGGAGGCAGAGGCCAAAGGGTAGGGGCCAGCAGGTGGATGGGGCTTCGGCAACATTCCTGTATAAGATGCACAGACATTTCACCTACTTTTTTTGAGGGGGGAGGGGGAGAGTGCATCTTATACTCCAAAAAATATGGTTAAGTCCAGCCCTCTTTCAATTCTATTGACTCTTATCTACCACCAATTTTCTTTTGACCATGAATGGTTCAGATTCTTGTAGGAAATATTGGCATGCAGTAAACTTGTATTCATTTGAAACCCCTTGGCTCCTGATTGCCTATGCTTGACAAGCAGCAAATGTTTGGTCTCATTGCACAAGTGGCCAAGGAGGCAGAGTGAAAAGAGTATTGGGGAGGGTGTGTTGCTGGCTGGCAAGGGTAACATGAGTGAAGAGAATCTGGGGTGGTGCACAGGTGGGGAAAACTTACCACTATAACTTGCAACTTCCTGTGCTGACTTCCCCATTGATTTGTAGGAAGTCGAGTGTTGCAACCATTTTTATTTGAACCGGTTACCAAGTACCCACTTTGTAAACACGTGATTGTGGGAGTGCTGGATTGTGGGAGCGCTGGAACCTCAAGAACACAGGTAATGCTCAGTTAATAACCACATGTTTAATGTCACTGTATTTTTGAATGGTTATTGAACAAGTCGTTGTTAACTGAGCATTACCTATATTAAGACATCCTCTATTGGTGGCCATTTCAAAAAGAATGCAAAGTTCTATATGATATCATATCAATATTGTGACAAATTACCCTATGCTACATTTTCATGTAAGTGAAATCACATTTGTATTAGATCGTGATTTCTATTACACTTTAATTATTAAATCTCAATTTTAATTATTCTAAGCAACACAGGTCTCGTTTCATCTATACATAAAGATTACTTTTTCATTGCCTATTTTAAAAACTTAATGTGATGCATTAATATATCACCACATTAAATGGAATTATTTCAATAAGAAAAAGATGAAAGAGATATTTGGCGTACCTGTGATTTCAGTTTTCTTTGGTTTCATTAGTTGTCCCATCATGGAGAGGATGTCTTGTCCCCCCTACAGAACATTGATTTGTGAATTAATGAAACTTTTTAAAATTCTGATAAAGGACTCCTTGTACAGAAAGATTAAGAATATAAGAATGTTGAGCTAAATACCAAGTTTTCAAATTCTTTGTATCAACCAAATTCTAGTAACTCATAATTATTTTA
The DNA here is from genome assembly GCA_023653725.1 of Bungarus multicinctus. Lineage (NCBI taxonomy): Eukaryota > Metazoa > Chordata > Lepidosauria > Squamata > Elapidae > Bungarus > Bungarus multicinctus. The sequence continues at coordinate 56,681,521 of CM042834.1, forward strand.
AAATTGATAGTCTATATGAAAATCCACCTATATAATTGTGTTCAGAATGCAATGGGACTAATTTGTTTTGGAACATACAGCATCTAGAAAAAATATATAATGGCAATTTAATCAGTGTTACTAGGACATTTTATTGATCTTTTAATTTTATTTGTATAATTTTTCATTATGCAATAATACCGTAAACAGATCAAATGATCTGAATCCTTTAAATTATCTCAATGCTATGAAAAAACAAAATGAGCTGACTTTGGGAGAAAAAAACAGCACATGAGACTCACCGATTAGTACAGCACCCCCTTTTTCAGATCTACATTGATATATATATATATATAGATAGATAGATTTATGTAACTAGTATCTCTGCACAATAAACCTTGTGGTGATCATGAGGTGATCATGTTAATCTTGCATCAGAGTATCATTAAAAGGTTAAAGTTTGTGTGTGCTGTTCCACACAACTGTATTGTAGAGTAATGGATCTGGCATTCAAAAGACTTTTTCCATTAAAATGCTAAAGGTTGGAAAAAATTGCTCATATTCAGGTTTGATTACGAACAAAATAGCATTTTCTTGAGCCTTTAATCCTATGTTTACCATTTTATAGAATCTGTATTAAAACAGGGAATAAATATGCTTGTGCATGAACAGTCAATATATTTCAAAGACATCTTGCAAAAACATCCTGAAAAAACTCAACACAGCAGGTGTTTATGCACTTGGGAGAAAGTTAGAGTTACTTTTAAGTATTTCTCTGAATGGGAGATACATACATTTTCGTAAGTTACAAAACATCTCATTCCAAGAATTTGCAGTGCCCAAATATTCTCATATTCTCTCTCCCTCTCTCCCCCCATGTATACAATTCAGGAAGTAATGGGCAGTTAACTTTTTTAGGACACAAATGGAAAATAGCTCCTTAGTAGAACCATGTGGTTGAAGTAAAACTAACTAATATTAATAAAGGAGATTGTTCTTAACAGTTTTGTTGTAGCAGCCTGGCTGTTTTATCAGTCCCCAAAATGCATTCACCATTAACTATTTTTCTTTTCTGTATGTGCATAGAGTTTGCCATTCATACCTGAGGTCGAGCATTGGCTACATCCAAATCATGCAGTGTGACATCCTGGATAATTTCTTTCTTCTTGTGAACATCCCCCTTTGGCAAGGGAACATATTCTTCAGCCTCAAGGTCAAATTCAGTAGCATAGGTGTCACACCTACCTTGCCTCTGCGGAAAAGAATTTAGAAATCATACACACTATATTTATAGTTAGTGTTATTACAAATATTCAGAGTGACATATAGGCTGATAAACAAAGGTCTTGTTTTGTAGTTATGCACATGACAAGCTCTAGTTGACAGTTTTGAAAATGCCAGACTTGTCCTTGAAAATGAACAGCTATGAAATGCTACTGTCAGGACTTGGATTTTTTTCTCCACTTTTCTGAAAATGAAGAAAATAGAGTAAAGAACAAATCCAACTGATTTGGTAGAAAGTGTAGAAATCATTTCAGATTCTTTTGGACATGGATGATTTATTGTTTGATACAAAATATTATGCTTGACCATTAAACACCAAGTATCTCTATACTACATTTTAAATCAGATAAGAGCAGCATGCTAACTAATGCAGCATTTCCTTCTAGATGCATATATCTTATGACAAAAAAAAATATTACAGGGATAAAGATTAAAAGCTCTATGGATTTCTTATAAGCGTGACTGCAGTTACTTTAAATCTTCTTGCCTTGCTTTTATGAATAAGAAATACACAAGTTTCAAGTCAAGTATTAAGAAATCAATGAGGAAACATTCATTGCAATTGTAACCCTGGATCTCAGATAAAATTACCTTATTTATGAATTACATTACTACTTTCTTTAGCGGTGGCATTCATGTAAGAAAAAGAGATTTTAGACCGAGTAAAAGGTAACATATACTAGAAGGGATTATGGTTGTTAGGACATAAGACTTTTTACCAAAGGAGACAGGAAGGCAGGTCAAAATACACAGAGCTTCATGGCTACTTTCTTGCTTTACCTTGACAGCTCCACTGTTTGCTTCAATATAAATTACATCGCCAGCTTCTACTCTTTCCTTTTGCAAACTTTCAAATATGCTGGGATCCAACTGGAGTTAGAGAAAATAAACAATGATTAACTACATTAACATCAAAAACAGACAATCTGTTTTTACAAAAATCATGTTTGATTCTACAAAAAGCCATCCAAGAAGCAATATTTATAGTACTGGAAGAACATGCTCTAGGAATTTGGATTTATCTACATTTAGAACGAGCTAATTTGTCAAATTCAACTACTATTTAGATTGATTTAATGCATTCTGTAATTACAATATAAATATTTTAAATTCAACATTATACTGCAGCATTCAGATGGTATTTCAGTTGCTTTTACATATTCTTCTTATGCCATCATTTAAACATCAGATACTCTGAAGAGAGGAAAAAACTCCAAGATACAATTGTGGTTGACGTATCATTTAAACCCCTCTGATTAATTGCCTACAACTGATTCAAAGCCATCATCACGTAAGCCATAAAAATGTATAGAGCACACAAGCTAAATTCACACAAAATGCTAACCTAAACACCAAACACCGTCTACTTTTTAACTCATGCCAAACACCTTTTTAAGTGGACTTTTCACTTGATTTTTAATGATTGATTTTAATTAGATTTTTAACAGGATATTTAACTTTTTGGGGGATTAAGAATTTTTGGGGTTCTTTTTATGTTTATTATTGTGAAATTTTGGTGGCTGTCAAATTATCAGGCTTTGTAGAAAAAAAAAGGTATGAATAAGGCATAGTGATCACCATTATCCCAGGCCGCAGACTAGGAAGAAGGTGGGGGTGTTTAATATCTGCCAAGTAAAGCACTGAGACTAGCCTTCCTTGCCCCAAAATAAGTAGTCAGAGAGGCATGATTTCCTCATGTCCATGGTGAAGTCTAAATTGCAGAAAGAAACCATGGGATGTGCTGCTTTAGTGCGCACAGAAAGACTTCTGTTAGCACAGTAAGAAAGATGGTAACCAATATTTTAAGTCTCTGGCAATACTGAACACAAATACTTAGAAAAAGCCACATAGACCTTAACAGGCTCACTTCCAAGTAAGTATGAATAGGATTTCAGTTTAAATGAATTATACAGCTCTTGAGAAATTATTTAGTAATTTAAAAGGTCAGGTTTACTTCACCCAGCAGAGGAAATGTTTATTTCAACTGCTTCTCTCAGTGGAGGATAGACAACATCTATAAACTCAAGCGCATGTGCCAAGCTAACTGAAAAATAATTGAAATTTCTAACTGGAGCTTATATTCATTTGCAGAATAAATCCTATAAAAGAAGACAAGTAAATAAAAACTGCCTAGAATCTCCTGTTTCCCTTTCTTTTTTAATTCAAAAGACAGAACTGTTAAGAAGCTGAGGAACATCTGAAAAATGACTATAGCTACCTTTAGCTGTTTAGTTCCTTTTGCTGTTTTGAGTCCAATAATGACATGACTAATAGTTTTGCCGTATCCTCCCATAGGATTCTCTGTTTCACAGGGAGTTAATTCTGTGACTTCTCCTTCATAAACTTCCTTGGTTTCTTTAATTCTTAGTCCTGTAAATATTAAATATACAAGTTACAGGCTGCTATTTTTATTGGATTGTTCCAGAAGGTCACCATCTCCAGATAGGTTTGTCAATTCAATGGAAAACTTTATGAAAAATAAATAATGTATTCATAATAATAAAAATTCAAGTAACCATTAAGAAATTTAAGACAAGGAAAAAGAAAAAATAAGTTATATTTCTCTGTATGCCCTCTCTGCTCACAAAACAATCATACTTAGTTTGGCAACTATCCCAAGCATTGGGGCAAGTCATGAAAAGGTATAATATCTTTATAATGCTATTCCTGGATGCAAACATTGATTTCCATTTCCATTGCTATTTCTGATACTTACCTTGTATATTTTTAGTGCTTCTAAACGCAGTATCAACTGGTAAGAGCTAAAATTATGTGTTGTTTTGTAATATTTGTCAAAATTAATTGCTATTGTTTACCTCACTGTATCATTTAGGAAATTCTTAATTTAAGAGTGAAAATCTATGTGACCGTATAAGAATTAGATTTTTTTTAAAAATTACATTGCTGGCACTAAAAGAGTATTTGGATTGCCAATGTTATTTTAAAACATGAATAACTTCTGAAAGAGAAATCAGCCCAATTCAACAGATGTAGAAAAATTTATGTCACTAACATCGAATACTTGTTTAGAAGTATCCCCATCCTAACATCCAGAAAATATGAAGCATCAACAATGTAGCTGGCTATTAAATTATTGCTATCTCAAGGAATGACAAATGGGTTTGACACATGGGTTTCAGCTGTTGGTTCAAATTTCCAAATCTGACAGGTAACTCTTCATCACATCAAGGAAATATTGCAGACGGTGCTCTCTCCATCTTTGAACTCTCTCTCCTTGAACCCTGCCAATTTAATTGTAACTTAAAGACCATAGATGATTGAAAGTCTCTTTCTTAGAGAAATCAATGAGTCACTTTTTTCAGTTGCAAAGACTGATGGAAACATTTCTTCACTTTAATACTACTGAATACTTAGATGATGGTCTGTGATAAATCATAGGGAGCTCAGGGGAATTCACAGATGTCGGATGCAATAATAAAAACAATTAAGTTATATTTAAGCAATGCTAAAGTTTAAAAGGAATAGTGATATCAGCTGTCAGCAAAGAGTAACTGAAGATTTTAAGGTGGATATATAACTTGAAACTTAAAACATATACTTCAGCTAATAAATTCAATTACCGTATTTTTTGCTCCATAAGACGCTTGGACCATAAGACGCACATTAGTTTTAGAGGAGGAAAGCAAGGAAAAAAATCTGCCTCTGCCTCCCAGCATCCATCTGTATTCATCTGCCTTAGCATCCTTGCAGCAAACAGCAAACAGCCTGGTCAGCTTCAGCACGTTATCGCAGCCTGATTTAGCACAAGCAGCTGACTAGTGGTTGGATCGGCCTCCCAGCTGTCTCAGGCAGCAAGGATCATTGACGTTGCCTCTGCGTGTCCCATTTCTGGCTTCCCCACCCCCCGTTTTTGGCCTCCATGAGTCCCATTTTAGGCCTGTCCCAGGCTGCAATTCGGCAGCGGTGAATGCTGGCAGCAATCCCTACTGCCTGGAACGGGCTAAAAATGGGACGCGCGGAGGCCAAAAACAGCCAAAGGGTGGGGGGCAGCAGATGGGCGTGGCTTCGGCAATATTTGCTCAGTAAGACACAAACATTTCCAGCCACTTCTGGGAAACAAAAAATGTGTGTCTTATGGAGCAAAAAATACGGTAATAAAGAGAAATTTAACCCCATGAACAAGCTATTCTACCTGTAAACCACTTAATCAAATTTCTTTGACAACATACTCAATTAGACTGAACAAAGTATCATTTGTACTATTTCTTAATTGGTTTTAGCTAACATATCATAATACAGAAAACACCAGAGTTCGTACAAAGACACTAACAGACAAGTCAATCACTGTGCAAGAGTGTAAAGACAAGCAAACAAATGTGTCCTTCCAATCAAAAGAATACTGAATATAAAAATGTTGGATTGCACATAATTTAATAAATAAATAAATCCTTACACACACACACTTTTTTTTTTTGCTTTAAGTCTCTTACCAATTGCTCTTCTGAAATTTTCCATTAAGACTTCCGTTTTCTTTATTTCAGTAGAATACACCTCACTTCCAACCATAGGACAAAAGGGAACCTTACTTCCCAGCTCCTGAGCAATAGCTAGAGCCAAAGCAGTCTGAAGACAAGAAAAAAAAATCACATACATACATAAATATATATTTAAATTACCTAATTAAAAATAATTTTAATTAGTGCAGAAAAAGTCTGATTTTAGTTTAATTTCTATAAAATAAACTCTCTGGCTTGAATCCAGAATTTGAATTCTCTTTCTACAGAATATTTTCTATGTCAGCTCAATAAAGTCTAAGGTAGACAGTCAGAGCTCTTTTGAACCCCTGAATCAGAAGGGAACCCACAAATAACAAATGCATCTTTGCCCATTCTTTGGATGGGAAACTCTGCTGATCCCAGTGCTTCCTAAAAACAGAAAGAACCATTCTATTTATAGAAAAAAAGCTCTGGATTTTAATCATTTTTATCCTAACCTTAGAGAAAAGAGACACAGGAAGCATCAGGATAAAACGTTCTGATATTATTTGGCAGCAATTTAGCCTTTGAAAGTTAGTATTTGAAATATGATATTATTGATTTATCACAAGGAGAGGAGCAATGAACATAGGTAACTTTTAACTTCCCTAATACTTGTAGGGGGGTAAGGCTGCACGATATTTGTATCAGGATGCATTTAGCTTTTGAGTGGCATGTCATTTCTCCAAAAGGAGACAAATATAGGATAATAAATGGGTGAGACTAGGGGAAATGCTATAACTGATAATTACATATAAAATTAAACTAAGTAACATTACTCAGATTAGAAGGTAAAGTTAAATCATTTCATCATTACCAAGTTGGAAGGCAATAAGAATTCAAAAGAAGCACCTGCAAGGGTTCTAACCAAACTATGTCAGCAAATCTGAAAAATGACTCAGTAGTCAACAGATAGGAAGAAACCAGTTTATACACAAGTATTAAATAAGGAGACTTAATGAATGTACTAGCTAATTCATATCCTTAATTTCACACTAACACTTAGGATCACCCAACACAGGTGAAAACCCTATATAAAAAAGGAGATGCCATATGTTCAAACTAGCTTTACAAAAGGCCAAGGAACAAGACACACAATGCACCATGGTTAGTTGAGAAAGCCAAAGAATTCCAAAAACAAGTACATGTCTGTTTCATTGATTATAGAAATGTGTTTACAAAAATGGAAATCTCAGAATATCACAGTTCTCATGTGAAATCTTTCCCAAAATCAAGAAGCCAGTCAGGTGCAGTCTGGTGGTGCAGTGGTTAGAATGCAGCATTGCAGGCAAACTCTGTCCACAGCCTGGAGTTTGATCCTGATAGGACTCAAGGTTGATTCAGACTTCCATCCTTCCAAGGTCAGTAAAATGAGGACCCAGATTACTGGGGGCAATATTGTAAATAGCCCAGAGAATGCTGTAAAGCACTATGAGGCCATATATAAGTCTAAGAGCTATTGCTATTGAGAAAAGGTACATATTTTCCTCTTATTTATTTAATGTATATATGATATATACATAGCGAAGAAAGCTGGATTGGAAAATGAGTGTGGTTTCAAAACTGAAAGAAGAAACAGTTCTGCTGTTGATGCTATTCTGATTGCTGAAAATGCCAATGATCTGCAAACCCTAGCAATGAAGGTCATTGGAGTAGATTGAAAGAAAAGAAGAGCTAAGAGGTAATTATAAAGAAGACCAAACTAGTAACACGAGGTACATCAACCAGTGGAGATATTGAAGACGTATATAGGTACTGCCTTTATGACTTACTATCTGCTATAAAGGAACCAAGTAAATACTACACAGACTTGGGAGACTGATGGTGAAGGCCTTGGAAAATGTATTTAGATACCAAATGTCTGCAATACAAAAACCAGAATCATGCAGCAAAGTTTTAGTCTGTGACACTCTATGGAAATAAACTGTTTTGAAAAACAGTTGAGAAAAAATATTAGTGTTTTGGCGTTACAGAAGACTTCAGAGAATATCATGGACAGCCAAAGAAACTAACAAATAGATCATAGAAAAAATAATAATCTAGAGTTCTCAGTCTAGGCACCAATAACGAGCTCAAATTATCATATTTTGCAAATATTATGCAAAGATCTAGCTCCCTGAAGAAATTTAGCATGGTGGGCTGAGCAAAAAGAGGGCAACACAGGTGGATGTACTCAATTAGAGATGGGTGTGCCACTCAAAAATCTAAAGGACTAGTTTGGAAATAGATTGGCTGGAGAAAATGTAGGTAGTTACTTAAAAGCTGGCACATAAAAAATAAAAAATTAAATTAGGATTATTTCTTAATACATTTAATTATTTTTCACTTTAATTATTTTACTAATTTTAAGGGATTACACATAGCCTTTAGTTTTAAAGTAATGCATCTGATTTGTAACAGGCATTGGTAAGTAATCTGCTAATTCCATTGTGGCTCTAAAATTCTTCTGAGGAATAAAAGGTTTAGGAAAAAAGCATTTTCATCTTAGTTTTATAACTCAATTTGACATATTGTATTAGCAGAGAGCAAAGAATTTTATGAACTGTCTTAAAATTGTCAAATTTTAAGTAGATTCTTGTGTTGTTATAAGAACTAAAAAGAAACTAAAAAGAAACATGAGATTTACATATGTATGTATTTTATACAGGATATTATGGGACTTGGTTTACATACAGCAGGCAGTTAAACCAAATTTTGTTATATCTTAGCATTTTATTTTTCTAGCTGGAACTTTTGGATGTTGCAGCTCCTGAAACTACCAAATTCTTGAGCTGCTCCAGAGAGCAATCTGAGAGTGAATAGATAGTAGTTTGATGTAGCGGTTAAATCACTAGGCTAAAAACTAGAAGACTGTGAGTTCCAGTGCCACCTTAGGCAGAAAGTCAACTAGGTAGCCTTGGGCCAGTCATTTTCTCTCAGGTCTAGGAAGGAGGCAATTACAAACTTCTGAAAAACTTTGCCTGGAAAATGCAGACTGCAAAACTTGGGAGATTGTTCAGGCAGTCTCCAAGAATCAGACATAATTGAATGGAGAAAAAAAGACAGCATTATACTGATTACTATTTATTATTTCTTTCAAGTTAAGGCTCCCCCTCCCCCACGCGCGAAATTATTTTAGCATATTATATCTATAAACTACAACAAGTTGGCCTATACTTCTCTGGATAAAAGGGTACTGAGCTCAGATACCTACACTCAGTATTCTAAATCATTACCTCTAAAACAAATGTTTTCTATTAAAATTTGGAAGATATTACATTCATTTTGTTGTTGCTTTACGATCTCTAGTATCTCATGATGTCTTTTCCCTAAGATAATTTCAATCGCTTTGTATCACCATTTTTAATCTTGTTATTACACTGTAAGTTGCCCAGAGTTGCTGTATCAGTGAGATGGGATAGCAAAAAAAAAAAAATTCAATAGAGAAATAAATATTAAAGCAAGCAAACTACTATCAGTGTCAAACGTAACTATATCACTAATGGTATAATACAGAGGTCTCCAAACTTGGCAACTTTATGCTGTCTGGGTAATTCTGGGAGTTGAAGTTCGCAAGCCTTAAAGTTGCCAAGTTTGGATAACCCTGATATAATACTTGAAAAGAAATGTATTTAAATATCAAGGAACTTAAGTAACCACTAATGTAGTTAGAAATCTGCTAGGAAAGAAATTAAGAAAAATGTATCTTACCTTGCCTGTCCCAGGAGGTCCAGCCAATAATACAGCTCTGCCAGCCATCTTCTTACTTTTGATTAATTCCACAATAACACCACAAGCCTTTAAATAAAACTGCAGTTAGTTGGAAATTCCACTGAGTCCGAGGCAACATTAGGATCACGTGTGTGTTGGGGGGTGTTTCTGAAATAATACAGACGCCTCTGTGTGTGTGTATGTGTGTGTGTGTGTGTGTGTGTGCGTGTGCGTGTAAAAGAAAGAGAGAGAGAGAGAAACAGAGAGAGTTGTGAGGGGGCATTTTTTGCTGCAAAGGAGACTCATCAAGGCATCTACAGAACACGGGGCTGGAATGAGGAGGATGTGAAAACGGCTCTAGTGATGGGGAAAACCGGACCCTTTGCGGAAAGATTTCTCAGGAAACCGAAACTCTCTTACCTCCCGCGCGTTCTCCTGCCCCACAAGCCCGGCTGCCGCAGGCTTGGCCGCCCCGCTCTCGTCCAGCCCCAGCCCCTTGACATGGCTGTGGGCCGCGATGCGCTGGGTCTTCGAAGTGCTTTTCACCTCCTCGATCTTCATTCCGCTGGCGGCGATTAGAAGCCAAGGAAGGCCCGGTAGACTCAGTCCGTCCCACTCAGTCGCCCTCGCGGAGTTAATGCCAGCACCCGCGTGTTGCCAAGGTTCCCTGCGCCTAACCGTTTCATGCCCCGCCCCTTACTGCCTATTGGCTAGAGGTTCGAGAAATCTCTCTTGTCTTTGGACAAACCTTTTGTCATTCAGGGAGGTATAAATTTAGGCTCTGGACCGACAATTCAGCGTTGTGCACTTTAGAAGATGCTCCGGTTTCACCATTAACTGTAGAAGATGAGTACCGCATAAGAAGGGGCGAAAAGTATTTGGAAAGTGTTTTCGTGCAGCGCTTAATTACTGCGCTGTAATTCTAACACGTTATATCAATAATATTACTAGATATGTTAGCATTTACAGGGTAGGAATCTTTTGATTGGAAGTTATCTTTTAATGAAGTTATGTTAGAAAAGAGTTTTTGGCCATAGCAAAAGACGAAAGAAGATTATGGTCTTTATCAATAGTTGACTGTCCCAAACTCAATAGATAGTATGAAGCGTATAGTTTCTTTGTTTTAAAACAAAACTAGTGGAAATTGAAGGGGTTTTTTTGGAAAAGCACTATAAGTTAAATTAGACACAGTGATGCTGCTGACTGAATGGTTGGAGTTTTATTATAGATATTACAATATACTAATTCTGGTTTTCATATTATAACTCTTACTTTACAAAAATAACTTGTATGTAAATGAGATATTTAATAATGTTTACAATAGTTAGTTTAGATATGTATAGACTGTTTGCACAAATGAACTCTTAAAAGGTAGGTCAAGGATCATTTTTAAGGGGGTTAAAAATGAAGATTGCTATTACAAAGATACAATGGAAGACGTGTGTGTGTATGGAATATATATATGGAACATATATCATCCCCCAAATATAATCCCCCAAATGCCCCTAATTAAACTTTGAAATTATGAACATTTTTACTTTATAATTAATGTTATCTTTTAACAGGATACCATACTTTTGTCTTATCTATCATAAATACATGACACTATAAGAAAGTAAACTGCATAAGATATTCTGAATTATTTTGTGCATTGTGTCAGTTTTTACATTATCTTTGGCTATAGTGATTATTCAGAAATCTCGGACTTGCAAGGACAAGTGTTAGTAAAATAATTTGTCAGTATTACATATTTTAATTTAAATTATATCATTCCAAGGCTCCGTTTCAAGGTTGAAATGTTATTTTTAAAAATAGAGATGTAATGATTCCAACTGAAGAAAATATATGTAGCCGTAATCAGCTATTATATACAGTGCACAGTAAGCACTGTAATAGCCACCATGTAGGATGGACAGACAGAAATCTAGCAGAACACATCCAAGTAGCATCAGAAGACAGAGTGAAAATTCCTTAATCTCACAACACAAATTTATCCATAATTTTAATTGGGAATTTGATAATCCAAACCAAGCTAAATCTAGAAATACTAGAAAATTCATGGAAGCTTGAGATTCAGATAAATCAGCCACTAGTAGACACAGTTATATATCATTCAAGAGGCAACAAAAACAAAAAAGGAAACAAAAAGACCAGCATACAGCATCTTCAGCAGCCAATATAAGTAAGGGTTAACACCAAGCAAACAATGAATCAGAAAAAAATACCTAATCAAGGAACTAGCAAGGAGAAAATTCAACCCCCACCAACTCTCGCAAGCAACTGGGAACAACCCATCCTCAGTACCACTGATAATGTTATCTAGCTTGATAATGAAATATCCACAAGCAATCTACTAAATTCAGAGAGCAAAAAGACTTCATAGAAATGTAATGCCTGGCTATTGTCATTTTCAGTGCTGCACCAATATAAGTAACATTTAAAATTTGATTATACCATGTATTAATTATTTTTAGCAGATTTATTTTACTTCCCAGACAGAGCTGATATCTTTGCTAAGTTAATAAATTAAAAATCAAAAAGCACAATTACTTAAGCTTGCAACAGATTATTCATTTTTAAATTACTTTAAAGCAAAGCATATTTCTAAGAGGTACTGAATGTCTTTAAGAATTCGGTTGGATTTGTATCTTAGATACAAGTTCAGGTGTAATTATACTGCTTGATTTTTATAATCAGGCAGATTTCTACATAGTATCTACAATTAGATATTTATTTCTATAGGTGTTAAATTGAAAGAATGTAAATCTAATGACAATTTTTTCATAGTAGAGCAATCGTTAAGATACCTTACAAGATATTATTTATATACAAGGACTTCTAGACCAGAAGAAGTTGGATCAGGACTATGATCATTACCAAGTTAGAAAGACACAGGAATTATGGAATATTTATTTATTTATTTATTATTCAAATTTCTATACCGCTCCCTCTCCCAAAAAGGGACTCGGGGCGGTGTACAGCCTACTAAAAACACACAGAATAAATACAATTTAAATACAATTTAAAACTAGATTAAATAAACAAATCCGGCTGTATCCCATCCAACTACAATTCAGACATTAAAATCCGGGATTGACTAAAAATTTAAAAAGTATAAAATTTAACAATTAAAACCCAAATTAAGTTTAAAACCCAAAAACCATTTACTGGGCCAGGCCGGCCTGCTTGAAAAATAGGGTCTTAACTGCGCGCCGGAAGGTCAGGATGTCCGTCATGGCCCGTATCTCCGGGGGGAGATCATTCCACAGGGAGGGGGCTCCCACAGAGAAAGCCCGCACCCTTGGGGCCGCCAGCCGACAACGATCAGGCGGCGGCACCCCAAGCAGGGCAACCTGTGAGAGCGTACTGGGCGGCGGGAGGTTATTGATGGCAGCAGGCGGTCCCGTAAGTACCCAGGTCCCGAGCTATGGAGCACTTTAAATACCATCAGTACCACCTTGAATCGAATCCGGAAGGCCACAGGAAGCCAGTGCAGCCTGCAGAGAAGCGGTGTTACGTGGGAGCCCCGATGGGTACCCACGATCACCCGTGCGGCTGCATTCTGAACCAGCTGCAACCTCCGGAGACTCTTCAAGGGGAGCCCCATGTAGAGAGCATTGCAATAGTCCAAGCGGGAGATAACGAGGGCGGAAGTGACTGTGCGAAGTAAAGTACAGAAATAAAATAAGCAACCAAAGAGAAACCTATAAAGATTCCAAAACTAAACCCGCAAGAATGACCCAGTGGCAAACAGATTGTAAATCTACACTCAGGTATGAAAAAAGGAGACTTAACTGAATATACTCTTAACTGAATATACTCCTGGGAATACAATATATAGACTAGAAAACAAACAAATGGATCACAAATCAATTTGGAGTTCTCACTCAAGAGAGAAATTATGCTCTAATTATCATATTTTGGATACATTCTATGAACTCAGCTTCCTTGAGAAGTCTACAGTGCTGGGGAAGGTGGATGAAAAGAGAAAAAGAGGGTACATAGCAGCAAGAAGGATATACGCAATACAGTGCTGATGGGTGTGTTATTGGGAAACTTGAAAGGCCAGTTTGGGCACACATCATTATGAAGAAGGTCTGTCTATGTAGTCATTCAATGTTAATGTGACTTGATGGCACATAATCACATAATCAAATGCTATTACAAAAATAAGAATAAGAAACCTATCAAGATACGAAGAAAGAGATAGAAGAATGTTTAACATTCTCTTTAAACTGAAAGATTTAAAGTAATTCAGAGTTGCTTTGGGAGTTGCTCAGCCGTTAAAGACATTGAGTTTGTCAGCTACAAAGCTGACAGTCCAGGTTTGAGACGTGAGCGCCACAGGATGGGATGAGCTCCCATTACTTGCCCCAGCTCCTGTCCACCTTGAAAGCATGTAAATACGAATTGATAATAGGTACCCCTTCAATGAGAAGGTAACAGCGTTCTGTGCACCTCAGTATATGCTCAAGCTGGCCCCGTTACCATGGAAATGTCTTCGGACGATGCTGTCTCCCTCAATTAAGAAACAGAGATGACCACTACCTCCTAGATTCGGACACAACCAGAAAGAGGAAACCTTTACCTTTAGAGTTGCTTCAGGCCATAAAATTGGTCGCATGTTTGAATGCACTGCAGCCATAGTGAATATTTTTCATTAATTCAGAAAGTGACTCAGTGTAATTTCTAAATTGGCTCCTCCCTATAATACACTCTGTAAGAATTCCATGAATGGAGAAGGTGGCATCATAAATTAAAATAGCAGCAGAAAATATGTTTCAAATCATAAACTTAAACTATGTTGCATACATTATTCATTTCTCATCCTAAACACTGTTGATTTGATTCACTGTGTCAAAGAGCAATCCATTTTACAATAATAGCTCATTATTTCATTTAATAGTTTTCCTGTGTTGTATTTAAAAACATATTTCAGACCATAAAAGGATTATTGTTCACTTACTAAGTTGAGAAATAGCTACAGCAATGTTTAAGCAAGAACTTCAAACAAACTTTCTGGCATCTGACATAAATCATCATTATTAGGAAAAAACCTGAAATACCACCTACTTTTCTTCTAAATAAATGGTTGTGAATAAAATTTACATTGGAAGGAGCCAGGGAGGATCTTTCTGAAAAAGAATAATCAAATATAAGCATTTATCTCTTAACCAAACTTTATTAAAATGATGGTGGTGGTGTTGCTATTTTTCAGTACTTTACTACTAAAATAAAAAGAAAAGTAATGGTATCAAAAATGTGACCCTTGCTCTATAGCTTTCATCAATTTATTTAGTCAATGTATGTATTGCTATTCTTCCTGCAAGCTAACTTACGTATGGTACATGTGTATCTGAACAACCCACCTATTACTGTGATAGCCAAGGATGGACTGGAAACTTCAATTTTTACTAGACTAAAGGTTTGAGGTTACAGGACATAGCCTAGAGTCACGTAAGTTTCCAAATTTCAGTGGGACATACTGAACTTTGAAACTGTCAAACAGTATATTATTTTTGGAGAAAGAAGATTGTGTGAGTGATCTTCACATTTTTAATGTATCCCAAAGGTCTGACTTCCTGCCCTTTCTGCCAGGAGGTTTTGAAAAAGTTAGCAATAGTAGTATTTTATAAAGCATACAGGAAAGGAAATCAGAAAGGTAGATATTACATCAAATTAACAAAAGAGAAAAACCTTTTTTGTGATTTCTTTTGTTTCTTTATTTGTGATTTATAAGAGTTGTACTTTTAAAATCTTACCAATACTAAATTTTTATTTTCTTTGGTCTCTTCCATATCTTTGCTGGAGGTCAATTTTAGAAGGTCTAGGATGGTAAAGTAGAAATTTTTCAGGCTATAATATAACACAGTCTATATAATATAGAACAATTATATTGATAATTAAACAGCAATGAGAAAAAAAGGAATATATTATCAGCTTCTATTTGTGTTTTATTTTTCAGCTTTGTACATTAATGAAATAGATGGATAGTTCTGAAGCTAGGAAATCAGTGTAGCATGTCATTAATCAACAGCTATTTTTTGTATTTGTACAAATGGGAAATCCTTCATCAGTTAAAAAAGACTATTTGCAGTTGTGCAAGCTGATGAAATGAGAAACTGGGGTTCACTTTCTTTAAGTTAATCTCATTTTTAAAGAGCCAAACAAAAGTAACACTCAATTTTTATTGTATGCCTTTCTTGGTATTTCTTTAAGTGCTGCATCAGAATTTATTGAAATGTGTGAATAAGTATGAGAAAGTACAGTATATAGTTATATGAATATAGGTATTTCTTCAAATGCATTTCATAAGAAGTCTGTGGAGATTCTCAGTCATCCAGGTCGCGGTTGTCCCAATGGGACGTTTTATAAGAATGTTATGGTTGAATATTTATGTGTGCCTTTTGTTTTGAAGACAACGTAAGCGTATAGTCGAGTTTTATTCGAAAGCCAAAGAGGCTTTGGCAAAACCAGTGACAACTTCAGGCTTTCCTTGGATCTATTGCTGATTCCTTGAAAAAGCTTTTCCCCTGCGCCTGCCGCTTTGCTGGAACTGCTTTAACACGGACAGTGTTGCCGCGGGGGTGCTGTTGGGAAACGGACCAGTTTGGAAGCGAAGTGAATAGCGAGAGCGAGAGGCATCTATGGCCGGTGCGAGCGCCGATTCTGCTGCCCCCAAGTCGGGCGACCTCCGCCGCCTGAATGTGAACGTGGGCGTCCTGGGTCACATCGACAGCGGCAAGACCGCCTTGGCCCGGGCTCTCAGCACCATCGGCTCCACGGCCGCTTTCGACAGGGCGCCGCAGAGCCGAGCTCGGGGCATCACCCTGGACCTGGGCTTCTCTTGCCTCTGCACCGAGCTGCCTCCGCACCTGGGGCCCGAGCCAGGGCTGCTCCAGCTGACCCTGGTGGACTGCCCGGGACACGCCTCCCTTATCCGTACCATTATCGGAGGTAAGGAATGGAGGCCGGCGAAATGGTTCACAGTCGGGTCAGGATTTGGCTCCCTTTTCTTCTGCTTGGACTCCATTGCCATCTACTTTACCTTCGCCGAGAGATTGCAGGCCTTATCCCTCTCCCTCACTCCGAAGAACGAGTTAAAAACAACTAACCAGCGTGGTGGTAGTAGTCAAGCTGCTGGATTAGGAATAGGAGACCCAGCCTTTAGTCCACCTTCAGTCATGGGATTTGTTTTATCAAAATTCCCCCCCCCCCCTCAGCCCAGGGAAGATGTTATAGGTCTTGTACTGCCCTTAGATTTAAGTGCATGCAAAACTTAACTAAATATTCTTCAGGAGCTGTTATTGCTCTATAGAGCTAAAATAGCTTATTCAAATTCTTACTTACATGCTGAATTTTTTAGTGTCTGAAGTAGAGTCTAATGGGTCTTAATGTGCTTTCTAAAGAGAAAATGTCAACAAATTCTTGGAAAGGAGGGTCAATTATTTTTACAAGAATCAAAGATGTTCCAACTTTAGATGTTTTTCCTGGACATCTTAAAAGTGATTTGATCCAACAAGCCCAGCTCCCTAGTTGCATCAAACAGAGAACAAGCAAAGGAGAAGTGGTGGCAACAGTTTTCCTTTTGGCTAGACCCGAGAGCTCAATTTTTATTGCTGTTTTATTGCACACCACTCTTCTTCATTCACTTGATAATATTTTTTTCTCTGGCTAGTGTAGCACTGGGATATGGGCCCAGTGCACTAATCTTGCTGTTTGTGGGTGGTAGAAGTGTGAGGGAGCTTAAATTCCCAGAGGACTTTCTTTAGATTGTGATAATGATCAGACACCTATATAAGTGAACCATCCCAGCAGGGACTCCAGTTCTAAGCAGCATTGCTTTTATATGAAAAAGACTTATGTGGTCCTATCCTAAGATGTTTATTTAGAAGTGGATAACTTTAATAGAAACTATTCCATGTAAAATCTTATTAAATATTACTGTCTTGAGTTTATAGCATTTTGCATATGGGCAGTCTTTGAGTCACATGTAAGCTCCCATCCAAAGTATTTTCCTACAGCCACTAGTGCCAAGGATGGTGAGTAGGATATGCCATCTCTTCATATCTTCCTCCCCATGAATGGCATGGGGAATTTCAAAATGAAAGGTGCTAAGGCAATCTATCTGCAACATACATCCTGTTTTCTGGAGGCCCAAATCCATCAGCAGCTGTTTTTTTTTTCAGGTTGAAAAGTGTTGAGATCAGTTTACAATGTATCATCCTGCTGCAACATGAAAAGATTGGTGGATTAGTATAGTAATCCCACTTTGGCATTAGAAAAAGAGGAGGAATTGAGCATGCTCTTTGTAGAATATGCCTGACTCCCAACGGTATAAATAGGAAACAGGTGACCAAAATATTAGGGATTTTTCCCTGCACTATTTTTCCCAAATGTTGTTTTATATTACAGTGTAATTCCCTCTATCACCCATTTTCATGCTTTTGTTTGGAATTCCCTTTTGAAATTTCGTGATAGTCCTGAATCATTTTTGGAGTTAGATGGCTTATAAATAGGATAGATATAAATTTAAAAATGTATGGGATGACAGGGCAATAAGAATGTGCTCACTACCACAAATTGGATCTGAATTAATGAGAATCTACTGCAATAAGCATTGATCTCTAACATTGTGTTATTGATTGAGAGAAAAGTACTACTTGTTTTGTGATAATAGAACATCTTATGTTGGTAGATTCCTTCTCTTACTCTTTGTCATTGTATTAAGGTTATTTTATTCAGATTGGCTAAGGAATTTTTTGTTATTGTTTTATCTGTTTTCATAGTAACTTATTTTCATGTTTCTACCATATATTGATTATATGATTATGTTGGTTCATTTATTTTTAACCATTATTTAAAGAAATACTGGAAAATGGACACAAATCTTTAAATAAATACACATCTTTCAAACTACACAATCACATTTATTACTGTTTTGTGAACAAAATCAATGGAGATTACAACACATAGACTTTAAATGTTTCTTTTCACATTTCTGATAATTGTTATGTTGCAACCTCTTCCTGATTGCAAAGTCCAAGTAGTTTGTAGCATTTGAAATTATCTTCAGTATACCAAACATCAAAAAGACAGTAAGTGGATCACTAATTTTTGGACTTTTCAATTCATGCTGTAAAAGAGCTTTTTAAAATAGGTTACTAAAAATATTTAATAATTCTAAAGTTGGAAATGGTATTTTCAATTTCTGGATTTTGGAAAGTGCTAAGATAATATGAAGAAACTTCAAGAAGCAGACTTTTTACATTTCCTAATTGAAAAGTTTCATCAAAAGTAGAGAGAAAGAATTAAATTAATTTTTTTCAGGATTTTGCCTTGATTACAGAAATTTTTAAAGGAAGAAAAATTTGAATGTTTCCATTATAAGTAATATGTTGACTCTCCATATGTTGTGATATGATTGTGGGTCAAATATTGAACAAGGATTTTTAAAAATCTACTTTGAGTACTTGAAAACTGCTTTGAGAAAGGCAGGGTAGAAGTGAAAGAAATATTAATAAATAATTATATTCCCCTTATATCAGATTCAGAATGTTCTCTATTTATCAGACCAATCTACAAGCAGTCCCCAGAATAAGAATGAGATGTGTTATTAAATCTAAGTAAGAAATTTATGTAAGTCAGAACAGGTTATTTATTCAAAAGTCTGTGTTGAATTCCAATTTGTTTGACAGATATTTCTTCAGTATAAAAAAGTATACTTTACTGTAAAACCGAGATCAACAACACTTTCGGACTATAATCTAGCCGTACAGCTGAAGATAGTTCTTCGAATATCAAACTGGAATTGCAAAAATTCTAGAAAGAAAGAACATGGATATAGATACCTCTGTTTGAATAATTTCATAAAAAGAGCCTGCTTGTATTTTATGGAAGTCTGAAGGTCTATGAGTGCTTGTGTTAAAACTGCTTCAATTAAAATTCAATCCCATGGTTGGTCCAAACCGAATTAAATTCACATAATTCTTCTCTCATTGTCCTAAATGATCTGACTCAAAACAACAAGTGAAGTTCTTCCTTAGGGTGATGAACCTCTGAAGCCACACAATGTTTTCATGAACTGCTGAAAACCATTGAAAACAGGCTGTATATTAAAAATGCACACACTGTTTCATGACACCCATGAAAGCATTGAATGGCTTCAGCAGTTCATCAGCTTGAGGAAGGAAAATGCCATCCACCATTTTGACTTGGAACATGTTGCTGGTCAGCTGTCTGTCATTTTAAGTAATAGGTAGCCTATTTGTAAGTATACATTGTCCATAGGTTTGACATCTTAACCTCGAGAATACATGTATGTTTTTGATTTATATTTTTTGAAATATGATTACTTCACTGTTGGAAAACCTATTTAAATATTGCTATTTTTAATTCTTAAGTTAGTGGAATTACACCTTTAGTTCTTATGATATCTAGATTGTTATTACACCTATATAACTATGGACTACATTGATTTTTGCACATGTTTCTAATAATATTTTCATATTTAAGACCCAGACTTGTTTAAGATACTAGCTTCTTTACACATGTGATTAAAAGCTCCAGTTTTCAAAATCATGTTGTCTCTAGATACCATTATTCCATTATGCTGGGTAGTACTTGACCTTGCAGATAACTTTTCAAGATATCAGAAAGATACTTCCTTAGGGATAAAACTTTAGCTTTAAATAAATGCAGAATATTTGGACTGAACAAAATTGAAGAGAAATAGAAGATGGAAGTCATATTTCATTCTCCATGCTTGCATTTTTCTTAGAGACTTTGCCCTTGAAACAAAGCATATCATGCATTAAATCAAAATAATTTTTTACTTATATGCTGGAATAGAAAATGCTACAGATAGATTCCATCCCTGACATTTTGTAGAGGTTGGGTGGTAAGATTAAGTTTATAGTCAAGTTTGATTTACTTGTTAAATTTAGCCTCCACTTCTGTTCTCATTGCATTTCTATCCTAGGGTTTTTGTTTTATTTTTTGAGATGTATTTCAGAATGGTCAGTTCTAAATATGTTATTCAAGGACAGCTGTCAAGGTAAGGCTTTTTAGCCAGTCCAGTTTTCAGAATTATTCTATAAATGCTTGCAAAATGTCTATATTTCCAATTAACCTTGAGTGGTTTTTGCTAGAGTTCATTGATAGGGAAAGCCTGCTGAGAGGTTATACAAGTTAATCTTTCAGAAGAAATTCAATCCCCTATTTTACTTTAAGACCATTCTGTGTAGCAAAGTAGTTTAACAAGTAGCAGATTTTTTACTTGCTGATAGTTAATTTCATGCCCTACAAAGGGTCAGCACACTAATATAGAAGAACATGATTACTTCACCTTAGACTCCCCCCTCTGCCCCCCACACACAGAGCACTAGCTGCTGAATTGTTTATTTTAAGCTATCTGTTGTTAAGATGCTGTTTATCTAGCTGAGTTTAAGCAAACTTTTATAAGTCCATTCTGTTATGTCTCTCCAATTTATTTTTATGGAAGTTTTTCAAAAAACCAAATTCTTAACAATATTCTATTCAGAATCTGGCTTGACACAGATTGTCCGAACTCAGGGGAGGATCATAGACAAATGTGTAGTTTTGTAATTCCTTAAACTTGTCTGTACCTTTGACCTTTTTACTCTTGACCGTAGCTTCGTTGTCACCATTTGTCCCTGCAGTTCTTTTCAAAGGCTGTTGCCTGCAAATGTCTGTTTCTACTTTGTTGCTATGTTCTTTTAAGGAAGGGTATTAATTTATACCTGCTATACTGAAAGGGCCAAGACTTTTGAACTCTTGCAAGGAGTTGGGGGAAGGAAGTGGGTAGTGAATATAACAGTGAGCTTTGCTGTTTATATTACTGAAATGAGCATCTTGGAAGGACAAAGAGTTAAAATTGACAAGAAAATTAAATTTAAGATTACCATAGAAGATTTCCCCCCCTCTTCAATGATTGTTATGTGTTATCTGTGCCATTGTTTTTTTTTAAATTTATTGTTGGCTTACACCTCAAGTATTTTAATGTCATAGTTTCTGATTGGTAGTGAAAGAGTGAAAAAATTTCCTACTGTAATCTTCATGATGAAAACAGATTGTTGCCTATTTTTTAGCCTTCAGGAAGCACCAAATTTTTATACTACTAAGAATTTCTTACATACCAGTGTAATAATTCACCCCAAAATATGTTTTAGAAAAAGTTACTTTCTTGGAGAAATTATTTTTAAAAATAATCTATTATCTCTGTAATATTTTTCAGTGATTTGGAGAAATTTATTTGTAATGAGCTCATATGGCTTTTATTATATTTAGCCATGTATATGTAGAACCTGAGATGTTGTTTGCCTCTTGATCATTGTTATGCAGAATGTGTGATATTCAGAGAATTTGTGGTGGTCATATTCTTAATACTTTATCCACCTTTTGCTTTTCCCCTGCATGTGCACTTTTGCTTGGTTTCTAAAAGTCTTTGTGATATTAAACTGGAAAACAAATTGGATAGCCGTCAGGAAGAAAGTAGCCAGCAAGAGCAGGGTGAAACATCTTTTCTATTCCTCCACATGATGAAAATTGTATTCTCCAGTTCAGTCCTTTTTGTAATGAAAGACTTTGACCTTCCAAGAAAATAAAATAAACTTACAACCCAGTTGGATTTAATCTTCAGAGTAAACATTTTAGGTTAGCTCTGTGTTGCAATCTCAAGCAAAGTGACTTTGAGTAAAACTGGTTACACATTCTGTCTGCCGCCCTCAACTGAGCTCCGTCTCCACTAAGCTGTTGAGACTTGAGCAGTCAGTCCTTAGGTTGTGTTTCCCAGTTAATCCTATTGGATCAGAAACTTTTATGAAATATTTTATTGTTTTTAATTTGTAAAGCTATTTGCCTGCTCTATTTAACATTTATCTTTAAAAAATTGACAAGATCCTCTGCTGGAAATTCTAGTGCACAAGAGGGCACTGTTTGCTTGCAAAGTAAGATCTTTATGATAAACACATGGAGTGAGAGATCCTTGAATTTGAATTAGGACAAAATAAAATGTAGAAACTGGATAACCTGGAGCTCAGTCATGAATTTCTATTTTTCTTTTCAATGATTTTAAAAAGTATCTTATTTGATGAAATAAAAAAGTGTGTCGACACTTACTTTGATTAATTTTCTTTCATTTTAGACTTGTCTGAAATATACATCTTTATTTTTCCTGGAAAAAAACACTCTTTAAAAGTTTGATTAAAATATATATAATTAATCTTTTGCATTATGTTAAAAGCTGTTCATTTAGAAAAAATGAAAATAAAAACTATGCATTTATTGTACAGAAAGGTACAGTAAACCGTACTTTTCTGAAGTAATGTATGTGTATATGTATATTACTACACTGTTTAGGGGGCATCATTAGAGGAGAAATGAATCAGAAAATGAAATAAACTAATACTTTATTCTGTACCCTCATATATAATGCTTATGAGACCTTCAAATTAACTAGACAGAAAGAATAGAAATTAGAACAGTATTGTTATGTGTAAAAATAGATAGGAGTTTTAATGGCCTAAAACTAAGCTAATCTGGTTTTTAAGTACATTTTCTCTTTGATTTTGAAGGCTACTGTGATACCAATATTTCATATTTTCTTCAAAAAATGTTAGATCGTACCTTTCTAGGATAAATCAGTGCTTTAAGAGGAACCCTAAAAACTGTAACCCAGAGTGAAATTCAACCTGTTCATAGATATGAATAGAAACATTCAATAGCTTATATTTCTGAAAGTGTTAGCCTAATCAGAGTAACTTACCTTTCTTCAGCAATTGAGGAATAACTGATAATAATGAGTTAGCTGATATTTTAAATGTAATAGAAGTCCACTGGAAGCTAGTTGATAAAAAGAGGGAAAAAATGTTCATCAATTGACATTTAATAATATTATTCCATTCTGCTTTGGTAAGACCTCATATGTTCTATTTTGTAGAAAGATTGTAGTAAAATGTAAAGTATAGAGAGAAGAGTAATGAAAATGATGAAAGGCCTGAAAATCATAATTTATGAAGATGTGTTTAAGCTGAGCAAGGCTCATATTAAATGCAATATTAAAGTGATTGTTTTCTATTGTTCCAGTGTAATTTTATGACAACTTCCAGACAATTTAAACCTCACTTCTCATGGGTATCACCAGCTTGGCTAATGACAAGCCATAATGACAGCTGTGATTCAAAATATTTAGTGAACATCAAATTGTAACCATCACTGATTCTACTGGTTCAATTAGAAGGCAGAATTTTTATTAAATATTGGGAAGAACATCCTAATGATCACCTGCAATACAAGTAACCTTCAAATATGTTTCCATTGACAAGGGTTAGTGAATTTAGAATTAGCTTTTCTTTTTGTGATGCAGTTTACATTCTCAGTTGAATACTTTTTCAAAACTTTAATTGTTGCATGGAGTTTGCACAATTAAAAAACCCGATTAATTTTGTGCCATCTTGCCAACTGCATGGCAGCATCCTTAATAGGCTGTTTGATTATTTTACATAGTGCTGAGTAAGCTCAATCTCTTCTCCCTGGGGTGGGGGTGACGGCTTGAGACATCATGATCATCTTGGCAATCACGGGCTTGTTCTAGGTTATCACTGGTTCAATTCACATGATTGGCACTTTTAGATCTGGTGTTTAATTCAGAGCAGATGTGTCACAATCTGCTTGAAGGAATTTTTTCTATTAGTCCATTGTAATCAACAAATCACTTCTTTGAGATGGAGTTAACTGAAGCTACCAACATGTGCAAGGAGGAGGACCCATTAAGATGATATGCCACAAATACCTGATGGATTGAAAAATAATTCTGATGGCATTCACAGAGTTTCCCCAGAGATCTGAAGGATAATTCTGTTGGGTGTCTTAACTTCTGGAATATGGACAACTAGGGTGATCAACAGATTGAACCTCAACCAGACTCTTTTAACTCACTGATCCTCTGCAGTCCCTTGATTTATTGAGAGGTACTGTGATATGAAGTAACTCTTGAATAGGAAGTGAATGTGACTAGACATAATTAAGAATCCAGATTTGAGCCTGTTCTCTGGCAATAAGGAAGACAGTGTGAAATTATTTCACCTTTATTGCCTCTGTGGCAAGTCAGCCTGTTCAACGTGTCCTAGATTTTTTTCAGAAACGATGTCCCAGAAGACCCAATCAGTGTGACTTGTGGTCACCTGGTCAAGCATTTTGTAGATAACATTGTTCATATTTAGTCTGCGTTGGGAAGCCATATAGATAGACTTTGTTGATTGACAAAGGTGACATCTCATAGTATTATTTGGGAGATAGTTGATCAGAAGGATCCTGGAAATAGTGGATTACATCCACGACAGTGGCAGATCTTATCCAGGATGGCAATGAAGATGCTTACAGGGAAGAGGTAAAGGCTCTTGTAGACAGATGCAATAAAAGTAACCTGGTTCTAAATGTTAATAAAACAAAGGAGATCATTATAGATTTTAGCAAGAGCCGGCATAGGCATACTCCAGTCAGTATCAAAGATATAGCTGTAGAGGTGGTCAACAGTATATGGGGGCATGCAGATAACTAACAATCTGAACTGGTCTCTCCACATGTCATCCTTAGTGAAGCGTGCAAACCTGCATTTCCTGCATCAGATGTGGAGAGCACATCTTTCTCTTTCTGTCCTGGCCACTTTTTATAGAGGCACAATTGAGAGCATTTTAACAAATTGCATCATTGTTTGGTTTGGTGGTAGCAGTGCCTCAGATAGTAAGTCCATACAGAGAGTGGTAAGGACAGTCGAGAAGATTGCTTCCTGTCACTCAGGATGCTGCTTATAAGCACTATGTGCTTAGAGCTCAAAGCAGTGTTAGAGACCTCACACATCCACTTTACAGTCTGTTTCTGTTGCTCCCCTCTGGAAGAAGGTTTTGAAGTTTTTCTAGCAGAACTACCAGATTCTGTAATAGCTTTGTTTCCTATGCCATCTGTCTGGTAAACTCACAAGATTTGTTTTTTTTTGCCATGTACATGTATACAGCCAAACTAGACTGTGTGGTTTCTCTGTGTCATATAATATATGTGGGTATATGCATAATTTTGTATTTATTTATTTAGTCATCTTTATGTAGTACATATTAGCTTTATGTAGTACATATTAGAGGTGATGACCCTTTGAGAGCAGTATGCAATTAAAATTTCATTTTAATGTATGCTAATTAGTGTACATTCAAAGTGACAATAAAATTATTCTAAATTCTAAGTAGTTCTCTACCCTTGATGGCTAACAAAAGGGGTCAGGGTGGGGAACAGAAGATTCATTGGGCTGTAGTCATAACCTCCTTGAGAGAAGGAAAGATGCTAAAAACCATTAAAGAGGCATTGGTTTACCCACTTCTTAGAGATTAGATTAGAATTACACATAAGTAGATAACTATTGTTTCCCTTTTTCTGGGGGATACAGAATATTTTGATCCTTGGCTGTTTGGGTTAAGGCCTGGGCATGAGAAAGAAACCTCATTGATTGTTCTATTATATGACGTATGGTGAAATTTGGATGAAGATGGCAATACCATCTTTGTCTTCCTATATTTTTCAGCTGCCTTCAGTCTGATCAACCACAGTATCCTTCTGGAGGATACTGCCTATGAGGATTGGGATTGGGTCATGGTGTTGCAATGATTCTGCTTCTACCTCGGTATATGGATCCAGATAGTTGTAGATAGAAGTGTTGGACACAGATGCAGTTTGATATTTTCCCTCTAATCTTCATCCTATGAAGGGCTTGGTTATGAGTATTCTCTATAGCAGCCCCCCTCCATTTGTAATTGTATGTGGAAAAAACCTTGGGAGACAGGGTGAAGGAATGGTGTCTAGGGAATGGTCAGATAAAAGAGGGTATATTGGCAGCTGGATAGCAGGCAAAGCATGGGTCAAAAGGGATCCTCCCTAATTTCTCAGGATGAAAAGAGAGATTTTGTGCTTTCACACTTGCAAGATTCTGTTAATATAGCCTTACAAGAAAGTAGAATTAGCTAGCAGAATTTGTGTTTCCTGTCTAGTCTGCCTGATAAGGATGGCATCAATCTTGCATGTCTCATATTCCATTCCAAAGAGAAGGATTTCAGTAATGACCTTATTTCCCTTCCAACTCATCAGCATTGGCACCCAAAAAACAAGAAGGAGAGGTAGCAACTATGCTGAGGGGAAAGGAGAGAGCGCCCCCTCCCCACACATGTTCATGTTTACAAAAATCTGAACAGTGTGACAATTAGAATCCACTCCCACTTATCTCAGATTGGTCAGAAAAGTATGCATCGTTTCAAATCTAGAGTAGAGAATTGCCTAATCAGAATGAAAGAAGGAAATGAATATTTAACAGCTTTCTATATACAAGATAGGGTAAGTCTGAATATACAAACTAGCTGTTTTTTCCAGATTTATGAATGACATATTTTCAGGAGTTTTAGCCAAGGATGTGATGGTGTATTTAGATGACATGTTAGTTTATTCCAAAAAACAATCCTTCCGTATCAGAAGTGTATTAACAAAAATTATGGGACAACAAACTATTTGCCCAACTGGGAAAATGTGCATTGACATGCCTCAGTGACAGAATCTCCATAGAAGGCATACAGATGGATGCAGCAAAGGAACAAACACAAACACACAAGTGATAATATGAAAGAGGTACAGTGCTTTCTGGGCTTTGCTAACTTTTACAGGAAATTCATCTCTAATAATTCCTAGGAATGAGTTGGTAACTCTCCTGTTTGACCCAAGAGCAAGTAGCATTTCAAGAATTAATTTGCCCTGTGAACTTGGGGGGAGCCTGAAGAACAAGCCTGAAGAGGAGGCTTGTTTGTTTTATTAAATTTATATGCTATCCATCTCACTGATAAGGCGATTCTGAGTGGCTTACAAACAGTAAAAAGATAAATAGAAAAACAATTAAATTTTAAGAGCTATGTAAAAATTAGAACCAAGGAGATGGATAGCATAGGAATGAGATCTATTTACCCCAACTACCTCCAGCAGTGAGCGCCTCCCCTTGGGGCCCCAAGTCAACTGGCAAAACCAAGTTTTAATACCTTTCAGGAAGGCTAAAAGGATAGGAACAGTTCTCACCTACAGTGGTAGAGTGTTTCACAGGGTTGGGAACACAGCAGACAAGGCTCTTATCTTTGATCCCACCTGTTGGAATTCCTTCTCCTTCTGCTGGAGTGAATGGGGCAAAATAGTCCCATTGGTTTGAGATGACTCCTCAGATATCTTGGTAAAGGTATATGGGAAAGACCTTGGGAGATGGTCAGGTAAGAGAAAGCATAGTCTATAGCTGGATAGTGGATGGAACAAGAAGCTCAGAAAGGACCCTCTGTAGTTTGGCTGTAGGTTATAGAGGGGAACATGGGAGATTTGTACTTTCAGACTTGCAATTCTTTTAATGTAACCTTAAAGTAGAATTATCTGTTCATGTTTCTTATCTGGTCTACCTGGTAATGCTGAAACCTTTGGAATAGCTTGCCCTTGAGACAATAATAGCCCATAGCTTTGTGGGCTTCTGGGGACAGCTGCAAACTTGGCTCTTCCAGAAGAGCTTCAGGGATTAATTATACCAATGGTGCCTCATTTAATAAATACAATAAATTCAACTTACTACTTTTAACTTTAATTAAATCCAAACTTAATTGGATGACTGATTTAATTAGTATTATATAAAGTGGCATTTTATTTATATGTAAATTATGGAAGCTGCCTAGAGTCCTTTTGGTTTCAGGTGATACATAAATCTCATAAATAAATAAACAAAATGATGAGTGTGAGTGTATATATCCAGAGTAGCCCCATGGCGAGGTGGGTGGCAAATAAATTTAAATAAATAACATAAAATATATAAGTGATAAGTTGAAAAAGACTTCTGAGTGACACTGACTTTCTGCATTGTGGTATTAGTTTTACCTTGCTTAGGCTTTTTCTAAACCTACATCACTCTGTATGTGCAATGTTGTATGAAGCAGTGTTGCAGGTACTGAACCAGAAACAGAAAAACCTGGCCTGAAGTCCATCTTTGCCCATAAAGTTTTACAGGCTGACTTTGGGCCAGTCACTCCCCCTTATTTGTTTTGTTGCTCAATTTGTAAGCCACCTCAATTGTCTGAACAACTCTAGGTGATGTAGAAAATACTGAAACAATAACAAATAGAAAGCTATAATAAATAAATAAAAATAATATAAATTAATGTATTGGGTAAAGAAATTCCAAGAATCAATGAATAAAAAATGTAGTATTGGTGCAAAGTCACAAATCACCAGTAGCTCTGTCCCAGGGCCTGGTGAAAAGGCCATATTTTTAATGTCTTTCTTAACTGATAAATGATAACAGCACTGAAAGTAATTGAGTGGTACATCTATTATATAGATAAATAAGAGATTTTTAAAATTTCCTCATTCACAGTGCCCTTAATGTTTCAGTAAATTT
The DNA here is from genome assembly GCA_023653725.1 of Bungarus multicinctus. Lineage (NCBI taxonomy): Eukaryota > Metazoa > Chordata > Lepidosauria > Squamata > Elapidae > Bungarus > Bungarus multicinctus. Next base: position 56,710,441 of record CM042834.1, read on the forward strand.
TTCATAGTGCTTCTAGGCCAAAGCAATACTTAACTGCATACTCAAACAGTGTGCTGAGGCACCCCAGGCTATCACAGGAATGCCATGGAATATTTAGCTATTTAACAAAATACTAACAGTTTATTAAATAGTAAAATATCCTATAGCGTTTATTTGAGTTCACTTCATAGTTGAGGGAACTAGGAAGATAACTATTATTAATGAATAATTACTATATTTTGGACATAAATAGTAGGGAAAATAGTACCGAAACGGCATTGGTCGCGTTGGTTGATGATCTCTGGAGGGCCCGTGACAGGGGTTATTCCTCTGTCCTGGTCCTATTAGACCTATCAGCGGCTTTTGATACTATCGACCATAGTATCCTATTGCGGCGGTTGGGGGGGTTGGGGTTGGGGGCACTGTGTTGCGGTGGTTCGCCTCCTTCCTCTCCGACCATCTGCAATTTGTGTTGGCGGGGGGGAGAGATCCACCTCTAGGCCCCTCGATTGTGGGGTGCCTCAGGGGTCGGTCCTCCCTCCTCTCCTGTTCAACATTTATGTGAAGCCGCTGGGGGAGATCATCCGTGGCTTTGGGGTGAGATGTCATCTGTACGCTGATGATACCCAGCTGCACATCTCCACCCCAAGCCACCCCAACGATGCCGTGGAGGTCATGTCCCAATGCCTGGAGGCCGTGCGGAACTGGATGGGCGGGAACAGGCTCCGACTCAACCCTTCCAAGACTGAGTGGCTGTGGTTTCCGGCGTCCCGATATAGCCAGATAGTTCCATCGCTGGCTATTGGGGGTGAGATTTTGCCCCCTGCAGAGAGGGCTCGCAATCTGGGTGTCCTCCTGGATGTACGGCTATCTTTAGAAGACCACATTACGGCCGTCTCCAGGGGGGCATTTCATCAGGTTCGCCTGATTCGCCAGATGCAGCCCTTTCTGGATCGGGATGCCTTACGCACAGTCACTCATGCCCTGGTCACCTCCTGACTGGACTATTGTAACGCCCTCTACATGGGGCTCCCGAATGGGAGCATCCAGAGGCTTCAACTCGTACAGAATGCGGCCGCGCGGGTGGTTATGGGGGCGTCAAGATTTGCGCATGTGACGCCCCTCCTGCGCGAGCTGCATTGGTTGCCAGTGGCCTCTCGGGTGCGCTTTAAAATTTTGGTGTTAACTTTTAAAGCGCTCCATGGCATCGGACCAGGATATTTACAAGACCGCATTCTGCCATTTTCCTCCCACCGTCCGGTACGCTCCCACAGGGAGGGTCTCCTGCAGGTCCCGTCGGCATCTATGTGCCGGCTGGTGACTCCGAGGAATAGGGCCTTCTCTGTGGGGGCGTCTGCCCTCTGGAATGGGTTGCCCCCGGAGTTACGGACAGCCACGGACCTGGGGACCTTTAGGCGTGCTTTGAAAACCTGGCTTTTTGACCAGGCCGGCTTGGGCTGATTTTAGTTTTGGGGTGTTTGGTTTTTATTATATTTTAGGGTTTTAGAGTAGGATTTTAAATTTGTTTACAGCCAGGGTTGGGTTTAATTTAGTTTTATTGTTTCACATATTTATTGTTTTAATCTGTACGGCTATGCACCGCTCTGAGTCCTTCGGGAGAGGAGCGGTATATAAATAAATATTTATTATTATTATTATTATTAAAATAGGGAAGGGAAAATTGAGGGAAAGAAAAGGGGGAAATTAAAAAAAAAAGACTTCTGACTCCCTTTGGTGCAGTAGAATAAGGCATTAATGTCAAGCCTCAACTTTTTACTTTTACATACTAGTATAAACTAACCATTTCTATAACAACAAATCTAATTAGTTAAACCCAAAATCAAAGTTTTATTTTTTTCCACCTCAAGCACAAAGCCCAGAAGCGGTTTCCAAGTAGAAATAAAAGTATTTGTAATTTTTTCTTTAATCAAAACAGTCAATTTAGCCATTTCTGCTAACTCCATCAATTTTTGCAGACACTCATCCATTATGATGAACAAGACTCTTCTCACAGTTAGTTCATTTAATGTTCACTATGATCATAGTTTGGCAGACCTATGTAATAAGTTACAGAAGAAAATGGGTGGAATAGATAACAGAATAAAGAAAATGGATAGTTAGATGGGAGTACATCAATTTTATAAATAAACAATAACGTGTAGATTGGACAACCTCAAACATATTGAAAAAGATGCGTATTATAGGGAATTTGTCCAAACTTTTTTTAGTTTTTTTTTATTTTTAGTTTTTACTTTTCCCAGTCAGACCAACTTGACCTACAGAATGGAGAAACAGGGAATGTTATAGGTCCCCACTCCTAAGGAGATCTATCTACAGAGTCCAAGAAGAAGAGCATTCTCTGTGGTGACTCCCTCTTTGTGGAACATCATCTCTGCAGAGATAAGATTGGCCCCCACTTTGATACTCTTTTGCAGTGCACTAAAGACATGGTTTTTCCAATGGGCATGGGTACCCCAGAGTGAGACGGAGCCCATCAAGTGGCTCCTTTGATTATTTTTGCCAGGGTGGTGGTGGAAGGCTACTGCTTTTTTAATCTTGCATTGCTTGGAATCACTGAGAGTGAGTTGGGCTGGCATATACATTTTTTATAAATAAATAAATAAATACCCTCTAACTTCTTATTCAATAGGATCTCAGGATGGATTACAAAAATCCCAAATACCATTAGCTAGAATAGAGCAAAACTATTAAAAAGCCATAATGATAATACTAAGGGTAGCATAAAGACTGCAGAAATTTAAAATGTAATGTATTAGAATAGACTCAGGCATTTTACACCCTGTGGGTAACATCTGGCCTTTCTGTTGTTCCTGTTCAGCCTGCAGCAGCATTGGCAATGGGAGAGGGCATCAGCAGTGACAAGCAGGACAATATCAGTGGAGGGGGGGGGGTTACATCAACGGACTAGGGGGGCATCTGTGGCAAGAAGTTGGGCAGGAGTGGGCCCACGGATGGCCCTTCACTACAGTTCCAGTTTCTCATGTGGCCCCTTGGAAAAATCAATTCCCACCCCTGCAGAAGTGAAAAGAATGAAAGCCAAAGTAGAGGTTAAAAAAATACTCTGGAAAAATGGAAAATGTGGAACAGCATGCTACAACTATGTTGTTAATTCAAAGTCTGGCATTTTGTATTGCAACCTGTCAGTGAACAAAAAAAGTTTCCTTGGAGATCTTAGTTTATTGGCAATTAGATATGGAAAAAAGTACTTCAGATATTCAGGTTCGATATTTTTGTTGATCATCATTAATAATTACATAGTATTACATAATAGTTTGTTAGCTGCATATATCATATGAGAAATATTTATGACTAGTTTCTGAAACAGCATTTAAAAGAGATACGGCGACCTTTTAAAAAAAATGCTTACAACTCCTTTGAGGTGACATTTGCAAGCAAAGATTTGCTTAATTCTCTGTAATTTCCCTCTTGCCAGTTCCATGCACAATGATTCTTGTATCAATTTTCTAGAGAAACATTTTATTATATAGAGAAGATATACATCTTTGGAAATATATATTTAGTAATTTTGGATGGGGAAAATTAATTTGGGTTGCAGTGCAAGCATATTTGTCTCTGAAATCTATGAAATTATTACGTTTAACTTGGTGTTGGATTATAACCCATAATATTTAATTCTGATAAAATGCCTACAGCAATTAATCATACATATATTTTCTGTTCAGTTTGTCTAATTTCAGATAGATATAGGTGGCTTCCTACACAATAATTGATATTAAAAGTTTGTGTGCAGTATTCTGTGAAGAATTTAATTGCCTTAGCATCCTAGTATCCTTAAATCACACATGCTGTAATATTTTTGTCATATTAATTAGCTCTGCCCTGTTAAGGCTATGAGAGACATTATTAGCTTCCACAGGGGAAATTTTCAATTTTTTCCAAGAAAGTTATAAATGATACTTTTATCTTGATTTGCATATTGTGCTTATTAGATTGATCTTTGAGAATATTAAGCATGATCCACAAAAATTATTTATTTTACAGCAGTTCTACAAAGACTGTGAAAATGTTCCGTATTAAGCAGCTTTAGATTTTTCTACACTGACTTCCAGGCAGTAAATGAAAATATCTTTTCAGGAAGAACTGAATGATGATGGCAAACAGGTTGTTGAGCACATTACTGGAATACTTCCACTTATTTTTTCTTCTATCATAAATGGTTTTTCTGTGGTTCATTTACAGTAAAGTGTGAAGGCATACTCCCTTCAAAACTGGAGGAAACAGGAGGAAAAGAGTGCCAGCTTGGTCTAGTGGTTAAAGCTCCAGGCTAGAAACCAGGAGACTATGAAAAGTGGGAGAAGAACTCATAGTCTCCTGGTTAGGTAATTTTGGAGCAGTCACTCTCTCTCAGCCCAACCCATCTTCAAGGTTTGTTGTGTGGAAAATAGAAGGAAGATATATTAGATATGTTTATTGTCTTAAGTTATTTATAAAAATAATAAAGACAGGATATATTTTTTTAAAAAAGTAATAAACTAAGGCTTCCAAGTTTTCTTTGGCAAAGAACAAGGACACATTTCTGACTTGTAAACTTGCCATAGAAGGATCTTCTGGAATTTAAATGCCTTTTTAGGGCAGGGGATAAACAGGGGTAATCAACAAATTTGTATCAGTATGCTATTTGTTCTAATAAATCAAAACGGTAAAGAAATATGTAATAAAAACTGAATGCAATAATTATAACAAAATACCCAAGAACAAATGGTGGATTTGGCTAACTACACAAACACACAATTCAGCAACGGCCCAAACATCCTAAGGTTTTCCAGAATGCCAGGAGGTGGGAGCCACACAGATAATCAGGGGAACTCTCATTCCAGATGATGGGTGCTGCAACAAAGAAACCATGAGGTCCTAATAGATGACAGTGCTTTACTAAAAGATCCAGAGCATCCAAACACTTACTGGATTACACCTACCAGGCTAATTCCACACAAGGTAGGCAATCTGTCAAATAACTAGGTCCTATGCCAGGTAGAGATTTATAAATTATATTCAGCACTTTGGTCCACATAGTGGTAACTGCAGCACTTTTATTTTGTAAACTGCCCAGAATTGGATATGAGATGGGTGGCAAATAAATTTCATAATAAATAAAATAAATAAATTGTGGTAACTGGTACAGCTTGTGAAGCAGTGGTATAGTGTCATATGAGCATAATATTCATCACTGTCTATCATGCTGCTTTTTGAACCTATTAAAACTTCAAGGGCAACACCAAAGAAAATGCATTGTATTATTTGAGTTGTGACGCTAGGGCCTTATGATCTAGGAAAGGGTGCAATAGGTATACTAGATAAAGTTGTGCAAAGACCTTCCTGGCCACAACTAGCACCTGCTCATTGAATACTTCCAGATTGCACACCAGTTTTGAATGAAGAAATGCAACCCATTTAAGATTAAGAATGGAATATCTCCAGGTCTAAGTGGCTCCAGTAGACACATCCACTTGATGTAGGATTGAGTTGGAGATGATTCCTCCCCATCCAAATTTGTATAGCTTCCAGGGATTGAGATAGAATCTCTTTCCCTTCTCCAGCCAACATCAACTGAAACTGGTCCTGGAGAAGGAAGAGAACCATCATATAATATCCTACTTCCAATCCTTGGAACTGACTCAGAAGAATACTACAGTCGATATCGGTAGTATCAGAAGCTCTTGAAATATCAAGGAGTGCAAGGATAGATGCACCATCTCCATTCCAGTTCCAACACACAACATCAACAAGCACATGATGTACATATGATAATGTATTAATTCAAGTAATATAAGCATAAATGATGTACTGTAAGTTTAACAATGAAAGTTGGTATCATAAAAGCCAGTCCATTATAATTTTGAAAGTTAGAAAACCATCATAATAGCTAAGGCATGTAACAAGGAATTATAACAAATTAATGACATTTTGATAAATGTTGATTGAAATATTGATATCACGAAATAAAAGTTGCAATTCCTAATCAAACCTATGAAATATAATTCAGTCTTAGGCAGTATTTATTACGGGCTTAGCTTCTGAAGATGGTATGGCATGTACAGATGGTTCCATCTTGACCTGACCTTGGTCAAGTACTATTTGTAATGCTTCCCATAAATTTCCATTAGCATTTCTAATCTCAGCTAACTACTTTTGTCCATTGCCTTCCTCTTCTACTTTTTTTCAATCTTACCAAGCATAATCTACTCTATTATTCCCTCAGGGCCATAATATATGAATTTCTCTCTGCTAATTATTGGCTCATGTGAGAAGTCACTGTATATTTGGTCCAGAAATGAATCTAGTGATCCATGGTATTCTTTACATCTGTTACCAAATCCATAAGCCAAAGATACATTTTCTTTCTTGCTTTTTCTCAATGTCAGTAGCTCAATTTACAGCTACTTCCCACAGGAAAAACTTTGCTTTAACTGATCCTTAAGTTCATTAAAATTCATGAACTTTGTAAATTTTTCATTTCCTTCCTCCCAAGGATTAATTTCTTCTTCTCCAGCATACGGTCTATCTTTATTCTTGAGTTTAGGAAAACATAATTATATGTTTGATTCCCATCTTCACCATCAAATGTAGGTTTATTAATCATTTAGGCAGACATTATCTTTCTCTTCTTGATATTTACCATTAACACGCTTAGCATTTTCAGTGAACTTGTGATTCCAGGTTCCTCCATTTCTCTACTTAGTGGCCGCAATTGAGACTGACAACTTGGTTGTTAAGCAACTGTGCTTATGAATCCTATATCAGCTTTCCTTTACTTTATAGAACTGCAAAAATTAAGAATGAGAAATGTGCCCATGAAGTTATAATAATAATAATATTTATTTATATACCGCTCCTCTCCCGAAGGACTTGGAGCGGTGCACAGCCATACAATTAAAACATTAAATATATAAAAGTTAAAACTAAATTAAATTAAAGGCCCTGGCTGAAAACAATTAAAACCCCTCCCTTAAACCCTAAAATTTGATATAAAAATTAAAAGTTATCATCATCATCATAACTGAACAATTGCTAAATGAGGTAGTTGCTAAATGAGGACTACTTGCCCATTAATACAACTACTGTGATGCTTTATTTAGCCCCTCTTGACATTTCAAAAGGCCTTCCTCCATGGCACCTATAAATGCTTACTGCAAATATTGATAATTACTGAGTTGTATTAATTGAGGTGTATATGCTATTTTATAATTTCAGTTTTGATGATTATGATAAAAGCCTATTACTTAGAATAGAAAGATGCTACACACACCTAAGTGTACATGACTTTAATAAAGCTTAATTTTCAGGAAAAAAAGACTAACCTTGTACTCATAGAGCTATTTACACTAGTTATTTTTTATATAATTTATATCCCCCATTTTATGAAAAAGATACCCATGGGTTCACTCCTAATTTAGCCTTCACAATAATCCTTGGAATAAGCTGGTTTTACTAAATGGTTTTGTTGTTGTTTTTTGAATCACTGTTGATTCCTGGTGACTGCCAGGACTAGTCTCTGCAGTTACCTTGGCAAAATGTTCAAAAGTTGCTTGCTCTTTTCTTTTCCTAGGGCTGAGAGAGAGCTACTGGCCTTAAGTCACACAGGTAGCTTCTTATCTAAAATGTGATTAGAACTCGTGACCTGGATTTTAGCCTGGTGTCTTAACCACTACACCAGTTTGGCTCTATGTTAAAGAATCAGCTTCCTCATTTACGGAAGTCTTAATGTGAACTTAAAGGAATTAGTATAGTATAGTTAAATTGCTGAACTTAAACCAGAAATATCATGGAAGTAACTGGGTGATTTGGAGCAATCGCCCTCAATTCCAATCAGTAAAATTAATTTTAGATGATATTGATGATACAAATAAGACATTTGATCAATGTTAAACATAGAATATATTCTAATATATTCTATATTAGAATTTTATCTGAATCACCAAAGCAGCTTTTATTTCCTATGAAACTTTCTTCATGGCCTTTAAGACAGTTTCCCCAGCTTAGTACTAGTGGTGGTGGAGGCGGGGTATTTTTACGTTCTGTGTTTTAGTTTTTTTTTTTTTTTAACATGAATGAAATATGTTTGATCTTTTCAAAGATCTTCATGTACTTGGCTGCCTATTGAACAAATGTAGGTAGGATGGTTGTTAAAGGTGTAGCATTTAGAAATTTAACCAATTTAAGTAAAATTTAGGGGCCAGCATAGAACATAGGAATGTTATAAAATGTAACCAATATCTGTTAAAAATAATGTAAAAATTTGATAGAATGATTTGTAGTAATCAGCTGTAAAATTTTGGTGATACAATCGACTTTGATAGAAATGTCTGTTTGCTTTTGAGCGGAAAACAGTTAACAAATTATTTCCTCAAACTAAATTAATCCATGGGCATATTTTGTCTCTATTATGTAAATAAGATTATGTTTTTCTTTTGTTTTCTGCACTTTTATATATCAAAAATTTGAGCTTAAGTTGCTCTTGTTGCTATGTGGCCAGGCTCATTTAGTAATTTCAGCATTTTATTAAAACACGATCAGTAGTCTTTTAATTAAGTATAATTGTATCTTATCAATGTATTTTGCAGTTAGGGGCTACTGTGGGGTTATTGAATGTGTCTGACAGCAATTCAGGAGGTTTTTAGCTGAAAACAATTAATGTTCAAGTGAATTGGAAAAACAAGAAACGTACTAAATTAGTATTTTCCCTCACTTACCTGTCCCTTTTAACAGTCTCTGGGATTTCAAAGAGCTTTTTTCAGTAAGATCTTTAACCTGTTCCATTAGTATCTCATTGTAGTCGCTTTGGATGTATACATGTAACTTAGATAATTACAATTGCTTTTTTATAAAACATCTGCAGAAATGCCATTTCACTCATTGAGTCAACTTCAGGATAGAAATCCAAATTAAAACCCTGTAACAAAAGGCCATCTCATTTCTGTATGAATGTAGAAGGGGAGCCTATTTGGATAGGGATATGATTGCTTCCAAGTACGTAGCTTTTGCTGAAGTTTGGCTTCTTTGGTTATACATGAAGAAGATTGGGAGGTATTTGGGTGTGTATTTGTAGACCTGTTCCAGAATGGTAGTTATGGCAAAAATAATTTCCTGTTCACAACTACACTAATTGATCCTTACAGAATTTCCAGCAAACCTTTTTAAAAAGCTTTGGATAGTGATTTGAATCTGAACCTCTGGAAGGTTAAGGGAATTTTAATAACACAGTTTCAAAACGTAAAGTTCAAATCCACTACTCTTCAGCTTCCTTTGTTACTACCTTTCATTTAATGTATTAAATTAAATAGAGGTGTCCACCATACTGTTTTGTCTTCATTAGATAAGTTTGAAATTTTAGAGCTTGAAGATATGGAGAAAATGCTTGACAAATTTCACCCTCCACAAATATGCTTTATAATTCTTTATGTGCAGTACCCATTTCTTGGGTAACAGAATTAGCCACTTTGGATTGGGTCTAATTTGGCCATTAAAACTGTCTTGATTATTTTGTATGATGACATTGTTGAATAGAAATGGAAAAATGCAACTGAAGGCAACTAAATTTAAATAAATAAAATAAATAAACTGCATGTTATCTTCTGGAGCCCTCAGTGATACCAGTCAGTACATTCTTTAGATTAAAATTTTGTTGCATCTCCTACTCATTGGAGTAAGTGGCTTAGTGGTTCATTGTACCTTCTATCTACTTAGGCTAGTATCTTGAATGGGTCAAGTAAACTCACATTAGGATTGCTTCAATATATAATACATGTGGCAGACTTTGGCATATTTTTTAGAACAAAAGTTGATTATAAATTATGCCTGGATTGGAATTATGAATTCATACATCCATTCATTTGTAAATTTTATATGTGCATATAACATTGTGAAACATATATGTGATCTTTAAAGTCTTTTCACTATGGGGCTTATCTCCTAATGCAGGGGTATCAAACTGGTGGCCTGAAGGCCGGATGCATCACGCATAGGCCATGCCCACCCCAGCTCCACAAAGGGGAAAAACATCACAATACATCATGTGACGGCAATGTGACACAGCGAATTTGACACCCGTGTCCTAATGATACCGTAATATACAAAAGAGTTCTTCGTTTCAGTGGCCTCATTTACATTGCTTCTTGGTAGTTCATTTTTTGATGCATGGCAGCCTTCCACACTTTGTCACGTTCTTCTAATATTAACAAAGCTTACAAAACTTTGTGCAGAACTCAAAAATTAAAATAACTTACTTTATTTTCTGAACATTTATCTGTTCTTTTGGTTAACTTTATTAAGTGTTATGTCAATTCCATCTTGACAAGTAGAACATTATTCTTGTTCTCTACCCTAGCTCAAAGATTAAGCTTGTCACTCTGTAACATTATCTTTGATAGGATATATATTTAAGTGGGAAGATAGGAAAGAATGGGATTTCTAAAAGAGGCATGCAAATTGTGGATGAGGAAAGATGTGTCGTACCATAAAATTAATGCAAGCAAGAGAATTAGGGTTATTGTGAGAGGAGATCTTTTAATTTATTAATTATATGGCTTGAACTAGTTAGTGCTATGTAAAAATGGGTTAGAGCTCAATAAACCTACTTTCTGAAAAAAAGATTTTGAATGAATTTGAAAATTTCTCTTCAGTATGAGATAAAAGTTACCAGTCATAATTTAAAACAATATTATCTCTTCTATTTCCTTTTTTAATCTAGTCTAGGTATATCAGATATAGATAATTCCAATAAACTAGAATAAAAAAGTAATTGCATAGTTCTCATTACTGTTCTGGTTGTTAACACTGATCCCCCTCCCCCCAATTTGTGTTAAAAATCTTTGGTTTTGTGTTGGGGAAGGAAATCCCTATTTATCAGTCTTGGGAGATAGTCCAGAAAGGAGACCAGAATGGTCTTGTATGACCATTGTCTAGGCTGCAGCTCTTCCTCCTGTTTAGCAAGGTTGTCACAGCCTATTTACATTGGGCTACCTGTGATCACATTTTATCTCTTCTTTCGAAGTAAAGAAAGCAACATGAGATGAGGATGCATTTTATTTAGAAATGGGAGAACTTTTTTGCTGATTGACCCTAGGCATTTCACCCGCTAGAGGATTTGCATTGTAATGAAGAAAATTACAACTACTTGAAGTAGTTTGTTTATAGATAGTAGGGGCTTTTAAAAAATATAAATGTGTTAATGGCTGAATTTTGGAAAGCTTTATTTATCTTGTCTTTTATTCATTCTACTAGATTGACAAATTATAATTTGATTGAAGAATTATAATAGAGAAAACAATTATATAAGATTAGTGATGATGGAGCTGAGCTGTTTTATAACTGATATATTTATAGCATGATTAGAAACTGATGTTTAATACAATTGTGACAATACTAGATTTTTTAAAACAATGAAACAGCATTCTGCTGAAAATATCTTTATTGCGTGTATTTGACATAATTTTATTAGGTATAATATGGCCACAGATTTTTAAGGCTATATTTTCATAGAGTATAACTTTTAGCAAAGCTGAAGCAAGATGTCTTTTTATTAGCCAGCCAGCTAACCAATCATTAAATCAATCATATTTGGGCTCTACTGTACTCACCCAGGATATTTACAATTTCATTTTAATATAATCATTAAGACATCCAGAATCTAATAAAATCCAGCAAGGTAAAACACATGAAACCAAAAAACAATCTAGTAAAGCAAACTAATAGATAGTCATAGGCCCCCAATTTGCTTCTAAAATTAGCTCAACTTCTTTTGCTTCTAAAGTCAGAGTTAGTCTAATTTCCAGGAGTGGCAGTCCCCAAAACCCGGCACTGTTTATAGAAAAGCAGTTCCGGTGTGCTTTTACTGTCCAAAAGTAGGGAACCATCATTATTCTTTCATAATAAAAAGTTTGCAATAGATTAAGTTTATATTTACATTTTGTAATAAAAGCAAGAGGAGAAAAATGCTATCCCAGTTGTGTGCCTAAGTATAAATGATTTTAAACAATTCAGATGTTGAAAAGATAAAATTGTGCATGACTCAATTAATGATCACATTGCTTAGTGAAGGATGTTCTGACCCCAACTTTGGTTGTAAATTGAGGACTACCTGTAAGTGAATTGGGAAAGCAAAGAAGGGCTTGTGACGGAGTTTTCCATTTAAAAGATTTTTCTGACAATTTTCAGTCCTGCCTCCAATAAAAGCTTTATTATGTCATCCTGTTTCCCTTTTGGTCCTCGAAGATTGATTGAAAGGTTAAAAAAAGTGTAAAAGTATCTTGTCCCTGAGTTATACTGATCCATCAAAATAATCCTAAACATAGAAATATTAACATCTGTATTTAAGAAGGGATAACAGATGGTTGTATATGATCCTATGTTAGACTCCAGAGCACTTAACTAATATTTTTTCAGTGCTCTGTTTGTCAAATATGCCTTTGGTAGGTAGAAATAATTTGATTAGCTTTCTTGTATTCTAAGATCTTATCAGCTTTTACTATATCAGGACAATTTTTCTGGATCTTTTTATCATGGATTAGCCTTCTCCAGTTCAATCGTGGGTGGTTCATTCTACAAATTAGCAATGTCGTTTTGTATCTTGGTAAGTTGCCAGTATAGCCTGTGGGCTAATTATGCTCCCTTGTTGGTGGAAACTGTTGACCATTTGCAATGCCTGCTGACAATTGCCTGCCTGGTAGACTGAGTTTCGTAACCTTGATTTGGAATGCATGTCTAATGTCTTCCACTCGGACCTTCAGTCTTGTTCATAATGTTACGTTTAATGGACTGTTTCAAAACTTTAATGTACAATTTGGTTGTACAAGGTAATTTACCACCCTGATTATATTGTACTAGTACTAAGGAACAACAGAGTAAGCTTCATCCTAACCAGTCTTTTACTGGTTTGCCCTGAAGCTGAATTGCAGCCAAACAAATTTTTGTTTTAAGGAGTAACTTTTTACACAATAATATTGGTATTAAATCTTTAATGATTTTCCTAACTCTGAAACTTTAAATGTATTATGAAATGATAGTGGGAGAAGAGAATAATCAATCGATGTCATCTAATAGGCAAGGCAACTCAAGTTGCTTGTGATGGTTATATACTGTTTTAGCAATATATAGCTATGCATATTTAATAATAAACTATGTTTTGTTCTCCTTCCTGAAAAGATTCTAAGGACTTAAGACTCCGAAGGATTCATTTACATAATGGTGGTTAAAGGGGTTTTTTTAAATATTATTTTACTTCAATTGAGTATGATTGTTTCATTGTACTATATGCCTGTTTATTGCTGCATCTGGTTTTAATGTCTTAATTGCAGGGTTCATCTTTCTTTTCATTAAGGCTCCCCCAAATTATAAAGATACAAAGAATAATATTATTATTGTAGTTAATATTTATCTGATGTTTTCAATAGTTATTAAATTATTGGTGAATCTGTGAATGGCACGTTTCTATCTCTTTTAATTTCCTTTCCTCTTCATCATTTAAAGTAATATGAAACTGGAAATATTTCTTCAAATTCAAGATTAGTTAAAATATGTTTATAGTAATGCCTTGTCAATGTGAAGTAGATTTTTATAAATCTAGATTGTGGAATTCTTTTCTATTTTACTTCATAAGAAAGTGGTTTCATTTCTTTTAGCTTTATAATCAATATCCAGGGTTTTCTTTAATTATAGAGTTTGTAGTCTATACTATATAAGAGCATCTCCATCACTTTCCTGGTAAAATTCTGCATTTGTAAATTGTTTTGTTTTTTTTCCCTTTGGATGAACCAAACTTAAGAAATATGAATGTAAACTTGAAGGAAAATAATAGGAATTTCAGTATGTTGACTCTGCATAAAGTCTTTCTTAAAGACTATCCATAAGAGCATAACCTGGTATTTGTGCTGAAACCTTAGATTATTACAATATTTCTTAAACACTGAATTATGATGGTCAATAACTTATTTGCCTTCATAAAATAATTATACGCATTGCTTATATGCATACTTTTTTTGCTTTATAAATGGATCTGAATGTCCTACATTTGTTGTTAGGTGTCAGTACCAGAATTTTCTCCATTTTAATGAGAAGAGGTTGGCGAGTCAGAAGAGGTACCTGACTTGCATCATTAAACATTACAAGAGGGGAAATTAAGGCATTGGGTTGGCGTCATTTTTTTTTTCTTTTGTAAATCTTACTTTTGATGGAAAGGCAGCTCTGTCGCCAGTAAGTCCTGCATGCATAGACTCTCCCCCCGCTGGTAAAACAATGAACACATTCAGGCACAACTCATGTTTTCAGTTATTAAAAAACAGAGCCGTCTGTCTCTGCCTGTGACTTTAATCTTTAAGCCTTTATTCCCTGTACCCCACCCCCTCTTTCTTCCCCCAACCTTTTGTTTGTGAAATGCGGAGCTACAGGATATGTGGGCCTTGAGCTTTTTTTTTTCACTGTATTGTACATTCCTTCTGTAAGTACAGATGTTTATAACTATGAGTGATGTTATTCCAGGGTTGGTGATGGTGGGAGGAAGCTAGCAAACTTACCTCTTAAGTGGCATTTTTTATTCTTATTTAAAAGATCTGTGAGAATTTTGTGGATCAGCTAGTATGTACTTGGGATTGTTCACTTCACAAAACAATCGTTAAAAGTATTAAAAACATGAACACTTTTCAGTGTACATTTTTTTTTAAATTCTTGGAGGCTTTGGGCATAATAAGTTTTATATGCTGGCAATAGGTCGCATGTCCTTTACAGTTGTGTCTTCAGGTTGGGAGATTTACAGTGCTATGTGCTACATGTAAAATTGAATTGAACTTTAAAAGTACAAATAATTTTATCTAAGAGACTATATTCCTTTCAAATGAACCATTCAACATTATTGTCAGCATTATCTGGACTTTGCTTCAACATGTGACCAAGAGCTTGACATCAATAATGAACAGCCACACAATTTTTTATCTGATCTGTATCACCTAAGAAACTTTTTTTTAACAATCTCTCTTGATCATTCATATATATATTCATAATGATTGTTGTGCTCCACCCAGAATTGCTTTTAGTGAGATGGGTTGCAGTAAATAAATAAATAAAATAAAAGTTCATCGCTGTGCAGACTGTGTATCAAACTATAGGCATAAGACAAATTGAACATTTTATGTGGAAAGGTAATAAAAGTTATACTTCTCATTGTTCATGTTTCAGATAGAAATATCATTTGACTGATGATACTGCTTGAATAATTATCATATATCCAATTAGGACTCTGATAAATTTGAGCTTGAAATTTCCTGCCTTAATTATTTGCCATAACCATACTGTGTGGCTTTCAGTGAAGTGTCTCCTGGCTCTAATTCTCCTAATAATGATATTATCGATCTATTGTAAAAGATTGCTCTAAAAATCACTATTTGAGATATAACTCTCAACTACTTGGGTTGATACTGAAAGCTTCCTCTTCTAATTTTTAGTAAATTGCACTTTACATTCATATCTGACCCAGGGAAATAGTTGTGGGCTCTATGTGTAGTATTAAGAATAAAGCATCTAAAAGCCTGTATTTGCTAATTGCAATTTAAAATAAATACTTTTCTGCATTGGGATGTTGTATAAAAATGTGTTTTATTTGAAATTAAAACATGTTTTCAATCTTCTCTGCTTGCATATGAGAGATTAGATAGATTTATCTATATTTTATTGTGATTTCCCATAATGATAATCTCATAGTTTTAAATTTATATATGGGAAATTCAAAAAAAATGTAGGTATAGAATATTGCTGTTGAGAATTCTTGGTGGTTTCAGTTTATTGTATAATTTTGGAAGTTTTGAATTGCCTGTGCATAATTAATAATTATTTATAAGAAATATTTATTTAATTTTGCTAAGTTAAAAAAAAATACTAAGAAAATTTGTCCCTGGTAATTGGTATTATGCTGTAGATATACTTCTGGAAACTGGTAAATAAGAATGCATTCTTCTTAAGCCCGTACTTGAAAATATTAGGGAATACCTTTTGGAACCTGGTTAATGACATAGGTAGTAGAATTGAATCAGAAACTAAGAAGCTAGAAGCAAAGCAATCCAATGGGCTCTTACAAACACAAGATTTAATACTAGAACCCAGGAATCCAGTAACAATTATTCTCCCTTTGTAGATCTAACACAATATAATGCAGGAGTTTCAAACTTAACTGTCACGAGTGCTGCATGGGAACTAATTCATTAGCCTGAGGGCCCCAACACTGAAGCCTTTTCATGCAATGATACAAAAGACTTTAGTGAGTTAAAAATGAAGAAAATGAAGAATATACCATTAAACATAGACACTGTTGCAGCACAGCTCTGAAATATCTGATTTTGACAGCTTGCTGAGTTTTTTTAATTAACCAGAATGCCAATGTTTGGTTTCATCATAGTGTTAATAAATATTACTGTTGATATGATGATACAATCTGGAAAATTCATCCCAATAGGAGCTGCCCAAATCTTGCTTTTCTTTTTCTTTCTTGATAAGCACAGAGATCTTGCTTGCTTCTCCTTTCCATCTAAGACATGGGTGTCAAACTCATGGCATTACGTTGCTGTCATGTGACTTTTCATGACTTTTTTTTACCTTTGCGGAGCTGGGGTGGGCGTGGCCTACGCATGACTCATCTGGCCCACAGGCCAGCAGTTTGACATCTCTGAAAGAAATCTTAAAGCCAAATATGTCCTTATTTGTTTGGCTGCTTTCTCATTCCCTCCTTTAGGCAATCTCTACTTCCTAGTCCATCATTTTCACTTGCCAAGACTTTTTCAACTGCATTGAGAGTTTTATACCACCTCTGAATCAGTGCTTATCATTGAGCAGTGGTGTAAGAGGCCTCAGGCACTGACTGTTGCAGGTAGCCAACTGGTTGGGCTGAAGTTAGTAGTAAGGCTGCTGCTGCTGCTGCCAGACCACTCCTCTTTCTAGAGTAGCATGTGGTGAAGGCTCATGAATCCAGAATCCTAAGATCTTGGAAAATGATGGCAAACAGTTCAATTGTGGTGTAGATTCTGTATTATCTGTATATGCTGAACTTATTTTGAAGATCCCTTTATTAATGTTAGGATCCCCTTAAAATCTTTCCATAGACAAGTTCAGGGCATATAGAATTTCATTCAATATCTTATCTTGAAATTCTCTTGTTTTTGAACTAGTAGTGATGTTGTGGGGTCTTTTAATGTAAGGTCACAATATTTTTCTTAGTTTTTTCTTGGTTTATTTAGAGTTCATTGATTACATTTATTCAGTTCTGTTTATCAAGGTGCATTTATTAGAAAACTTTATAAAATGCATTTATAAATGTAAATCAAGACAATGTGGAATTATGTGGAATTCATTTTTACTATACTGTTTGTATACTAAAATATAAGACTGCATTCTACCACCACCCCAATGTTGTTTATAGTCAGTTTTGTAAAGCTTCAGGTTAAATGTTAAATTACATTTTTTTTTCAAAGCATCACATGAATTCATATAATGTTGATCTCAAAATAAAGTATCTCCCAACAAGTGGACCAGAGTTTTAATTAATGACATTTCTATTCAGACCCATTTCTGCAAATAACAAGATACTTCAAGGTTACTGTGGCTGAAGTACATTATTTATTGGGGAAAAAAATTGCGAGTATAATTTTAAGATTTTATTTGCATAAGGATATATATGTTTATGTGTGATTCAGATGTTAAAAATGTTTCACAAAAGTTATTGCATATGAGAGAAGAACTAGTTCCAGTAGAAGAGAATATACTACTGAGTTCTTTGGATTACTTAAGATGTTTTGGTGGGCTTTATTTGGCTTGTGTGCTATGATAATGCCTGTAGTTGTAATTGTCTGTGGGTTGTTTCTAAGATGCTTTTGATCTATGATAATATTATACTTTTCATAATACGTTTTGGTAATGCTGTAGTAAGCTGAATGATCATGCACGATTTGATAAAGTTTTGTGTGTATCCATTTTGTTGAAAGTTGTTGTACAGATGATCTGTTTCCTTTTTCAAATTGTTCAAGTGCTTTTTCTCATCTGAATAATGTTCTTACATGGCTTCTCTTGTGGGTGGTAGGGAGAGGAAATAGTTGATCAAACAGATTGGAATTCTTAAAGTGTAATCAGTGGTGTACTATATCTATACTACTGTGTTATAATTAATAGTTAATATAATATCTCTATATTGCATTTTCTGTTTTTCCTACAATGCATATATAGTTTTTTGCACATGTAACTAATCTCAGGTATTACTGAATTGCCTTTTAGATGTCTTGTTGAGGCCTAAATGTTGTGATTTTTTTTGTCTATTGTTTACTTCTTCATACTCATATTGCCATTAAAAAAACCACTTATTAACACTTTGATCGCAGGCAGGCGGGCAGGTGGGCCCCAAATTTGAAGACCACTTGCATATATTTTTTAAAATTTGAAACCTCTTGAATTAATTTCAAATTCTGGCATTTTGAAAGAAAACATTGGCACTCTGCTGTGTCCACAGGGATCCTTTTTATCTTTTTAGGCATTAATCAACCTATTTAAGGTTGTATCTAAGAATGAAAAATATAATATATAATACTTTTTCTCAAGGAGGATTTGAATGCTCTGGTTGATGGACTTGGATATTTATTATGTGAAAAAATAGTCAATATAACTTTTCAATTTGATCAATATATTTGTAAAAGGTATTTCACTTTGAAGTTGTTTTGGTAGTTGCATGGCTAAGATATGTCTTCCTACTGCGTTTTGGCTGGGGATATATACATACTTTTCAATAACTGTTTAACTGTGAATTCTGTTCACAATATTCTTTCATTGACCTGGTTTACATATAACAGTGATGGCTAACTTTTTTGGCACCGAGCTGAAAACCGGAAAACCACAACTTCTCGTTGCGCACTCAGGGGAGTGCTGGAAACTGGAAGCTTAGGTTCCCAACACGCGCATCCGTGCCAGCCACCTTGTATTCCGATTTCTAATGCACCTGCACATGTGAACACCAGCTGGCCGGCGCGTGCATGTGCTCCGGGGAGCTGCTCTTCCAGTTTCTAGCGCTTCCGCATGCATGAAGACCAGTTGGTCAGAGCGTATGCGTGCACTGGAACCCAGAAGAGCTACAGACGACAGCTGGTGTGCCTGGAAAGATGGCTCTGCATGCCACTTCCGGCATGCGTGGCATAGGTTTGCCATCATGGACATATAACATTAAACCATTTCTTACTAAAAGAAAGGTAAATAGAGTGTAGAACCTTATATTTCTTGTCATCAAATTGCAGATTGCATATCTTGCAAATTGCAGATTGTATTGTTACAAGATTCAAGTCTATTAAGATTCTTTTCAACCATGAGATTCTGTTTCCTGTGATATTAATAGTCTCCTCTCCTGTCTCCCAACTTTATGTCATCTGCAAATTTGATGGACATCTCTTCTATCCTCTTGTTTATACCATTAATGAAAATGTTGAACATCATTGGACCCAGGACAGAAGCCTGGGATGTACTATGCATAATTTCCTACCAGACCAATGTTTGTGATAGCTAGCAATTCCTCTGTTTTTCAACTGTCTCATTTAATAGCACTTGTTTCAAGTCCAACAGTCATCCTGTTGGATTTAATATTTAATGTATAAAATTCAGCTACTATATATGAGTGAAGCTACACAATTTAACTTTAATAGCTTTAACATATCCTGTTGTATAAAATAAAAATATGAATTTAGACACAAAATTATTACAATAGATACCTTTAAGCAGAGTAAACTCAGGAAGGAGACCTTGAATCCATTTAGAACAGGGGTGTCAAACTCGATTTCATTGAGGGCTGCATCAGGGTTATGTTTGATCTCAGAGGGCTGGGGAGGCAAGGCCAGGGGCAAGTGTGGCCGTGGTAGGCTTGATGTCACTCGTGTTGGGGGCACCTGTGGTGGCCAAGTGCTAAGGCAGGACTTTCCTGAGATATTCCCTCACTCTCATTATAATCAATCTTCCTTCCTTCCTTCCTTTCCTTCTTTTTCCTTCCCTCTTCGTTCTCCTTTCTTCTTCCTTCCCCTCTTTCCTTATTTTTCCTTCCTTGCTCTCTTCCCATCTTCCTTTCTTTTTCTTTGTCAATTCTCTTTTCCTTTCTCCTTTTGTGTCCCTTCTTGCATGCTCAAATGTAAAAGGGAAAACATTTATCCTTTTGTTTCATTTTTAGTTTTGCTAGCTCTCTGCCAGTGAAAATGGAACTCAGGAGAGCCATGCATGGCCCCTTGCACCCCATTTTCAGCCTTGATGGCCTCCTGCAGCCCTCTGCCAGTGAATAACGGAGCTTGGGAGAGCTGTGTGCAGCCCCCCCATTTTCAGCCACAATGGCCTCCTGCAGCCCTCTGCCAGCAAAAATGGAGCTCAGGAGAGCCACGTGCAGCCACATGCACCAATTTCTGGCCATGACGGCCTCCTGTAGGTCTTTGCCAGCGAAAACGGAGCTCAGAGGGGCATGCGCAGCCCTCTGAGCTCCATTTTTGTTGGTAGAGGCATCGCAGGCCAATCCTTTGCTGTTTCCAGGCTGGTCCTATGGGTCAGATCTAAGCACCCCATGGACAGGATTTGGCCCACGGGCCTTTACTTTAGATTTAGAAGCTATGTATTTCAACCAGAAAAAAATGTGTCACCCTGATTTATACATCTGAGCTGGTTGTAAGAAAGTGATGATTTCTGGTTTAGTCTGGTACCCTAACCACTATACCATATTATAAATTGATTGACAGATGAGGAAGATGATAATGAGGTTTAAAGAATTTAGTGATCTCTATACTAAAGGTGAGTCAATAGGGATTTATAGTTATAAATCAATCAGAAATCATGGAATCTTAGTTTCATTTTTGTTTATTAAAAATTAGCCCCTTTTTATTCAAAACAAGATTCAGTGAGTTAGGATTTACTGTAATTACACATTGCGTAAAGACACTGCAGATAAATCCTGTGTAATAAATACATAAAAATATGTTCCAACAATTTTTATAAATATCCTGAGTAATTTGTGTTGGATTTTCAGAGGAAACAAATGAAAAAATAAAAAGTGGTTGCTTATCCAGGACTTCTGTCCTTTAGGTTTTAGTGACACCTTCCAGATGGAATAGCATATCTCAAAATGCTTATGGGATGTTGGAATCACATTGGGAATTCCTGTTTCTTTTTAAAATATTGTCTGTCTAAGCTCGGGTATCCGGTTCTGACACATGATTTGCATTGGTTTATAGAGGTTTTTTCCCCCTCTTGTATAGTTCGTGCACTTTTGGTCCTTTCTCTTTAATGTGGGATTTTGAAGGTTTGCACAGTCAGGAAAAAACTTTAGTATTCACCCCGTCATTTCCCTAGAGATACCTACAAAAATCCTGAATTACTTATAGTTTCTCCCAAGGTGTTGCTATATAAGAAATAGAGAATAATTTACATGCTTCAGAATAGGAATTTTAAAAAGCACACACACACAAAATGTTAAGAGTGGGGTCACAGGAGGAAGTTTCATACTCACTGCATGAAACAGACAATATTTCCTGAAACAGGAGATATTAATCTCAAAGAATTTAAAATAAAATATTTATTTTATGATTTTTAAAAAAAGTTTAGTGTGGAGGGGGAAAAGAGAGAATAATCAGTCTTTTTATCCTAAGTGCAGATGAAATTGATTAAACCTTTTAAAACTCGCCTCAGTCCACCCGGTTTATTAATTGAAGAATTTCCTCTTCCCCAGAATGGGAAGTACATATTAAAACAGCTCTGCCCCTAAATAGCAGTGATACTTGAGAACAGCAGATTTTTTTTTTCTTCTAGGCTAAGAGGAAATCCTAACATGGTAAAAATCACACAAGCACAAAAAACAGATATGAACACACATCAGTGGACACATATACTTTACAATATATTTGATGAAATATTTAGTTTTCTAAAACACGGTAACTCATTGTAGCCTGTGGTTCAACTTTGCTTTGTATCTATATGCTAAATTTCTTTTTCTTTAATTCAGTGAAAGATGAGTTATGCTGTTTCCGTGAGTCCAATGAATTTCTTAACTGGTATTCAATTTCGTGAATTGAATACCAGTTAAGTTTAATTCTGTTTAAGAATTACACTTAACTGGTAGCAGTAGTTTAAAGAGACAAATGAAATGCCGTATTTACTATTCTCTTATGACATGTGAAACCTCTTAACTCATTCTCATTTGGACCTTCTTCCTTTTTCCTCTTCTTGCTAAGTTTTTATTGTGTTTCAAGATCAAGGCCTCTACAGTTTTTGATATTGATAGATACTGATGGAATAGTATGATCATGTGCCAAGCTCAAGGCACCTTTCTGGTTTTCTTTTTCTTTTTTTAGGGGGCAAAAGTTCATGGGCCTTGAACTGAGTAGCTGAAAATTCATCTTTGGTGTTCGTATTCACTTATAAAAATACCTGAACATACAACTCATGCCTAGAATTTATAATTTAACTGTTTAAACTGTGTTCAGCAAGTTTAAGAAATAAGTGTTATAAGAGACTAACTGTTAAAACATATAGCCCACAGTGATTGTAGAAAAGTTTCAGTTATATATTGAAATAATGTAATTGTTTTATTTTTATTGGATGTCGGTTAGATAGTCTTTTAAATGAAAATCTTGATTTAAAAGTAAATTCCTATGATTGACTCCTTTTGTATACAGAAATTTAGATGATACAAACCATCTGCCAGGGTTAATGTTGCCATATTTTTGTCCTTCAGAGCAAAACAAGCTAATTTGCCTCATAAGCAAATTATTTTATAATTATGTACCACTTTTCTTGAGAAACATAGGTACTGAGAAATCAGTTACCTTGTTTGAAGTTTCTTAGAAGCTTCTATTTTTTGAAACTCTTCAAGCATACATCAGCAACCTATGGGCCAGTGATGAAATACATCTATTTCCCCATTTACTTCTGAGAAAGAATTTTCTATCTCTGATCAGATGATTTCTCATCTTCAGTGGGTTATAGAGAGGGTATATTTCTGTGTACTCAGTGGATTTCTTCTGTGGAACAATGTACAGAGTGATCGTTTCTTAGTCTTGAAGAAAAGACTATTTAGTGCAGAGCGAGAGAAGGTGTACTGAGACAGAAATCTGAAAAAAGAAATAGACTTCTTCTGGCATTGTCAGGTCTGATTCAGCTTTTGTTGTTCTGCCTTGAAGTCTACATATAATGTAAGGCAGTTAGATTATGCACACATTGCTAAGAATAAGCCTATCTTTCACATTCCTTCCAAGAAATACATATCTGGGAATAATCTGCTTCTGAGTTAGTCTTATATTCTTGAGCTGTTTATTTCATTAAAATAACTCTCTATTTGGGCATTGTTGAGCTTCAGCCTTTAGGACTATGGTCTAGAGAAGAGATTTCCTGATGTTTCACCAACAACTGGCATCTTCAACCGCAGATGCCAGAGAAACATCAAGAACTACGGTCCTAAGTCCTGAAGCCCAACTGTCTAAGAAATACAAACTGGTTCACACCAATAAACCAACCACTTACTTGTAAAGATGTACATTTAGCTAATTTTTACTCAGTTACTTTTTTGAATATTTATTTATTTTTATCTTAATTATTTATTTATTTGTCAATTGCTTACAAGATAATAGGTATAGGTATACTACTGCTTACGGTGCTATATTTTCTATATGCAGTATGATGCAGTATTTTGGGGACAACTATAATATTTCAAGTGGCTTTTTTATTTCAAATTCTGAGGCCCTTGTTATAAAAACACTATGATTATTTCTTGAAATCATACAGAAACTATGATTCATTGTCCATTACATTTTAGAAGCAATGGGTTGAAGGATGAATTCTGAGATAAGAAGGGAAGGGAATATAACAGGGCTAGGACTAGGATCATTACCGAGGTATAGAATCTGGTGCTAGAAGAATGAAGGTGAAAACATAGAGTTGATTCATTTAATACATTTAAAAGCATTTATCTAATACATTAGCAAGACTGGTTTGGAGATTTCGGAAAAGCAGTTGCTAGAAGAGAAGCCTAGTTTCTAATTCCAAATGAGGTAACACATTTATATAACCTTTCAATATAATGGATCTGTGGCTCTCTAACAGTTGTTGAATTGCAACTCTCAGCAGTCCTAGCCCATTTGGATAAGGGTGAGGAATGCTGGACACCAAACATCACTGTCATCAGAATGGTCAAAGGTTATCCCCAGCAGATTATCAAAGGGAAACTTTGGTCAATGTCTGGGATCATATTCCTGAATCTTTTGCTACTCGAAGCAAAGGATGAATGACTAAGGATTTTTCCTCTTTCTCAGTCTTTGGAGAAGAACCCCAGCCTCAATTGTTGTAGCCTGTTTTGGGCCAATAGTGGCTCCATTGTGTCACTTTCCTGCCTTTACTTTGCAGAAAGAATCTGCTAACCATCTGTCCCTCTGATAGGGAGCTTCTTGGAATCTGTTTCATAAAGACATGTCCTAGTTCTGTGGTTAAAGGGCATTCCTCCTCTATTTTGTGTGTGTGTGTGGGTAAGGGATGATTATTTTACACAGTGACTTCATACCCCCAAAGTCCAAGTGTAACATGTATGGGGGAGTAATAAAAATAGTGCTATTTATTTATTACTTATATCCTACCTTTATTATTCCTACTATCAACTCAAGGCAGCAAATATTTTCTCCTGTTTTCCCCACAACAATAACACTGTGATGTGAGTTGAGCCGAGAGAGAGTGATTGAGCCAAGGTCATCCATCTGGCTTGCATGCCTAAGGCAAGACTAGAACTCATGGTATCCCTACTTCTAGTCTTGTACCTTAAACATTAGAACCATTTTAATGAAAAGAAGGTGATACGATAGCAGTGTTCCAATATCTCATGGGCTGCCACAAAGAAGAGGGGGTCAAGCTATTCTCCAAAGGACCAGAAGGCAGAACAAGAAGTAATGGATGGAAACTAATCAAGGAGAGAACCAACCTAGAATTAAGGAGAAATTTCCTGACAGTTAGAACAAGTAATCAGTGGAATGATTTGTCTCCAGAAATTTTGGGTGCTCCAACACTGGAATAAGAAGAGATTGGACAACCATTTGTCTGAAATGATATAGGATTTCCTGCTTGAAGAGGGGATTGAACCAGAAGATCTCATAGGTTCCTTCTAATTCTGTTATTCTGTAAACCAAACTGGCTCTCTTTGCTTTTCCTCCAGGCTTCTCTTTTACCAGGAAGGAGGTGGTAGAGATTCTTATGAGAGATTCTGATAACTTGGGCAATGAGCATCTGTAGGAATACTGAAATGATTTTAGGATATGCTCAGTGGTAGCAATAATACCCGAGTCATGAACCCAATGTCAAAATCTTTCTGCTCTCCTCATACAGACAGTCCTTGACTTACGACCACAATTGAGCCCCAAATTTCTGCTGCTAAGAGAGACAGTTCTTAACGGAATTGTATCCTGTCAGTTTTAAATCCATATTCAAAATAATATGATTTTCAGTTATAGCCTCTTCTATATTTTTTTTAAGTCTATTTTTATAGTATCAGACAGTCTAAGAGAAAGTTCAGGGTAACTTGTTATCGAATATCCTTGAATTCTTCCAGAGTTGAAGTTCTTTTCTCCATTCTATATTAGAACTCTTTTTTTTTAATTACAATCTTTAATTCTTTCTTTGCCTTCAAGGTATCCTCTTGTCTTCTTTTTCTCTCATCCTGAACATTTCCCCAGGAAAATATTTTACACTTAAATTCAAAATTGTCATATAGTTTTAATAATATTAATAATATCTTAAACAAACCACAGGGAGTATTATAATTGTTTCAAAATCTTATTTCCAGTCAATCCGACCTCCTATACCATTTCAAAGCTTTCCAAAATCAACATTCCATTCACTTTTTTGCTCTTTACTTCCAAATAAAAAAGGTTTTCTTTATGTTTTAATCTTACATAAAACCTCTTTTCACTTGAGTTACAGGAAAATCACACAGGGTAATAAAACTTGTCCTTCTGAAAGTTCCTAATACCAAAAAAACAAAAACCCACCAATCTACAAGTAAAAGTGATTGAGAAAGAGAGTGGGCAAACCCAATATCTCTTCAAAGGCTTCTCAACCGTGGCTTGGACAAAAGTGACTCTCCTGACTTCCAGAGTTCTGAAACCTGGAGAAGACTGCTATTTTATGGTCTCATCATGGGAAGCCCTTTGGGGAATCAGTCTCCAGGCCCCTCTCCTTTAAATGGAAGAGAGGAATTCAGCAAACTGCTTCATTCACCTGCGCCTCTTTCTGCTACTGCCATCGGTTTCTGCTTCCTATCTTTAGTTCTCCACTGCTTCCCTGGAAGTCCTCATAACTTTTTTCGATGGAATGGGTTGCAAACAGGGCAGTGTATGTGACACATTCGTGTAAGCTAGTCGTTGGAAGCTGGCTGATGCAAGCAGGTTGATTTTGACTGTCAGATTCTGCCTTGTTCTTCCTGAACAGATGTTTGCAGCAAGGATGCAAGTTCTGGCAATGGGGTGTGTGATAGCTGTCTGATGGGATAGGATGTCTTTTGCAAGCTGCCCTTCGGTTTAGAATGGGTCAAGACCCATCAAAGTAATTCAGTGGCTTTTCTTATACATCGGCAACTCCCTGGGAGGAAAAGACAAAAAGTCAGGCAGCAAGAAGGAAAGAAAAGAGGGTTCTTATTTGGGGAAATGAGGGAAAAGGAAGAAGCATCAGGGAGCTAGTCCTGGCTCACAGCACTCTTCCAAGACAGCTAAATAGCTGCAAATTGATGAGCTTTTTCTTCAGAAAGAAACAGTAAGTAACCATTCCCCGATTCCCATCTGCCAAATTCGAGGCTCTTGAATGGGATTTACAAACTGAAATAGAAAAACAGCAATTACTGGACCTTTCTGCATTCCTTGGTGAGGAATGAATACATTGGTTAGATTCTTTGCTGCTCCGCTCAGTTGATGGCAAGGTGAGCCATGTGTAAAATAAATACATAAATCTTCAGTGGATTTTATTCATTCTCCAGTTTCTTCTAAAGAAAAGAACATGATTGCAGAGGGCAAGGACTGGGAAAAATTGCCAGTATGAGATGGCACAACCAAATTTATGGCAAAACAAGGTTTGCCATAACTGTTATTTAAATGTTTGAGCAATTAGCCTCCCTAAAAATAATTTAGACCTGTTAAAAATGATTTGGAAGGCTCTGCACAAAAGCACATAGAAAGTTTCCCTGCCTTTATTGAAGCTCATGCTCAAATAGACAATCTAGTGAAGCGACATCCCTTAGGGCAAAAGGACAGTAAATTATAAGCCAATAAAGGTCTAATTATTGATGGTAGTGTGTAAGTACTCAAAGAAGTTACCTCATCAAAGCTGACCTGTTCCTTGCAGTTAAATCAGGTTTCTCTTCCTTTATCTTTGACTGACCTCAATTCCAGTCCCTGGGTCTTTAAGAAGAACAATTGTAACTTCTTTGGGGCAGTTTTTCCATTGCTGCCACTGGCAAATAGATTTGTGCATGGTTGAATGACTCTCAAGCATGCCTGGCATTTAATGAATTTTATTGCCTTTTAAGCAATCCATACCACACGTGTTGCATAAAATGAAATCCTTTTCATTTTAAAAGGATTTGAAATCCCAATCAGTTTTCCATTATGGAAGGGTAACTCCTTTGCTCAGCTCTGCTGTCGTTGATACCCACAGATTGCCAAATGTTAACCCTGTTGTTAATAATAGTATCTTCACTCCCTGTTTGTCCTTAACTAAGCCAGAAAATAGAAGAATGACAATTAAACAAATGAGGCTAAGTTTGTTATAGATGAGTCTGCCCTTATCAGTGCCTTTGGAGTCCTCAACTTGTTCAGCTCCTTCAGCCAATTCTCTTTAGTTGCCCATCTGGTGTTAACAAGAATTCTCTTTTAAACATCCTTGGCTTGATAGCAAACGCCATGCAGCCAAGAAAAAACTGCTTTCTTGCTTTAAGGAATATAAAAAAGATCCTCGTTCTTATTCAACCTAGGATCTCCTGCCCTTCAAGACAAAATATAAACAGGTATTACAGGCTAAGAAGAGTCATAGAATCAATTAATTTTTGTTACTTGTTTTAAGAATTCATCTCTATTCTAGAAATGCATAATACTTCAATCTGCTTGCCTTAATTTACAAATTTCATCTTTTATTTTTGCTTCAGTTTGGGATAATTTTCAGTTAATAGTTGGGTTAAAATGAATGTCAGAAAACATTTTAAAAAGTGAAGAAAATTAACAGCAAACAGAGTGACTAACTCAGCTGGAGCGCCTGGGGAAGTACAGGATCCACAGGTTGATTTAAGTAACCACATATAGCATGAATATCGGGAAGTGCTTATGAAGTACAACGTCAGAAGTCAGAATCTTTGTGCTTGAAGGCTTCTAAAGTTTGTAATGTTGTGGGCCTAGATAGGTCATTTGATTAGTGTTTTAACATGAACTAATTAATCCTTACTGACTTAATATGCAAATTGGAATCAGATTTTGTATTTTTCTTAAATGTTCCAAGAAAAAAATAAAATAAAAGTATGTCTTAAGAAATTTCTGCACACTACTAGTTGCCAAATATATCAGTTCTTTCAGCCAAATAAATCTATGGGGTGAAATATGGATTTAATAGTTTTTATTAAAACTAATTTTGAATTTCTTCCAGTAACATGGGAGAAGTACAGGAAGCCCATATGCTTTATATTTCAGGGTCTCTGTGCTTCTTTAGAATGCCTTGGATATCTAAGAGATGCAGACTCCTTTTCTGAGGGAGCTTGCACATCTAAGTGTGGGGGGAAAAGCAAAGATTACATTTCAGACAT
Organism: Bungarus multicinctus; assembly: GCA_023653725.1. Taxonomy (NCBI): domain Eukaryota; kingdom Metazoa; phylum Chordata; class Lepidosauria; order Squamata; family Elapidae; genus Bungarus; species Bungarus multicinctus. The sequence goes on from CM042834.1 coordinate 56,739,257, forward strand.
AACAAAGAAGCATAGAGAATGAAGTGCAAGTCATTTGTGCATTCTGTTCCCTGCTTGTGTTCAAAGCCAAGTTCTGCCACACCTCATTATCTTCAAGCATAATATTGTAATGATACAGCCATCCAGTTTTGTGAATATATACAGTCACAAAGTGGCTATCCACTCTCCAGTTTATGGAGATATACTAGGCAACTGAATCTCACATTGGAGCAGATGCAGAAGCATGGGATCATTATTATTTATTATTTTATTTTTCGTATTTCTATACTGCTCCCTCTCCCAAAAAGGGACTCGGGGCGGTGTACAGACTAAACACATAAAATAGATACAGTTAAATAGAATTTAAAACCAATTAAATAATATATGGTTGCGTCCCGACCAACTATAATTAAATATTAAAAATCCAGGATAAAGAGATTTAAAATCAGATAAAAATTAAAACCCTTATTAAATTTAAAAACCCCAAAGACCTTTACTGGGCCAGGCCAGCCTGTTTAAAAAATAAGGTCTTAACTGTGCGCCGGAAGGTCAGGATGTCTGACATGGCTCGTATCTCCGGGGGGAGATCATTCCATAGGGAGGGAGCTCCAACAGAGAAAGCATGTACCCTCGGGGCCGCCAGCCGCCAGCGATCAGGTGGCGGTACCCCAAGTAGGGCGACCCTGTGGGAGCGTACTGGGCGGCGGGAGGTTGTTGGTGGCAGCAGGCGGTCTCGTAAGTACCCAGGTCCCGAGCCATGGAACACTTTAAATACCATCAGTACCACCTTGAATCGAATCCGGAAGGCCACAGGAAGCCAGTGCAGTCTGCGGAGAAGTGGTGTTACGTGGGCGTCCCAAGGGGCGCCCACGATCACTCGCGCGGCTGCATTCTGAACTAACTGCAACCTCCGGAGACTCTTCAAGGGGAGCCCCATGTAGAGAGCATTGCAATAATCCAAGCGGGAGATGACGAGGGCGGAAGTGACTGTGCGAAGTGCGTCCAGATCCAGAAAGGGCCGCAACTGGTAGATCAGACGAATCCGATAAAAAGCCCCCCTGGCGACGGCCGCAATATGTTCTTCCAAAGACAGCCGCACGTCCAGGAGGACTTCCAAATTGCGTGCCCTTTCCACAGGGGTCAATACTTCTCCCCCCACGGTCAGCGAAGGAACAAGCTGGCTGTATCTGGGAGCAGGAAACCACAGCCACTCGGTTTTGGTCGGGTTGAGACGAAGCCTGTTACGGCCCATCCAACCCCGCACGGCCTCCAGGCACCGGGTTATCACTTCGACGGCTTCGTTGGGGTGGCCCAGGGTGGAGATGTACAGCTGAGTATCATCAGCGTACTGATGGAACTCCACCCCAAAGCCACGGATGATCTCACCCAGCGGCTTCACATAAATGTTGAACAGCAGGGGCGAGAGTACCGACCCCTGAGGCACCCCACAAAGCAGGGGCCTTGGGGTCGATCTCTGACCCCCAGTCAACACAAATTGCGAACGGTCAGAGAGGAAGGAGGAGAACCACCGCAACACGGTGCCTCCAACCCCCAACCCCTCCAATCGTCGCAACAAGATACTGTGGTCGACAGTATCAAAAGCCGCCGAGAGATCTAACAGGACTAGGACAGAGGAACACCCTCTGTCCCGCGCCCTCCAGAGATCATCCACCAACGCGACCAAGGCCGTCTCCGTGCTGTGCCCGGGCCTGAAGCCCGATTGGAGGGGGTCGAGATAACTCGCTTCATCCAGGTACTGTGGGAGTTGACGTGCCACCACACTCTCTACAACCTTCGCAACAAAGCGAAGGTTGGAGACAGGACGATAATTTGATAATAATGCTGGGTCCAGGGACGGTTTCTTAAGGAGTGGCTGCACCACTGCCTCCTTCAAGGCGGCGGGTAACAGCCCCTCTCTCAAGGAAGCATTTATAATACCCTGGAACCAGCCTCGTGTCACCTCCCGAGTGGCCAAGACCAGCCAGGAAGGACATGGGTCCAACAAACAGGTGGTGGCATTCAGTCTCCCCAGTATCCTGTGTACGTCCTCTATGGTAACAGGATCGAACTCAACCCAGTTGACCTCACCGATATCCACTCCCGCCCGGAGATGCCCAGTCGGAGTCCAGCTCATCCCGAATCTGAGCAATTTTGTCCTGCAGAAACCTAGAAAATTCCTCAGCCCGTCCCTGCAAGGGATCCTCCCGCGCCTCCACCTCCAAAAGGGAGCGGGTCACCTTAAACAGGGCGGCTGGGCGGTTTTCTGTGGATGCAATAAGGGTGGAGAAGTAGGTCCTCCTCGCCATCCTCATCGCCACTAAATACGTCTTAATATAAGATCATAATAGTGTTCGGTCAGACTCAGAACGGCTAGCCCTCCAACTACTCTCTAGGCGTCTTTTCCGGCGCTTCATCTCCCTTAGCTCCTCAGAGAACCAAGGAGCGACTTGAGATCGGCGCCGGGTCAGAGGCCGCAAGGGCACGACCCGGTCAAGGGCCCTAGCAGCCACCCTATCCCAGGTGGCAACCAAGCCCTCAACCGAGTCGTGTGTGTGAGCTTCGGGAAATGGCCCAAGCTCCATCAGGAACCTATCTGGGTCCATCAGGCGCCTGGGGTGGTACCATTTTAACGGTCCCGCCTCCCTGTGGTAGGGGGGTGCGGAACGGAAGTCGAGCCTCAGGAGCAAGTGATCCGTCCATGACAGGGGTTCTATAGCTATATCCCCTACACCCAGATCACTCTGCCACTGATCAGAGACAAAAACTAAATCCAGGGTGTGACCTCCCACGTGAGTAGGGTCCCGAATTAACTGGGTCAGGCCCATGGCTGTCATGGAAGCCATGAACTCCTGAGCAATCCCCGAGGTACCGCCGGCAGAGGGCAGGTTGAAATCCCCCATGACCATAAGCCTGGGGGTTTCAACTGCTACGCCGGCTATAACCTCAAGGAGCTCAAGTAGGGCAGATGACGCATAGCAGGGAGCCAGGTATGCGACCAACAAGCCCACCTGTACCATGGGACCGAATTTCACGAAAAGAGATTCACATCCGGTCGTCTGAGAAACAGTGATTCCCTCGGACACAGATCTTCTTTAATAACCACCGCAACACCCCCACCCCTCCCCTGGGCCCTCGGTCGATGAAAGACCCGAAACCCGGCTGGGCACATCTCCACAAGAGGGACTCCTCCCTCTGGGCCCAGCCAGGTCTCGGTAATACCCACCAGGTCCGCTCCCCCCTCACAGATTAAATCATGAATAAGGGGGGCCTTATTAATGATGGACCTGGCGTTACATAACATCAGCCGAAGGCCCAGGGCCCAATCGCTCAAACCACCTGGGGAACGGGATGTAACAAGGGGGTCGGAGTGCGCTACAGCAGACAAATAGCGGAGGCGCGCTCCCGAAACAGAATGTGGCCCCCTATAACCGCCAAATCTGCTTCTCCCGCTCACCGTACTAATAGATTTAATATCACCCTCCCTGGGACAACCCCCCATCCTCAATAGAGCCCCATCCGAACCCAAACCCTCCAGGCAGCGCTGTACTCGTGGCCTGGTCCCAGCCCCAGGCGGGTTGTCCCCCAACCCCCGCCCGGCCAACCCTAACCCCTTTAAAAATCTAATTAAAAATTTTAAACAACCCTCCCTCCCACGCTTCCGGCGGCCCCACCATCTCTCCGGATCCCAAGATCCGTCCTTGAGATAAGTCTTAGAGAGGTAAGAGGGCCAACTCTGAGACAGGGGAACATATCTTAGGGCCCACAGGTCTTTCGAAGTGTATGTTAATGTCTTTGGCTGAATCTTCCCTGACTGCCAATGACCAGGCAAAGGATAGACCAGGCGAGACTCGGGTCCAGGCCGGGACGATCGCACCCCGCTGGAAGTTGGCATCCGGCCTCGCGGGGGGCCCATCACTCGGGGGCGCAGGTCACGTTCTTTGGCCTCATCGTAGACCCTCTCACTGTCCATGGCAATAGATTCGGTCCCAACTTCGGCTCCAGCTCCAAACCTCAGCGATCTGGACTCCGCCGTCAACTCTGGCCCCAGCCTCCGCCGCCGTCCGAAAACCCTCGGCGGCAGTAACTCCAGCCTCGGCTCCAGTCCCAATCCTGGTCTCCATGTTAGCGGCCCCGGTTCTGCCCTCAGCCGCCACCGCCGTCTAAAAACCAACCGCGGCGGCGGCGGCAGCCCCGACGATAACCCTGGCTACGGCCTCGGCCTCCACATTAGCGGCCTCCATGTCAGCGCCCCGGCTCCGTCCTCGGGCTCCACCGCTGCCCGAAAACCATCTGGTGGCGGCGGCGGCGGCAGCTCCGACGAAAACCCCGGCCACGGCCTCGGTCTCCATAACAGTGGCCTCGACGTCAGCGGCCTCGGCTCCGCCCACTTCTATTCTCTGAATAATTGTTGACTGAAAAATTGTTATTCTGTTTGGTATGTGGAAGGAATATTTCAGTCTATTAAACTAGATGCTTTTTGATTAATATTGTTTTTGATATTGTTAACTCATTTGATTTTGAATTGAAAAGCTTGAATTAGCTTTTCTGATTGTGTCTGGAAGTTTTGGGCTGTTTGAAGATATCTTATACTTGTCCTTTTTGTCCCTCAGATTGTCAGAGTAATAGACACAAGTGAGATTTCTTCCAAACACATTCTTTCCAGGCCTTGTGAGGTGGATCTCATCTCTGGATGAAGGCCAACATGGAGATAGTGTAGACCAGGGTCTACAAATACATTTTTTTTTGACAGCATCATCTCTTGAACCAGCAGTTTACCTCTGAAATCCTCCATGGGTCCAGGTTGATTCAGCCTTCCATCCTTCCGAGGTGGGTAAAGTGAGGACCTAAATTGTTGGGGGCAATATGCTGACTCTGTAAATCGCTTAGAGAGGGCTGTGCTAACACTAGCACTATAAATCCGTATATAAGTCTAAGTGCTATTGCTATTGCTGTTACTTCATTGGATATTGACCATGCATTGGAAGTATAGATGAAAACACCACCTGTGCTCTTAAGTCTTTTGCCTTTCTGCCTAGACCAAGGCTGTCAAACTCCTGGCCCGCGGACTGGATATGTCACACGCTGGCCATGCCCATTCCCAGTTTAGCAAAGGGGAAAAAAGTCCTATATGTCATGTGATGCTGCTGTGATGACATGAGTTTGATACCCTTAGCCTAGACATTTATTTTTTTTTTCAGGCTCTTTTTTGTTGTACTGTTCATCCCAACATGAAAGAGGAGAAAGGTATAATAATCAGTGGCCTTGATTAGTTGGGTAATAGTGATAGCACTTAGACTTATATATCACTCATAGTGCTTTTACAGCCTCTCTAAGCAGTTTACAGAGTCAGAATATCATCTCCAACAATCTGGGTTCTCATTTTACTAACCTTGGAAGGATGAGTCAACTTTGAATCAGTCAGAATTGAATTCTTGGCCATTAGCAATGAGTTAGCCTGTAATACTGCTTTCTAACCACTGCGCCACCACAGGTCCTGTGTCAAGCCTCTCTGTCATGTCTTTGATCTTTGCACTTTGAGAGATGATATACTTCCCTTGATAGATTGATAGATTCCTGAAAGCTTCCAGATAAACTCCTGACTTAGTATCTTCTGAGGCTGACATTCCACTGGTTCAGCTGGGGCAGCTTCTTCAGAGTAAGAATCTGGATCATGACATGAAGAGAATCATGACTTGTTAGTCAAGAAAAATAATAAATGGATCATTGAACAAATCAACTCAGAGAAGCATGAGGCCAAATACCAAGCTGGATTTATCTTAGTTTGGACAAAACCCAATAGTTTGGATTTATCATAGTTTGGATTTTTGGTGTGCTGTGTGTTGATTTTTGCCCAGTGAACTCATAAAGCTTTCATGATAGGAACTTTTGAGTTTACTGTCATTTCTAACTATTTCTAAGTTTCAGATTCATTTAAGATTATGGTCTATTTTGAATCAGTTCATAATTTTTCATTGTGGATAAAATAATAAGCTATTGCTAATTGAAGACTTCTTAGTTAATTATAGCATGCTAAGGAGAGAAGGAACAACATGAGTTTGGAACACAGTACATAAGTTTTTTGCATAAGTTATGAAAATATTTACATCCATCTGTAAATCTGTTAAATGTGATCAGTACCTTATTTTTCAGACTATAAGATGCACTTTCCATCCCCAGAAGTGGGTGGATATGTCTGTGTGTCTTATAAAGCGAATGTTGCCGAGGCTCCACCTACCTGCTGGCCCCACCCTTTGGCCTCTACCTCCCAGCAATTTTCCTCCTTGCAGCAAACAGCAAACAGCTTGGTCAGCTTCACAATCACCTGATTGGCGGTTGGATCAGCCTCCCGGAATACCGCTGATCAGCTGTTCCAGTCTGCGGGGATCACCGCTGCCCATCAGCTTTGCCGCCTATCGTCTCATCCGCATCCCATTTTTGGCCTCTGTGTGTCCTGGTTTTGGCCCATTCCAGGCAGCTGGAATAGGCGGCAGCAATCGCTGCCTTCTGGAATGGACCAAAAATGGGATGCGCGGCGATAGGTGGCAGCGGCAGTGGGCAGCGGTGGTACCGATGGGTGGAGGTGATCACCGCAGCATGGAAGAGCTGATCAATGGTATTCTGTGAGGCAGATTCAACCACCAATCAGCTGTTCATGCTAAATCAGGCTGTGCTGAAGCTGACCCAGGCTGTTTGCTGTAAGGAAGAAAATTGCTGGGAGATCGTGGCAGAGGCAGTTTTTTTCCCCCGTTTTCCTCCCCAAAAGCTAGGTGCGTCCTATAGTCTAGAGCGTCTTATAGTCTGAAAAATATGGTAATTCTAATATGGCCATTTGAATTAAAATATTTTAATAAAGTTAACATAGAAAAATATATTCCGATATCTAATAAGGTATTATTAAAACGCTTGCATTTCTGATATTTCATTCGCAGACTAGACTTTTATGTCAAATTTAGAGTCTTGACTTTTAGAGTTTTGACTTTGCTTTTTGCTTTTGATTATTTTTTGTCCTAATTTTGGAACTGAATGTCCAAACACGTCAAATCATTATCCATACAGTGTTTTCCCAAAACTATCTTTTTCTAAATAAAAATATAACAGAAATAAGAAATATTCACTACCACATTCACAATAACATGTAAATAGTGTTTTGATTCCTACAAATTTGTTCCTTTCTTTCAGGTGCTCAGATTATTGACTTGATGATGCTTGTGATAGATATAACAAAAGGAATGCAAACTCAGTCAGCTGAGTGCTTGGTGATTGGACAGATTGCGTGCCAAAAGATGGTAGTAGTTTTGAACAAAATTGACCTTCTTCCTGAGGGTAAGAGACAAGCTGCCATCGACAAGATGGTGAAGAAAATGCATAAGACCCTGGAAAACACTAAGTAAGTAACCTGCCCAATCTGCTTACATAGTAGGAATTGCATTACTTTCATTTTCTTTTTTCTATGCTATTTTAGGAGTTTTTGATGAAATTCCTTGAACCGAGTGTACTTCCTTAGAATAAATCATTAAATTGAATATGTTAGACAGATAAGGTGGTAGACATTTTGTTGTTGTTGAGAGCCATAGTTGCTGAAAGATAATCTGCTAGAAGTTGAATCAATTGTGGTTTGGAATATAGGTAAAAGGGGGGGGGGAAGACACCTGTTTTCTTTCTGACACTCCTCTTTTGTGCTGTATCTGACACCCACTCCTCTGCCACAAAGGAGTAAGATAGCTTTTATCAGGTAGAATAGAGGAATAAGTCTTGATGAAAGAAAATCAGCATGGATTCTACAAAGGTTAACTCTCTTCACGTTCTAGAGGAAGGTTTTTTTTGAGATTGTCAACTGAAATAGAAATGAAGGTTGACCTATACTTATACTTTCTAAAGTTTATTACTGAAGTTATTCATAAAAGTTGCTTAAATAAACTTTGTGATCAAGGAACAAGCTGTTCTTTTGTGTACTGTTAGTTCTTGCTTAACAGTGATAATTGGGCCTGGAATTTCTGTCATCAAGTTATGCTGATATAATATACAATGTCCGGTGACTATGCCTCATAGCAAAAGCCATACAGGAGTTCCTGGTTTCCATTGTTTAAGTGAGGACTTCATATGATTGCAAATTCTGACTTCCTGCTGACTTCCCCATTGATTTTGTGGAAAGCCAGTGGGGAAGGTCACAAATGGTGAGTGTGTGACTACTGGACATTGGTATGTTTAGAAAGCCAGTCTACTTGCTGAGCACCTGGATCACACTGATACAACCACTATGGGGATCTGTCATAGTGATAGCTAGAACTTTGAGGACTGTCATAAGTACCACTTGTTCAGTACCATTGAAAGTTTGAATGGTTGCTGAATGAACAGTTGTTAAATGAGGACCACCTGTATTGCTAACTGGTTAAAAATCAGAAAATAAAAAGTAGAAATAAATGAGCAATTTTCCTAGTGGGTGAAGTAAGAAATAAAATACTTCAAGGATATGAATTGGGATCAGTGCTTTTTAAATTGTTTATAAATGATCCTCACTGCAATATGCAGGGAGATAACCAAGTTTGCAAATGATACTAGGATGATAAAAACCAAAGGAGCCTTTTAAAAAAATGAACAAATAGTGAAATAAATCACAAATATGATTCAGCTTAACCAAAAAGTGAAGTAATTGGAACAAAAATATATTGGTATTATAAAGGATATGTCAATAAAAATACTGTACTGATATGAAAAAGGAAATTTTTAGATAACAATAATTAGAAAAGATATTTAAAATAAACTGTATAATTTTTGCCTTAATGGACTGTGTGTATCTGAAATGTTCTGTACAGTTCTAACCATCGTTTTTGAAAAAGGATGTAAGAGAGCTGGAAAAAGCATAGACAAATGCAACCAAAGCAACTAAGCAGCTCTAAACAAGTTTCTTATGAGAAAACATTAGCATGGGTGAGAATAATGACACAGAGTGGGGACCAGTGGTGGCATTCAGCCGGTTCGCACTGGTTCAGGTGAATCGGTAGCAAGGATTTGGCGTGGATTGCCAAAGCGGTAGTAACTTCTGGCTGGCCGTGCCCCAACCCAGTTGCCCCGCCTGCCTGATGCGTCCGCCCGATGCTCGCCTGCCCAGTCACTCCTTAAGGTATTTCTTTTTTTTTTTAAACCTCCCAACAATGCCGGGATTCCCCTCGCTTCTTACTGCTTCACCCAAAAGGCTTCCCAGGGAAGCTTCTTGGGAGCAAAAACACCCACCTAGAGGCTCCTCTGAGGCCAGGAAGGCCTCAGAACAGAGCGTGGAGGAGTGCTGTGTGCTCCTCCTATGCTGTTTTTTTCCTTCCTGAGCCCCACGGGAGCCTTCTGGGAGCAAAATGCCCCCCAGAGGCTCCTCTGAGGCCAGGAAGGCCAAAAAATGGGATGGGAAGGTGGGGGTGGTGCTGCAAAAAAAGCCACACCCACCCAATCACACCTGACCACGCCCACCTAGCCACGCCCACAGAACATGTAGTAAAAAATTTTGAATCCCACCACTGGTGGGGACATGATTGCAATATATAAAATTATTTGTGGGGAGGAGAAAGTGTATAGGGATAATTATTTCTTATCTTAAAATACTGGAATGATATAGGGTTTCCTGCCTAAGCAGGGGATTGGACTAGAAGACCTCCAAGATTTCTTCCAACTCTGTTCTGTTCTGTTCTGTTCTGTTCTGTTCTGTTCTGTTCTATTCTATTCTATTCTATTCTATTCTATTCAAAAAAGAAAATATTTTTTTGCACAGCAGCTGAAATGCGATCACATGACTGTGAGGAAGGTGGTATGACATTTTATGACACTCGGAAGTGTTTCACAAGCCATAAAGTGCCTGTTCTAGGCCCATCATAATTTCAAACAGTCATAAAGCAACTGGTCGTAAGTTCAAGGACTATCTATATTCTATTGTGTCAATCATGGATTTCGGATCTACCCAAGGATCCTTCAACATTCCATAACAGATTTTGGGTGGAATGGGGGATGCAAGAAAGAGAAAGAATTCATTATACAAAAAGTGCCTGTTCCCTTTGTAGTTCAGGGTGTAACAGCACAATTACCATCCAATTAGAACCCCAAGGAACAGAGACGTGGGAGAACCATGGCTGTGCTGGAAAAGAAAATTTGTAGGATGTGAAGAAATGTACATTTATAAGATTAACAGATATTATAGATGCCTCAACTACAGGCTCTGTGTGGGCACTAGTACAATAAGGTTTAACCCCCTTATTACTTTAGTGCCCTAATTTGCTCCATGACCCAAAACAATGTATTTGATTGGCAGATGTTTATGCCAGTTTTGATAGATTTAGAAAATAATTTCAATTCAATTGGAATGTAGCTGCAACCTTGGAGTTGACCTCTGCAGCATTCTGTTTCATACCATGTGTTGTCATTCAGTTTTTCATATCAGTGACATTGGCTTTGATCAGTCTTGAATATATTCAGCTGTATGTATGGTTCATTTTTTTTCAACTAATGGTAGTGACATTCTTAATAAGATTTGGAAAATAGTCATTACTAAATTCTGCTAAAATGTTTTCTTCCGAATTAAAGGTGTAGCCACTTATATACTTGTGTTTGACTTGAAATTCTGGATTCTTCCTGATTTCTTTTCTTGGGCCCCTTCAATCCCATATCCATTTCACAGAAGTGTAAGGATATTGTGCCTTAAGAAGGACCCTTCTTGGGTTAAAAGGCACTCATTTTGTCTAAATTTCTTCTTTCTTCTAAATCTCCCTGACAATAGACGTCTTTCTCTGTTCATCTCTTTTCAACTCATAAAAAGTACTTATGATTTAGTTTACCAATTAAACATTTTTCTGGGCTTCTTGTTGAGCACTTAAGGCACTTTGATAGTATTTATCATAACAATGCCAACATCAGTTTTTCTGCAGTTTCAATAATGTCCAGAAGCCAATAACTTATCTGCTGTTGCTAATACTTAATAATGTATTTTAGATGAATAAACTGAATTTAAATATATTACTGTTAGAAATAGCTTATTTAATACTTAAACTAAATAGTTAGATTAAGCTATTTTTAAAAACAATGTTTCGCTGGGGAAATTTATACCATATATGATATTTTTCCATATATTCTTCAAATGTACTTTTTTTTAAAATGCACTGTTTTGGAAAGATGTATAGGGAAATTATTTCTCTAATATTTCACTCAAAAGTTTCAGTTATTAGGAAACAATATAGAAATAGAAGACTTCTATGGATTTGTTAGAGCCATTGAAGATTTCTGGGGTGACTTCCATGCCTTTCTGAACCTTTATTTCTGCTAGGGCATCTGAGATACATTATGATATTGGCCTAAAAGATGAATGGTAAGCCAGGTATTGATCAGATAAGTCATCATTTACTTGGCTTGTTGGTAATTTGACTGGCTTGTTTAACAAAATATGCCTATAAATGTGAGTTCAGCATCAAGAACCTTTTTTCAATGTTGAAGTGATTTGAGTTCCTATAGCTGAATTTCCTCGGTACCATAAAGAAAATAGGAAAGTAACAAACTTGTCTAGGTGAGAGCTTAATTATGCTGGTGAAAGTAAAAAAGCAACCTGAGATACTACAGGAAATTAGATTATCCTTCTATTATTTCAGAGCCAGTATTACAGGCGGCTACTAGTCATATGAAGGCTTCATCTGAGCCTTTCAGAGCTCAGATAAGCAGATCCTCTGTGGTTGGGGGTTATTCAAAGCTGAATTAATTCCAATTATGCCTCTTTCAGTTTTAAAACAATTTAGAAACTAGCTAGATTATTGTTTTTGTTAAATTATAGCTAAGGATAGATTCAGGGGTGGGATTCAATTTTTTTAACAGTGCCATTTTTTTCAGTGCCATTGTAACTTTGAATGATCACTCCACACAAGCAAAGTACCAGCAAAGGAGGAAAAGAAAAAAAAAATTCAAAGACGTTCCTGAGACAGGAAGTCTAGTCCTGCCAAGAATGTAATAAGGGTTAACGGAGAGACAGTTTCTGTTAGCAATACCAGAATGTTTCCTTCCTGCCTTCCTTACAGGATTAGGCCAGTAATTTCTTCTAACAACCAGTTCTCCAAACTGCTTATAATGTTAACAACCAGTTCTAGCGAATAGGTGCGAATCTGTAGACTCCCACCCCTGGATAGATTGAAATTTAATAGAATAATCGTAACTTTATTATACAACTAGTCTTTTTTTGGACCAGGTTCCATGGATGTCCTATAGTTTCTGTTGCAGCAAAGCCTGGTGGTCCAGAAGCCCCAGAAACTCTGACTCCAATAGGAGTTTCGGAATTAATTGAGGTATGTATCTTAAAAACGCTAATATTATGTGATGGCTCAAGGTTGTAGGCATAATCAAAATCCTAGTTGAATGAGCTGGTAAACACTCCTTTGATAATAGAGTGGTAGAAGCCTATGCAATTTATTTGGAAATAACCTCCACTGATTTTAGTAGTAGTAGTAGTCTCAGATAAGTATGTATGGAATTGAACTTTTCTTCGTTCATTAACAGTTTTGCAAATGAGTCTTTATAGTCCCATTTCTTGAGTAAGAGCTGAGACTGATAAATGCATTTGCAACAGGTTTAGAGAACTAAATATCATTCACAAATAGTTGAGGTGGCAGAAATTGGGAAATCCTACCAGTGATTTAAAAGGGCTGAATTAAAATTAAAGGACAGCACGTAGGTGCTGATCATATCAGCATAAAAACAGGCACTACCAGATTCGTAGAAGCAGAGTTGCCTCAGAGACAATCCAACACATTGTAAGAGTGTAAGATGCAGTCAGGTATGCATATACATAATGGCACAACCACGTAGCTGGCATTATGTGCAGTAACATCTGGTGGTGGTAGATGTAGCTGTGCCAAGTGAGAGCAACATCAGGAAGAAAGTGTATGAGAAGCCAGAGAAATACAGAGTCCTAAGGAAGAAAGTGGGTGGCTGGTATGTATCTTCCTCAATCCCGGATCCTCTATCAGAGGCCTGTGAATTTGTGGGTTCTGTGCAGTGGCTTAGCTATTCCTAGCACTGCACTCTTCTGGACAAAAAGCTCTGGGATTGCAGCTCTATTATTATTATTTGTTTAGGGTATGGTATTCATACATGGACTAGCAATATACTGTATATGTTAACATTTTCATATAGATCAGTGGTTCCCAAACTTTTTTAGTCCACTGCCCCCTTGGTGCTACAAATTCATCCTTAGAGCCCCCCACCCAGGGGTGGGATTCAAATTTCTTAATAACTGGTTCTGTGGGTGTGGCCTAATTTGTGGTCATGGCTTGGTGGTCATGTGACTGGCTGGGCATGGCTTACTGGCTGGGCATGGCTTGATGGTCACATGACCGGGTGGACGTGGTTTGGTGGTCATGTGACTGGGTGGGCATGGCCAGGTGATTATGTAACTGGGTGGGTGTGGCCAGGTGGCCATGTGACTGGCAAACCAAATACAAGTGGTCCTCGCTAATGGCTGGTTGCTTAGCAAGTGTTCTAATTTATGACTGACCTCCAGAGCTACTTGATCTGTTTTTGGAGTTTTGACAGCCATGCACACACACATACACACACACACACACATGCACACACGCACACACTCTCCCTTCTAACCCTGCTGGAGTGGGTGGTTGGACTAGATATCTCATTCACTGTCTCCTCCCTCTCTTTCTTTCTCTTCCTTTCTGTCCCTTCCTTTCATCCCCCCTCTTTCTTTGTCTATCCCTTTTCTTCCTTTCTCTCTCCCTTTTTCTTTCTTTCTTGTCTATTCTTTCTCTCTCTCTTTCTCTCTCTCTTTCCCTCTATCTTTCTTTGTCCCTTCCTTCCATCCCCCCTTTCTTTGTCTATCCCTTTTCTTCTTTCTCTTCCTTTTTTTCTTTTTCTTTTTCTTTCTCTTCCTTTTTCTTTCTTTACTTTCTTGTTTCTTCCTTCTCTCTCTCTTTCTCTCTCTCCCTCTCTCTTTCTCTCTCCCATCCTTCCTTCATATCCCATTCACTTTCTCCTCCCTCCTTCCCTCTTTCTTTCTCTTTCTTTCTCTCTCTCTTTCTCTTTTTTCCTCTCGCTCTCTTTCCCTCTTCCTTTTCTTTCTCTCTCTTTCTCTTTCCCTCTCTCTCTTTCTCCCTCTTTCTCTCATTCCCCTTCTCTCATTCCCTTTCTCTCTATCCCTTCCTTAACCTATCTACCTATTTTCTGCCCAGGCATGCATGGCCTAATCTGTCAAGGGCCTGGGCTAATCCTGCATCACCCTGTTTCAGAGGCCCTGGCCCTTAATCTCCCCAATTCCTCCCCCACGACCGCCTCTTTTGTCATCCTACAGCTGTGACTTTACCTTCCTCCCCCAGCTGGCTTCCAGGGAAGGCAAGCCAGGGCTGAGCCATTGTTGTTGCTGGGCTCCCCACCAGCCCATGTCGCCCTTGTCACAAATGCCTGCAGCCGCCACGTCTTTTTTTTGGTGCGGCTGAACTGCAGCCGCACTGAAAAAAAGACGCGGTGGCTGGAGGCTTTTTGCAGCGAAAATTACCAACCACCGGCTTTGCTTGCTCCACTTCTCAAACACGCCACTGCAGCCGCATTCTAGGTGCCAGCCCCGCAGGTCCACCCCATTGAGCCTGCTGCACTGGAGGGACTTGTCCAAGTAAGTCCGAGTGGAGTGCTGCAGCAGTCAATGGGGTGAGCTTGTATGGCCGATGTCTAAAATACTGTGGCAGTGGCGCATTGGAGAAGCAGAGCAAAGCCGGAGGTCGGTAATTTTTACTGCAGAAAGCCTCCAGACGCTGCGTGGTTTTTTTGGTGCAGCTGGAAAAAAAATGCAATGTCTGGATGCTTTTTGGAGTGAAAATTACTGACCTCCGACATTGCTTGCTCCACTTCTCCAATGTACCGCTGTGGCCATCAGCAATTGGCAATGTTGCACATGCGCAATAAGGACTGACTGCACAGGGAACAGAGGAGTGGGCAGAGAGGAGCAAGGCCAGCCAAGGGCCCGTTTTACCGGTTTTCGAACTACCAGGAACGGTAATGAACCAATAGAATCCCACCCCTGAATTGCGCCCTGCAAGGGGCCCACCTCCAGCACTCCTCTGCCACCCTCCCCATGCCTCTTAGCACCCTCCTGCCACCCCCCTTGCCTCTTACCACCTCCCTAAGTCATTCCACCGCCCCCCAGGAGGGTGGTACCACCCACTTTGGGAACCACTGATCTAGATTATCTAGGTTAGCAGAAGCCAATAAAATATAAATGTTCAAAAGATCTATGTTGAAATACCAATGTCTAGGCCATCTAACTATTGAAGCACAGCATTGTTTATATTTTAAAAAATCAGATACCGGATAAGTATCTGCTCTCAGTTTACAGATGGTCATGATGTAATCTACAGCTTTGGGTGCTCCTGTCACCAATGGGGCCACCTTGGCCCTTACTTTTTACATGTTCTCCAATTCCTTCTTCAGGCCTTGGTATTTCTTCAGCTTCTCATATCCCTTCTTCTTGAAACTTACTTTCTTCTCCAGCTGCTTATTCTTAGTGATGTATTTCTGGATAGAGCTAGTGGAAAATGAAACTTCAATTGCCAGTGTGCCTTTATTGTTCTTTGTCATAATTTTTCTATTAGACAAAGTTGTAAAAATAAAGGAGGGTTAAAAAAAATTCTGCATATTGACCTTTTAAAAATGTATGTTCATTCTTCCACAGAGTTACAAACAGTTATTGCTGCTGTATTTGCATAGGTGTTGACAGAAACTTTTCTGTGACATGTTTTGCTAACCAGGCTGATTGCACTGCACCAAAATTTTAAGGCAGTTGCTGCTGCTAAGTCGGCACCTCCTAGGCAGTGCAAACAATTTATTTGACCTTGACTATTCCAGTTTTGTTGCAACAGAAAGCTATGCCATGGTGAAATCAATCACATACCTTTTCTCTTCATTTCTTTGTGTCTTATGTGACATTTTGTCAATATACGGTCTTATTTTCTCTTGCTTTTAGGTCCTAAAGTCAGAGGCTTATATACCAACAAGAGATCCTTCAGGATCATTCCTTATGGCCATTGACCACTGTTTTTCCATCAAGGGCCAAGGCACTGTGATGACAGGAACTATTCTTTCAGGCTCAGTTAATATTGGGGACAATGTGGAAATTCCTGCCTTGAAGGTGAGTATGTCATTTTTGGTTCTAACATCTTTATCAAAGAGAGAAAAGGCCAGAAAGTTTGCTGCTCCTGTAATATTCCATTTACCTAACTGACTTCATTTGGCTTGCTCAATAGGAACTTAAAAAACCCTTTAGGGAATACAGAATTGGGTAGTTTTTGATATAACAATGTTGGCCTGATTTGCAAACTATATACTTTGCAAGCAAAATAGATGCCTGAAACTGAACCCTCAAAAGGGGAGACCCCAGAAACAGTGGAGATAAAAAAAAAATTAAAAAAAGGAAAAAAGAGAATAAAACTAACTTTCAAGGCACTTAAATAGAGAAAACATCTCATCTAATTTTACTGGTGCAGAAAAATGAGAAGAGACCAAATTCAGGATATTTTAGTGAAATAAAAAACAACAGATTAACAGTATATTTGGCTGCAATGAAAAGTTCCCAAGAATCTAGTTTGGTCCTTCTGAGAATAAATGTTCATATTAAAAAATATTATTCAAGAAAATCTTATTATGACATAAAAATAATAACACTACTTTTTCTTTCTAATGAAGAAAATGACCAGCAAACAAAGACATGTAAATGAAAAAATATTAAATTAAAGGATAAATAAGAAATTTCTAGATCCAGAAAAAGCCTATTTTCAGTGTTGAGTCTGGCAGCTATCTAAATTCAGTTACCAACCAGTTGGACTTGAAATAATTCAGTTTTATCTAAATGTTCTATCCTTGTATTTTAAAAGCAACAACCTTTTGAGTTGGCCAGTTGATTAGCATAATAGAGAAAGAAGAATCCAATCCTAATTTTTTTTAAAAAGTGGAAAATCCATCAAGATTTAGTCTTGAAATAGAGAATTAGTATAATTACTTTATGAATAGATCAGACTCATTATTAACTTGAAGAAAGGCCCTTCTCTGATACCGTTTTTGCTCCCAAACTAACTTTCTGTTGTTATTGCTGCTGCTGACTTCTACATGTAAAAATCACTGCTTGATTCAAAAATTCCCATCCTTTGTTCCTAATCGCTTTCCCCCTCCGAGCTCATAAGGTGAGCTATGAAGTGCCATATTACCATTACTCTATTCAGTTTATTAACATCTATGGGGAGAGGATTGTCTAGGAGTTGATTCGGTGAAGCAGGAGTTTTCTAATGCTTTGTACTGGAAATCCAAGTCGGTATGTACAGTATCCTGCTGAACTATTCCTGGATTGCCTTAACTGTTGAAGAGAGATGATATTATGGAATCATGTGTGAAATGAAGCTGAAGTGGATGTAACACAAACACTGTGGAGGTGTCCAAGATGATCAATTAATTAAAGTTATTTTTATGGTGATGCTTTCAGAGCATACTCTATTCATTACGTATTATCATTTTATTTACATATTACATCATCAAAATAAAGCAAGGCTTTTTTAGGAATCAAAAATATGAAAGCACCATAAATACCAAACCTATTCTCATTCTCCACAAAATAAAGGCAGCATCCAGATAAAAAAGCCTCCACCCCCACCCCACCCCCACAAAAGCAAGAAAAAACGAACCAAAGAGGCAGTGTTGATTTATTTGTATTTCAAAATTGTAGGCCACCCAACTCCAACTGAGTCTGAACAGCTTTGCATATAAAAACTGTAACAACTCAAAATAAACCCCAAAAGACCCCATGTGGAAGAGACAACTGATTCTCTCCGTCACCCACAGAGATACCATCATAGTGCCCAAATGCTCCATGGAAGAGAACTGTTTTCAGTACCTTTTGAGAAAACAATAAAGATAAAAAGCATTTGAGCCTTAGAAGTGAACTGAGAATGATTGCCAGATAGAATGCCACTATAATTCAGCATTTGGCATAGTAATTTTAAGTAAGCATGCATCTCCCCATTGCATATATATGGAAATGGACACTTGAAATTACAGTTGGAGATTAAATTTGTTTTCCTGTTATCTATTTCATGAAGTGTTTAACTAGGTTACCTGTGGGAAGTTTTACCAATGCTCAATCCTACAAAGCAATAGAAGTGAAAGATCTTATAACACATTGTGGATTATGACATTCCTTGACCTTTCTTTGCCCTGACCTTTTGCTAACTGAGATTGACAGCTGATGCCCACTGGGCATTGGGGACACTGGAAAACAGCTGCTTTCCAAGCGCAAGGAACCCTCCCAGCAAATAAAGTGGCATCTCATACCTATTCTACTAATAGACTTCGACATGTGTGACCGCCTGAACTTGCCGAAAGGAGGGACAGAGCAATTAAAAATAAACAGTGACATTCTCAAACGCCCATACTCTCTGATTGAGGTTGAGAATGCCAGCAGCACACAGATTCCTTTACAGCGTTGACTATGTAAATTGCCATCTGGGGTTGATTATTTGAACTGCAGTGAGAGAATGTTGTGTGCTGCGTGTGTGTCTGTGAGAAATCTCTGACGTAGCAGACGATTCTTCAATGAAGCAGTTTCATACCAGTTACTCAATGATACTTAACATCCATGCTGAAGCACATGAATCCCTTATTTGTGGTTTGAAAATGTAGTGGTACTATGTACATTTTTAAAAGTGCCATGCATGTGATATGTTTGTTTGCCATTTCCATTTTAGGAGTAACATTTCTGAGTGCTAATATCCAATAGGATATTTTCTCTCTTTCTTAGATGGGAAGTGATTTAATACAATTGGGATTTGTATTTGCCTAATATTCCAATATGTGCACCATTAAAAGCTGTGAAAGACCAGGTTAGGGATAGATTTTTGTCAGGAGAAAAGTGCGTATACTAAGAACCAACAACAACTTGAAGACATAGAATCAATCAATTAAAAAACACTGAAGTAATCTCTTAGCTTGATGACTGAGTAATCACTATATTTTATAGGCTGAGTTATCCTGTTAAAATAGTTGTATACCACATTATGCAAACTGATTTATGATTAATTTAAAGTACAATTTTTCAAATCTGAGACTTTCAGTTTCTCTAGGTCCTATTTTTTTAAAAAACTGAATTTATCAGTTGAAAGTAGGTGATCTACAGTTGATACAATCTATGATAAGCAGTTTGCAGAAGGCATTCTTTTTTCTTTTCCTATGATAAGTAGTATACTTGAGTCAATACTCATATATTTGAAATAAGTAACTCTGTGCCCCTGCAATCCAGTTGAGATAGCTTTGGAAGACTATGATGATACATTTTTTCAGTATGGTTTCTGGAGTTTATTATTGCTATGCTTAAGTTGAGTTGGCACCTTTTTGTTATTTTTATTAATCGTTGTTGTATATTTGCTTATCACTGCTGTTTTGGGATTGTATATTATAATTTGTTTATTGTACCTTCATTGAGAGTTGTTTTCAATTATGATGTAATATAAACATAGATAGGTACATCAGGGGATACATTTTGAGTTGGAGATGCAGAAACATCAAACTTCTTTAGTTTTGTTTCTTACCTTACAGTATAATTTTTGAATATAATACATTTCTTAAATTTAAGATTCTTAAATCATTTGTATAAATGCAGAAAATAGTTTTATTGAGAACAAACCTCACCAAAAGGTTTGGGTAGGGGTGATAGAATGATTAAAAAATTCAATTGTTACAGTAGAAGACACTAAATTTTTTAAAGCCTATTGTGTGGTTGTGTAGTTGTATACATTTGCAAGTGTTTGCAAATTTCAAATAGATGGTTTAGTAAGGCAAACTCAATCCTCATCATTCTCTGTCTTCTTTTGACTAAAATATCCTCTCAAATTGTCTCTTGTTGAACTTCATATAGGATTTTCATTTTTAAAGGAATAATTGTCCTGAGTTGTTCCTGACTGTTTTGACTTTATATATTTTTCTACCGTATGTCACCACCTAAAAAATGAATATAAATTTAGTATAAACAAATGGAATGTTTTCATTTAATGAAATATATAAATTAAGGAATTTATATACATGTATGTATGTACAGTATGCACATCTAATTTCTGGCAGACTTTGATCATTAACATTTTAAACTTTCCATATCTATTGTCTTGGATAAACATTAATGGCCACATTATTTCCACCAGAATCTCTACTCCAAATGGGTTGTGCTACACATTTGTCTTCTTTGCTACATGTTGGGTCTTGGCTAAATTAGACAGCATCAGTTTCTTCCCTGGCTCCAGCTCTTATATCCTCTTGGCTGACCTACTGAACTTTTGTCCTAGACTTGTTTAGCAGGGAACAGAGCTTCCTCATTTTAAGTTGCAGCACTGCACCCCAATAGAAGCTAGTGCTGTAGAGCAGACCACTAATATGATATGTAGGTGATTAGTATAGATCTGCTATTGGAGATAGTTAGCTGTTCATCCAGCCTGAATTTCATGGCTTCTATGTTTAAAGATGATGTTGTTGTACTTGTGACCTTCTCATAGACATCTTATGAGTTGTTGTGAGAACAAAAAGCTTGTGTTAGGTGAAGCTTTATTGTAATCCTGTGCAGCTTGTTTTACAGTCATATTTTCAAAAGATGTTTTACTTAACTACTGTATATTTTCAATATTGATCCTATTTTTCTAGATGTAACATTTAAGTTTCAGTTTAGAATTCATGTTAGGTTTTGCAAGTATTTATAAGAACTACCATTATATAACAAAAAAAGACTAACACTAAATTTAAAATGGGTCTCTTTCACTCCCAAGTATGTATACATGGAACAAAAAACGATAGAGACAAGACTCCTAGGGCTGTCATCTTCAGCTGAAACTCTTTTAAAAGATTTCCCTCTTTCTGATAAATGTGTCCATTTATCACAAACACAAAGCCACCCAAAGGCAGGGCCATGCCTCCCTCACAAAAAATAAAATATGTTAAATAGTTACATATTAAAATTAGTTGAAAGCAGAATAAGAAATCCCTTTTATAAAATGTCTATATTCACATACACAAGCACCAAATTCCTACTTTCCAGCAGAAACAAAAAAGAAAAAAAAGAGGATAACAATGGAGCAAAAGCACTAGAAAAGTAGAAGAAGACAAAGGGAAACAAAACTGAATGAAATATGGAGAAATGGACAGAAAAAGGGGGGAAAGCTCTATATAAGCAATAGGAATAGGTTTTCAAGATGGCTGCGCATATGGATGCTGTGGCTAACCGCTCCTTTCAGTGTATGGTGTATATGATTCTGTGTGTGTTTTGGATCCTTTCCTTGATTGAATCCTGTGGGGCAAGGAGCATCTATAGTCAGCAAACCTTGTTACAAATTGGACTGAAATGTGAAAAGGCTATTACCGACAATTTTATACATTTTCATAACATACTGAAGGAGGCAGCTAGACCCCTGGGGGAGCCATGGATCACTATCCCTGTAGGAAGGAGGAAGAAGCAGAGGAAGAGGAACAGGAAGAGAGGATGCCGTGCTGGGGTTTTCTTTAGGCTGAGTAATTTTCCACACAAGCCTTCAATTCCAAGTATATTTCTTACCAACGCAAGATCAGTGACTAACAAAATGGATGAATTAAGGCTACAGATTGCAAAGACTAAATTCATCAAGAATTGCTATGTTTTGCTAATCACAAAAACTTGGCTTCATTCACTCATTCCAGATGCAGCTGTTGAGCTGGAAGGCTACATAGCTCACCGGCAGGACAGGAGTAGAGATTCTGGCAAGATCAAAGGGGGAGGTTTAAGCCTTTATATGCACAAAAGCTGGTGTATCAATACAAAGACTGTAGACAGCCACTGCTCCATGGATCTGGAGTATATGACTCTTAAATGTAGACCCAATTCAGCGTGGTTTTGATTACTGAAGTCTATGCCCCACCTGACCCATAGCTTTGGGATTCTTGTATAACTTTGTTAGTAATCAGCAGAATAAGTATCCTGATGCTGTGCATATCACAGCTGATTTAAAAGCAGTGCTCCCTAAATTCTATCAGCATGTTAAGTGTGCTATTAGAGGAGCAAACTTATGGGACAAAGTATATACCAACATCAAACATGGCTATAAAATTATACAATTGCCACATTTGGGACAATCAGACCATATGTCACTGCTTTTAGCACCAGCATATATCCCTCTTAGGAGACAGGCTCTGCCTATAATAAAGACAGTGAAATCTTGGCCAGAAGATGCTTCCCAACAACTTCAGTATTGCTTTGAGAACACAAATTGGGACATCTTTTACCACCCTGACCTAGAGGTGTACACTGCAACTGTTCTGTGCTATATCAAACACTGCAGATACTATCATTGTGAATAAACCTATTAGGATCTATCCCAATCAGAAACCTGGATGACCAAGGAGGTCCAGCGCCTCTTGCGTGACAGGACCAAGACCTTTAGGTCTGGTGATGGGGCAAGATACAGTGTTGCCGGAGCTAATCTGAAGAAAGGTATTCGGAAGGCCAAGACTGATTATAAGAGGAAGATTGAGAATAATTTTTATAGCAATAACATGAGGCAGATGTGGCGAGGGATTCAACAAATTACAAACCATCAACTGACTAATGTCATTCCTGCTGAGGGGGATGCTTCATTGGCAGAGGGACTGAATCATTTCTTTGCTCGCTTTGAAGTGGAGACATCAGAGACAGATAAAATACAACCACCAGCCAATTGTAGCCCCCACCTCATTGTGGAGGAACAGGAGGTGAGGAGCATTCTGAGGGCTGTGAACCCTAGAAAGGCTGCCGGTCCTGATGGTATCTCTGGCCGAGTGCTTAAAGATTGCTGATCAGTTGACTGGAGTCTTTACCAGGATCTTCAATCAGTCTTTATGCCAGTTCACTATTCCATCTTATTTGAAGGCTTCCACCATTGTTCCACTGCCAAACAAGTTTCGTATCAATAACCTCAATGATTACAGACCAGTGGCTCTCATGAAGTGCTTTGAGAAATTGGTCTGCCAGTACATTTCTGGTCTTCCGCATACATTTGATAAACACCAGTTTGCATACAGAAAAAATAGATCTACAGAGGACGTTACAGCCATCAGTCTTCACACTGTTCTGACTCATCTAGAACAGCGGGGGGCTATGCTGAGGATGCTTTTTGTGGATTTTAGTTCTGCATTTAACACAATTCTTCCACATAGACTAATGACTAAACTTCTGGACCTTGGGCTTTCTAATTCAATCTGCTTTTGGATTATGGATTTCCTGTTTGGCCACTCACAGAGGGTCAGATTAGGTAATCATACTTCTTCAGCCCTTATTCTTAACACTGGTACACCACAGCGTTGCGTGTTGAGTCCCTTACTCTATACTCTTTATGTGCATGACTGCATTCCCACTCATGCTAGTAATACTATTGCTAAATTTGCAGATGATACAACAGTGGTGGGACTTATCTCCGGGGGGGATGAGTCTGCCTACCGAGATGATGTGGACTGGTTGCTTTTGTGGTGTGGAGACCAATAACTTGGTCCTCAACACAAATAAGACCAAGGAGCTTATAGTGGATTATAGAAGGAACAGATCAGACATCCAGTCCTTGCTTATCAATGAAGACCGAGTCGAGCAAGTGGCCAGTTTTAAGTTTCTGGATATTACCCTAAAAGAGGACCTGACCTGGGGTGCCCATATTGCAGCCCTGGTCAAAAAGACCCAGCAGAGATTATACTACCTGAGACTTCTCAGAAAGCAACAACTGAATGAAAAACTGCTGGTGACCTTCTACCGCTGCACCATAGAGAGCATTTTAACATACTGCACCTCTGTATGGTTTGCCAATTGCACAGTGGCAGATAGGAAAGCACTCCAGAGGGTTAATGTCATTGTCCAGAAGATCACTGGTTGCCCTCTCCCCTCTTCGGAAGAGCTTTATAGCTCCTGCTGCCTTAAGAAAATTCAAAACATTCTCAAAATGTTCTCATCCTGGGAACCCTTTATTTGAACTATTACCATCTAGCAGATGGTACAGAATAATAAAAACAAGGACAAATAGGCTGAAAAACAGCTTTTATCCCAGGGCAGTAGCTCTTTTGAATTCTGCTGTACAGTGTAGTATTGGTGCGGTGTCAGGGGTTTTCAGTTCAATGTGTGGAAAGTGAAGGATGTATGTTTGTGTTTATTTTCATGGTCATGATGTGTACTGAAGATGGTGTTTGATTTTGTTGTATGAGGTGCAATAACAATAAAGTAAACTAAAAGAAAAAAAGAAAAGGGTTAAATTCACCAGGAAAACAGTGACTCTGACTTCAAATCTGTAGCTTACCCTCAGTCTAACCTTCAAAAGCATTTGTTATTTTGCACAGTTAAGTTTGCAATCTTTTCTACTTCTTGCTCATTTCTTTGATTTTCTTCCATTATCATTGAATGTGAGATACCTCTATCAATTCAGGTAATTAGATTGGGGGGAGGTTTTTTTCACATGGGAGATGGCAGTGTGAAATATTGCTGTGACAAATAAAGTGAGTTTAAATGTTTTATTTTATTTAAATAACTTAACTGTATATGGCTGCCTATTATCTCACATAGTGATTGTAGGCAGCTTACAAAAAACAATGAAAACAGAACATGCCTTCTCACCAAACGCCAGACCAAGAAGATTATCAACCTCCTGACTTGACTGTCTCTTCCAGTCCAACGTTTGGGAAAGACCCAGGTCTTTAAGGCCTTTTGTAGGCTAAAATGGCGGGGACCCCTTGAATATCAGGTGGGAAGCTATTGAAAAGGGCTGGGCTAGCTACAGTGAAGGTGTGCCTCTGAGGTCCCGTCAGACAATAATATTTAAGGGAAGGGTCTTATAGTGCATCCATCTTAACAGACAGTGAGATGGGCAGATATATTTAGGAAGAGGAAGTCCTGCAGTTAATCTAGTCCTATGCCGTATGGGGCTTTAAAGATGATAATCAGAATAATAGAGTTGGAAGGGACCTTGGAGGTCTTCCAGTCCAAACCTGTGCTCAAGCAGGAAACCCTATACCATTTCAGGTAAATGTTTGATTAAACTTTTCTTTAAAATCTCCAGTATTGGAGCACCCACAATTTCTGGAAGCACATTGTACCATTGATTAACTGTTCTAAATATCAGGAAATTTCTCCTTAATTCTAGATTAGTTCTCTCTTTGATTTGTCCCTAACCATTGTGTCTTGTGCTGCCTTCAGGACATTAAGTTGACTCCCTCTTCTTTATGACAGCCCCTTAGATATTGGAACACTGCTATCATGTTACCTCTATAAATTGTACCCCGGAAAACAAATGGGAACTAATGCAGCACAAACAAAAGCACTGTAATTGGTGTGAACTGTGGGCCACCCAAATTGTGCATATCACTGCATTCTTGACTAGTTGCAGCTTCCAGAAGGTCTTGAAGGGCAATCCCACATAGAATGCTTTAGATAATCCAATCAGGATATTTAGTCTTCGGTTGTGATAAGCAGTCATGTTCTGAATATAATCACTCAGCCAGATTATTAAATGAACTAAAACAAAGTAAAATCATGCAGTCGAGTCATATAGGTCATGTTTTTATATATTTAAGAAAGGCAATTTAAATGATATAGAAAGAATAATTCATATTTAAGCTTAGGATGTGTGAAGTTTTGCTTCTAAAAAAACTCGTCATCCTTGAATTGGCTTTTGCATTTTTATCTCCAAGACTACATTAAAACAATCACAAAACTGAGCTGATTTAAATAGGGTGTAACTTAATTTAAATAACTAATTAAATATATTTTAAATAAATAAATTTAAGTAATTTAATAGGATGAGATGATTTAAATAGGGTGTAACATTTGTACATTCTGAAAATGTGTTTCACTATTGCTTTCTTTTACAAAATTGTTTAATAGAAGATTATTTTTATAATTTCTGTGAACTAAGAGGAAATGTGATGTAAAAATAAAATAGTAAAAAGATACCATGAAATTCTTGTAGATCAAAATGATATAAGCTGTCAAGAAAGATAGCCAGTGTACAGATTCTTATTGTGTTCCTAATTTTGTGTTCAAAAAATTGTTCAGAGCAAAAAGTATTTTGAA
Organism: Bungarus multicinctus; assembly: GCA_023653725.1. Taxonomy (NCBI): domain Eukaryota; kingdom Metazoa; phylum Chordata; class Lepidosauria; order Squamata; family Elapidae; genus Bungarus; species Bungarus multicinctus. The sequence goes on from CM042834.1 coordinate 56,765,328, forward strand.
AAAACCCACCAAAAAGATTTTATTTATTTATTTATTTATTTATTAATTACATTTATATACCGCCCTTCTCCCAAGGGACTCAGGGCGGTGAACAGCTCGTCTAAAAACCCCACAAATACAAAAGTTAAAAAGTAATTAAATATTAGAATCAGCTGCAGACTAAAATTAGAAAACCCCCCCCCCACCCTTAAAACCCAATTTAAAGTTAAAAATGGAGATCAAATTTAAAATCATTATCTCAGCCCAGGCCGGCCTGCTCAAAGAGTCAGGTCTTTAACGCGCGCCTGAAGGCCCTCAGGTCCGTGCCGGTACGAAGTTCCGGTGGCAGAGTATTCCAGAGGGCGGGGGCACCCACAGAGAAGGCCCTACCCCTTGGCGCCGCCAGACGACACATAGCGGCCGACGGCACCCGGAGCAGACCCTCCCTGTGGGAACGCACCGGCCTGTTGGAGAACGTTGGTAGAATGCGGTCCTGAAGGTAACCTGGTCCCATGCCATGGGTCGCCCTAAAGGTCAAAACTAGAACCTTAAAGCGAACCCATTACTAGAAGTAATGTTAAACATTACTAGAAGTAATGTTATAGTGAGAATATATATCAGAGATTGTTGCTTTAAAAAGTATCATTGGAGTAATATATCATTGGAGTAATATATTTCATAAATAATGATATATTTCATATATGTAATATAAAATATATATATGTAAGAGACATTACGGTAATATACAATATTAGGAAACTTCTATCAGCCCTTGAAAAAAGGCCAGGGCAGAAAACACACCCTACAAGAATGACCAGAACTCTATTGATATAGGTTGTAAAACCAAAACCTTGGAAACCTGATCTGTTTCCACTACCCCAATCCTTCTCTGTTACATCTAAGTGTAATAGCTATTGACCTATGACCATTTTTGAGACTGGAATCTCGGTCTTTGAGAGAAGTAATCATTGAGCAAGATGCTCATATGACTGCTTTGCTCAAAAACTGCAATCCGGTACTCCCAGTTGTGATAGTGAAGTCATCTCCTAGGTTGTGAAACAGATGGAGTGAAAGGGTTGTTTGTCAGGAAAACATCTCATTTCCACCCATCAGCCAGTGCTTCAAGAGCTGAGATCTGTCAGCTGAGAGCTGAGATTCCCTTCAGGCCGGCAGCCCTTTTAGAGTGAAAAAACAGCCTGCCATGAGGAAATTTCAGCTCTGCAGAGACAGGAAGAAAGGGATTCCATACTTGGAATTTGAATCTTGGAGCTTGAATTTTGGCAACTGAAGTCCAGGCATGTATGGATCCTGGAGTCCACTCTCTCTCTCTTTTTCTCTCTCTCTCAAATGGCGATCACATGATCGTAAGGCAATTGGCAACTGGTCCCAAATCAAGAACTCAGATCATGATCACATGACTAGGGGAGGAGTGGTGGGACATTTTAAGATGGTCAGAAGTTCTTTATAGGCTATGAAGTGTCCTTTCCAAGTCCACCACAATTTTGATTGGTCATTAAGTAACTGGTCATTAAGTAAGGGTTATCTGTAGATTCTCCTTTCCAGGCTTAAAGCTTACTTTTGTTTTTGTAACCATTTTTGCATAGTTTGTCCAAGATCAGCTTTCTGATTCTCTACAAGTTCTGTGCAAAAATATTTATTAAAGAAAATTATCTGCAGTAATAAAGATTTTGAGATTTTATTTTTAATTTGCAGGCAGTATAACAGAATGAAATAATATGTCAGTAATTATAATATGGTGTTTGGATTCACATGTCACAATAATCCATAATTTTATTTGTTTTGTTTTGGTTTAGGGTGCTTTATGAGTTAAAAATGTGGTTTATCCAGTAAGACTACAAAACGTGGCTTGGATTGATACATGAAACAGGTCTCTGTGTTGCTACCACTTATTGCTTTTCTTTTAGTTTAATTTTATTTTTAGTTTAACTTAATTCATCTGAAAAGTTCTGAAAACCTAGGCTGTGTTCCTGGATTAGCTTCATGCAGGGGTGGGATTCTACTGAAGCGCATGATCACCGAACCGGTTGTTATACTGGTGGAATCCCATCCCTGCTTCATGTAATAGTATTAATCTGAAATTGCTCTTCAGTTATTTCAAACCATTTCAGTGAATGTTCTGACCTGAAGTGCTCCTCATGACTAAAAGAAATGACCTTCAAATTAAGATTCTAAGACTAATGCTTGAGCCAATATCAATTATTTTAAACATTAAAAGTCAGCAGATGGAGCCAAAGACTTATAGAAAAATTACTAGAGCTGAATGAATGTTAAATTACCAAGTGATTTCCTTTCTCTGTAGTGCCTGAGCAACAAATATTTAGACAAGAAAAATGAACATATACAGAATGCCCCTTAGCCATTTTATATACAATGGAAAGGAATAAAACTGTTGCTTAGGTTACTTCTTTCTGTTTTGGTCAAAAGGCATATAAATTATTACTAAAGGTAAATTATAAAAGCATTTAAAATACCTAATACTATTTTGTAGCAGCTATTATTTTTGAGGATCCTGGCAGTTATTACTGTGCAATCAATTCAAACTGTGAAGTAGAATTTTTTATTCTTATTTTGGGCTCTGATAACAGAGCATTGAAACTTTTTAAAGACACCTGAAAATACCTTTTTTTCTTGCTTGTAATTCAAGGGAAAAGAACACCAAGGAATCAGAGAAGCATTTATTTCTTCATTCAAGGTTAAATATTATGAAAAATGTCGTGTACTACTAAGTTAATGGATGTGGATAGCTTAACTGGTGCAACTGGTACCCTGTTCTTGGTGTTTTCACAACATAAATGTGCATAAAGAGCATAAGTGAGAGGTGCAAGGTTAATTGGTTAATTTGCTTGTTCCTACCAATATTCTTTCATTTCTAACATTCTTCCAGTTTGTAAATAAGAATCAAAAGACAAAAGACATTGGTTTGATAGGTCTGTGCATTAAGTTTTTGCGCTTTTCTAGGATAAAAATATATTTGAATATTTTATGAACAGAAGAATAACAAGCACAGTTCAGTATAATTTTAAGAAAGGAAAATTGAGGCTTTTTACCTTTTAAAACTGAGAGAGGACTTTGTTAACACAATCTCTCTTCAAGCAATTGAAGCATATAATCATTTTTAAAACATGTATGTGAATTTTTCACATTTTAACTCTGTTATTTCCTGACTTATAGTTCGGCAGGTATGCTTCATCTCCAAATCCTGTTCTGATATACAAAGAAACAATTGAATTTACACTGTCTGATATGGGCATAATTGCAGTATAGAAGCCATTTTTCTACATTGTAAGAAATGTATTTGGGTGAGAACACCTGGATTTATCTTAAGATATTTCCCATTCAGTTGGTTCCCCATTATGAAAGTACACATTCTGTGACCAAATGTGTACTTGCTGCTGTTTTTTTTATGTGATTACATTATTCTGTGGTGCAGTCCTACAGTGTGGATTTGCATCACATGGAATTGTGTATTTACTTATCTCTAATGCTGATCTTAGAAGTAAAAATATGTTTCCCTTTGTAGCTATTGTGCGATATAAGTACAAATATTTCCCTGCAGATTTTGTGGTAATGTGTCTATTTAGCTCCTGCAAATAATGAATTCCATTTCTCCTTCAATTGTATTAACTGTTTGGAGTATATTTTGAGATTCAGGTTTTCACAGAAAGATTCCCAAATGTCCCATTTTAATTCTTTCCATAATAAAGACACGCTAGTTGCATATGTTGGAATGTGTTGCAGCCTCTTGCTCATTTGGAATTTCAAATTGTTGAACTGTGATGCTTTTAATATATGAACAAAGCTGTCTTATATTGATTTAGATAGTTTATTTATCTATCCCATTATTATGTAGCTCACATGGCTCTTCCAAATTTTAAATGGAACTTTTCTATCTCTGCCAAAGTAATTTGACAATTGATAAATAAGAACAAGTCAGAATTAAAATAAACATAACCAGTTCGCTTTATCTTTTTTTTAAAGTGTATTATACGGTTTAGATTTTGCATCCGTTCTTGCTAATCTGCACTTGTAGGATATTTCTACACAAAACATGTGCACTGGCAGACCATACTGTTATTGTAAGAGTAACTGTAAATTTTAAAGGCTATTAAATCATTGTACAAATCATGATGCCCCATGTGTGGCCTAGATCTCTCAACTCTGGAAAGACATTTCTTTGCTATGTGAGTTAAATTAATTGATGCGAACATATCTCATTTTTGGGATTATTTTTGTGCCTATTAACTGTTTCGAAGCAATTGTCTGCAAATGAGGAAAAAGATCAGTAATGCAACCCTTTCTTTCCACCTATCCTAGTTTTTAGTTTTATCATTCTAAAATGCTCTTCTGCCACTGCAGAGAGGACATGTGTTTTTAAATGAAACAAATTGGCACAGATTAATAAAGCATCGCTTAATCCTTGATCCTAATTCCTAGTATGTTTTGGGGAAAAAAGGTAATATAGATTGGTGTACTGTAGGTTTTTATGGTTAATTTTGATCATCTTATATATCTGGCTGCCTGATTTTAATAATGGGCAGACATAAAGGCATGAAATATATGTGCACATATTATATATACCATATAGCAGTATATGGTATATAAATTTTTGTTCATATTCTCTAGATTTAGTTGATTTTCTGGAGATTAAAATTTTATATTTTTGGAAATTATCTCAATGGGACTGTCTCATTGTCCTGAGAATTCCGAATTCTCATTTCTCTGGTTCCCTTCATCTGTTTTACCCTATTAATTCCTCTTGCTTTGTATAAAAAGTAACAATAGGAAGGAATGGTTCTGTAATTGTAGTTCTAGAAGGAATACTTAAGACTTAAATTTTATCTGTTAAATAGTGAACTAATACTGGGATGAAGAACTTGAGGTCGCAGAGTTATGTGTGGTCTCTGTATAAACTTGTTGCAGCCTATGAAATTTTCATTGACTGATTCTGAGGTGGAAAATAAGAAAACTATGATATAAGCTCTAAAATAAGCATTTTTAGTTCAGAAATAAAAAAAAAAATGAAAATCCCTACTACCCAGCCCATTCATTTAATGGGTTTCAGCTTTTTAAAAATAAATATAGTTCATTGCTACTAAATAATTGCCCTTACATGTTTTAATTCATTCTTCCTTCTCTTTTTTCAATGTCTTGTTTCAGTTACATGAATTATTTTCAAAATCAGTTGAAACGAAACAGTTTCAAAACAAGTTAACTTCAAACCAAGTTGTTTCTTGTGAGATGGGATAAATGGGGTAAATATGATCAATCAATCAGCCAACCAATCATAATTATGAATCTAACTTGTTAAATTAACCAGAGTTCATTATAAATCTATTTATGGTTTTGATGAAATGACGAATGATTGAACTCAGAGTGGTCAAGTCATTCCATCCACATGGAAGGGAAAGAAGAACATGCAGGAGAATGTAATCCTGAGTGTTAACATGGGCAGAGTGATGATACCTGTTGCTTCTTCTCTCCACTTGTTAACTGTTTACATTCTAATATTGTTCCCCATCTTTTTAAATTGTGTTTCTGACTTTTTTCTTATTCATGGTTTTATGCTATGATGTTTTTTATTGTAAGCTAGCCAGAGTCCCTTAAGTAATACCGGCAGAGTAGACATGTGATGGTGAAAAAATATGACTCCTTCATGTTTATAGATCTTTGAGAGAGGTTTTTTTTTTAAAAAATGTGTGCTTTAAGGTCAGTAAAGGTCTGCTATGCCTGTTTTACTTGCTTTTTCTTTGCACTAAAAACATTTTTTACATTTTACTATTTATTTTTTTGTTTTGGATGGATATTAGGGGACACAAAATAATAAAGGCACCTTGCCCAGGGCTGTATCAATATTGGACTTAACACAAGCAACTGAGTAGTCTCCAGAAATTTTGAAATACACATATTCCCTTGGTTTTGGGTAGGCTGGTTGGAGTTGAAGTCAAAACATTTAGAATATATATGAATTCCACTATTGCCTCTCTATTACAAGTCCATAATAAGTATTATAAGTATTTTTCTCTACTCTAGAGAGAGTCTAAACCTGAATGTTGTTGTTAACATTGCTTTTGATAATTAGATTATTTTCCCATGTGTAGCAATAACAAAATAAATTTGTGTAAGCATCCTTAAATAAAGGGTTTTTTTCTCATGTGGTTCAACATGCAGGGTAGGTCTAAGACCTCCCTGGAACTTTGGATTCATGGACAAATTCTTTTCTCCTATGATTGGCAAATATTATAACTTGACTGAGATACAGATTTTTACCAAGGTTTCCAAAATGTAAATAGAAAAATGAGGTATTTTTCCAGCATAACTTAAGAGGTTAGGCATATGAATGATATATTAAAACATAATAATTTAGAGTAAACATTAGCATTTACGTGCTCTTAAAATAACAGGAACAGAATATAATAAGCAATTTATCCTGTTTAACTATTTAGACTAATTCTGAACAACTTTTCATCTGCAAGTTTAATAAATCTCCATACTTGTTAGATACAGTATATTCAGTATTATTAAAAATGGTCCTTTTTATAAAAGACCACTATTATAACAAGTCTACTTCTGTGCATTAAAGAAGGCTTATGTAAACAGAAGGATATTTAAAAACTAAGCAATGTGATAATTTAATTTTAACTACTGTTATCAATAGGTGGAGAACCTTTGTTTACATCTGTAAATCAGATTGCAAAGGTTGGATCAAGCTGAGTCAATGGGACAGTTTATATTGCTTGCTTAGTTTTTGATATGGGGTTATAACCAACTTTGTCCATTCATAAGTAATATAGAATGGATAATTTTGGCAAAACAAATTTTCCTTCTTCATTTAAGTTTCTGAATGCCTTCTACATCTTTTTTGAATATTGAGCAATCCTCTTGAGTAGATTTGGAGAAGTGACATTGTTGGTTGGAATTCATGATATCTAGGATTTAAATTATAGATGAATTACTCACTGAGCTATTGGGTTTCTTTCCTCCTCTTTTAAATAGTGAGACTAAGCATTGGAAATAACTTAGATTGAAAAATCTGTACTCATTTGGAAATATCCAATTGAACTCCAGTGGGTTTATTCTTGAGCAATTTAATGGGATTATAATATCATTTTCAATTTCAAATTCATTGTCAAATTCACATTAAGGTTAGATGTTGTGAAACAGGAAGAAAACTGAAGTTCTGACATTCTTTATTCTCATGATTGGTAAACACAGAAATTTCATTTAATAAGCAGGATTATATTGGAATGCCATTTTTACCAGTTTGGTGTCTAAGTCTTGATTAATTACAGTATTAATTCTTCTTGATCAAGTTACAATATGTTCATATTTAAAGTGAAGGAAAGGGAAGTGTTTATTTTATAAAAATCATTAACTTATTCTCAGAATGTCTTGAGTTCAGTGGTGGTACTGAAAAAGTTACTGCATTTTAATGTATTATCTGGATTTTCATATTTCTGTGAGAGAAAGAATACAAAATTAATATGGTTAAAAAACCTTTCTTTCCGTTATATTATAATTAAAAGCCAAATGTTCATTAGCAGAAAAGGATGCTTTTTAGGAGGGTTTATAAGAGTATAATACTATATATTAATGTTGTTCTCTCTTATATAATCCAAGTTTGCATATTTCAAGTGGAATATTTTGATAACAGTTAAATACAGTGAGAGACCTAAGAGAAAGTTCTTCTTTTGGCATCTAGATTAAATCTAGAAAATTTGTCATATCTCCCCAACTTCACTTCGATGAAAGAAAAACAGCAATTTATTTAAGTTACCATGTAAATTAGTTCGGTTACTATTATCACCCATTGCTGGTGGTACAGAGTTCTGAGTAATATTTAATCTACCTTGAAGAAAATGTTAAAATTTATAAGCCGGGATAGACCTTTCCTGTTACTCATAAAACTCATTCTGTTAAATGTTTTAATGTGTAAAAATAATATTTCATTAAGCAACATCCAGGAATAATTAGTTTATCAATGATGGCTTGGAACAAAAGCCCTTGATTTACTTTTAACTGTATAAGTTAGGCACTTTTTGATGTGTGGAACACATCTGGGGCTTTTAAGAAAGTAGAAAGAAAAATATTGAATTGTTTACCAAGACTGCGAGTGAAAGTTTTCAAATGACAATATCCCTTTGGTTCCAGAATGTTGCTTGCAGGCTAAAAATGGCTGACTGGCATACTGTATATTAAAATATATTATATTATTATGGTTTATTGCACAGTCAGCCAGATGTTCAGACTGTATTGCTATTATTGTTATTTGTTAAATTTATTTGCCACCTATCTCACTGTAGGGCTGCTCTACATGATGTTTCACCATAATAAATACAGTTTTGGGGTTCCTGAATGAATTTTTCTTCTGTGCTGAAAATATTAGCTATGTTAACAGTCATTTTTGTCTTGAGCCTCTTTTAAGCCTTTTTAATATTTTCCTGTGTTTGAGCTTTGAAAAGGTTAACAGGATGAGCCTATTTTTTCTATTACAGTGGCTTGTCTGTGCAAGTGCATCATTACTCATTTGTAGAAATACAAATGACCACTATAGAAATACTGATAATAAAATCTTTATACCCTGTATTCCAGAATTTCAAAAAGGCAAAGTTGCAGGTGTTTTATTATTCTGAAAACTAGTTTTTCACATATTTTTGAAAGATTAATTCCTTGCTTTTTCAGATTGTATTGTTTAAAAAATGCTTCCTTCTAAAATTATATAATAAAGCAATTTTGTTTTTTGTTTTGCCAAAGATATATAAAAAGCTGGTTTCTATTCATAAAAAGCAGCATTGAGATACTACACTATATTTTTCAGTATCTTTTAAAAGCATCTTTTTATATTTGAATAATTTGGCTTAGCTTTTTATCTCTAAAGTTCACATTTAAAGTGCCCTACTTTACCAGATTTCAAGCAAAATCTGCCATAAGTAAACATATAGATTCATCCTTACTAATGAAAGCAAACTTCTGTGGAATTGTTTTTGATTCTTTGGTTTTTTGGCTCCTTTCATTGGAATGTGTTAATTGACACCAAATTTCTTACATTAAAAGAATATTAAGTTTGATAAAAAATAGAATTTTATTTCCATAGAGAAATTAATACAAAAATTGCTTTCCCCTCCTCTAGTTGTGAAAGCATTTAAAAACGTTACTTCTGAAGAACTGATTTTATTTTAACTCCTGATTTCTGTGTTATGACAGCAGTGTGGTTTTTAGTATTGTTTTATTTTTAATTACTCTTTTACTACAAGATGGTGAACTAATTGTGACCTCTATCCTCCATTCTCAATTGCTTCTGACTTACTCTGCTAAGTAAAAAGAAATAACCTAACAGAGCGGTAACCAGATCACCACTGCCACACCAAGGAAACAGGCAAGCGTTGGGATGCCCTTTAATCTCTCTATCCACACAGCTCTCATTTTAATTTGCAAAATTGAACCCAGATCGAGAGCAGTAAAGCCTGAATACGGTAAATATTCATGCCTCAGTGATCTAGAGTAGCTCTATTACATTTTAGAGATTGGGAGAATTACCTTTTGGATTATGTATATTCATGGGCTGATTTTTATTTGAGATATATTATTACTCACATTGGGCTACATGTAACACATTCTACCCAAACCAGCTGCCTGACAAAGCTCCAATGTTGCTTACACATAAAAAGTTTTACTTCTGTAAAACTAAGCCTATAGTTTCCCTTCTTTTAGGATTTTCAAAGGTTAGTAATAAGCAAAATTTTGTTAAAAGTGGGGAGGGAAAATCCATTCCTGTGGATGTTCTATAAATCTTTCAGCCCTATGTTTACTGTGATGTAATATTTTGTTGTGCATTTTAAAGTTTTAGGATGAAAGTGCTACTATTGTTTCAAATATAAAACTTGAGTGAAAAAGAGTAATTTGGTTTATTTCTTCTGAATAATTAATTTCTCAGCATTTTGTTTTCTTACATGGTATTTTCTTTGTTTATCTGAAAGGCAGCTGGGAAGAAAATAGCAACTTGCCAACAATTTGGTTATTTAAATAGGTATTAATTATATGCTTACTTTATAATACTATATGCACATTGCTGAAGGACAGACGTCGTGTCTTTTATTCTGCATGGTACTTTAGATTATTTCATCAGATTATTCCAACAAAAGCTAATTTTTTGTATTTAATAGGACTGTGCAAATTTTTGGGAGGGCCTTATTGCATTATTGATCAGGGTATCATGACAGTCATATCTTCCCCAGGAATATAGCCATGGAAGTAGTTAAAGAAAAATATACAGTGACAATTTGGGAAGCTTGTGTGAGAAGGCCATTTTGAATCACCAGCCAAGAAATGGCACTTTGCTTGAGGTGTTGCTGTTATCAAAATATGTCTGAAAGATTTGCTCTGGATTAATTATTATGCATTACATTGTATACAGAGAGACTTGAACTAGTTTACAACTTTTTACCATTTATCTGTGGCTCCTTCCCTTTGAAACATCTTGTCTCCTCCAAGATGAGAACCACACCAACCCTCCTGACCTCTTTTGTAAGGGCCTAAAGACCTTGCTCTTCCAGTTGGCTTGGAGCCATAACAGGGTGGGTGAGTCTGGAGTTGGCTATCAAAATACGAGAAGACCCCACTGCTCCCCATGTTCCTCGTGCTCCCTTCTCCACATCATTTAATGATAAATTATTATTTATTTTATCCCTTTTAATGTTTACAAATTTTAATGCTGTAAGCCACCCAGAGCTGCCCCTAGATGCGATGGATGGCACACAAATGTAAGAAACAAATTTATTAATTTTATTTATATCTCGCCTTTCCTGGAAGTAATATAGATACCTTCTTCCTATTTTCTCTACAAAAAAAAAAAACCCCTGTGAGGCAAATTGAGTTCAGAGTGATGACCTCAAAGGCACCTGTTACCCTGTGAGTTCTTAGCTGAGGGAGGACTTGAACTAGATGTCTCTGTTATGTTTCCAAAAATTTAACCAATATGTCACACTGGATTTCTTTACATTTTCTCTACATATTAAGACATTTCTGACACCCTTCTTAAAAATAAGGGTACAGTGAAAAAGGTAGAATGAGTACCAGAATTAATAACATTTCTGTCTTAGTTGCTGTCTACAAAGCTAATGTCTTTTGGTTCAAACTGAATCATGGTTATAGCTTAGGATTTCTCAGTAGATAATGTTTTTTCATTTTGCTTAATTGAGAGACTGATTTTTATTTTTATTTTATTTTATTGTCCTGTCATACTCTAAACCAGTCCAAGTAAACATAGCTCTATTTCTTACAAAGAAAATTACAATTTATAGTTGTTTTGGAAATCTTTACTAAAAGCACTAAATCTAGTAGCCAAAAAATTACAAACTCTCATGCTGTTACATTTGTGATCAACAAAACAATATCAAGAATGTTAACATTAAGAAAGTACAGCTGGATCTGATGGATAGTCTTAATCCATAAACATTAGTACTGTATGATAATAAATGGCTTAGTCTTTAAAATGTCACAAAGGTCTTTTGCTTGGTTTTCCACCAGGAAAACTAATTCTTTTATGAAGATTCATAGTTTCTTTATGCAGATGCATGGCTCATTTATCCTGAGAAATCAACTCTTAATTTGCTTATGCTCTTCAGGAGATTATCCAAGGGTTGAAAAAGGTTGCAAGTGAATAAAGAACTTCCAGTTGATTAGATGCTCTGGCCTTGCTTCGTTTTGAATAAGAGATAGAATAATTAGTAATGATGAGGACCTGTTACAATAGAAGCACAATAGTGTAATAAAATAATAGAAGTACAATAGCAGAATAAGGGAGCGATTCAATAGAATTCATAAAATGGTGCTGCTAAACCATGACTTCTTGAAGTCTTTGTATGTGGTTGCTTAGTCTGTGGAATTGTTCTGAATGAAAACCTTTATCATCATTTTTATGACTAAGAATTTGATTTTAAAATATTCTATTTACATGTTTTTGGGAATTACTTGGTGACTTTAGTTCAGTTCTTCCCCAGCTTTGTCTTCAATTATTTTAAACTGACAGTGATCCATGGCTTCATAGAACAAGACATTTCTATAGTTGAACCCAATGTATGGAGCGCCTTTCCTAAAAAAGTTCTGTAAAGGTTTGGTGTTTTCTATGTTTAGAATGGGCACTACAGTTTATATAGTTTCATGAAACTTTATAGATTTAAAAATCTTCTACATTATTTAAAACAGATCGAAAAAACTGTTTAAACATCGCTTGGTGTTTATTGTGATTATAATTGTATTGTTCTATAATTATCATGGAAGAAGTTTGACTCCTTTCTCTCTCCCCTCCCTTTCCCTCTTCTCTTTCCACCTATCCATCCATCCATCCATCCATCCATCCATCCATCTATCCATCCATTCATCCATCCATCTCCCACCTTAATTATTTTTATAAATAATTCAAGATGGCAAATATATCCAATACACCTTCCTCCTCCTATTTGCCTCCATAACAACCCTCTGAATTGGGCTGAGAGTGAGTGACTTCCACCCATCTATTCTTCCATCCATCCATCCATCCATCCATCCATCCATCCATCCATCCATCCTTCTAAGGTTGGTAAAATGAGGACCTACATTTTTGAGGGCAATTTGCTGACTTTATAAACTGCTTAGAGATGGCTATAAAGCACTAAAACAATGTAAGTCTAATTGCTATTGCTACAAATATAATATTCTAGGATAATCCCAATTTGACAGTTGCATTTTCATTTATTTATTTTATGTTGTGAATAATTAGAATTACCATATCTCTTTAAATCAGGATTGTTTAAACTATTTCAGAAAATCCTGGGATGCCATAAGAACTTGATGAGGTTCCATTATAGACAAAAGAAATAAAAGAGGTTAACTTGAATATAACCGATTTGCTATTACTATAGCTTTTCTTTTTAAACAGGGATTCCAGGATTTTTTTAAATTGCCTGAACATGTTTGAAAATACCTGTTTTAGATTAGCAATCTAGTTTTTAAAACATCTGAATGTGCATGACAGATAGATTACCTAAAATTGTAAAATGGCTGTATATTCTATTAAATACTTCAGATGAGTTAATAGTATCTAAAACGCAATTTTACTATCAGTATCAGAGTGAGTTTGTAGTAATTCCAAATCTGTGATACAGACAATTCAAGAATATTTAAAGCATATTTTAGTTGTTTATAAGAACTCTGGTTTAAAGATTTTCAGTATTTCATATTATCAAATAAAGAATATTAAATTCTTTTTCTTGCAGTATTACATTTCCTATCTTAAATTGAGATTAATTGGACAAAATATTGTTTTTCACAATTCCTAACCTCTCCAAAGTATGTTGTATTTATTGGCAGAATAAAATGGATTAATTTATGTTATTTGCAGGCAGCTATAAATCTTGTAAATAAATATAATTACATGACTTATTTATTTATACAGAATAAGTATAATTAAGTATGTAATGATTCTACTTAGTTCACAACAATCCATATGATATTGGTTTGTCCAATTGTTGCCTAGTTTTATTTATGAACTAAAAGATTAACATGTGAAGGTATTATATAAAATATTTTAAATATATGAAGAATAATGAATAGATTAAGGAGTCATCAAAAAAAATTCTCTCAGGTATTGAAAAGGCAATAAAATTCCAGTCTTACAATTTTGGATTATTGTTGTCTATCAAATAAATGGTCTGAATTGTTTTCCATTTTCTGACAAAGAGATGTTAAAATATTTTTTGGACAGGATCTGTAATTGGCAAACACAAACATCTTTAGAGAAATCTGATGTTCTTTTTCATTTTTAGCAGTCTCTCTCTTCTCTTAATCAGTCTCTTTCTTCTCTCTTGTCTGAAGAGAAAAGATTTGTTCTTACCACTTAGAAAACAGTTAGAGTTTATTTTTCTTTTCTCCCTGTGTGTCCACTCCATTTTATTTCTGTTGTATGTAATCTATGTCTCACTTAAATAGATGGCAACCTTCCTATTTAAATTGGGTTAGATATTAATAACTTGATTAAAGTAAGCAATGGATGGATGGACAGATGGATAGATGAATGAATTGAAACTGTATAATAAATGGTACAAACTTGCTTAACACTTAAACTACAGTGTTTTGTTTTGGGGTTTTTTTTGTTTCTTATTTTATAATTACTAGTTAGCTGAATTTGCTGTGATTCTACTTATCAGAAAGGGCTGGTTGTGTTTATATCTTGTAACAATAAGATGCAGTGACAGCACTGGAGGTAGGAAGATGCTTGGACTCTTATCTGAAAACCTAAGAGCTATAGCATATGGAGTACTGATAACTTAATGAAAGTTGTATAAATAAAGGAAAAGAAGCTTCATTGTATCAGAAGAAAAATCCATTAGTGAGGTTTTGTATGCTGTTTTCTATTAGTTAAACTGCTTTGAAAATCTTAGTGAGCTTTTCCTTTGGTCTTCAAATAACAGGTTCTTTTCTTATATTGAACACATTTGTTTATCTTAAGGGCCTGAACAGTTTGGGTGCTTTTAATTTATCTCTCCTTTTTGCATTTTTTTATCTGTGTATGAACACATGGACTTCCCAGTCCTCCTCCTCCACCAAAGCAGTTTCACAAACCTCTACATCATTCTTAGAAATATTAATGTGATCGTGAAGATAAAAATATTAAACATTCTTTCCTGATTTATTTTCAGGCATTACAAGATGCCACCCCCCAACCCCACCCCACTCCCATTCACATGAAGTCTGTCTGAACACAGTTTACTATTCCTGGAGTACTGTTGCAAAATCTAAACATGTTACTTCACTGATTTTGATGAATCTAAAATTACCATATGATTGGTTTGGGATAGGCACCATAATTTCTGCTGTTCTCATCATGTTCTCTTCTGCTCTCGTCATCTCCTGCTTAGACTATTGTAATGCTCTCTACATGGGACACCCCTTGACGAGCATCCGGAGGCTTCAGCTGGTGCAAAATGCAGCCGCGCAGCTGATTTTGGAGGCTCCTTGGAGCTCCCATGTTATACCGCTCCTGCGTGAGCTGCATAGGCTTCCGGTGGCCTTCTGGGTGCGATTCAAGGTGTTGGTGGTCACTTTTAAAGCGCTCGATGGTGGGACCTGCTGCCACCATCGGCCTCCCGCCAGCCAGTGCGCTCCCACAGGGTGGGCCTCCTTGGGGTGCCGTCAGCCGGACAATGCCGGCTGGTGGCCCCGAGGGTGCGGGCCTTCTCTGCGGGGGTTCCCTCCCTCTGGAATGAATTACCCCCGGACATGCGGACCATCACTACTTGCAGACCTTCCGGCGCGCTTTAAAGACACACCTTTTCCAACAGGCCGGTCTGGCCTAGTATTAATTATTAGGGTTTTAAATTTTGGATATTTTTAACCTTTTTACCCCTTTTTATTCTGCTTTTATAATATTATTCCAGCCACTAGTTTAATTTCTTTTAAATCTCTTTTAAATTTTTTATACTATTTATGTTGTTTTATCTTGGCTGTAAACCGCCCCGAGTCCCTTTTTTGGGAGAGGGGGCGGTATAAAAGTGTAATAAAATAAATAATAAATAAATAAATAGTTGCTGCCCAAAATCGATGGCAAAAGTGCCATTTGACAATATATTTGAGTGGCATAAAGTTAGGAAGGCAGGTAGGGTGGAAGTAGTTAATATCCAGACATTGTGATGATTGTTGGTTTTGCGATATTTATAAATATGCATTTATGTTTAGCTATGTTATTATTCATTTTAAAAGGAATTATACTTAGCAGAAAAAATACATTCTGGAGAAAGTGAAATTAGCTCCTTATTCAATATCTAGGATCTAAAAATCAATAGGGCTATTCATAGCTCTATTGATTTTTAAATCCTAGATCTGTGATGGAGAACTTATGGCATGTGTGGCACGCAGGGCCCTCTCAGTGGGTACACGCACCATTGCCAGCTGCTCTTCTGGTTTCTGGCGTGCGTCGGCTAGCTGGTATTTGTAGGCACCAGAGCACCAGAAAACGGCCTGAAAAATGCCCAAAAAACAGGCTTTTTCCAGGCTGTTTTCAGGCTAATTTTGGCACAAAAAATGGACTGTAAACTGCTCAAAAACGGCCTGCAAACGGCCCAAAAAATGGCCTGAAAATGGCCAAAAAAACCAGGCCATTCTGATCCACACTGCACCGAGAGTCCAGGATGGGTTAGACTCCTCCTTGTGATGTCATAGAGCTGAGCCTGTCATATATAAAAAGCCAGCCTCTAGCTGGCTCCCCAGCTTTGACTCAGCTGCTTGTCAAGGTGAGCTGTTGTCTTGGAAGCAGTTGCAGTTCATTATAGAGCAAAGGAAAGGAAAGGAAATCCTTTGGCACATCTCTCAGGGCTCCGGTAGAGCTGTGCCATTTGGAGAGTGGGGATCTGCTCTCTGGCAACGTCGAGAACTTGGCGCTGCAGTCGGGAAGCTGCAGAAAAGAGAAGAGCTTAGAAACCTCCCACGCAGTCTTCCCAAGCGAGAACGAGCTGCTGCGAGCCACAGCAATCGCTTTCGGTGCCTCGCAGCTGTTTGGTCAGAGGCAGCTGCTTTTTGCTGGTTTTTTTTTCTTCACTCAGGGGCTTGCAAAGCCTAAAGAGCGACAGGGGCTCTGTAGCCATTTCCCTGGGAGCCTCCACACATGCAGGCAGCCATTTTGGAAGCATCAGCCATAACATACATGGAGGATGGCCATTTTTAATTGGCCCTATTACAGGAATGTCCTTCAAGAACCTTTTTTGTGATTGTTCTTGAGAGCTGACCCAGCTATAGGAGACACATTTTGAGGGTAGCTTCCAGCACATCTTGTGTCCTCCTAGTTTCATCATGGAAGGAAACAGGGCACAAGCTGAATGTTCAGGCCTAGAGGAACAAGGACCCCAGGCCCAGAAGAAAAAGAGGAAGAGGTAGTGCAGAGAGAAGCTGCTGCAAAAATTAGGGCCAAAGCTCTTGCTCCAAAAAGCCCTCTACGGGCTGAGAAGAGGAAGCATGCTGCTCTAGAAAGGCAGTTTGCTAAAACCCTAAACGAAATGATCCTTCAGATTCGTCAGCAACGCACAGTCCCCTTATCTCATTTTTCCAGACTGCTGGGAAAAATGATCTCCTGCATCGGTATTGTTCCATGGGCACGACTCCATTCGCGGACACTTCAATGGTTCCTGCTCCCATATCAAAGAGCGGGTACCAGCCATACTTCCTCCAGGGTGCAGATCTCTCCGGAGGTTCTGAGCTCATTCCTCTGGTGGCAGTCTCCTGCACTCTGGAGGGGACATCATTCAAGGAACTGGACAGAATCCTGCTCAGCACGGATGCCAGTCTGCAGAGCTGGGGGGCCCTCCTAGCTGGCAAGATGGCCCAGGGGTGTTGGTCTCAGGCAGACAGGTCTTGCCCTATAAACTGGCTGGAACTCAGGGTCATCTTCCTGGCACACAAGCATCTCTGAACTAGGGTAGAAGGGGGTCACGTGTTGGTGATGACAGACAATGGCACACATGAACAGGCAGTGGGGAATGAGGTCCAGAGCCTTGATGAGGGAGGCCAAACCTCTGGGGCATTGAGTGGAGAGGCACCTTTTATCCATCAGGGCGGACCACATTTCTGGGGTCAACAACACCCAGGCTGATTGGCTAAGTCGGAGCACTATCGACCATTCAGAGCGGAGTCTCCACCCTTCTCTGTTCAGGGACCTTTCCCTCAGGCTCGGCACTCGCACAGTAGACCTTTTTGCCACTCCCCTGAACGCTCATGTGAGCAGATACTTCACCAGATTTTCTTTTCAGGGAGTGGAGGGGACCAATGCGCTTCAGAGCAGGTGGCCCCCAGGTCTCCTCTATGCCTTTCCCCCTCTTCCGATCATTCCGGTGGTCATTTGGAAGATGTTGGAGGAAAAGGCAGAGCTGATTCTCCTGGCACCGCATTGGCCCAGGAGACTATGGTTTGCAAATCTAGTGAACATGTTGGTTGCTCAGCTGTGGAGGATCCCAGCTCACAGGATCTCCCTTCATCAAGGAACCTTGCCACACCCGGACTCTCAGTGGTTCCACTTGACCGTGTGGCACTTGAGTGGCAACATCTGAGAGATCCTAACCTTCCTGATAGTGTTATCCACACCATTCAGGCCTCCTGTAAACCTTTCATGATCTGCATTTACGATGCTGCCTGGAAGGTTTTCTGCAATTGGTGTCTGAAGGAAAACCGTGTTCCCACCTCAGCATCTGAGCTGATGAGATACTATTCCTTCAGGATGGGTTGGATAAGGGGCTCTCGCCCAATACTCTCTGCCGCCAGATGGCGGCCCTGTCTTCAGTTCTCCACCGGGAAAATTTCTCATCTCTGCCCCATCATCCTTTTGTTCATAGATTCCTAAAAGGGGCCTCTAATTTCCGCCCCCATTAGTTCATAGGTACCCCACATGGGAGCTCTCCAAGGTACTGGAAGCTCTAACGGGGTCGCCATTCTAACCTCTTAGATCGGTATCTCTTCAATTCTTGACCTTTAAGGTAGTTTTTTTGGTGGCCATTACATCAGCAAGGAGCGTGTCAGAACTGGCGGCACTCTCAGTTAGATAGGACTTCTGTACCTTTCATGACAATAGGGTTTAGATCCTACTTTTGTTCTGAAAATCAATACCTGGTTCCATAGGTCCCAAGACATTGTGTTGCCAGATTTTTGCCCACACCCTAACCATGAGCTGGAGCATAAGTGGCATAGGTTGGATGTGAAAAGGGTTTGACGCATCTTCATTAAACGTAGTGCTACATTTCGGAAAACTGAGGCTATGTTTATATTTTTTTCTCCAAATTCCCTGGGGTGCAAGGCCTCTTCTCCTACCTTAAGTAGATGGATCAGGGCATGTATTACCAAGGCCTACAAAACTTTGCCCTTTCCGGTGCCCAGGGACCTAACGGCGCACTCCACCAGAAGCGCAGCTACATCGGCCGTTTGGTCTACTCAGGGATCTCTAGAACAGCTACCTGGGCGTCTCTGTCACCCTTCATACGGCACTATCATCTGGATTAACTTGCTTTGGCGGATGCGGCATTTGGTAGATGGGTGCTACAGAGGGTTGTTCCGCAAGCGGAATGGACAAAGAATTGACTTTGCCCCCCCATGGACATGTTGGCTTTGGTATATCCCATCCTGGACTCTCGGCGCAATGTGGATGAGAATGGGCGTTGGTATAATTACCTGAGAACGCCCATTCTATCTACGCTGCAAAAGAGTCCAGCCCCACCCTTGTTGTATGCGGTTCTGGTGGGGTCTGGGGTTGTTCCTAACATATTCTTTTGCTTCCATAGACACTCCAAGTCTGTCAAATATCTTCACCTAAAGCTGGGGAGCCAGCTAGGGGCTGGCTTTTTATATACGGCAAACTCAGCTCTATGACATTACAGGGAGGAGTAATCCTGGTCTCTCTTGCAGCGTATATAGAAAAGGTGTTCTCAGGTAATTATACCAACGTCCATTTTCCAGGACATTCTGGCAAAAAGCAGCCAGAAAACAGCCAGAAAAATGGCCGGAAAATGCCCAAAAACTAGGCTGTTTTCCAGTTGTTGGGGGGGGCATTTTTTGAACCAAAACCGGCCTGGAAGCTGGCCTGAAACCATCCCCCAAAACAGCCAAAAAACAGGCATGCACACACCAGTTAACTGGTCTTCAGTTTTCTGGCACTCTGGCACACTCACATGCACGTACGTTCCAGTTTGGGCACTCAGTGCCAAAAAAGTTCGCTATCACTGTCCTAGATAATATATAACTCAAGTATGGAGATGAGGAAGCTTAGTTTTCCAAATGTTAAAGTTAATTCATAAAGCTTTATTGGTCTTCTCAGGACTAGTTTTATTGCTCAGTTCAATGTCATAGAATTCTTAGGACAAATCAGTCTTTAAAATCTGTGTATACCATTCATTGTGGAGTGATATGCAAATACTATGTGGACAGTATTCACTCTTGGATGCCCCTGGTTTTCTTTTATAAAATACACTGAATCTTTTTTAAAGTATTAATTTACTTGAAAGGAATATTGAAACATTGTAAACATCCAAAGAAAATATTGGCAGTTGCTCAGAAAAGAACTATTTTCTCTTTTGTGGGGACTTCTGATAGTTTAATGCACATAGAAGTATTTCTGTATATGCAAAATTAAATAAACAAGCTCTGGAATAATTTACTTTAGACTTGATGGGGGAATCTAGTTTTTAAATTTTATTTTTATAAATGGTGAAAACTAAGAACACCAGAGAAAGGCAGAGCCAAGGATTTTATGCATGATATGTTAGTTAATTGAAGTTTTAAAAGTAGAATTACACTTAGTTGTCAGTAATACATTCTTCTCTAAATTTCTATTTGATTTCTGTGCCATGGTAATGCAATAGTATAAATTCAGCTGATAATTTCTTCTAGAAGTGTAAAATGTAGTCTGATGGGTGTTTGTTTTAGGATTTACACGGTTCATTTTTGATTAATTTTTAATGGATATGATTTTTGTATCTGTTCTTATATTTATGGCTTAACTGACAGACTATAATTTTTTTTAGAAAGGAACAGATGTTGTGTTTTATATTTAAAAAAAAGAAAAAAGTTTCATAATGTGAAAATATACATTGAATCTTCTGAGATTCTGTAAAATTCACTTTTTAAAGATTTTTCAGTTATAAAGATGAGTGCAATATGCATGGATAATGAATGAATGAAAAAAATATGGAATTAAATCTGCATTCAGTTGTGGTCATTGTGCTAGCGGAAAAAGCAACTAGCATTAGCTGAAGAGGGAGGGACATGATATTAAGTTCTCCCTCCCCCTCCCTCTTTCCCTCCCTCCCTCCCTCCCTCTCTCCCTCCCTCCCCTCTCCTTCCTTCCATCCCTGTACAGACTCTGTAGTCCCCAGACCTTCTCCAAAGGTATTAAGGCTAGTCCAGAGAATAGTTAGCACAGAGGGAGGGGAAATTGATCACAGATGAATATAACTCTTAAGGTTGGAGTAGTCAGTTTTCAGGATTATAGGCTTTTTAAACTGCTGCCCAACAAATGGAGTACAAAATAGGGATTCCAGAGGATGAACAAGTACTAAGAATTAAGGAAACTTTGTTTCTGGCAACATGCTCAATTGAGGGAAGTGTGATTGGTACCAGAACTAAGATTATAAGTCTTTTTGCATACATTCCATTTACAATTTTGTCGCAATTAATCCCATTACCCCTTCAGAATCCTTTCCTGCAACATAATTTAGTCAAGTAAATCTCCTTAGTTCTTGCTATTACTAG
The DNA here is from genome assembly GCA_023653725.1 of Bungarus multicinctus. Taxonomy (NCBI): domain Eukaryota; kingdom Metazoa; phylum Chordata; class Lepidosauria; order Squamata; family Elapidae; genus Bungarus; species Bungarus multicinctus. Next base: position 56,786,583 of record CM042834.1, read on the forward strand.
ATAATTGGATGTCAGAAATTTTGCAGTTTATTGCACATCATCTAGGGGCCTACCAGTAGATAGCAATTTGTCTTTTGCCCACCCCTGGCTTAAAAAATAAATGTAAGAGCAAAAGAAAAAAGGAAAAAAATTCAAACCATATTAAACCAACTGGTTTGTCCTAATCAAGCTGAACCAACTTTGATAGTTTTAAAAAGCTTATTTCCCTGCTACTGTTTCTATTCTAAGATGTTTCTGAAATAGAATAACTAAGAAGATTCTAAGTGTATTATCACCAAACTTCATTTTTGTGGTGGTGTTACACTGTCTCATATATTATAGAAAGTAATCATCACCAGATAATAACAATAATCATATACAGTAGAATATAGATCATAATCATAAAATAATCCTGAAATCACTAAATCATATTTGTGTTTAAGTCAATGAAACTGAGATTATAAAGTATTTTTTATACATTATGCAACATATTTTTTTTAATTATTTGACAGATTTAGGGAAAGGACCAAGTGTGATTAGAAACTATATAAAATAAATGATTATTCTTTAGAAATCATTAACTTTTTTTAAAAAAAAGTCTTACACTGCTGTATGTGTTAAAAACGTGTATATACATTGTCTTAATGCACTGAGATATGCTATCACAAAACAATCAGAAAGAGAAAATGCTTACCGTTGGAGATAACAGCAGCAAATGTGTAGGGAAAACAAACAGAAGAGATAGTATTTTAAACTATGTAACTCATTTGCCTTTTAAAAAAATTAATGGGCTAATTATACTGGTTCAAACTCATCTTCTGCATAATTTTGGCTACTATGGAAGTTACTAAATTCAAAAGAATAAGGGCTGATATTATTTTCTTGTATAAAAAAATTAAGCATTCCTTTAGGTAATTTAAGATAAATTTTCTGGATAATTAATGAGAATGTTATAAAACAGCAAATATATATTACTGTTATAAAAGTCTACACTGAGTATGAATATTTTAAATTACTATTTTATAGTACAAGAAAAATGCTAACAGTATTTTTTGTTATACTTTCCCCCATAAATAGGTGACAAAGAAAGTAAAGTCAATGCAGATGTTTCATACGCCAGTAACTTACGCCATGCAAGGGGATAGGGTTGGAATTTGTGTAACCCAGTTTGATCCAAAGCTGTTGGAACGAGGTCTCATTTGTACACCTGAATCTCTCCAGACGATCCATGCGGCCATTATCTCTTTAAAGAAAATCCCATATTTTCGAGGGACTCTTCAAACCAAGGCGAAGTTTCATATTACAGTTGGCCATGAGACTGTTATGGGAAGAGTGATGTTCTTTAGCCCAACTCCTGATGACTTCAGTAAAGAGCCTCTGGAAAATTATTTTGATTTTGAAAAGGAATACCTTTATGAGGAGGAATATCTTTCCAATGATTCAAAGTCCTCAGAAGAAGACAAGGAAAATGGCCAAGTTGAAGAAAGACAGCTCCCAAAACAGCAGTGGGCCTTACTTGAATTTGAAAAACCAGTTACTTGTCCTAAATTTTGTCTTGTAATTGGCTCAAAATTGGACACTGATATTCATGCTAATACTTGCAGACTGGCATTTCATGGTATACTTCTCCATGGAATGGAAGAGAAGAATTATACAGAGGAATGTCTGCCAAAACTCAAAGTTTACAAGATGAAACATAAGGAAGGACAAGTAGAACGGGTAAGTTTGCATGATATAATATTAAGTTCCCTTGGATGTGCAAGGATCTTCATATGGGAAAGGGTAATTAGGAATGGATTATAAGAAAAGTAGATTCCCTTCATTTATTACGGAGGTGTTGGTTTGCTCCATTTCAAGAAACCATCACTAGATCCAACCATACTGGACAACTTTCATCCAGTTTCCAACTGTCAGTCAATTACTCTTGGGTTCACCAGGAGAATCGGCAACCTTATCTTAGGAGCTGGGACAATGGTTTTACACAGTCAGCAAAATTTGGGATGACTTTCCTATAGAAATTAGCAAAGCCCAGAAAGTGCTGGACATTTTTCACATTATGTGGGAAGGAGAAAGTGCCATGATAGAATAGTGGATATACCTTGTATGCTTTCTGTAGCCCAAATAGTCCAATTGAGGCATTTTTATAGTTTGGCAAATAGTTTATTGTCCTGTAAGTTTTGCAATATATTTCTGGCATGGGTGACATTCAGGAGGGGGGGGGGGGGACACTTTCAGAATAAATGAATATGTCATTTATTTGTACCATTTCTGAAAATATTAGATCTAGAATAAAAACAGCTCCATAGTTAACCAGACTGACCAGCATCACTGTGCATTCATGAAATACGGTTTCTTTATTGGAATTTGGCCTCCTGGCTTAAAATTGATCATACAATCAGATACCTGCTGTGAGGGTAACATGGCTACCTCTTCTTTTCCAAAGTCTGCATAATGGACATGACAGTACATGGAGACAGCAGAAGAAGAAGAAAGAACTGGAGAAAGTAACAAATACAAGGACTTGCAAATAGAATTTGAAAAACTATTGCTAAGAAAGCAAAGATTTTACTAATAGTAATAGGTGCCTGAATTACAATCCCAAAACATGTGGAGTACCACATAAACACCATTGGCACTGACAAAATTCACATCAATCAATTGCAAAAGGAAGCTGTACTTGGAACAGCTTTCATCCTGTGATGATACCTTTAACACTTTCAAACAACATCTATCTATCCCAAGTCATTGGGAAGGACTTGATAGGTGGATTAAAAACTCCAAACCTAGGCTAAATGATTGGCTGACTGTATGACAAACCATTCTACAGCTGAAATGAATTAAATCAATATTGTAAGTTAGATCCAGAGCTGAATTTCTTGGCTAAACCTCCACATATTTCAAATAGGGCTAGAAGCTTAGTCTTCTGAAAAGCTCAGAATAATAGAAAAGTAAGATTTAGCATGCTGCGATTACTTTCCCCTCTTTGCTGTAGTATTTCTTTAACATAAACTTGATTATGGCGACATAGATGTATAACAGTATTAATATTACATTTAATTTTCTAACAAAAATAGTTTGTGTTTACTGAGAGTATAATAGATAGATGGCTTGGAGAAAACAGCAACTTGGTCCCCATGGGGAAAAGTATGAACAAATGGCTGATGAAATCATTGAGAGTTTTAAGAAATGTCCAGCCTCTGGTTTCATAGAAATACTAATTCAGACAGTCCCACCCTATTGCTGATAGATGTCTGGAGATTAGAACAACTGAATTTACAGTGTCTATTCTTGACATTGATGGAGAAAAACTATGTTCTCTTTGTCAAGGAAGGAAGGAAGTGGGTGGTTGCCCTTCTCTCAATGCTGTAGAAAGGCACTAAATAATAATGTCTTTTATATATGCACACGTATATCTCCCGCCCCCAGGAATTGGTGTTCCTATTAACATATTAAAGGGAGGGGACAGTTTAGCTTCAAAACATCTAGGAGCATTGAAATAATAAAAGATCAGACTTACTTTCTGTAGCTTGCCCAGTTTTATAGGGTTATGTTTCTGAAAAAAATGGGGAAAACTCATCTCATATAATTTTAATTGACCTAGTTCTTCACCCTTAATGATAAAATGTATGCAACTTCATTATTTAATAGCCAATTCATCATGAAATTCAAATCAGGCAATGATGGATAAGAATTTCCTCTTGATTATTAGGTTACCACACTACTTCCATTGTTCCTTCAATATCCATGGCTTTGATCTACTTTTCTACAAACAGAACTTGCTAAAGATTGTTATGGCACTCACCAGTCAATTAACAGATGTTTGCTTAGCAATTTGTTTTCAGAAAATATAATCATTTAGGTAGCATAAGTTAGGTTATAGTAAAGAATTGGCTTCAGACACTTTTTATTCTACTTCTATAACTACTCTTAACAAGATCTCCTGCTACTCACAAAGCTATAGACACTATCAGCAGCTAAGAAACATAGTTGTAAATACTCCACCCATACTCAGTGTCCTGGAAATTACATGGAACAATTGTTAGACCTATTTAGAATCTCATTTCTTTTAATAGTAGCTGGTATAAACACGGTAATGAAGTCTGCCCAATGCTGTCTCATAGGATTGTGTGTATGTGTGAGAGAGAGAGAGAGGGAGGGAGACTGAAACTATATCAGCTAAGACAATAATGCCTAGTTTTCTCTTACCCAAATAGATCCTCAGCAATTAAGGCTAACACAATTGATCCAATCTTTTTTCCACTTATTACTGCATATGTATCTTCACATAAAGGAACAAAGATTCCTTTGCATTAAACTTGATGCTTACATAAATTGTAAACTTTTATAAATTACTTGGTAACAGTATGCCAATAATTTGTCAGTGCTTTCTTCTAGGATAGAATATGGTAACAGTCTGTGAGGCAGTGTGGGTTGTAATCTGCCTGAACATGGGAATGAACTTTTGGAAGAGCAACAAAGCATTCATACTTCTCCTTAATTTGTCATGTTGCCCATCAGCTTTGTTTGAAGTTGCTTTTTTTTTTTGAAAAAGACAGGCAGGAAGGATTGTTACCTGGCCACTGGGGCTTGTAATATTTTGCTGATGAAATTGCTCATATTCAGCGTAGTTCTGACTCATCGTGGGCAGAATCTGCAGAATGTCTTGAAGCATTATCTGGAACTCTCTTTAGCCTGTGAACTCCATGAAATGAAAAAAAAACATTCTTACATTTTCTGGCTCCTTTAGATTGTTGGGGCATCATGAAAAGTTGGGTTTCATCCTTCTTTGGGGAGAGATCTTTACTGTCTACCTTAAAAGAGAGACTATTGTGCCACATTAAAAAAAAAACTTAGCTGTTTTGAACTTGTTGTCAACAATCTTCCCTTTTATTAAGAAAGGCATTGCTAAACTAATAGGGAGTCTTTGCAGAATATGCTGGAAAGCTATCTGAATAATTTCAGTCTGAATTTAGATCTGGGCATAAATTAATATTGATTGCTCTGGTAGATAACCTTTGTCAAAGCCTAGGAGTCATTGAGAGACTTTTCCTGGTTTTACTTCTTAGCAGCAACAGTTACCATTGGCCATAGTAACCTTCTGCACTGCCTACTTGGGTTGGAAATGAGGGTAGTTTGTTGCAGTGGCCTACATGAGCAGTTTAGTTGGTATGATAGAGGAAAAAGAATCAGCCCAGTGAGCGTTAATTTGATATGCAACAGAAATCAGTCTTTTCCTTCATACTGTTTAATATATTTGAAATTGCTGGGAGATATCATCTGTTAGTATAAGGTATCAGTGTGCAGATGATATACAGGTTTACATTCCCATCCCAGACAAGCTGGAGTTATACAAGTCTTAACATAATTTAGAAGATGTTGAGGACTGGGTAAGGGGAACAAACTTGAGGTTGAACTCTAGGGAAAATGTATTTTTCATTTTTCCGAGGGACTCTCTGTCAGCTCCACTGATAATATAGAATGAGTTGACATTTCCTAGAAAGAGAGCAGGTATGTAACTAAGATATCCTCCTAGATTCCTAGTTACTGATGAACAGATAATCATTACTCAGCTTCAGTTAGTGTAACAGTCAGTGGTGGAATTCAATTTTTTTTACTACCGGTTTTATGGGTGTGACTTGGTGAGCATGGCAGGGGAAGGATACTGTAAAATCTCCAGTCAGAGGTGATATTTGCCAGTTTTCCAAACTACTCGAAATTTCCACTACCGGTTCTCCCGAACTGGTCAGAACCTGCTGAATACCACCTCTGGTAACAGTTATTATTTTATTTGGAATGAATGATTCTGGCCCCATATAGATTGCCTTTCAACTAAAAGGTGACCAGAGCTTGAGTGACCTTCTGACTTAGGAATAGGTACAACTGATACAGCAGGTTTAGCTGGTCAAAGGCCCTTTTGGGCATGGCTGTCACCTGTTCTTCAGCAGAAGTGAGTCCAAGATGACCCACAGATTGTATAGAGACTTGCGTGGGCAATGCAACTCCATCTAAGACTAATGATAGGAAGTCCTCAGATTGCGGGGAGGGGGTTGTTTAAAAATCCACAGCCACTTAATTATGGTAGGATTGAACCTAAACCTCTTTCTCTCCATCCAATCCACACAGCCTCTAGATTCTAAGGTTGAACATTAACAGCATCACTTGGTTGGCCCAGGGTCAAGATGTACAAATGGGCATCATTTGCATATTGGTGATAATGGATCCTGAACTGATAGATGTGGTTCTCTATAGATATTAATCAGGAAGAAGAGAATGTAGAGCCTTGAGGAACTGTGCACTTAAGGGACTAAGTGTATTAGCCATCCCCCTGCCAAATGTCAACTGAAAACAGTCACTGAGAAATGAGGAGAGCTACCAGGATGTAACTGCTCCCACCTTCCAACCCTGCAGCTGATCCAGAAGCATACCATGATTGGTATAAAAGTCATTGTGAGATCAAGGAACACAAGGATGGACAATCCATCTCCATCCTGACTGACAGAAGTCATCAAGTACTACCAGTGCTATCTCCAATACTGGATCCTGGTCTAACATTTGAATGAAATGGTGATACGCTTCCTTCAGGATCCCCTGGAATAGCTATCCAACCATTTTCTCCACTGATCTTCCTAAAAAGGTAAAGTTGGAGATGGGTTGACTGTTATTCAAAATAACTAGATCTAAGTATGGCTTCTTGAGGAAACAGTGCATCACCATCTTCTTCAAGGCAGAAAAAACTACCCCGTCATTCAATGACGCTAACACCAGTGGTATGTTATTTAAGTTTGTCTTAACAACTCAAGAGGGACCTGAATCTAATAGGTAAATGATCAAACTCACAGTCTGGAGGACTCAGCCTCATCCCATCTATTAAATTGATAGAAATCAATTTAAATGGCTCACTTTGAAATATTTAATAATAACTGAGAACTGGAATATACTTATACTTTTATAATCTAACCTTTTCCTGCCTTAAACCTGACTAATGGGATTCTGTGTTGCTTCCTTGGTAAAGCTATCATTAGGGGCTTGACAGGGATTACAGTTTTATGATACTGTGTTGGTTTTAATGTTTATTTTTTATGGATAAAGTAATCAAGAATGGTGTTTAAATGTAACAAAACAAATGCAAATTCTCTTCTTTCTGATTTTGTTCAGAAGTGGGAATCACCAATTAACCATGAAAGCACAGTATAATTTCATATATTTCTTTATCAATGAATTCTCTAAAACTGAATAATGTAGGATTAACATTTCGTAATGATATTACATTAACAATATAAAATGACAAAAAAATGAAAAGTTCCAAAGATGGGGAGACTAGGAGTTGTTAATATAGGCGGGAGGGAAGTAGGTCTCATGGGGCCAGCCAGCCCTATGGACCCCTATCTGTATGTGTCTCTATGCAAGACTACAAACTCAGGTTTTGACCCCTTTGCGGAAGGCCAAGAGATTGAAGGCTTTCCTCAGACATAACAGCAGAGAAGGCCCTCTTCCTTGACCCTGCTAGTTGAAATATGATCTACAAATTAGAAACACCTTCCCAAAGATGGACTCTAGCAATTGAATTGTGGACTTCTTGCATACCTCTATTTTACAGATGCTTGCACAAAGAACTTTAAATTCTCAAAATGTTTTGGTGAGCGGGGATCCTGGTTAATAAGTAATATGGCAGTGGAATAAGAAGAGGAAAAAACGTCTTAGTTTATTTGTGAAGTGAAAACATAACTGCTTCTTTGTTGTTTAAGGCCTGTCCAATGCCTCAAGGAGAATTGCTTCCTAGTGAAACCATAGACAAAGCTTTGCCATGTGAAAGACCTGCTCAAAGACTATTGGTCAGCAAGGTATTATTTTAATAGGCAACTTTGAGTGCAGTATTTATTTATTCTGGCTTGTATGCTGCTCCAGTTGTAACGACTTTACCTGGCTAAAATATAAAGAACTGCATTTCTTGGCAATAGTAGTTACTGTACTCTGGCTGAACTTAAATTCTTAGTAAGATTTAAAAAAAAACCAAGTTATTTTAGGTTTAACATTAAAGTCTGCATATAGATAATGTTTATAAATGCTCAGGCATTCATCATAATGCACAGCTCATAAACCACTGCCTTACCTCTGATCTCCATAGTTATTTTCTGAATACATTGCTATCATGCACATCATTAATCATATAGTTTGTTTTTTAGTAAAAAGAGGGAGTTGTCATTTTAAAAATAGTCTCTAGGCAACACAATTATCCTTGTAGAATTTGTATTATCTATGCCTTATTTATTTTTATTCCACTTTTATTATTTTTATAGATAACTCAAGGTGGCAAACATATCTAATATTCCTTTCCCCTCCTATTTTTCCCACAACAAGTTTGTAATTTGGGTTGGGCTGAGAGAGAGTAACTGGCTCACTATCAGCCTTTCATGTCTAAGGTAGAATTAGAATTAGCAGGGTTTTTGTTTGTTCGTTTGTTTCTGGTTTGGTCCAAACATGTAGACCAAACTGGCTTTCTTACATCTCACCCTAACCCTAACCCTCAGTATCTTACTTTGGACATTGCATGATGGATTGTAGAATTATTTGATTCTTTCATTTTTTATTTTAAAATTTACTCTATGTATATGAACAAACCTATATGTATTTACTTTGTGCCATCCAGCATGTATGTGCCACTGTGATGTCGGCATCTTGACAGTAGACTCAGTGCTTGGCAGAATCTGCTTTTGCCACAATTTATGTTTCAGCTGCTTTAAAATCTGAACACAGGTTTGCCTGGCTGTGCTTGACTGCTGATGGCATGCTAAATAATGATGATAACACTTCAATGAGGGCAATCACTGAATAAAAATGCACAATGCTTTCACTAGTTAAAACCCACAGTAAAGTAAGAGCATAAGAGAGATATTTATTTTTTGGCTGCTATTTTGTTTGCAATTGAGCAGTTTTGTACAGCTTAGGAATATGGAGATAATTGTATTCTCATTTGAAATACCATTGTATTTAAAAATGCCGACAACACAGGGAAATTTCAGCTGTACTGGTAGAAGAATAAAAGATATAGGCATTAGCAAACATACATTACTTTGGCTAATCTGTCACCAAATTTGCTAATGAAGTAGCTGTAAGAAAATAAAAATGCTACATTTTTTAAAAAAAGTAGTATTAAAATTACTTCTTTGGATGACAAGACTGAATTTGGCATATCAAAATAAACATTGTTGGGATTATTATAAGGCTGTTTATATAAAGTCTTCCAAATTTTGGTTTGCAGAGTAGTTTAGACAGTTGTATTAAGTAACGAAGTAATGTAATAGTCACTTAGTTCATATGTAATAGTACCTCAAATTCTGTTGTGCTGTGTCATTATGGTAGGAAGAGGAATGAACAAAGAATACTGGGAGTATTTGCCAAGATTTTCCATCAGGATTACCCAAAACATGAAGTCACCCAGCTAAAGCAAACAGGGCAGAAACAATATAGGAAGATGTTGGAGGTAGATGTTCACTTCAGTGACAATGACAACTGAAAACATCACTTCATATTGCATGGGAAGAAGCAATAGTAAACCAACCCTATATTTTCCCATAGAAAACATAAAATGATTGACAATATAGTTCTTTAATATACTACTGAGGAAGAGCTGAGGATCTTTTGAAGTACAAAATAATGTTAATGCATGGCTAGTTAAAAGCTCTGGGATATCTAGTTGCTGATGTTGATATACAGGAAAAAAATACAAAGCTACAAAGACAGAATTACATTGGGAACATGGAACATAAGAAGCATGTACACAGGAAAGCCCAACATAGTAAAAGGTGAAATAAAAGGACTACAAATTGATCTTAGGCACAGTAAATTAGATGGACTAGGAATACTTTCAGTCAAAAGATCATACTATTTACTAAGGACTTGAAAACCAAAAAGAAGTGGCATTGTTTTTATGGTTAGGAACAGTGGTGGTATTCAGCAGGTTCTGACCAGTTCTGGAGAACCGGTAGCAGAAATTTTGAGTTCAGAGAATCAGCAAATACCACCTCTGGCTGGAGATTTTACAATATCTTTTCCTCTGCCACATCCACCAAGCCATGCCCACAGAACCAGTAGTAAAAATATTTGAATCCCACCACTGGTTAGGAAGTATATACTGAGAAAAGTGTTTGGCAGTCAATTATCAAATACATGTTGTGGACAATCATTTAACATAGTGATCATTCATGTTTATGCTCCAACTATTGATACAGAAAAAGAGGAGGCTATTGAATTTTATGAACAAGTTCAGTCTGAAATCAATTAAACATGAAAGCAAGATGTCCTGTTTGTCATTGGAGACTGGCATGACAAAATTGGAAATGTTGGGGATAATAAGGTTTTATGACTTAGGAAAATGAAGCAGGAGAATGACTTAGAATTTCTGCCACTCTAATTATTTCCTCATAGCTAAAATTGTTTTCAAATAACCAAAGTAATCCCTGTGCAGGTGTGTATTGCCATCTGGTACCAAAAAGAACTTAGCCTATGTTAAGAAGATTTAACGCAATGTACAAACTATTATATAATATCCTTAACTTTACATGCTGACAAAATAAAAACCCTACTGGAAAAGGAGATGCCAAATTTTCAAGCTGGTTTTAGAAAAGACTGAGAAATGCAAAATATTACTGCTGTGAAATTAGAGAGAGTCAAGGAGTACTAAAAAAAATGTCAGTATGTGCTCCATTAAATAGAGAAAGGTGATTAATTGTGTCAATCATGCCAGTCTGTGGAATATGCTTAGAAAATGGGAATACTAGTATATCTCAATGCTCTCATGAGAAACCTATGTAGGAGGAAGGGAAACATAATATGGAGATAACATGGGAAAATGGACTGGCTTTATGTTGGCAAAGGGTGTGACAAGACTGAATATTTTGCACTTATTTATTCTACCTATATGCTGAATAAAGGGAAGCTAGATTAGAAGAAGATGAGTGTGGTTTTACAATTGGAGGAAGAAACATCAATAACTTTCTGATAAATGAAAATACAAAGGATCTCCAAGCTCTAGTAATAAAAAGAAGCACAGTGAACAAACAGGATTAAAAATATGATGTAAATATAAATAAGCTCAAGTTAAAAACATGTAGAACAACCAACTTTGGAATTGACAATGAAAATATCACAGATATAGATAACGTCTGTCTTTTAGGATCAATAATCAACATTAAAGGCACAAGGAGTCAAATATGCCTCAGACTACTACTTGGTAAAGTATCCATGAAAGTCTGGGAAAAGATATCTTCTTTGCTTGTTTATATTCTATATTTTGCATCTTAATTGCTAAGCAGACTTAGTGTTGTCAAGATTGAGCTTCAATTCTCAGAATTTTCTTCTGAGTCTGCAAGATGAAGATTTGAAAATCATCTAGAGGACACCTGAGTTTGTGGAATTTTGGGTATAGTTACTGAAAGTGTTGACAATTGTACTGCCTTGTTTTTCTTCCTTAGTATCAACCCTACAAGGGAGACCAGATTAAGAAACCAGTGCCATATAGGCCAGGACAATTTTTACCGTAGTAGCTTCAGTAACAGAATCTTACAAGTCTGAATATGTGTTCCTCCTTTATTTTCATAAATAAATAATAAATAAATAAATAAATTCCTCCTAGGGGAAGGCTTGTCTGAGATGTTTGCTCAAGTTGCTTTTGTACCCTGGGCTCAAGTACCACTTATCTGACCGATTCCTAGGTCGCAACTCTTCCTTATGTCCTGTAAGGTCATTTCCCAATGTTAGGGTGTGTCAAAATTTTTCAACTTTCAATTTCCAAACCTTAGGGGTGCTCAAATACCCTTGCCTTGAGGATTGTAAAGATAATTTGGTTACTTTACTATAATTTAGATGTGCTTGGTAAGTAATTACATAAATATCATAACTTTTAAACATTTTGTTTGTTAATTTGTCCTCCCCATCTCAGTACTCCTGTTTTTTGTTCAGATGAAATTAATGTTTTGAACTTGGACTATAAAAGTGAAGGTGGACAATGTAGACATGATTCCCAAATGTGCTCCAATCAACAATAATGTAGTCCAACCATTAATTGCCAAGCAACCTAAAGAATTGGAAAAGAAAATTCTGTATTATTTTCCACATATATCCAGAGAAAATATAATTGCTTGAGAAACGCTTTTATCAAATCAGTTTCAGTTTAGACTCATGCAAGGAATTAATGGATATGTGCAACAAACATAATTTCAAATTAAAGTAGATGGAAATGTCTGTTGATGAATTCCAGATACAGGTAAAAAATGAATATCCACAGACTCCCCCCTCCCCCCAAAGCTTCTGGTAATTCTCACAGTATTTTTAACATTTTATCTCTGTGAGCTTAGGTTTTCCGCTCTCACAAACATAACATTTGCAAAGTAGGATAATTAACAAAGATTGAGAAGGACTGTGGTTGTCCAGCATTTTCTTAATATTAAAAGTCTCTGTAAATCTCATCAGGCCTAAATATCCTGCCAGATGGCAAAATAGTAATTTCACTCCACTAAATTTCTTTTTGTTTTTTTCCTTAGTAACTTAAAATTAGAAATATACTGGCAACTTGTTTTCTTGTTAGTTTTGCTTTGTTTTTGTAGTTTTTCATGTGGTTATTTCCTGTGGAGGGAACTTGTTATTGGTGGGTTTATATATATTTTTTTCATTTCTTTCTGTAAAACGTGATAAGAAATAATAATAAAAGTACTTATCAAATGTTTTTATACCAGTATAAATATACCGGTAGCACAAGTAAAAGAAATAATTAAGCAATTCTGAAGGTTGGTCATATATTTACAACACCTTTTAATGAAGTTGTAATTACAACAAGGTGGTTTTCAGAAAACAAACTTTCTTAGTTTAGCTGTAGGCCCTCATAAGCTTCATTTCATGCCGTGATTCCATTCATGGCTGCAATATGCATGCTTGAAGTAACTGTACTAGTGGGAAATGAAACCATATATGAATATGACTTGTCCTCAGTGAAACAAAGTTGAAATTACCACAGATTCCACATACAGACAACATACAACTTTCTGTGTCACTTTTTAGGAAAGACAGTTATTCCCAGGCACTAAAGTTGTGCTCTTCATGGACTCTTAGGATCACAGTGCCTTTCTGTGTCCCTTTTTGGAAATTTTTTAAATCTCCAAGAGAGCTTTCAAGATAAATATGACTACAGAGTATGGTGTCTACATACCCCTTCAGTTCGCCCCCAACCTCTGACCCAGCACTATAGGGAACTTCCTGGCTTCCCTGAAAGGAGTGAGTCGAGGCAAATTGTTCGTATGTCTTCTACATTTATCAGTCTCATTCCAACACAGTAACTAGCTGAAATTTGCTGCAGGGACATGAGGTTTATATGCTTCTATATTTTTAAATCTTCCTGGCATGGCCAAATTAACAATAATTTATTTAAACTCTAAACCAGGGTTTCTCAAACTGTGAGGTATTTCTCTAGGGAAGGCGTGAGGAATGTTTGTTAGATTGTTACCATAAATCCAAATGTTTTCAAGAGTTTCATTATTTTCATTCTTCATTTCCATTTCTTTTGGTGCTTGGAATTTTTTTGGGGTGGGGAAAATATACATTAAGCTTACAGTAAAGAGAGGTGTAATGGCAAAATGTTTAGGAAGCCCTGCTCTAAACTTAGTGACAGTTGATTGAAATAGCTACCAAGTTTGAACTGGATTTAGACAATCATATTAGAAACCCTTTTAGATGCAGAGAATGGACCTGAATTCCCTTTGAATTGCCACTAAAAAATAAATTCTTTAATTACTATATTTTTTATTTTATTCAAACCAGGGCATTATAATTAATGGTTTCTAACGAAACAATTTTAAATCTAGTCTGTTGGGAGTGAAATGCCCAATTTATGAAGGCCCCAAATGCCTTGGTTGTTTAAGCTTGATTTAGAGTTGCCACAACTGCACATAGGTGTCACAGCATACCTATGTTGCAAAAGGGTTGATGGGTAAGCATATATCTCCCCAAATCCAACTTCACATTGTGCGAAGGTGCACGTCCTGCATCCTGATTGGTTGATCCGACTTCTGTGCTTTGTGTTTGAATGTTTCCTAGCCAGAATGTTACATTTACAGAAATATAAATGGAACATTTATGCAACCATCCCCGAATGACAGAGACATATGTTCCCTGACATGTGGAGCTGGAGACGAAAGGGACATCCAGATGCCTTTTTTAATGTCAATGCAATGCAGTCCTGATTTATGGTGAGTGAAAAAAACTAACACAATTTTAGGTTGTTTTTATGGCTATATTAGGGAGATACTTGGGTAATTTCTCTGAGGAAAATGGATGGTTAAGTAATGGGGATTATAAATAAATAGTATTAAATCAAATTAGAAATCAAGTGAAGACAGTGATGAAAAAATGGTAGTTGGATTGATATCTTTTTCTCCTTTCATTTAGTTTTCTTTCAGTTGTCAATATACAGGTAGTCCTCAACTTACAACCACAACTGAGCCCAAAGTTTCTGTTACTAAGACATTTGTTAAGTGAATCTTGCACATTTTACAATTTTCTTACCATGGTTGTTAAAGGAATCACTTAGTAACATGATTGTTAAATGAATCTGGCTTCCCTATTTACTTTGCCCGTCAGAAGGTCACAAAAAGTGATCACATGATCCCAGGACACAGCAACGGTCATAAATATGAATCCGTTGCCAAGCATCTGAATTTTGATCATGTGACAATGGACATACAATGGTCATTAAGTGTGAAAAATGGCCATAAGTCATTTTTTCCAATGCCATTGTAATTTCAAACAGTCACTAAGTGAACTGTTGTAAGTCGAGGACTACCTGTACTTTTATATAAAGATAATGAGGTGTTGTTGGTGAAGAGCCAAAATGGAATACAGTGAATCTCAATTAACTTAATGATGAAACAAAAATTATATAGATTTGAGTATTGATTTACTGATGGCCAATATAGTTTTATTTGAAAGTGAAAATGGAGTGAATAAAAATGCAAATTGGAAAATTAGAGTAATTCAGATACCATCATAGAAGAAAATTGTATGGAGAAATTATAAAGCATTTTTTTTGTAGCATACAGTAAAACATAGAATTTGGAGGTATCGAAACTCAATCAGTTAATAAACAAAGTGAGCAATGCTAAGTTAGAACTGATTTGTAGAAACTTGGAGAAGGTAGAGGAGGAAGTTCTGTTTAAATATCCTTTTTCCATGCAGAATTAAACCATGTGTTTGTGCTGAATATCACAACACAAAAGGCAGCTCTTCATTGCAAACATAACAATGCAGTGCAAATAAATTAAATTAAATCAAATTAAATCAAAAGGATTTTAAAACTGTGTACTTTATATTAAAGTTTGTGCAAGGGGGAGAGAGAGAGAGAGATGACTGACGATTCACCTGTGTTAATACAATAATATTTTCCCCCTGCAAACAGAAAAGTCAAGAGGGAGGGAATATTTAATAAAATGCAATGCTAGTGTGCCCTTTACTCTAAGCCATAAAACAAGAGCAGCAGAAACAGTCTCTTTGAACTGGAAATCCCTTTCTAAGCTGCTGATCTAACCTAAGCAAGAGAAGGAGAATTTACTAGTCAGAAACATTTGTTCTTTGCCCCCCTTCCATTTTCCTATTTTAACTCCTTAAGCAAGTTTGATGCTGCAACTCTGCCCATAAATTTTAAAAAAATATTATTGTAATGTAGGTCAATGAACTGAAGCGCCACTGTACACCATGGTGGATTAAAATCAGAAAGTCAACCCGCTTCCACTCCCACTAGGTCATATGACAATATAAACAAGAAATGCAAGGAGCCTTTAGCTTTTTCTTGACCTAATCCTTTGTTTACGTAGCACTTAAACTGACTTTTGGGGTCGTCTCTGTCTGGCATTAAAGGCCTTAAGCTTTTTGAAGTTCCCCTGAAGTTAATAAAATTAGTCTGCCTTCACTGTGAAGCCTCTGTCTACTGGCTCAGAAGAAGAGTGTGTATCCGTTGTTGTCCACAGTATTTTTCAACTTCATATTTTATAATCAGCAGAAATGAGAAACAGAGAGAAGCAAAGCCCCAAATACTGTTCAGCTAATGGCAAAATGATAGTCCTGATAGAAGTACTGAGAATTCAGGATTTAAGGCAGAATCCTTCCTAATTAGTGATAAAATAGTAAGAATTGAATTTCAGTGTGAGCAAAGAATAAAATTTTATAAACATTAAAGAAGTGTATGCAGGGGTGGGATTCTACCAGTTCTGTCCACCTCTGTAGAACCGGTAGTTCTGAAGAGCAGCAGGCATAGAACCCGTTCTATATCTGCTGCTGTTTTGGCTCACCCGCCCACCCGGGCTCTTACTTGACCTTTATTTCCTGCTTTTTCAACCGCAGCTCCTTTGCGCGACACAGCTGCAGTTGAAAAAGCAGGAAAAAAGGGCTTTTCCAACTGCTGTGCACTTGCACGTAGTGCTGCTTAGCTGTCCGGGCAGCTCAGCAGGTCGTAAATTGTATTCGCGTGACTCACGCATACATGTACAACATAAAGCAATAGAACTGGTAGTTATACCAGTCGGATCCCATCATTGAGTGTATGGTAGGGTATTTTTTAAAAAAGGCATTTTTAATGCAATAGTACTTCCTGACCACTGTCATCAAGTATAATTGTCCCTACTAAATCAGATATAATTAACAAGCATATTTTAAAAGAATATTTATAGCCAGTGTGAGGCATATTGGTTAAGATACTGTATTAGTACCAGAGAAACCCAGGTTTAAGTCTACCTTCAGTCACAGAGGCCATCACATTGGGTTATTTGGGGCAGTCATGCTCTCTTAGTCTAACTTACTTTACTAGGTGATTATTGTGGGAAATATGGCAGGAGAAAGTACTATACATGTGGCCTTGAGCGTCTGCAGGAAAAGCTGGGATCAGTCTAACGTATACATTTAGAACAAAAATAAGAATGACTTGATCATTCGCTTGGTAATGTTATGGATGGGCAAAATTATATTCTGGAAAAGTTTTTCTCAACTACTAGATTATAAGCAGCTATCTTCTAGGTAGCTGACTGTATATTGTTGCTGATAATTCTGTTACAAGATTATATTGTAATAATCACAGTATATGATAGCATTATCTACTTGTTAAATAGGCACTTTAAAAAGACTTATTGGATCCAAAGCCAATATTGTTTGATGACTTCCATAACATCTGTTTTAAGGCTAACAAAATTCTGAAATAGTTAAATTCTGAAATTCTAAGAATAATTCTGTATAATCTTAAACTTTGTGGCTCACATTTTAAATAATAGTCTTGATGTGCCTCAGGGTTTTTCAAACTTGGCTAGTTTAAGATGTATGAAGTTCAACATGCTGGCTGGGAAATTTTGCAATTTGAACTTAAACTTGCCAAGTTTAAAAAACACACATATACAAGATTTGGTCAGTTTTTTATTCCAATTGATCAGTGTGATGTATACTAATTTTAATGAAGAATCAAAAACCAATTTTCTTTAAATCAAACAATGCTTTCTCTTACTTTTTCAACATTTTCTTTTCTTTTTCATAGCAGAACTCTTTGACATAACAGGAAGACCTAGTATCTTCAGGGGTTAGTGGTAATCAGAAATATTCATACCTTGGGAATTAGGCTCATTTGGTTGCATCTTTGTTTTGCCAATGCCCAAGGAAGCATGTTTATCTTTCCCTGTGCAACAAGCTTGCTGCCTCTTATATATGATTGCTTAATTATGAATCCAAACTTGACTCCCATTGGTTTAATAATCTTTAAATTAAATTCAATGCAGCTGGTTTAAAACTTTAAGTGTAATAAACGTGATTACATTTTAAGTTCAAACTTGAAGTTCTGAAAGTTGGACTGAAAAATTTTGTCTTATTCATGAAGGCAAAATATTTTCAAAATATGAAGATGGTGTGGAGATAAATGTGTCAATATGAATAGAGAGATATCTGAGTACTTTTTTTTTGAATGATCTCCTTACCTTGACTGCCATACACAGTAGTTTCTTCAAAGCTGTAATGTTTGCCCTATAGTGTTTTAATTTACTATATTTTCCTGCTTGTTTTCTCAGGCCTTCAATGACTATTTACTTAGATTCTCCTAACAATTATTTCAAATCAATCTAATTAAAGTAGAAAAGGCTGGTGGAATTTTTCATTAAAGAGCCAGATTGCTTCCTGGTTCACTTGCTGAAGATAATATAACCCTTCCCTTATCTAAACCATTTTCTTTCAAGAATTGATCTAACTCATGGCATTTATGAAGGGTTTCCAATTGAGACTAATAGACAAATCCATGAAAAACCCAAGCATATGCCCCAGTGGTGGGATTCAATTTTTTTTACTACCGGTTCTGTGAGTGTGGCTTGGTGGCCATGGCAGGGGAAGGATACTGTAAAATCTCCAGTCAGAGGTGGCATTTGCCAGTTCTCTGAATTACACAAAATTTCAGCTACTGGATCTCCGGAACTGATCAGAATCTGCTGAATGCCACCTCTGATATGCCCACCTCACTGCTGCTAAAAGACAGAAGTTTCAGGGGATAGAACAAAAAAAAAACAAAAACCCAAGAAGTTGACACCTCCAGTGAAGGGAGAAAATCCATCAACACTCTAGTCAGGGTTCAGAAAATCAGCCAAGAAAAAAAAATTGACAAGGAATAGGCACAGAGATTCCAGGTGGCAGAAATGCGATGGGCATGGAGGCACAGGAATTCTGGTTATGGAGGCTGGAGGACTACAGAAGCCACGGTGATCATAGTAGTGACCTTGGAGGTCTAGAAGATCATGGTGTTGGCTTTGGGGCTTGTGAAGGGTGTGGAGGTCTTGGGACACATTTATTTATTTATTTATTTTATTTATTTAAATTTATATACCGCTCCCTCTCCCAAAGGGACTCAGGGCGGTGAACAGCCAGAATAAAAAGCACATATTAACACATATACAATATTTAAAAATTAAAAGAATTAAATATGTTGGCTCTTACAAAGATTAAAAATAAGGGGATTAAGAAAGATTAAAACCAGATTAAAAAAAAATTAAAAATTTAAAAACCCCTAGGCCAGACCGGCTTGCTGAAATAAATTTATTTAGTTATTTATTTATTAATTCGATTTATATACCGCCCCCCTCTCCCCGAAGGGACTCGGGGTGGTGAACAGCCAATAAAAACACATATACAGAGTACAAATACAAAAGACAACATAATAATATTAAAATTTTAAAAACTGGATATAATATGGCTCTAATTAAAATGTAAACAAGTATTAAAAGAGATTAAAACCCGGTTAAAATTTAAAAAACCCCTAGGCCAGTCCGGCCTGCTGAAATAAGTGCATTTTGAGTAACCGACAGAAGGCCATGAGATCAGGGGCAGCCCTTACCTCCGGGGGTAATTCATTCCAGAGAGGGAGTGCTCCCAATGAGAAGGCCCGCGCCCTCGGGGTCGCCAGCCGTCCAGCCGGCGGCACCCCGAGGAGACCAACTCTATGGGAGCGTACCGGTCGGTGGGAAGCCGATGGTGGCAGGAGGCGGTCTCGCAAGTAATCCGGTCCCGAGCCATGGAGCGCTTTAAAGATAGTGACCAAGACTTTGAAGCGCACCCGGAGGGCCACCGGGAGCCAATGCAGCTCGCGCAGAAGTGGCGTAACATGGGAGCCCCAAGGAGCCCCCAACACCACCCGCGCGGCCGCATTCTGCATCAGCTGGAGCCTCCGGATGCTCTTCAAAGGCAGCCCCATGTAGAGAGCATTGGCATAGTCTAGGCGGGAGGTCACCAGGACGGAGGTGACCGTGCAAAGCTCATCCCGATCCAGAAAGGGCCGCAACTGGTAGATCCTACGGACCTGGCCAAAAGCCCCCCTGGTGACGGCCGCCACATGGTCTTCCAATGACAGCCGCACATCCAGGAGGACACCCAGATTTGCGGGCCCTCTCTGTGGGGGCAAGAGTTTCCCCCCCCACAGCCAGTGATGGAACCAGCTGGCTGTACCGGGGTGTCGGGAAACACAGCCACTCAGTCTTAGATGGGTTGAGCTGAAGCCTGTTCCACCCCATCCAACACCGCACGGCCTCCAGGCACCGGGTCATCACTTCGACGGCTTCATCGGGTGGCCCGGGGTAGAGATGTACAGCTGAGTATCATCAGCATACTGATGGAACTCTACCCCAAAGCCACGGATGATCTCACCCAGCGGCTTCATATAAATGTTGAACAGAAGGGGTGAGAGTACTGATCCCTGAGGCACCCTGCAAACCAGGGGCCTCGGGGCCGACCTCTGCCCCCCCTGCCAACACGAATTGTGAATGGTCAGAGAGGAAGGAGGAGAACCACCGCATAACAGTGCCTCCCACTCCCAACACCCCCAGCCGCCGCAATAAGATACTGTGGTCGACAGTATCGAAAGCCGCCGAGAGATCTAATAGGACCAGGACAGAGGAATAACCTCTATCACGGGCCCTCCAGAGATCATCCACCAATGCGACCAATGCCGTCTCCGTGCTGTGTCTGGGCCTGAAGCCCGATTGGCGTGGATCCAAATAGATAGCTTCATCCAGGTGCTGGGGAAGCTGTCGGGCCACCACACTCTCAACAACCTTCGGCACAAAACGAAGGTTGGAGACGGGACGATAATTAGATAACAAAGTTGGGTCCAGGGACGGTTTCTTGAGGAGGGGTCTCACCACCGCCTCTTTCAAGGTGATGGGTAGATATCCCTCACTCAAGGAAGCATTAATAATACCCTGAAACCAACCTCGTGTCACCTCCCGGGTGGCCAACACCAGCCAGGAGGGACACGGGTCCAATAAACATGTGGTAGCATTCAGCCCCCGTAGCAACCTGTCCACGTCTTCGGGGGTCATAGGATCAAACTCCTCCCAAATGACTTCCTCAAATTCCGCCCCCGACCCCCCACCCAGAGTTGCCCATTCAGAGTCCAACCCATCCCGGATCCGAGTGATTTTATCCACCAGGAAATTCAAAAAGTCCTCAGCCCGTCCCTGCAAAGGGTCCTCCCGCGCTCCCCCTTCCAGGAGGGAGTGGGTCACTCTAAACAGGGCGGCCGGGCGGTTTCCTGCAGATGCAATAAGGATGGAAAAGTAAGAACGCTTTGCCACCCTTATCGCCACAAAATAGGTCTTAATATAAGATCGTAGTAGTGTTCGGTCAGGTCCGGAGCGAGTAGTCCTCCAAATACTTTCCAGGCGTCTTTTCCGGCGCTTCATCTCCCTCAGCTCCCCGGAAAACCAAGAGGCCGAGTGAGAGCGGCACCAAGTCAGAGGCCGCAAGGGCACGACCCGGTCCAGGGCCCCAGCTGCCACTCTATCCCAGGTGGCAACCAGGTCCTCAACCGAGTCGTATGTTCGAATGTCAGGACATAGCCCAAGCTCCATCAGGAATCTATCTGGATCCATCAGGCGCCTGGGGCGGTACCAACGTATTTGGTCCGCCTCCCTGCGATGGGGAGGAGCGGCCTGGAAGTCCAGCCTAAGGAGAAAATCATCTGACCATGATAAGGGCTCAACAAAAACGTCCCCAACACCAAGATCATCCTGCCACTGTCCAGAGACAAAAACCAGATCCAGGATGTGACCCCCAATGTAAGTGGGTTCCCTAATTAATTGGGTCGGGCCCAAGGCTGTCATGGAAGCCAAGAACTCCTGAGCAATCCCTGAGGTCCCACCAGCCGAAGGCAGGTTGAAATCCCCCATGACCATCAGCCTGGGAGTCTCAACCGCCAGGCCGGCTATGACCTCAAGGAGCTCAGGCAGAGCCGATGTCACATAGCAGGGAGCCAGGTATGTGATCAATAGGCCCATCTGAACCCCAGAACCACACTTTACAAAAAGGGACTCACATCCGGTCGTCTGAGGAACAGTGGATTCCCTAGGACCCAGATCCTCCCGAATAATTACTGCAACAACCCTCCCCCTCCCCTGGGCCCTCGGCCGATGAAAAACCTGAAACCCGGTTGGGCACATCTCCACCAGAGGGACACCCCCCTCCTGTCCCAGCATGACACATCCATGCAGAGGCTCAAAGCAGCAAAGATTTCAACTCACTAACAATTCAACTTATGAAAGTGTGGCTGACTCCGGCCCTCTGGATGTTTTGGGTAGAGTGGAGGACCACAGGTGCTGACTCTTTTTTTAACTTAGAGGGTGATTTTTCCTACTGAACTGGGAAGAGGTAAGTAGGACCAGAGTGTTTTCTTCTTTCTTTTTTTCTTCCTCTTGTTTCAACTGAGTCCATAGCCATCAGAGAAGATTGAGCCCCTTGTGGGTTGGTTGAGTGGATTTGTGCAGGGCCTTGGGTTTGATTTTTTTTGTCTTGTGGTTGGGTATATTGATTATGTGTCTTTAGGCCTGAGAGAAGAATGTCAGCAGTGGGAGTGGACTGTGGGTACTGAGAGAACAGACTGGACCACATCAATGGTGATGGGCAGAAAGAGATATGCTGGGAATCTGAGGTAGGTTGCACTCTGCAACACCAGGTCTTCTGTTTCAAAGTGGTCCTGCTGTCCAGCTCTTGTATTCTACTCTCTCTGCCAGACACCCAGATCCTTGAACGTTTGGCTTCTGCTTTTGAATACCAGGTCAGTGTGTAATAAGGTTGCCCTAATTTATGACTCTTATTTTGGAGGAGGGCACCTGGCATGTCTTATTAAGACCTGGTTGGACCCAAGAGGTGGGGTTCTCCTCTAGGAAATATGCCCACTTAGATTTTTTTTTTTGCAACAAACCAAGAGACCTGGAAGGGGAGTAAAGGTAATTGTTGTCAACCAGGAATTGATATAGCTCTTCACGGACTTTCTTCCTTTCTGCTCCTCTCTGCCATCATTTTTCCTTTTCTTGTGCTATTTTTTTAAAATGTTTTCTGTTTTTTTAAAAATATTTTAACAATTTTCAATTGCCATGAGTTGATAGAGGTCAAGTGGCATATACATTTAACAGATTATTATTATGGTTGGTCTCACAGTCAGAAAGATGTTTGGCCTGGATTTGGCATTTGGCATTGCCCAACCTATGAAATCCTTCTGAAGGATCTGGGATAGGAAGATGTTGTTTGATAAATACTAAAGCTATCTATCATCACAGGATTTAAGCTATTCCAAATAAAGCTACCTTTTGCAATTGACTGATGGTAATTTTGTCAATGCCAATGGTATTAAAGGGGTACCTCAGATATTTTGGAATTGTACCCAAAGTGCCTTATTAATTATTATCAATCAAAAGCTATGGAGGTAGAAATAGAATTGAATTTGAGGGTTTATGATGTATCCCTAGTGCAAGAACGAGAGGTTAGATCTGCTGTTATTATAAAAGGTGGATAAAATATTACTTAGTTATCTAATGTATGGTGCTTGAGCACAAGTTTTTATTTTGGTGAAAAGGCTTAACTTTTTTTTTAATTGTACATTGAATACTTTTTGTGAAATAATAAATTTTAGATAGAGGGTGTTGCAAATATGATCCAGAGGAATAGTATCTTCCTTATAAAATAATTGCAAAATAATTGGCTCTTATTAAATATATCTACTTAGGTTTCGGTAACAGAATTGACAGATCAATTATGACATAGTATTCCAATTCTTTGGTGTTGATTGATTTTAGTTCAGGTGTGGTCTGTTGGGTATGGCTTAGAGGTTCAATCTAGCTATGATAACTGTGGGCATATTCCAATTAGGAACAACATATATTTCTTGCCATAAATATAATTTAGCTTTTTGTTTCATGAGATATTTCAAGTTTGGGTATTGGGGCTTTTCCTTCTCATGGATAGATTACCAGCTAGCAATTGTTGGATTTAAATAATTAATTATTTTCAGTCAAAAAGGCTGATAGAGTCTGTAGTATCCTAGAAGCTTTGGAAAAGGTCTAAAGTTGGTACTGTCAATGATCTTGTCATTCTTTTCTATTAGAAGTTGGGAATAAGAATCAGTAGGACATTCACACAACTGCCTCCAAACATCTCTGATAGGATTCTGAATTACCTATAAAATATCTAATGTAAAGCAAGGTAATGTAATATCTGCAGTAACTGAAGCAATGGAATAGTAACAGCCTTAATCAGGTCATTAATAAGATAGAATCCATGCATGAACTGAAGTAACAAAAATAGTTCTGAACTATGAAGGGGTTAAAAATGTTTCTTTTCTCCATGAACTCAAATTTGAAATTTTGAATGATCTGTGATGATTTTGATTACTTTTTTTTTCAAATTAGGTGTACTGTTGTTAAAAAATAAATTTCAGAAATATCCAGCAACATGTCTTGTGCAGTTAAATTAGCTGTGTTTAGAAGACTTTGACAAATCCTTATGGATATCTAAAAAATTTCATGCTTTCATCAAAATAATAAAAGCAGCATTGTACCTGTATATAAAACATGTATATATTTATATTTATTTTTTCAGTAGCACTGAAAAAAGTGACTTATGACTGTTTTCCGCACTTAAAATCGTTGTAGCATCATGCAGTCAAAATTCAGATGCTTGACAAATGAAACACATTTGTGATGATTGCAGTGTTCTGTGGTCATGTGATCATCCTTTGCGAGCTTCTGACAAGCAAAATCAGTGGGGAAAGCCAGATTCACTAACAACCGTGTGAATAACTTAACAACTGCAGTGATTCATTTAACAATTGGGGCAAGAAAGGTTATAAAATGGGCTAAAACTCACTAACAAATGTCTCACTTAGCAACATAAATTTTAGGCTCAATTGTGATTGTAAGTTGAAGATTATACTGTTCTGATCCGAACACAACTAAGATGTCAAAAGGCTTGTTACTAGTTATTCAGATACAGAATCATCAAGAGATTCCAGAGTTGCAGGCAAACTTGGAAGATGTCATACCACTTATATATGGTTGCCCAGAATAGTATCTGGCCAGATGAATTTAGTTACCATGAGCTGAATCTGATTAAAGTTTTAAGGTTACCATAAAGGCCTCATTTAAAAAGGCAATTATTATGCCTTCTACATGTGTTACATCTCTCAGATTGGTAACTGCTAAAGTGACGTGTAAACTTGATTAAACAAGATGGTTTAGAAAGTTCTGGCCTTTCTAACCCACACAGCCCCTGGAAGAAGGTCATTATCTGGACTCCTTGTTCAGTTTCACAATCACTCTGTAAGCTGATAAACAGCATTCATTTAGAAATTGTTAGGGTTAATGGTTAGAAGTGCTGTGATTTTTTATGAACTTGTATCTTGTCTGAGGATGGCATCCTTGTAGACACTTACTATTCAAAGTGGGAGCTTTTAATGGCATATCTGAAGATTTCATCCCATCTCCTTTACTATTTAACATCTTAAACCATTCCAATATGTGAATGAATTGAGAGTTTGGGCAATATCAATATGTGGATGATACCCCAAATTAGTTCTCCTGAAAGCCTACCTGTAAGTGATAATGGGCTGAATGATAGTTAATAAACTGAAATGAAATTTAAACAAGTGTTGAAGTATTTGCTGAGTGTAGAGGGTAATAAATTTAGAGACATGATAGATATTTTGTTCTAGATGGAACTATTTTTCTGCAGATAGAAAAATTATACAGTTTTGAACTGTTTCTTCATTCAAGACATGCTCTGTATCTCAGATTATACCAGTTGTTAGAGGTACTTTTTATCCTCTTCAGCTAGTATATCGGATATACTAGTTTATTAAAAAATATGATGCTAGAGTAACGGTGCATAATCTTTAGGGCAATTACCATAATGTACTAAATGCTGGATTGTTTTATATGTAGTTTAGAAAGCTATAATACTACTGGTAGCATAGGAATGCAGTGTAGAAATAATAAATATGTATATTATACAAAATAATTTTGTTTCCATTTTTTCATTTTTTTAATTTGCAGTTGAGTGATGATTATAGCGTGATTGGTCGTTCATTATTTAAAAAAGAAACAAACATCCAAATGTTTGTGGGTTTGAAGGTCAAGCTATCTACAGGAGAAGAAGGTGTAATAGAAGGTGGCTTTGGACAAAGTGGAAAATTTAAAGTCCGTATTTTGCGTAAGTATTTTTGCCACTTTTCTACATTGAGGAGAAGAAATTTAGATTCTTATGCATGTAGGAATATAATATAGTAGATAGCGTGTGATTAATTTCAAAAGAAACTTCTAGATTGGTAAGCTTATGTCAGGCACTTACTAATACAGTGAAAAGCAGCCTGGCACAATTTCTCAGTGTAGTTTATTTTAGGAAGAAAGTATTACTCCATTTATGTACTGCAGGCCATGATTTAAAGAGTTCAGGCAGATACATCTACAAAAACCACAGTGGCACCAAATTGACAGTACACACTCAATTATATAATCACACAAATGTCATGATTATATAGAGAAGAAAGTAATTTTCCCCCCTTCCACTATGGAATTGATAACGTGGGATTGGATTATTAAAGCTGCACTCTCATCCAGCACCTAGATCCCTTGTCAGTGGCAGGTGGGAAAAGACAGTGAAGGTCAGCAGTAGACAATAAGAGTAGACCATAGAGGTCAGGATGGACAAAAGGGATGGTGGTGGTGGTGGTGTGTTGAAGTGAAGTTAACATGGCAGAACAGGAGAAACATGAGGTGCTCACCTAATAATGTTGCGGTCCTGGCCTAATGACAGCAACTGGGGCTACTAGAACTGTCATTGCTAACCAGTGCAGTCATGTGATATTTAACTTTCAATGATGTAAATTCCAATCTCAAGGTAATTACAGAGGAATACCTATATACACTACTATAATCTGTTTTTATCTCTGTAAACACTTAATTATTTTTCTAATTGATTATTTTTCTAATTGATTATTTTTCCAATCAATTAGAAAACAAATAGTGGAACCTCTTATATAAATATAAAATCATCTCAAAATTGTTTAATAAATATAATACTGGTAGTTCCTGAAATGCTAAAGTAAAATTGAGAACATAAGAAATATTTTGAAACAAGTG
Source organism: Bungarus multicinctus (assembly GCA_023653725.1). Lineage (NCBI taxonomy): Eukaryota > Metazoa > Chordata > Lepidosauria > Squamata > Elapidae > Bungarus > Bungarus multicinctus. The sequence continues at coordinate 56,813,525 of CM042834.1, forward strand.
TCATTTTGCCAAGGAGATTCAAACGTAAGCACAAGATGCTGATTAGAGCATTGATTGTAAATGTGCACTGCTAAGGCATTTAAATTTTTTATATAATATATTTATTAAATAATTTATTTTCATATGTCAATCAGAAATGTAGATAAGCTCTCTTTTTGAGGATCTCAGTGCCATTCAATCATGCCATTTTCATCTTTCTTTCCTCGTGATTCATTTACTTTTCCTTTATATATTTAGAATAACAAGAGTTGGAAGGTACCTTGGAGGTCTTCTAGTCCAACTCCCTGCTTAGGCAGGAAACTACACTGCTTTAGACAAATGGTTATCTAATCTCTTCTTAAAAACTTCCAGTTTTGGAGCATTTACAATTTCGGGAGGCAAGTTGTTTCATTGATTAATTGTTCCAACTGTCAGGAAATTTATCTTAGTTCTACGTTGCTTCTCTTCTTGATTAGTTTCCACCCATTGCTTCTTGTTCTACCTCAGGTGCTTTGGAGAATAGTTTGACTCCCTCTTCTTTGTGGCAACTTCTGAGATATTGGAATACTGCTATCATGGCACTCCTAGTTCTTCTTTTCATAAAACTAGACATATCCAGTCCCAGCAACTGTTCTTTATATGTTTTAGCCTCCAGTCCTCTAATCATCTTTGTTGCTCTTCTCTGTACTCTTTCTAGAGTCTCAATATCTTTTTTACATTGTGGTGACCAAAATTGGATGCAGTATTTCAAGTGTGGCCTTACTAAGGCACCATAAAGTGGTATTAACACTTCATGTGATCTTGATTCTATCCCTCTGTTTATGCAGCCTAGAACTGTGTTGGCTTTTTTGGCAGCTGCAGCACGCTGCTGGCTCATATTTAAGTGATTGTCCGCAAGGAGTCCAAGATGCCTCTCACAGTTACCACTATTGAGCAAGGTATCACATATATTGTACCTGTGCATTTTGTTTTTCTTGCCTAAATATAGAACCTTACTTTTTTCACCATTGAATTTCATTTTGTTAGATAGCACCCATGTTCAAGTCTGTCAAGATCCTTCTGTATCTTAAGTCTATCTTCCAGAGTATTGGCTATTCCTGCTAGCTCGATGTCATCTGCAAATTTGATGAGTTCCCCATCTATCCCATGGTCCAAATCATTGATGAATATGTTGAAGAGTACTGGACCTAAAACAGAGCCCTGGGGTACACCACTGCATATCTCCCTCCATGTAGATGCAGTTCCATTGAAGACTACACGTTGAGTGTGGTTGGTCAGCCAGTTACGAATCCATTTGTTGTGATGCTGTCTAACTCACATTTTTCTATTTTATCAAGTAGTAGGTTATGGTCTACTGTAAATTTGTTTTTTAATTTAAGAGCATAACAATGTGCTGCTGGACTGGTCCCCTGGCCCATTCTCTTTCATTCTCCACATTACCAGATCATTTCAATTGTATTTCTTTTATTATTATTTTTGTTTTATGACATTAACTTATTGAACGATTTGCCATCGTTGCATTCAGCTTCCCTGAACTATCTATCCATTCTTTGCATGTCCTCTCCATTCATTCCCTCATCGTCAGTAAACATTTTACTAATATAAGTTCATCTACTTGCTCTGGTTTTTGGGCATGCATGCATAAATGTGCAACCATGCACTGCATTTTCCTTGTTTATCACGATAATACTTAGTTTTTAATACTTCACTTTTCAGATTCATGTTTCTTGTCCCATTTGTTTTGCAAAGTGAGATGGGCAAGATATAAATTTAATAAATAAATAAAGATGGAAATTTGTTGGATTCTCTGCTACAGAATCACCTGACATCATCTGCAAAAAAATGCTTATTCATATCCTGACTAATGTACCTCAAACTTTTGGAATAATTAGGTTGAATTTTTCACTCTTTTAAATTAATGTTAAATTGTTTTAAAAACTGAAAGAAATTTATTTTGACTTTAGGATGCATTTAATATAGTAACAGAAAATAATTTATTGGACATGTCAGGTACTGTTTTATAATAAATGCTTTCAGTTTCCTTTATGATTGAAACTTAATTTAGTAATCAGTATATTAATTCTCAGGGTTTGGGTTTTCATACTGCTACAACATTTCAGTCTGAAATTCATGCAATATTGTTTTCATAAAAAATTATAAAGTCTATCATATAGAAATATTTATGTAATATTAATACTATGGATACTTAGCAATGGGAGATAATTATTATACAACATTGCAATAACAAATCTATACTAGCTTGTAACAGTAGTTGATATATGTTTTTGTCGACATTTGTACTGATTTTCTTTTAATTGGGCAGTAAGAAAGTGGATAGCTTATTTTATGTGGGAGATAACCTTTAGGAATTCCAATTAATAAGGAGATTTAACATTCTGATCAGTGAGCAGTGCAGTTTTATGTAGATTATGAGAATTAACATCTAAACGTACTTTGGTTTTAATAAAGAGATTTTATATTGGCAGTTAATGTCTTGTTCAGTAGAACCTTAGCCAAAACAAATATTTTTCAAATAACAGAAACAGTAATGCTGTATTTGAGTTTATTATATTGGAGATGTCATGTTCTCATATCAAATGATCCTTGACATCATCTGATAATGTACTATGATTGTCTCTATAACTTATACTAAACTTTCCTTCTCTCCTCCTCTCCCCTCCCCCTCTCCTTCCCTCCCTCCCTCCCTCCCCCTCATTTTGATAGGATTGTTCAATATTACACTAGAGTTAAACAATAAAATATACATTTGCCTTTCTCCTTTCATTAAATGGCTTGTGGAATGAATAATAATTTTGTACAACAAATTTCTTCTCACCCATTTTCTTACTGAAAACAAGCTTCCATGTTTTTCTCTCCATTATATAGCAACAGTAATGTAAATAAGACAGTTTGCAAAATCAAAACATTATGCTCTGTGGAAAATAAAAAGCATATTAAGAAGATTACTAAACAATTCTGTTTCTTTAAGAGCGACCAACATTTCATATGGAGAATAGTAATGTATTTGACGTTGTTTAAGTCAAATATAGTTCACATTCCACAGTTAGACCAGTGTTGCTTTTTTATATGTTTGTATCCTGTTTGTGGGTTTTTAAAAAAGTTCTTTAATTAAGTCTAGCTATTCCCTTTTGTTTTGTCTCTTTGTCTCTTGATTTTTTTTCCATAAAGGTTAAGTTTCATAAAAATGTACTCATGTAGCCATTAAAAGCTAGTTTAGAAAATTCGTAAGGACTCCTGAAGGTATACCTCCTATTTCTGAGACAACTGGAAAGTTTAATTTGTTGAAAGTGACCTAACAGTAAGAGATACAAAAACAAAAACCACCTGGATATATGTGTGTATTTGAGTTCTTAGAGGCAGTTGCAAAAAAAAAGAAAAAGAAAAATTGAGGCAATATGAATAAATTACTTTACTACATGTGAATAGAATGCACAAAAAGGAAGCAAAAAATCAGGAAAATCCGATAGTACCTTTTCTAACTAACAGATTTATTAAAAGGCATATGCTTATGAAAGCTTATGTTTTTTAATAAAACTTGCTACTTGAAAAAGGTGTTAACTGAATTCCATTTTTTGCCACCATAGACTCATGCAGTTTTTCTCCTACAGTGTTTGTAAAAAGAAAAAGTTATAGTCAACTTGTTATTAAAGTGTTTTGGATAATTAGTCATAATAATATTAGAAGTATATTGGCTTTCAGCTAGCCTGTTCACATAGTCAGATTGTAATCCTAAGTATGCTTTTCTGGGTGAGTCCTATTTTATTTTACAGAGTTTATTTCTGAGTGGATATATAGATAATTTTTCTAAAACTTGCATTTTCAAAATAGAAACAACACTGGAATTTTAATGCTGAAAAAGAAATTTTGTACTGTGTGAGCAATATCTGGAATTTTAAAAATTTGCAGAGAATGGATAGATTCTTTGGTTGTCAAAGAATGTCTTCAGCTTCCTGCTTTTTCTTTATGGTACTTCCTATTTCTTCTGCTTTTTTCTTAATGTGTAATTGTGCCTAAGAAAATGAAAAGAGGACTAGAAAACGTTGATTGGACTAAAAATGATTTTGTTTTGGAAAGATAAAAATAGGTATAGTAAAAATAAATGGTGAAAAACTCTGAATTTTAAAAATAGGCATTGTTATGCATATACAACATTCACTTTGACACACAAGTAAGTTTGTAGAGCAAGCTTTTCATAGCCAATGCATATAACATCCATAATTTGACATAATTGTATTCATTTAGATTTCCCAGTAGCCTCTTCTCTTTCAGTTTTGCAGTAATCTTCAACATGCTTAATCAGAGACAAGACTCATTTCTATGAAATGTCTATCCAACCAGGAGGAAGATAAATGTTTGGATGGAGGAAAAAAATTCTATTATTTATGCTTCTCTTATGGAGCAATTAAAAAACAGATCCCTCTCTTTTGTAATTAAGAAATTAATAATCAGGTTCATTTTCATTTCATTTTTCTTACTGTATCAGTTACTGCTATTTGCCATAAAATGATGGCATATTGTTTTATCTAAATTTATATATATATATATATATATATTCTTTATGTTTTGATTTTGTTATACTAGATAATTCCCAGGTTTCAAGCTGGTTTTCATTGTCTGAAATGGACCTAATCAGGTAGCTGTTAGGAAAAGATTTGTCCTTCCTGTTGCTCTGTGGCCCTTTTGTCTGCAGGAGTTTTCTCTATTCTTTCTGAACTGAATAATGAGATATTGCTGTATGTATGTGTTGTTTAAAGCCAGCTGTGTTTTTCATTCAGAAGAAGCCATGCATATCTAACAGTCTTAACTATTCTGTGAATGCTTCTGAGTTAGTTTGACTTTAAACATAAAACATCTTTCTTTTACTATGTAAGGACAAATAAGATGCTCTGAGTGGAATATCAGCTATGGGTTGATATTAATTTCAGCAGTCTAGGGTATTTTCTTGGGGGAGCTAGACAAATCAAAAATACGATTATTTTTTGTGATGTATTATCTTTGATTTTTCAATGCTATATTTTATTTGCACATTTTCTTTCTCTCAATAAGGCATTATTACTGTTGCTTTGTTTAGTTTTTAAAAAGTTAAAGCACTCTCTTCTTTTTAAAATGAAAATGTTTACCATTGCTCTCAACAAGAAGTACACGCACACAGAGATGGGGAAGATATTTTGTTTCTACACTCAAGATAGAGGTATGATTTTTCAAAGTAAACTTACTCTAAAGTGGTAAAAGAAACATTTATTCAGAAATAGTTTGTTCAACCCTGATTTTGAGATTAGGTATCTTATAAACAAATGTATAGCTGAGGATTTTTCTTTTGATGGAGAACACCTTTGAGTGTATTACTAGGCATCATGGCCTTTGGATTTCTTTTTCATAGCCTAACTAAAATTTTCTGCTAAGAAAAGGTACCTATCTTTATCAAAGTTCACCTATTTCTGAATGCTTCATAATTATCCCATGTTCAGTATGTTCAACAGAAATATAGGTCTCTGAGGGCTTAATAGAGCTTAGACTCTTGCCCATTCCTAAAATTTAGCATCATAGCTCTTAAGAATGTTTTTTTAAAGAAATACTTAATAGATAGTATAATCTCAGGATGGATCTAGTTATAGAAAATATGCAGTTCAAATACATTCAGCAACACTTGCTATCTGGAAAGGCAATTATGGGGGGAAATGCACTTACATTTTGAGCCCATGTGTGTGCATTTACATGCATGGGAACAAGCTATTTAGCATCTATAAATCCAGAATGAGTTGCTTGAAACATCAGGAATTTAAATGCACATGTGTGTTTTCTGCTGTTTTTTAAAGCACTCCAACTGCTGTCTAAAAATGAAGACTCTTAGATTGTATCTAATATTGTATTGTTGACTTTTTGTATGTACACGCTCCTTATTTGTGTGCAGTTGTACCTTATGCCTTGGTTTCCTTTAACATTTTGTCAGGGAAAAACCCTGCAAAGCTGAGTAAATGACTGCTAAGAATAATGCCACAGAGAAATGCAGAGGCATAACAACTTACTTGTTCATGTACTTCTAGCATTGATTAGATGAAAAGAAATAGAAGATGCAGTACATGCATATGTTTGCCTGACTGATTACTAGCTACTGCTATCTTTCTATTCATCTACTAACTCAAGAAGACATCTGGTAACTAACCAGATATCTGACCTCCCTTATACTACGTGGAGGACCCCGAATAGATTGAGAGCTGGAGTGCCTAAATGTAAAACCAATGTGCTCAAGTAGAGGCTCTTATTGGATAACAACATGCTAATGTGCATATGGAGAGATACAGAGCCTAGCCCATCTGCTGATATGTCGGCTACTACCAGAGAATGTACCAATAATGACTTATTTTTGGCTGATAACAAAGCCAAGAAGGTGGCTTCATTCTGACAGTTTAAAGTTTGATCTAGATGCGGAAGAAGAAGATGATCTGGTAACTAGAAGTTTAAAAGACTTAGTATGGCAATGGCTTCCGTCTGAATTATTTCCATGTCCAGCTAATTCAGTTGTCAGAGTACCACCTAATATTTCTTTTGGTTTTAAACAAAGATGTAGGACTGTTCTTATAAGCCTCATGAGTCAATATATCAGAGGAAAACATTTAGAATGGAGATACTGAAGCCCATGGCAGTTATTCAGCTTAGAAATCTGTCTTATATCCATTTGGGAATCACAGAAATTTCCAGCAATTCTCTTATAGTCTGTCACAGTACAATTTGAAATTTGTGCTCAGATGATGACTGTGGAATTTAGAATGTTTTCTGGGTGCAATAGAAGGAGAAATTATGTATGATATACCATCAGCTTTACTGTCAATCAAAACAAATGCTTTTTAACCCTATTTTGAATCCTTCTGGTTGTCTTTGGGAACTCATTTTCAAAGTTCTTTTCCAGTAGATGATAAATTAAATTAGATTATTTTTACCAGTTTGTTTGTTCCATCTGAGGAGGGAATTTTTGTCCAGATCTAGCTTTTATCCCAAAGATGAATGTTGTATATTATGGTTACATATTATGGTTATTATGGTTATCTTTTTTTTATACCAATCCTTCTGTGTTCAATATTAATTTGGCTCTTAGGATCAGTGTTCATGAAGTCTTCTAACATCAACTGGTCTAATTATGTATTTGTATCCTATATTATAGGACACAGGAATGTCCTATATTCATCTGCTTATGACATAAGCAGAAGAATCAAGAAGTCTATAGTTCTAAATATCTATTTCAAAAGTCATGTGGCTCCATGGGATATTATGAAACATTCAAGTTTTTGCAGCTTTGGATGCTAATACCCTACTCAAGAATTCAGATAAGGGTGTCAATTGATCCGCCATTCATTGATCACATCCATTCATAATTTCCTCCCTATTTTCTATGCATATTGTGGGAAATTACTAAAATTCTATGATACTCTTACAATTAACTTTCCCAGGTGAAGTCATATTCTATGAATGAGATATAGAAATCTATTTTGGACTGCTTTCTCAAAGAAGAAAAGAAAGCTTTTTCCATAGGGGTTTATTCTGTTGAGCAGAGACCCTAGCAAGATGATTTTTCTGTTTTGTTATTGCTCAATGGATCCATACCATGTGATTTTTAAATATAACTTTATATAGAAAAAATAGGTTCAAAGACAAAGAAATACATAATTATGTTAATGTGTGTGAAGAAGTGTGTTATAATTAAAGTTCTATATGAAATAAATTTTCGTGAGATTTTTAAACGATTGTTGATTTGCCAATTCAACAGCGAAAGGTAAGTTGATCTTTCTATTCACAATTAATAACATATAATGGTTTTTAAGGTCAATGAGACAGTGCAATTTCAGTTAAGTAAGTAGAATTAAATTGTTTTGGTTTTCCAGATGAGCTGATATGTTCAAGGAATCCAACAGAGAATGGCTTATCACTGAAATTTGGTGAGATTCCATACTGTTTGCAATTTTTGCTTGTGCGTTGCATTAAAACAGGATAATCTTAGTCTTTAGGGCAAATGGACTTTAGCTAAGTTTCTTAGCATCTTGCCTTCCATTTATTTGAAGAAAAATCAGAACCAGTGGCCAATATAGGTTTGTTATGTTGATCTGAAGCTGAAGTTGAGCTGGATTTCAGCAAGAAATGAATGCAAAATTCCAAGGGCAAATTGCTGTAACTGTAAGTCAGTAAATTTAATTTTATTTAAAAAGGTGGAGATAAACTTTGCTTGTTCTTTTATAATTCCCATTCTCATTACTGTTTGAAATAAACAAAAATTGAAAATCCTTAGGAATGTATTTGAAGCATAAATCTTCCCTTTTGCTACATATAGACAGAAGCCATCAGAGAGTGATAGCCAGAGATGCATCACTTTCTTTTTATGAATCTTTTTTGAACAGATTAAACTATGGAAGAATAATATGGGGAAATCTGAAATATGTTGATTATGGTAGCACTCATCCAAAGAAAAAAGTCTGCCTTATAGTAAAAGGCAAAAGATTTATACGATATCTGAAGAGAAACCAGAGTCTTGTGCTGACTTCAGCAGCACATATAATAAAAATGTTTGTTTTATAAGTATGTGGTGATTTGTCTTTATAACATCTTCAGGTGATTAGCTGACTTGACTTCCACATCAAGACTTATTTTCTTGATTTCTGATTTGTTTTTTTGTGCTCTTCAAACAGATACATGTATGTGTGTTTCTCTTTTGGAATACCAAGCTGCTCTGCTGTTTTAGGAAACCCAGAAAATTTCCTAAAATTGGAAAATTATGTGAAATGTATATTTTATTTTTCTCTAGCAGCATTTAGATCTGAGTTACAGAAGGTGTATAATCTGAGTTCTCTTCTATGTTGACATGTCTGTGTTTCTCCACTGTGTTATTTCTTCATAGCTAGGAAAATAAATGCAGAAATGTTTGCTGCCTCTTTTATTTAATCCTTCCTTGCTCAAAGATAATTACTGTATTGCCCATATTGAGAAATTGATTAACGTATTTTTTTAAACTAGTTTTCTCTAGAAAACATGGCTTTTAAAGGAATTCAGCTTGCTTTGAATTAGCCACCATTAACCAGTGGGAGGGGTTGTTTCCAAAGGCACAATAAACTGGGTTAACCAAAAGTGTAAATGAAAATGTATTAAATCCTTTATATTGTTCAAAAGAAGAACTTTACATAAAAGTGTTAAGGAGTTGGAGAAAATAATAGCAATAGTACTTAGACTTATATAACATTTCACAGTGCTTTATAGCCCCCTCTAAGTGGTTTACAGTGTCTGCATATTGCCCTCAATGATCCGGGTCCTCATTTTACTGACCTTGGAAGGATGGAAGGCTAAGTCAACCTTGAGCTGGTCAGAATCAAACTTCTGACAGTGAGCATTGAGTTAGCCTGCAATGCTGCATTCTAAACATTGCATCACCATAAGAATAATAATCGGATCTCTCCAAAATGTTTGGAAAGTACCAAAAACACTAAAAATACAGCTATAAAGTCTGGGGCAAATCAACAAAAATACCATTAGCTGACCAGCAACATATTTAAGAAGTAATGTCAAGAGCAAAAAAATAACTTTTTTAGGAAATGAAAAGCTTGTTTAAATGATATGAACAAGAAAAGATTCAAATTGTAAACAAAAAAGTATGGTAGGTGGCGTAGTTTTTGAAGAGTATGTTGTTTATGACATTAAAGCAGCTAGTTATATTTTAAAATTTGTTATATCAGAAAGTGGAATATACCTGGGAGAGAACTTGAAGCACTATATGACAAAGAGGAGAAAGAGATTGCAAAGAAGCTAAATTAATCCCTTAATATCCATCTTTACTGCAGATACCTTTCAGTGTAGGTATTGTTGCATGAACTGTTATTTTCAGGAGCAGAGATTAAGGAGCTGAGGTGTAACGGGGCATGGATGTAAAAGACAGGATGTGATTGCTTGGGCCTCCCGGATGCTCATGAGAGGGCTTCAGATTTTGCGATTTTGTGGCATCTTCCCCACAACTCCACTAGCACTGTTTTACCAGAAAGAAATTAAGTGGCACACGCTTCCTCTATAGCTTTTGCCAGTGAAAGTATATGTTTAAGGCTAGGTCCTTCTCAAAATGAATATTACCAGTTCATTAAACCTTTTATATGTAGCCAAGTCAGATATTAGAAGACGTTGAATACGATAAGAGAAAAGAAATGAACAATTGTTCTGAACAGGTTGATTTCAGTCAGCTGCTCCTTCTAGTAAAGCAGGGGTGTCAAACTCAAAGCCCAGGAGCTGGATCCACCCACAGGATGCTTAGATCTGGCCCACAGGGCTGCCCTGGAAAAGCGAAGGACTGGCCTGTGGTGTCTCTGCCAGCAAAAACGGAGCTCGGGAGGGCTGCAAGCTCCATTTTGCTGGCAGTGGGTTGCAGGAGGCTGTTGCAGCTGAAAACAGAGTTCAGGAGTCCGTTTTTTCTGGCATACTGCTCAGGCTGCCACAGCCCCCCCGACATGAGTGACGTCAAGCTGACCATGACCATCCTGGCCATGCCCACTCTGTCCCCCCGAAGTCAAACACAACCCTGATATGGCCCTCAATGAAATCGAGTTTGACACCCCTGCAGTAAAGGATCTAAGCATAACCACAGAACATATTTATATAGCTCAGGTGTCAGCCCATAAAATACAACATAATCTGTACCTCAAGTACCTTCACTGACTGTAGCTTGCTATCCAAATTGCTAGCTCCAAGCCCTGTTGCGTCAGCTGTGGTTTTGCTCTTACTGGCTTCCAATCAACATGATTGATTGATCATGTGCCATCAAATTGGTGTCAGTTTTTAATGATCTCATAGCTAGACTGCATAACAGTTGGAGAAGAGAAAACATCAAAGCAAAAGGAAAAGGCAAAGTGTCTTCCATTGTTTTAAAACTTGCCTAAGAGCAAATATTCACTCTCTTGACTGACTCCTTTTATTTAATTTTCTGGAGCTTTAATTTTCTGTTCCTATTACCTTGACAGGTCACTGCTATTCTTTAATTCTTGTGGCATCTGAACCTGTTGAAGTGGAATTTCTCTGCATCCACTGCTTGTTGCAAATCATATATTCAATGGTAGCCTTAGTTAGTTTTATCTGGTTGCATACCAATATGAAATGTTGTAATATATTTTCTGAACTGTTCTTTGTTTTGGTAAATAGAAAGTACTAATTAGAAGCTACTAATTTTTACAAAAAAACTTTATGTGTATGCATACGTGATTGTATCACATTTATTGAAGTGAGGGCCTGTCCAAGATTGATCTCAGCTATGCTTGGAAACTTTAGATAGCTATAAAGTCAGCAAGCTGGTCATTGCATATAGATCTGCCTATTTGTGATTCTTTAAAAAAATTCATGGTGTACAGAACTTTGAAGTTGCAACTTTGAAGTTGCTATATCCTGTAAGAATGGCTATACTTCTCCTGTTTGTATTCTGCCCTTTCTTTCATTAAAAATATCTCATGTGGAGCTAAGATCCCTCAAATCTAATGATGGGCTTGATTTATTGAGGACTATTTGAAACCTGTGTGATTTAATAACAGTCTATGTCTCCTACACTTTTGGGTAAAAGTTCAGTTTTGAAAGGAAGTTGCTGTGCTTAAGGTTATTAGTGCAGTTGAGGGCATAGGTTGCAGATTTTCTTCTATTTCTCTTTTACAAACAAGGTAAAGAAGAAAATAAAGAGAAAGCTCCTATCTGTGAGCAATCTAGGGTAGAGTTTTCTAGTCCAACCCCACCAAAGAGTTTTAATTGGAGCTGTCTGAGCCAGCCTTAATACAATTTAGTTATCGCCAAGCAGAAGGATTTTATTTATGGAACAGGCCTCTCCAGAACTTCCTTCGACCTCTGAGAAACTGTGAATTTGAGAGAGCTGTTTCAACCAGCATGCCAGGTTGGTGTATGTGTTTCTTTAATAAGGCAGGGATTGATGTCTCTTACAGTGCAGAGGTTAGGTAAACAAGAGCCCCATGCTTCACTAGTTTCCATGTTCAGTTACTTGTCTGTAGGGAGTCTCAAAAGGTTAGGTTAAACTCCCTTACAACTTACAATTCATGGTAAACTCCCAGCATTTTTGTTTAGGAAGGTTTAAATGCTAATTACAATGATCAAACAGACTTTAAAGATTTATATATACAAGCATTCATCTTCTGGTGTAACAGTTTCTTCTGGGAACAGGGTGTTCTTAAGAACACATTATGTAGATCAGTGGTTCCCAAACTTTTTTAGTCCACTGCCTCCTTGGTGCTACAAACTCATCCTTGGTGCCTCCCACCCAGGGGTGAGATTCAAATTTCTGTGGGCGTGGCCTAATTTGAGGGTATGGCTTGCTGATCATGTGACTGGTTTGGCATGGCTTGCTGGTCACGTGACTGGCTGGGCATGGCATGGTGGTCACGTGACCAGGTAGGTGTAGTTTGGTGGTCACATGACTGAGTGGTTGTGGCCAGGTGACTGGCAAACCAAATACAAATGGTCCTCACTTAATGGCCGGTTGCTTAGCAAATGTTCTAATTTATGACTAGCCTCCCCAGAGCTACTTGACCTGTTTTTGAAGTTTTGACAGCCATGCGCGCGCACACACACACACACACACACACACACACACACTCCCTTCTAACTCTGCTGGAGCAGGTCATTGGACTAGAATCGGCAAAGCATCTCTGATTAGATTCTAGTAGTGAATAGAATCTAATCAGAAATACTTTGCCGATTCTTGTTGATTTGTTTTATTCATATTTCTTAATTTTATGTTGCTGAATTGCATTGACATATGTGTCCCTTCTTGTGCACAGCCCAGAAACTTTTGTGATTCTTTGCAGCAAAAATTACCAACCTCTGGCTTTGCTCTACTTTTCAAATGCTCCGCCACTGCTGCGTTCTAGGTGCTGGCCCCGCAGGTCCACCCCATTGAGCCCACTGCACTGGAGAGACCTGCCCAAGCAAGTCCGAGCGGAGCTGTGCACCAAGTCAATGGAATGAGCCTGCGAGAGGGAAAGAGAGAGAGAGTAAAGAAAGAGAGACAGTGAGAGAGAGAAAGAGAGAAGGAAGAAAAGAAAGAAAAGGGACAGAAAGAAAATGGGATAGACAAAGAAAGAAGGGATGGAAGGAAGGGACAGAGAGAAAAAGAAATAAAGAAGGAGGGAGGGAGGGAGGAGAAAGATAACATCTATTCTACTCCAATCACCTGCTCCAGCAGGGTTAGAAGGGAGTGTGTGTGTGTGTGTGTGTGTGTGTTCTCCTTGTAATTTACCAGTACATTTTGGCTTTGCCTTCTTCAAAATTGGCACTGTAATACATTGGGGAAAAGTAATTTTTTAGGGTGGAGATCTGGTCCAGTGGATCCAGTTTAAAGCCTCAACAAAATGTGAGAGCTTCCTGATAGTTTTGACCATGTTTCGTCCACAAAACCTTTAATTAGAAGCCAAAGATGTTTCAATGTTCTGGCAAAGATGCTGGCAAAGATGTTTCAATGTGTAAAAGGGCCTCTAAACTAGGCCTCATTTCAATCTGATGCATCAGGTCTTTCTCTCTCTTTCTCTTGTTTCCTCTCTCTCTATCCCTTCCTTAACCTATCTACCTATTTTCTGCCCAGGCAGGCCTGGGCTAATCCTGTATCACCCCGTTTCCCCTTTCAGAGGCCCCGCCCTTAATCTCCCCGTTTCCTCATCCACGACCACCTCTTTTGTCATCCCATGGCCATGACTTTATCTTCTTCCCGCAGCTAGCTGCCCGGGAAGGCAATCCAGAGCTCCAGGATGCTTTTTGGAGCAAAAATTACTGACCTCCGACTTTGCTTGCTCTGCTTCTCCAACGCACTGCTGTGTCCGTCAGCGATTGTTGCACATGCACACGATGTTGGTATGCACAATAAGGACTTACTGGCCAGGGAACGGAGGAGCTGGTGGAGAGGAGCAGGGCCAGGCAGCTCGTTTTACCGGTTCTCCAACTACCAGGAACAGTAATGAATCGGTAGAATCCCATTCCTGAATTGCGCCCTGCGAGGGGCCCACCTCCAACGCCCCCTGGTGCCTCTTAGTGCCCCACTGCTGGCCCCCCCCTGCCATCCCACCGCGCCCCAGGAGGCAGTACCACCCACTTTGGTGTAGATGATATTGTTAATTCAAAGACTCCATTCCTCAACAATATCTCTGAATTCATTTTAGTTGCTTATCTTGTGATATCTTCAATATAGAAAATACCTTTTTCTTTCCCATGAAAATTCATTTATTTTTAAAAATTAATTCCAATGTATTAGTATTGAAAATTAAATATTCCAATATTTTTGAGCCCTTAATCCATTTAAGATTTTTTTATAGCCAAAACTTTGTCTTGCTTTTTGCTGTTTATTTTGAATTCCTAAAGCTTATGAAGATACAGTTTCATTTTTTTTATATTAAGGATTGAAGCACTTACCTGCTGCTTCCAGACGTTTCATTTTGAAGGTATCCATCTTCTTTAAAGCAGGCAATTTTCCAAGCTGCCTTAGCAAAGGAAGTATGAACTTAGTGTCCTTTCATTAATAGCTTCAACTATAGCTGGAGCAAGAATGGCAAATTCTCTTGGCTCATGGGTCTCCCATCCTTTGGCAACCACTGCCTTGCAGCCTCTTTGTAAGGAACAACCTCCACATATAGAACACCATGTGAGCAATCTCAGATGCTCTCTTTTTCCAGAGAGGGACAAAGGAGCCAATTTACTCATTAGTTCCTTTGTTCTTAGCCACAATCATCAGTTCTGCTTTCACAGAGGTATCTTCAATCTGCCATTTCTTCCCGGAAGTCACAGTCAATACGGTTCTAAGTACTACATTCTGGCTTTAAACCAACTGAAAGGGATCTAAACAATCCGTTTCTTTTGAGGCCCACTGGAGCTGCAAGCAGACAACTTTTCCGATATCCTTCTCTAAAAAACAAGATGACAGTGATTGGATTATAAAACGAGGTAAATTCAACCTTTTTTTTCTTTTGTGTCTTGTAATACCTTATAGGTAGTCCTCAAGTTATGAATGCAGTGGAGCCTGCCCATTACATCTGTAACTCGAGAATTTGTGGGACTGAATCTTGTACCTTGAACGACATCACTCCCTTCTTTCGCCCACACATTCACTAATTCAATGCACGGCTCATTCAGTGCACATGAAGTATCTTGGGGTGGGGAAGGCCATAGGGGCGACTAATTAGGGAATAGGCCAACTACTTCAGACCACCCAAGGCTTCCCTCGACTCACAGATATTTCATTCTCCCTCCGCTGGGGTCCCCACAATTTCTTCCTTCTGATCATGCCACGCTGGGTGACTTACCTTATGAAGATCTGTCTCCTCTCCAGCCTGTTACTTTGCCTGCTCCCTCCTCTCATCAGCAAAGGGCTTGATGAGGCCTCCAGCCCTGAGAAAGCAGCCCTAAAAGGCTGAATACAGTCTTCCATGGATGATTTCTTGCCCCAGTTCAACTTGAGACCTCTGGCACTGAGAAAGTAGCCCCAAAAGGCTGCACATGGCCTTCCGCAGCTGCTTTTTTGCCCCACATCAGCTTGATGAGGCCTCCCCTTTTGGGTATTGCTATGGTGCACATCTTTTTATTTATCTTGAAATTGTGTGCATGATCATTACTATTTCCTGCAGGAATGATCTTTTTCAATTATTGTGTTGTGCCATCCTAAGGGTATTCCAAAATTCCAAAATGATAATAATAGCAATAGAGGTATAAAACATAATAAAATAAATTAGAATACAATTTTTGTGCTTTTTATTTGCTTAGAAACATGTTAGGTTTTTTTTTAAAGATATATTTAACTTCTTTAAAAAGAGAGGTGTTATATTGAAAACATGTGCGTCAATCCTAACAGTGAGAATGGGCAAATCTCATTTGCGTTACTTGATTAACTCAGGAATTCATTGTAAAGAGTTTTTAGTTAATTTAATTAAATATGAACTGTACAGTGGTTAGCTTGATTTGATTTAAAGTGCAGTGGCCTGTATTTGCTAGTTGTAATGGTTTTGTATAGGTATCATACTACAGTATAAACCCTTTAGCTGTTTTTGTATGTATGCCAAAATGTGCTAAAATATATTTATGATAACTTTTCCTAATGTATACATGTTGTTTGCAGTAACTGTGTAATAAATTTGCTCAGCTCTACTTAATATGTGAGTGTGTGTAAGCATGTCCATAATTTTAGGTACTATTTATTGTATTCTCTTTTAAGATTCATATCCTTCCATTGTTAAACTGGTCTGTAACCTTCATTTTACAAATATAAATGAAAACATTCTATTAGGTTGACTAGAGATCAGGCTGTAGATTGTGAATGTTGTTTTTCAATTTCTTTCTCTTTATGTATTTGATATCTGAAATTTTGAGCGGCATGGGTAACCGAGTAGATTTTTGTGTTACGGATGTTAACTTGCTATTTCCTGAATGATACCCTGCAGATATTTGAGAACAGGAAGATGCAATGATTATATCCATGATTTGTAGCATCTTCTGCTCTATTTATAAGGGTGAGTAGAGGAGACCATTTGTATCTAATCCTAGTAGGGAGGATGAAACTTGCTACTGACTCATGAGAATGAGCAATGCCATTATTCAATGAAATCATTAGAATGTTTTTGACCATTCTATTCCTTTACTATTCTTTCTGTCCTTTACTATGCTACAGTCTAGAAAAGATGCTTTTGCCAGAGGAATTGGAGTAGTAACCCATTTTTTTTCCTCAGGTGTGTTTGGGGGTAGGAGTCTGTCTTATTTGTTCCATTGTTCTGAAGCATCACATCTTCAAATAGAGGTATATATTTAAGAATTGATCCATGGTGGGCATCGTGCATTAAAACTTTGGGAAATCTCTTCCTGAGGCCTCAAAAACAAAGAGGTCCTTGGGTTAGTTGTGTTCAGAGGTGGGATTCAACCGCTGTTATTACCGCTTTGGTCAGAGTGCGTTTTGCTGTACACGCATGTAAAACAATTGCAAAAAACATCAGCTGTGCCACCCAGACAGCTGACAAGCGCCGCGCAAAGCAGCTGAGGTTGAAAAAGCAGGAAATAAAGGACAGCCAAGAGCCCAGGCGGGGGGGCCAAACAGGTGACAAAAGGTTGTCGCACCGAACCGATTCGGTGTCTGCTGCTCTTCAGAGCTACTGGTTCTATAGAACCAGGCCAAACTGTTAGCATCCCATCCCTGGTTGTGTTTCACCAGACTCATCTATGACGGTTTCAAATAACATTATGTTTCTTTTCCATGGACTTCCCATTTGTTGAATGTAACAGTTTGAACCCCTTCCCTTCCTATTTGTTATGCTTAGTAAATCTGTTGCCTGTTATAGCTCTGATGCCTGTAGGATCAATTCTTAGTTTTCCAAATTCTCCCACTACAGTTAAAAGTTAATGTGGCAAGAGTCTTTAATAATTCTCCTACCAATATTCTGAATCACAAACAATTCAAATATATTCACAAATATATTAAACAATTTCAATATATTTTCTGAATTTTGCTGTTAACTTGTTACAGTTAAAAAGTTATGATAACTTCATTATTTCAGTAAAACAAATCCACAGATTTCTTAAAACATAGTATTTTGCTTAGGATAAATGATTTTTTAAAACTTTAATATCATGCCTTGTTTTGTGCATGTGCTTTAGTTGATAATAGTGTTTTCTTTTTAAGTATAAGGTTTATTTCAAAATCTAGCCTCATGCCCATTTTATTCATTTTTCTGAATGATGAACCCAAGATACATTTTGGTGTTACTTTAAAATATCTGTTCCAATTTAAAAAAATGCAGGTGGCCACTTGGACTGCATACATGTTTTAGAAGTTTACTACTGACACAAATTTCAATTGAAATATCAGCTTGAACCAATCATAAGTACAAATAGGCAATACGATCTGCAGCAACAACATTATATTCTGTGCATTCATGTTACTTTATACACCCATGCCTTTTGAAGCAGTGTATTATGGTTGCTGAAGTTGATAATGTTGGTTCCATGCATCCTTCAAGTAAGACTCAGTCATTTTTTTTAAACGGGCTGTTTCTTTATGCAAATCAATGTGCAGGCCCAACATTGTCTGCTTTTGTCGTCCTTAAATAATATGTGCAGTCTCACTTAAATGTTGTGCTTTGCATTTAATCAGTATTAATATGATAACAGGGATGAAACAACTGAAGCGAGCCCAAAGAGATTATCTTTCCTTAGCCAAGTGCATCCATTACCTTAGAATTATAGGTTTCTATTAAATGAAACTGACAGATGGGCATTTGGAGGTAGCTGTGGAAGAGAGCAGGAAAGGCTGAGATGAAGGGGAGAGCAAGGGCAAAATTAAAGTTGAGGAAATCTCTATGAAAATAAAAACAAATCATCCATCTTGATAGGTTGGCATTTTACCCTCCTGGTGTACTTTACTGATGTCAAAATTGAATCTAGCAGAATTCAGAGATTATATTAATGTGATTATCCAGAAATAAGTGGCAATGTCAGAACAAGAATTCATCATTGACTAGCAAAAATCAGTCCTTTTCCTTGACCAAACTAATGTCCTAAAGTTTTGGAAGAAAGCAAAGGGAGGCAAATTTATGAACAGAAAAAAAACCCTTATTGAAGCATTTCCATCTAGTTATTAAACAAATCAAATAAATCTCTCCATTTAGGAACTGTTGCAACAATGTTAAAAACTGTGACGAGAAAGGAACCAAGACAATAATACTATAAATAATTGTAGATGTGGAAGATTGCACAGAGAAAATAACATAATTAAAATGATTTTACAAGATGGGCAGTTCACTAAGATAGATAGTGTAATGCAATATGTTAAAATATCTGTTTAATGTAAGATTGTAGATGGGAAGCATCTGTCCTGACAGTAAATTACCAAGAATGACCCTTGCTGCAGTACTATATTGGAAAAATATTTATTTCCTTTCAAGGAATAAAGAATTATATACATAATGCGTTTTATAAGTTAATATAGTTTGGTCTAGTGTATAAGCAGTTTGGTGTAGTGGTTAAGGCATCCGGCTAGAAGTCAAAGGACTGTGAGTTCTGGTCCCATCTTTGGCATGAGGAAAACTGGGGGACCTTGGGCTAGTTACCCTCATAAGTTTGTTGTTGTGGGGAAAACAGGAGGAGGATAGAGTATTAGGTGCGTTCACTGCCTGGAGTTACTTATAAAAATAATAAAGGAAGGATATAAATAAATACCAAGCCAAAAAGTGGGTCGGTCTTTTCTCTGGCAGCTCTTTTTTAAGCAGAACATAAAGCAGTAGTTGGTGAATCTCCAATATTAAGGTTTGAATAAGAGTTAAAAGATGAGTAGGACAAGAAAATAGCCTCTTCAAAGAATCCCTTGGAGTTTAGAGTTTTTGCTGTTTTACTAATCTCCAAAAGCTAAGCAGGATTAGACATATTTATATATTGAATGGGAGACCATCAGGAAATCCTAGAGCTGTGGCTAGGCAGGAAACCTTTTTTTAAAAAATGGCAAAAAAGACAAAAACAAAAATATGATTCTTGAATAAAACTACATGGATATGCTCTATATTAATCATCAAGATCTACTCAAGGAAGTATTTAGTGGTATGCACATTACTGTTAACGTTTATATTTGTTCAGAAGAAATGTAATAACATGCTTATTATCATTATGATCCGTTTGGTTATATTTTGTGAACATAGTTCTCCCTTTTTAAAATGCTTTTGGTGAAATTGGAAACAGTTTATCTTCCACTGAAAAAACCGATCTAACTTCCTTCTTTAAAAAAAAATACACCATTGAACCACATTACCTGTGAAATAATTAGAAGTCCAATAAAAAATTTTTTCTAGTGCTCCATTCAAAAAATTCAAAACATAATTTTAGTCCAGGGAGTTAAGTTTATGTTTATTTTATATAGTTTGCATACTTTGATGAAATCATCAAGTTTTCATCAATTTCCTGAAGGCTGGGAGGTAGGCATTTATTTTAATGTCAGGTTACTACTCTGTAGAAAGGAGGCAGCAACTGAGAAGACATGTTTCTGTGGACTATGAAGATAGCAGTCTCTGATCAAGGGGACACTTGAAGAGATGCCCAACTAAATTTTATGAGGCAGGCAGATAGGTTACTGATATAACGTGTTACTATCGATACCCAGGGTCTGAGACATGTAGGCTTTTAAAAAGTGACAAACAACATCTTAAATACACCTGGAGACAATTAGGATGGCCTTAAGTTTGATGTTTAGAAAAGTCTTAAATTCCTTCCTTCTCTGATACACCTGCCACTTTTTTATAGGAATGTTAACATGGATTGCTATTTTCTGTTTGATTTTGAAAGCTTTTCAAGAAAATAAATATCCTTTCTACTCTATGGTATGTTAGTTTAGATGAAAATTCTATTGTTCTTGGTTATGTCCCCTTAAATGCAAAATCCAGGATTTGTTTGTAGTCCATAATGCACTGATTCATTATTGCACAAAAACTCTACTACACAAAACTCATTAAAAATAAAGGAACATAGATTTAATTGGCTACATTTGTGAATGTCCATATCCTAAGCACATAACACTTTAGTACTTCCTGACCTACAGGCCACAAGGCGGCAGTAAGGTGTAGTAAGTAAGAGTTAGAGATTTACCCCACCTTGTCTTTTACTCTGCCTATTCTTGGTCTAAGACTGCTAATCAAAGATCACTTCCTTCTGCCTTTCTTCCCAAGAATACTCACGGACAGATACACAGAGTACTTGGACTCTCCTAATAGGAGTAGCTAGCTAGTTATTAGGCTTTTCTTGTAAATTTCTTCTGATGTATTTCTTGTAAATCTCTTCTCCGTTATAGTTATAAAACCTGCATTATTAATCAGAATGCTTCAGCCTCCAACCATGAATGCTTACCATGCAGAAAATCTAAATTAATTAAGTTTTGTGACATCTGTAGGTCTTAAGTTTTTTACTGAAAATATTAATAACAAATACCTTAATAAGAGTTGATTGACTTCAATCTTTAGCAAAATTAGCAATTTTCAGAACTCTATGCTATATATTAACTAAAGCAAAATAACAAATTATTATAAAATATTCAATAGTACAATATACCTTTCATTAGCAAGATCAGGCAAAAAAAAAAAAGCTAGAGCAGAAATAATCACCCATCAATAGAAGGCAACAGTTGTGATGAAAACTTTTTGTGCCTTCCATACAAAATCACTTGTCCATGATGAACCCAAGGAAGAAATTAAAAATATCAACCAGATCCAACAATAAACATTGAATGGACCTTCAGCTTTCTTACATTTTATTTGATCCATTTGATTTTTATTTGATCCATTTCTTCAGAGTGGTTTATTTGTAGTCTTATTCTTACTTAATCTGATGTAATACTAGGTTTTTTTTGTAAGCGCAATTTGCTAGTAACAGTGTCCAATTACAATGAAAATTGATGGAGAGTTCTGTGATTGTCTCAATCTGTCTTGGGTAGCGAAGGTCTGTTTAAAAGAAATGGAGCAGATGGTTGTCATGTAAAATTAAAACTAGAGACTTAGAGCTATCAGTTGAAATACTTCATTGTTGAATGCTGCAATATGATTGAACTGCGTATTAGCTTAGCAGATCAGGGGAATGCTGTAGAACTTGTATACTTGGACATCAGCAAAACTTTTAACAAGGTTTCTCCTAATAGTGTCTTTAATAAAATGATTAAATTATGTTATAGTTGTCTCACGGTTGACTGAATATCATATCCAAAGGGTACATTTTAGTTAGGAGGAAAGTATTGAATGGAATGCCACAGGGCTTTCCTGAGAGAGCAGTGATTGAGAAGGTATATCAGGTTTGTAGATAATACTGATTTAAGACAAATAAATAATAATTTACATGTAGGAGGTTTAAAAATATCTAGACAAGCTTAGTCTAAATCTAATACAATGGAATTGTAAAACAAAAGTTTTGCATCTGGATAAAAGAAATAAAAGCTTAAGTTTAAGACAGGTGTTACATATTACCATATATGGCCATAGAGTGGAGTCGACTGTCAGACTCCACTCATTGGCCCGGCCACTGGCAGGAGAAATAAAGTCAGGACAGGATCTCTTTGTTGATCACAAGTTAAACATGAGTAGTAGTGTGATGCAGCTGCTAAGGCCATTATTAATTTAATGTTGGTTCTTTTGCTGCTTCCAATGTAATTATATCTAGAAGCAACTTTCAGATTGAGAATACAGGCTCCAGAATTCCAAACTAGCATGTTAGTGTGTATGAAAAGAATCAAGATAATCCTTGTAAATCACAAATTAAAAATGAGTCAGCAGCAGGAGTGGGATTCAAAATTTTTAACCACCGGTTCTATGGGCGTGGCTTAGGTGGTGGGTGTGGCTTGGTGGTCATGTGACTGGGTGGACATAGCTTAGTGGTCATGTTATTGGATGGGTGTGGCCAACTCAATATCACTCACATCGAGGCACACATCTCCTTGCCTGGCCTCTCATGACTGGGGATGCTGCAACAGTCTTAAGTGTGAAAAATGGTCATAAGTCACTTTTTTCAGTGCCATTGTAACTTTGAATGGTCACTCCACACAAGCAAAGTACCAGCAAAGGAGGGGGAAAAAATCCACAGACGTTCCTGAGACAGGAAGTCTAGTCCTGCCAAGAACATAATAAGGGTTAATGGAGAGGCAGTTTCTGTAAGCAACACCAGAATGTTTCCTTTCAGGATTAGGCCAATAATTTCTTCTAACAACCGGTTCTCCAAACTGCTTAGAATGTTAACAACCGGTTCTAGCGAATAGGTGCAAACTGGTAGAATCCCACCCCTGGTCAGCAGTGATATAGCTGCTTAAAAAATAAGTGCTATCTTGAGTTGCAATCATAGGAATATAATGTTCAGGTCACAAGAAATAATTACTTTACGTTACGCTTCATGTTAGTCCATACATGAAAAAGAACAACCATAGATTGGAATAAGTTCAGAGGAGGACTACCAAATTTAGTCAGGTATCTAGAAACCAAGCTCTACAAGGATTATTACACTTTCTGGATATATTTAGTCTAGAGCAGGGATCCTCAAACTTGACAGCTTTAAGACTTATGGACCCAGAATCCCTTCTCCAGTCATGTTAGCTCAGAAATTCTGGGAGTTGAAGTCCATAAGTCTTAAACTTGCCAAGTTTGAAGTTTCCTGAGTTAACATGACTGGAGGAGGAATTCTGGCAGTTGAAGTCCACAAGTCTTAAACTTGCCAAGGTTGGAGACTCCTGGTCTAGAGACCAGATGAATTATCTCATTTTCAAATATCTGAAGAGATTTCACACAGAAGAAGGAGAGGACTTATTTTCTATTGCGTAAGACTAGGACCAAAACCATTTAGTTAAAGCTACTTGCAAGTAGTTTCCGGCTAGATTTCAGGAGGAATTTCCTGATTGTATGAGCTATCACTTAATAGAACAGACGTTACATGCAGTAGTAAATTCTCCTTTGCTGTAATAGAGGCTGGATGATCATCTATCTGTAATGTTCTAAAATTGAATACTTCATTTGGCCAAGTATGGTTAGATACACAAGGAATTTATTTCCAGTGCAGAAGCTCTCAGTACAATCATAATATACCAATAAGAGGGATAGTAAAGAAGATAATAAGGATAAATGATAATACTACAGCCATACTACATAGGCATTAGACAGCACTGTGAGAATTAGGCGTTCAGCAAAGTAGATCTTAAACACTTTGCAGAGAGTTTGATGGTGATTGCTTCCAAATCTATATTTTGTGACAATGTATAAGGCTGGCTATGACAGGGAAGATGTCTCAGACTTCCTATTTGCTTCATTTTAATTGTCAGTGATTTGAATAGTGTTTTAGAAGTATTATCAGAACTGTTCCATTGATGTTCTATATTGACAATACCTAATACAGTGATACACATACCATCTACAGCTTTATAACAGCTTGTGCTATTCATATGCAGCCAAGTGTTAAGAGCAGTGATTGAAATGAAGTACTACAAGATAGGTGGAAATGTACACCAATTGCAGATATTCTGTGAAATATTTTTATGATAAAATGAATTTAAAAGCATTGAAGTTTTTTCATAGAACTGTGAACTTACTGAAAAGAGACTACAGAATATGTTAATTAAGTTGCAATAGAATGGAAATCTTGTATAAAACATACCCAGTTCATACCTCCTTTAATAAGAAGCTCTGGAGTGATAAATATAAGGCGTAAAGTACTGAAGCAGCAGCATATGCAGGCTTAAAATTATTTGTGCTTTGAGAATAAAGTCATTTTGATTTTGAGTACATACTCGCTTTCTACATACGTTTGTTATAAATTATATGCATGTACTGTATGTGTGTGTCTATGTATATACATGTATTCATGTAGCTGCTATTCAGTAATGCTTACAAGTTAATTAACAACAAATTACTTAACAGGTAATAATGAAGCATTACAATAAAACAGAATAGTAACAAGGTAAAATACAGAGAGGCAAAATAAAATTATCTTAATTACTGTTTTAAAAGACATCATAAAATAAAATGGTCTGCATGGAATCAAATAGATAATATAATGGACTCTGGATGAGCCACCTTTTCATGGATATAATAAGGTTTCAGGGTGCTCAGGATGGAAGCTAGGATAGAGGTTATTCTCCCCCCACCCCGAAAGTTTAACTACATAATTTACATGCCCCACTTTCTCCTTGTTGTACGATGGCAATTGTCATTCTGCCTGATCTTATAGACAAGGCAGGAGGACTGAATATGGATTCCCGGGCTATATCACCCGGTGTGATCATTGAACAATACCTTCTGTTTTCTTTGTGCCCTACACACAATTTCATAGGCGAGCTGCACATGAAATTGATCTGCAAAATACATGATATCATTTGGCCAAGAAGTCCTTTCCTTTTTCCTCTGATACGGTTTCAGTGCTATGATTGCATCTCAGAAACTTGGGGGTGATACTACCTGGTAGACAACAGGAACTGAAGAAATACCAAAATCCCAATTGTTAGATTTTTCATTAACACATTTCTCAATCACAGTTCTTGAAGTTCAGACTTTTCAGTAGACCAGTGGTGGGATTCATTTTTTTTTACTACTGGTTCTGTGGGCGTGGCTTGGTGGGCATGGCAGGGAAAGGATACTGTAAAATCTCCAGTCAGAGGTGGGATTTGCCGGTTCTCTGAACTACTCAAAATTTCCATTACCGGCTCTCTAGAACTGGTCAGAACTTGCTGAATACCACCTCTACATGTGTTGTTGGAGATGGACAGATATCAAATATCTAACCCCATATTAAAGATATTAAACAACCCATAGTTTTTCTTAACACCTTTAATGTAAATTTCATGCCAGGACCTGTGAGAACTTCAGTTAGCCACCTTACTCTAATGAACAGGTCCATTAAGTTCTGATTCACCCAGGTGATATCCATCTGGCTCTGAGCCACTAACTCTCACTATCAGACAGTGTAAACCAGTGTGGATTGGTCTCACATTTGCAGTTTCTGGGTGCTAGCAGTCACTTTCTTCCAGTTACTGGGTTGTGAGTAGCTCATGTACCCCCTAGAAGGCTTCCTTACTGCAGTAGCATCTCAGCTTTCTTGCCAATCTGTCTCAAAATCTGATCTGGTTTTAGTGGAGTTATGAAGTAGCTTACCAGAGTTGCTCTCATAGATCAGAAAAAAATGAAGTCAGAAATCCTGGAAGCCCTATGTTCACTTCTCATAGGTGCAGCTGCTTCTAGATTGGTTTCTCCTTGTCCCACAGAAGGCCTGTAAACCTACAGTGGACTAACCTATGCCTTGCACCCTATTTTCAGTTTTTCTTGGAGGAAGTATCTTCTAGGGTAATTCCTTATCTGATAGGCTAAGTTGAGTAGGTATCACTAAACTTCTTTCTTGGATAGTGAAACTTTCAATGGATGTTTTCTGATTTCTGGAACATGTTATATTTGTCTATGACTCTCTCCTTAATTTCTCTGGCCTCTGCAAGTAGCTTTTCCTCAGGTATCGTCTCAAACTATTACTATTATTGGCTTTCATATCACAAATCACTAGTCGAACACTTCAAGTGTTTAGGACTGCGTGATGTGTTGGCGGTTTATGCGAGCAGATCCCAGTAAGGTGGCATCATCATCATCATCATCATCATCATCATTATTAGAAATATAAGAAATATTATATCAATGTCAGCCAAGCAAACTTCCACATCATTCCTTTTTTGTACTTGTAGAATTTGTACTTTGCTATTGGGGCCCTGGGCATTGGGAGAATCTGTGGAGAAATCTTTTTTTTCTGCCCATTTCTACCTTATATGGCATTATTTTCTTTTCCAGAATTATATATAAATTGACTATTTGTTTGATAAAAAATCCTTTATGGAGAAAATACTGACTTCCGGTCATTTACAATGGCCTGAAAAGTTTGAGCATTCTGTGTCCCTGAATCCTGAATTCTGCTCCTTTCCTCTCCATCTTTATTTATGACTTGTATTTTATTGCAATTTTAATGTAACTTTATACATTGTGGTGAGATTGGTGGAAAACAATTTTAATAAATAAAATAAATAAATCCTAGAATATAAATTATATTCCAGTATTGGTATTGCCTCTCTTGATCAATAAGATGGCCAAAATCTATCTTTTATGTTTTTCTAAAGATCACAACTTTATTTTTAGAGCATTTTATTAGAAACCTTTCCTCTTCCCAATACTCTGTGAAAAACAACAGCATTCTTTTTATTCCTACTATGGGGAAAAAGTAAATGAAAGTGCCATCTCTGTTGTCCTGAGGCAATGGATGAATGATGTTTTGGGTTTCTAAGCGCATAAGACTATACGATATGGATAAAAGTTGAATAGGAATTGAAACCAATAAAATAAACTTTTTGAGTATGCTTTATCTATTTTTCCTAGAAAATTAAATGGAAAAACCCATAGAGGAAAAATCCCACTTAGAGTTAGGGTTAGGTCTCCTTCAATTCACACTGAAAAATTAAGGTCACCAAAATATTCGTAGCCGATTGGTTAGCTTAGGAGGGTGCAAACTTTTCAAGTATTCCCTATATATATGAAAAACTCACAGGGGAATAATCCCATTTAGAGTTAGGGTTAGGTGTCCTTGAATTCACACTGGAAAATGGAAGTCGCCAATGGATTCTAAGCCCATTGGTTAGCTTATGAGCATGCTAACTTTTGGAATGTTCCCTATCTATGTTTCCTGCGAAATTTTATGGGAAAAACACATAGGAGAATAATCCCATTTAGGGTTAGGCTTAGGTGTCCTTCAATTAGCACTGCAAAATGGAAGTCACCAATGGATTCATAGAACATTGGTTAGCTTAGGAGGGTGTTAACTTTTGGAGTATGCCCTATTTTTGCTTCCTGGGAAATTACATGGTAAAGACGCATAGGGGAATAATCCCATTTAAGATTAGACTTCAGTCTCCTTTACTTTGCACTGAAAAATGGAAGTCACCAACAGATTTGTAGCTGATTAGATATCTTAGGAGAATGGTAACTTTTAGAGTGTGCTGCATAACTGTTTCCTGGGAAATTACCTAAGAAAAACCAATAGGGGAATAATCCCACTTAGGGTTAGGGTTAGGTGTCCTTGAATTAGCACTGCAAAATGGAAGTTACCAATGGATTCATTGCCCATTGGTTAGTTTAGGAGAGTACTAACTTTTGGAGTGTGCCTTATCTATATTTCCTGGGAAGTTACATGGGAAAAACCCATAATGAAAAAATCCCACCTAGGATAAGGGTTATGTCTACTTGAATTCTTAATGAAAAGTGGAGATCGCCAAATCCATTGGCAACTTCCATTTTCCTGTGCGAATTCAAAGAGAACTAACCCTAACCCTAAGTGGGATTTTTCCTCTATGGGTTTTTCCCATGTAATTTCCCAGGAAACGTTTATAGGGCACACTCCAAAAGTTAGCACACCTTCCTAAGCTAACTATGAATCCATTGGCAACCTCCATTTTGTAGTGCGAATTCAGGGAGACCAAATCGTAATGTTCAACGTGTAAATGACTTTTTCTGTTTTAATTGCAATAATACACGCGTGAACAACTACTTTAAACTCAGTGTAAATCATTCTAAACTTGTCTATAAAAAATATGATTTTTGTAATAGAGTTGTCAAAATCTGGAAGGCCCTACCTGATTCAGTTGTCTCAGTGACAAATTTTCACAGTTTTAGTCACAAATTGACTTCGTAGACCTTACTTCATGTTTAAGTGGTCAGTAGAGAGGGCATGCAAAATGCACTAACATGCCTATCTTCCCTGTCATTATATTTTTATTCTCTTATTTTTGTTTTCATTTTTGTTTGACAAATTCCAATAAATAAATAAATAATAAATAAATAAATACCATTGTATGTTTTTAACTTATGTAGACAGATAATTATCTTTCCAAAACAGAAAAAAGTATTCACATTTTAGACATGCATAAATAATTAAACATAAGTAAAAGCTTATTGCTTTACAGTGAAATTAAAAAAAATTCAGTGTGGTTCATTGAGAAATGTATAAGTGTGAGAAAACTTATTGCATGCTTATTCATTTAAAGAAAGAATAAGGTAAAGTGAGTAGGCTTGAATTTTGGAATAATTTGCATGAATATAGCATTGAAGATTATTTCCAGAATAGCAATAAGAAAGGGAAGCAAGCATTAGAGTAGAATGCTTAATGAATGGTTCAGTATTGAGCAGGGAGTAAGACAAGGTTATGTGGTGTTCTGTTGGGTGTTTAATGTATTTATGAATAAATGTATAAGTAATACCTCTAGTAACATTTGAGGTGATTTGACTAGCAACATAAAGACAGGAAATAAGTAAGTAAGTAAGTAAGTAAATAAGTAAAATGAATGAATGTGTACTTTTGTAGGTAAATGATGCCTAGCTATCGGCTAAGAACCCAAATGATTGGCAGAGATAGGCTGTATGCAACAAAGAGTATATCTCTGAATATTTGCATTAATATATCAAAGACCAAGGATACTTTTATTTGGTTGGGAAATTGCATAAGCAATAGCAAGTTATAATAAATAGAGAAAACCTAGATCAACTAGATGAATTTGTGTACTTTGGTAGAATGCTTAGTAAAGATCTGAAAATACATGAAGAAATTTTAAAACTTGTATATGCTAGCAAAAAGCTAGAAGGTTGTATGTGATTACAAGGAATTGGTTTAAAAAGAAGTGAAAATGGTGTGTATAACAGCATACTTCTGCTCAGTTTTTTATATGGAAGTGAAGCTTAGTGCAGGGCAAAAGAAACAAAAATAAGATGAATGTAAATGGAAGCAGGTACATAAGTATGTGTCATAAAATAAAAAAGGAACAAGAATGAATGAGTGAATGAATTGAATATACAAGTGAGTAACAAATATGAAAGAAATACATTGAGATAGTTTTGTCATATACACAGGGTCAGATTGCAAAACAAATATATGAAGACAAAGTGAAGGATTGAAATGCAGGGAAATAAAGTTATGTTTGAGTGAAATCGATGACATCCTGAAAAACAGAGAATTCTCAGGAATGAAATGCAGGGAATGCAATGATGTGTAAATATGGAAGCAAGGATGATTTACTATGATCGAACTCCACAGAGATGTACAGTGAATGCTGTGGTATAAACTAAGTTAAACTACATTTCCTTTTCTATTGCATGTCTTTAATTTCTTTGATACATTGTTTCTTACTCATGTTCAGTACTCTGCACAATATTGCTCACCCCGAAGGAGAATAGTGTGATTGGAATATATGTATGTATGTATGTATGTGTAGCATAAACTGCACAATGGGTTCAGATATGTGCATAGATATTGTTCTTCCATAGATCACAGGATTTGTAACAGAACCCCATTCTGGTATTCATGAACAACTCGAAGGATGACTTATGAAACGATAATTATGGAAAGGCATAATAAATAATACTAATGTAAATTAGTTTTAGGTATGTTTTCTTTTCCTATTTCATGCCTTTAATTTCTTTGTTTTAGTATTTTTTACTCTTTGCTGAAGACTTCATAATGTTACTTGCCCCATAAAAGAATGGCTTTGGGGACTCATCTATGTACAGGAAGTCCTTGGGTAGTGACTACTCATTCAGTGACTATTTGAAGTTACAATGGTGCTGAATGAGTGGTACTTACCACCGGTTCCACAAGCAAAATCAGTGGGGAGGACATCAGGGAAGATTTGCAAGTTCTGTTCCTACCAGTTTTTCCTCTCAAAGAGCTCTGTCATGGAGTATGAGACTCACAGATCTTGTAGTCTGGAGCACAAGTCTGCGTAGCCATGCTTATATCTTGCAGCAGCACCTCTCCCAGCCTACATGCACTTGCAACTTCCAACAAACATTGACTTGATTTGTGGGAAGTCAGCAAGAGGTTGCAAGTCTCTATCACGTGAGGTCCTTGTTTAATGACCTGTGATCCTCACTTAATGATAGTAAGAGGGATTGCTAGGAGGGCATTGTTAAGCAGTGTGGTCATGTGACATTGAATTTTATGATCGCATTGCTTAGCAATGCAAATTCTGGTCTCAATTACCATAATTAAGCAAGAACTACCCATACTTCTAATTTGGTGTTATATTAATATGGGGTGGGATGTCGCTATACAAGTTCCTTTTTGTGGTGGGAATATAAAAACTTGTTGAAAATAATTGAGACTCAGGAAGCACAAACAGAAGCAAATTAATGAATGCAAATATGGCTTCAGGGAAGAGAATGTTCTTTACATCTTGTTCTAGCATAATTGACCTTCTGTAGCATGCATGGAGGCCTCAGAAAGAGGGCAGGAGCTGCATAGGCTGCCTATGATTTGACTTTAAAGTTTGTTATGACCTTGAGCTATGTTCTTGTTTGACAGCACTTAACAAAAGCACATTTGATGTAACATTAGACTTTCAAATCCCCCTCCAAGAACAAAATGTTCCTTTAATATATTGTTAAATCTAGAAATTAGACGACATCAATGGAGACATGACGGTCTTAACTTTTAAAAGTAGCATGACAAAAAAGCATCACACAGAAAGATTTCACTATTATTCTTTTCTCCTTGCAACGAAAATAAAATACCCTGTCAGAATGAAAAGTTCTCTGGAGTGTGGTTCCTAAATTATTTTTCTTATGCTGGAAAGGAGACTTTTCTGCTCCTGAAAAAACAGGTGGGGATGAACAATAAATCTCTCAATGTACAAAAAAATGATATAATGTGCAAACTAATGCTGTTATGCCGCCTATAATCCTATATCTTTTCTGCAACATATATTCGTGCTGATTTGTTAGAAAATAATATTTTTGCTAGTGTGCTGTTAGTGTAAAATTAGCGCAAAGACAGAATCAATGTACTGTATCTCCTAATATATCACATCCAAAAAAACATTTCTGTCATAATAGAGCTACTACAGCCGCACAATCTTCTAGTAACCATAGAAGAACAAATGTGTTCCTCATATCAATCAATGTATTCTACTTAGTAAGACTACTGCCTACTTTATTGATGGATAACTAATAATGGTAAATAGGAACTTGGCCATAAGCAATTGATGAATTCATTGTATACACAGATTATACATTGTAATCTGGTTTTTAATCTTTCTTAATCCCCTTGTTTTAATCTTTGTAGAGCCAATTATATTTAATTCTTTTAATTTTTAATATTGTATATGTGTTTTATATGTGTATTTTTATTCTGGCTGTTCACCGCCCCGAGTCCCTTTGTGAGAGGGGGCGGTATATAAATTTAAATAATTAATAAATAAATAAATAAATAAATAATAAATAAATACACACACCCACACACCCACATACATTAACCTGAGCAGATGATAGTAGTTATCTAGATATGTCCAGCCCATAGTTATTCTAAAGTCTTGTTGCCCAAAAGATTTTCCATGAATACAGTTGTTCATGTTGGTCATAGCTAGAACTCTGCTTGATTATTTTAAAATAGTTTTTTTCCAGTCTGCAAGCACATAAAATTATCCTGTTGCTTAAAAGCAAATAATAATTCATTTGTAGTATTGAAGAAGTAAAATGTTTTCTTTTGAAACTTCTTTGATAGATCCAAGATGTTCATAGACATCAATGATCAATAACATTATTCTGTATGGCTCAGACTTCTGAGGGTCAAGACTTGCTTTTTTTTCCCCTTGCATTTTTTACATCAATCAAATAGTCTGGTTTTCATAGATTTGTCTTCTGTAGTGTCTTTGTGCAAATTGCTTTTTCCCAGGATACCAGCTAGTGTCTTAATTGCTATTTGTTTAGTTGCTAATGTATGGGCTATTTTGTTAAACAACTTTCCTTCCTGTACCATTTTTTGTTGGTTTTTAAGCAACTTATTATACTTCACAATTCTATAACTAATTGTATTATCTGTTTAATTCTATATTTGAGGTAGTAAAATATCACTTTGCTATATAATAGATTAAAATATTTCAATAATTAATAATTACTGTTTTTACTAAGTTTATGCTGTATTATGAACAATTACAAGGTTTTGTTTATTCAATATAGCTACACTTGCAGGCTGTTCTGTTCAGGAAATTACCAAAATAGCTTAAAATTTGCGGTAAATTATAAGATAGCCTAACACTCAAAAATAGAAGTATAAAATTAAAATGAATTAAACACTAAATATTTTCAGAAATAAAATGATATTTTGAGGCTCTTGCAAAGGAACCAAACTCCAGCTGGTTCTATAATATCCATAATAATCAAAATACTATTCTATATAAATTTATTGTTTTTGGGATTTACTATAATAATATTTTTATGCTCTCATTTGTAAACTCACTACAGATACAGTACATAATGGTAGCTTTATATAAACACTGAAAATGAATTAAGGAATAAGTCTGCCTGTTGCTGAAGTAATTCAGAGTGGCAAGTAACTCTTTAGGATAGATATTCCATAGTTCAGACGCCACCATTTCGTTGTTAAACTTTCACCATACTAGAGAAGAATTTATGTAAAAAAATCTTGAGATTC
The DNA here is from genome assembly GCA_023653725.1 of Bungarus multicinctus. Lineage (NCBI taxonomy): Eukaryota > Metazoa > Chordata > Lepidosauria > Squamata > Elapidae > Bungarus > Bungarus multicinctus. The sequence goes on from CM042834.1 coordinate 56,846,513, forward strand.
AGTTCAGTGTATCTCATAAGGTTATTTCTTATCTCTTAGTCTAGTGGGAAGTCCTGTAGTTATTTGAGCTTCATTATAATTGCCTTTTGTGGTATGCTTTCTTTCACTATCAGAGCTGGAACTTTCCTTGTAGTTTAGAAGTCTTAGATACCAAGCCACATATACTATAGTCACGTAGAGGCAGGCAACTACTACTTCCAGAATAAAGAATGGCCTTTGAGGAACACACTGTCCTTTTTTCCCTTTTCTTGCCACTAGAAAGGACGAGTGGCAGTTCAGTGACTTCTCCTTTCGTTATGGAAATAAGACTGATAGAGTAATCAGGATGCTACATATGGAGCTTTTTAAATTACTGTTCTTCATTTCTTTGTTAACCTTCATTATTCCTGAAGATTTTTAAGTCACAAAAATGACATTCTTAATATGTAGAATTAAAAAAAAAGGAAATATGAAAAATACTTTTTTCCTTGTCAATAAGCCTTTACCCTTTAAACCAGTTATCTTAGTTTCTGCTCTAAGTATTTTAATTGAAGATTAACTACTGTTAAAGAGTATACAAATTTAGGCAGGGTCCATTTGAAATATTAAAATAGGCCACAACAAAAGGTAAGAATGGGGTAGTCTTTCTATTTTAATTCAACATTGCTAAGCATACTTACCTTTCTGGCAAGTCAGTAGGCTGCTCTTAAGATTCTGTGAGCACTTTTTAAACTGATAACTATAACTAAAATATATATTTTCCCAACTATATGTTTAGTGTATTCCAATAAATGATGGAAGAAAGGTGCATACATTATTCCTATCATAATGTAAGCCCTTGTTTAATTTGTTAAATACAGAACCTACTTTTGTGAAAAAATATGTACTTTTTCATAGCAGGTGGCAGCACCTAACTAAATTGGCTGAAAGAAAGATGAGACAATATCATATCTGGTTATTGGATGGCAGATAAGTTGGAGATCCCAGGGTTGCAGCTAGATTCAATTATTACACACACACACACACACACACACACACACACATGATTCATAAAGAAGGCCCTGCCAAACAATTTCCATGTTGTGGCCTAAAAAACAATATGTTTGCGTCCATACTATCATCCGGAATTTTGCTCAAATCAAGGAAGACTTTATCCATAAATATTTTTGCTATAAACAATTGGCAGACAATTAGATAATTCCAATATGAAGACAAGATGCAGTAGAAAAATAAGGGCTTCATTACCTGATTTAGGTTATTTTTTTGTCTGAACATAGTTGTGCATAGCCACTTATTTTGGAAAAATGACTTCAAAAATCTTAATCACATTACAGTGGCTAAAATTGAAAGAAAGAATTTAATATGTTGCTAAGTATTCCAGCATCAATATGCCTGTTCTTGGGTTGGCATGCTCCATAAGTTATAAATAGGCCATTATGTTATGGAAACGTAAAATAGGAATAGAGGTGCAGAAGGCAAAACTATTTTGTGAGATTACTTCAGCAAGTGAATAAGCTACTTCAGGTACTAAATAGCCTTACTGGGCTAGAAAGATGTAGAGAAGGAATTTATAGAATTTTGAAACATAAAATTCTGCAGTATTCAATGTGTTATTACATAAACCTTTCCCAGTACTTGCACTGAAGTTACATTTAAATTTTTGTGTACTTATATGGAACAAGGCATTTCCAGAACTCTAGGATTATTTTATTTTTTCTTTCAGTCTTTATTTAAAGTAAGGGATTTTTAATGACAAAAGCCATGAATATATTACAATTTCAATTTTCATAATGTGAAAGATTTCTACACTAGGTCTTTATTGTTTTTGAAGAATTCCTTACTGTAGTTAAGAAGCTTAATATAAATTAAAGAAGGTATTAAGGAACATTAAGACATCAAAATGTAGAGCACTCTCCCCCCCCCTCCAAATAAAAACATGTTGAATAAAATGCAATCAAAGGGCCTATTTGGAGAACATTTTGAGTGGCTTTACAGCTGTGTGGTAGAGAACCTCTGCTAAGAGCACAATTCAAATGAAAAGCCCTTTCTTTTCTTTCCCTAATTCCCTTTGTTGTGGTGATGGCAGAGTACAAGTCTGATAAAAATTTAATCGCCTTATCTTTTTAAAGCAAATTACATTAGTTTACACATAATTTTCATAACATAAAAGTCTATCCAGTATCTCTTTCTTTCTAATCAAATGCCTAGAAATAATCATAGTCATAACGTGTATAGCATTGGCATTGACAAAATCACCACCAGTCAATTGCAAAAGACAACTTTACTTGGAACAGCTTACATCCTGCAACAGTATCTTTAATATCATCAAACATCAAGATCTAGTTATGCCAGATCCTTGGGAAAGACTTGCTAGGTGGACAAAAAGGCTAAATCAAGTCTAAACATCTGGCTGACTATGTGACCAACTATAATAATAACAAACTGGCATTGGTGATCTTAGTCATTATCAACATACTGGGTACCTGACCAAAATGCCTTGGATGACATTTGGAAAATCTGTGGATTCCATTTGTTTATTATCCACAAATTAGGCTGAAAAACAGCTTCTATCCCAGGGCAGTGGCTCTTTTGAATTCTGCTGTATAGTGCAGTATTGGTGTGGTGCCGAGGGTTTTCGGTTCAATGTGTGGAGGGTGAAGGATGTGTGTTTATGTTTATTTTCACCGTCATAGTCATGATGTGCTCTGAAGATGGTGTTTGATTTCATTGTACGAGGTGCAGTGACAATAAAGTAAACTAAAACCAAACTATACACACAAATAATCCATGTGGATCCACACATGTAATATACTGATACATTACAGCATCCTAATTCTTGGACTAGGTTTCACATCCTGAACAGCTGGTGCCATTTTCAACGTTATCTTAGAAATTGTTCCTCTCATGCAGGGGTGGGATCCGACAGGATTAACTACCGGTTTGATGATTTATGATGTGCTTCCCTGCACGCTGCGTTCGCGCGCCTGTAAATCGTCATCAGCACGCTGCATGCAGAGAAGCAGCCTTTCAAAAAGCACTTTTTTCCTGCTTTTTCAACTGCAGCTGTGCTTTGCACAGCAGCTGAAGTTGAAAAAGCAGGAAATAAAGGTCAAGTAAGAGCCCGGGCAGGCGGGCAGGCAAAAACATCAGCAGACATAGAACCGGTTCTATGTCTGCTGCTCTTCAGAGCTACCGGTTCTACAGAGGTGGACAGAACCGGTAGAAACCCACCCCTGCTCTCATGGCTTCCTTATCAATACTTACCCTGATTACAGCAAGTTCACAGTCTTTCTAGGTGTAGCGTATGAGTTATAATGGCGTGGCTGCTGTTCTGGTGGCATGACCCAGCCATTGGAATAAGGAAAATGGAAAAGAAGTTGGCTTTTTGACTTGAAAAGCAACTATGCTGTCATCAGTGCTGATGAGATAACCTGGTTGTTAGCTAGGACTGTGACCATGAGATTTTTAAACAGCAGTCCTGTTGGTCCATCCCGGTATATAGGTGATAAGGATTAGAACTCAGGGTGGGACGGGAATCTTCTTTCTCAGCGGCTGGGGGGCATGCTGCTAATCTAATGTAAAATTTGAAGAGAGAGCAAAGGAGAGGAGATAAAAAGCTTTTGCATGGACTAAATAGAGTGGCTGGAGAGAAAAGTTGGAGAGAGCAGAGCAGTTGTCAATTCATGGTCCAGAAGAAAGAAGAACAGTCCAGCGATAGCTTCCCTGGAAGAAGAGAAGACCCAAAGGGACAAGAGCTCCAACCTGGCCCAAGAACAACAGGGAGAAAATTGGCTGGCAGCTTCACTCAAGACTCAAGAGGGGAAGGAGAGGATCAACTCTCAGTGGAGAAGCTTTGGACTCTGAGGAAAGACTGGGCAGAAGTTCCTGAGCAGAGAAGCAGTAAAGGATTTGGCAGAACAGTTCCAGGAAGTCAATCCATGCTGAGCACACTGCAGTAAATTCCAGCCCATTTGTTTGTTTGTTTATTTATGAATGAGTGAGCGAGTGAGTGAATGAATGAATGAATGAAATTTATATAGCAGACCATTTCATACAAAGTGATTCTGAGTGGCATATAATAAAACCAAGAGTTAAAACATTCAACAGAACTTCTTAACAAACATCATGATATTGCTAGAAAGAATGCTATATGTGATGCAACTATCAGATGGGCTTCTTGTTGTCATGGAATCCTCAGATCTGTTAAAAAACACTTTTAAGAGGGATTTTTAGAAGGTCATAAGGATTTGAGATAAACTCATCTCAGGTGGATAATGTTCCAAAGGTTGGATGCCACAAAAGGAAAAATCTCCTAGATCCATCAGAAAGAACTCCTTAGCATATAGGACCCATAACCTACCTCTCTTATTGGACTTGATAGATAACCTAACACCAGATAAACACAATATTGTATGTATTTGTTGTAAATATCTACTGAAAATGGCATTACTTTGTATATTAAAAGAATAAAGGTCTTCACAGATCAATTTCTCTGTGTCAATCGCCACCTTTGCAAAAGCCTAATACACCTCTAGTTCAGAAAGGAAAGCTGTCATACTCTGATGTTACATCTCCACATATCATTCCATCTACTCAAGGCAGTCTATGTCCCTTCTTTCAAAAGTAAATGATGACTATTCTGACTCTTCTTCTTTATGTTTTACTTGTTATGAACCACTTAGATGAGATGGGCAGCCATACAAATTGTCGTTGTCATCAACATCTGGCAACCTTTGCTCTTATCATCTTATCAGGCAGTTGGAGATCAGTCACAGTTCTTCCTCTCAGAGAATACTAGAACTTAATAAAAGTAAGACTCTGTATGAAGGATTACTTGTGGCAATAAGAATGGCAACACATAATTATTTATTGCATCTACAGATAGTTGGCTCTTTTTAAGAATAACCCAACACTTTCTGGGTAAAGAGGGGTCAGAGGAACTGTTACAGAAGAAGTCCAAGAATATTATTTTAGGCATTTGGAATTTGGATTTCGCTTCTACAGATCCCATGGAACTGACAGACCCTATTGTGCTTGGTTATCTGCGAAGTCATTGAACCCATCAGTTTTGACTGGGTCTTTGGGTCTTTGAGCTTTGCTACTTGTGTTTTAAATCCTTGTCCTCCTGGTTCAGGGTTGTCAAACTCCTGGCCTGTGGGCCAGATGCGTCACACGCTGGCCACGCCAACGCCTGGTTTAGTGAAGGGGGGGAAATCCTGATATGTCACGTGACGCCATGAATTTGACACTCCTGTCCTGGTTGATCAGGGTTTTTGTGTATTGTTGGACTGATGTAGAGGTGAATGAATTGTAAGCTAAGATTTTATTCCTGGCATCCACCAACTAGCAGTACTCACACACACAAACTCACTGAAGGTTATAGGCACATTTATGGCTATAGTTGCTTATCATGTTTAGGGGAACGATTTTTCATCATTGGTGACCTTTCACTTTAAAGTTGTATTTCAGACTCACGAGACTGAAAAAGAAGCAGTTGCTTTATGAGTTGTATTAACTGAGTCTACATCTTTTTTTTTCAATCTTGCATAGAAACTTGCAAAATGGTGGGTGGCTTTCATGAAAGGAAGAGTGGGACCTCCTGCTTGTGTGAGGTCCAAAGCAGTTCTGAATTATTTTCAAAGTGTGCACAGCCCCAGTTTTTTAATCTGAAGGATTACCAAAATGTGTATCTATAGTATATGTTATAGAAACAGTTGCTAAGCAGGTGAGGAATAGCAATGTTGGAATAATGACTTCTGCTGGAAATGATATACTATTAGTAACAGTTGTCAAAGCATTATGATACTTGAAAAAATGAAAATAGTATTTGATGGCTATGAAAGATGAATGGATACCAGAGTAACTAAGCTACAATGCTTCAAGGCTACTTGGCAGTACAGTGTATCTCTGCCTATGCTGCTCTAATACTAGTCTGAGATGGTGGCGAATGTGCCATTGATTCCATAAGTGTATATGTTTTATATCTTTTTACTTTAGTCCCAATATATACACTTCGTATAATCTAGAAGTTGAGTAAACAGGATAATACTTCTGTATTTGAATAACAGTTGTTAATGACAACTCTTATTCAAATAAATTTTTCTCTGTAAGAAAATTTACGGTATCAGGAAGAAAGAATCTTTTTGCTCACTGCTGCTTTGAATTGTTTGAGCCAAGCAGAAACAGTGTATTAATAAACTTTTACGTGTTTATGGTCTTCAGGCTCCTTTAGCTTTGAAACTTAAACTCTGTTGTGTGCAGTAGATGAAAGTGGAGGATTTAATTGAAAAAAAGGATATTACATTATCGGCTGTTAAACTCCTTTAAAATTACTTTCCCCTAAATTTTCTATTTTGGTTGTGAGAACTTCTGAACTGACCCTTCTGAACTGTTTAGTGTTGTAATTATTTAAGTACTAGTTGCTGCCTTTCAATTACACAGAAACATTAGATGGCAATTGAAATTGTGTCAAGAGTGCCTGGGGACCTGTTACAATAGAAATTATCCTAAACTGTTTAGCAAAGATTTGTTCTCACTGAAAAGGGTTAGGGAAAGAAGGTCCCTTTTTTTGAACGTCTGGCTCTGCACATGAAAGTGACGCCAGCAATTGGAAGCAATTTGTGGAATTGTTTGATTACATTAATTATGGCACCAGCAAACAGGACTTTGGGAAACAGTTTTATTTTCTTGCATTCTTTCTGGATTGCTAGCACTGAAAGCCAAGATACAAATGTGCATTTCAGGACTACCAGAAAGTGCTATTGTTTAAAATTGGCAGGGTGCATGAAAGAGTTATATCCCTTCTTGATGTGAGGATACGCCAGACAGCTTCAGCCTGAATCTACCTGTTCTTTTGTTCTTGCTCTCAAACAGGTTCTGTCATCCCTTGGTAGCCAGAAACTTAGGTTAGATTCTATACTAGCCATAATATTAAAGCAGACCTGAGTTGAACATTATATGAAATGTGTAGAATATATACCAGATTTTTCTTTAATTTTCTGATTAGTAAGGCATCAATTAGAAAAGTCATGAGATTCGTAACTATCACAAATCTTAATTTGGACTAATTGCTAGTCCCCTGATATTCTTACCGCCTTTCCTTGATTGTCTGAAGTTTTTTTCTCCCCTAAACTGTACATTGTACCTGATATTCTTACCGCCTTTCCTTGATTGTCTGAAGTTTTTTTCTCCCCTAAACTGTACATTGTACCTGATATTCTTACCGCCTTTCCTTGATTGTCTGAAGTTTTTTTCTCCCCTAAACTGTACATTGTACCTGAAGTGAGATCTCACTAATGCAAAATAAAGTAATATTATTTTAGATTATTTAAAAAATATTTATGTTGATGAAGCATAAAATGGTCTCTTTTTTGCAACCAGTTTATGCTGTTGATTCATATGTTAGTTCATATTATTTCAAGATTTTCTATCAAATATTATTGCCAAGCCAGGTATCTCCCAGGAGACAGATATAATTGTGGATAAGCAATGAGCACAGGTTTGTGTTGTATACCAGTTGTACCTATTTTTTATTGGAAGGTTCTGCTCACTGTCACTCATGCCCTGTTCATCTCAAACATGGTCTATTTAATGCACTCTGTATGGGGCTGCCCTTGAAGAGTAACTGGAAGCTTCAGCTGGTGCAGAATATGGTGGCATGGGCAGTTATGTCTGCCCCTAGATGGGTACCAGTGGTGGGATTCAAAAAAATTTACTATCGGTTCTGTGGGTGTGGCTTGGTGGGCGTGGCATATCTTGGTGGGCGTGGCAGGGGAAGGATACTGCAAAATCCCCATTTCCACCCCATTCCAGGGGAAGGTTACTACAAAATCTCCCTCCCCTCCCCACTCCACTAACCTGCTTTCCAATTCTGTTCTCCTGTGCAGGGCAACCAAAGGAGACCCAGCCAATCAGCTGGGACTCGGGAGGCAGAGAATAGATGGAGGCAGGACCAGTCAGAGGTGGTATTCCAAACTAATCAAAATTTCCGCTACCGGTTCTCCGAACTACTCAAAATTTCCACTACCGGTTCTCCAGAACTGGTCAGAACCTGCTGAATACCCACCTCTGATGGGTACCCATAACTGTTCCGTAAGTTGCATTGGTTGCCAGTTTTTTTTCTAAGCCCAATTCAAGGTGCTGGTTTTGAATTTTAAAGCCCTTTATGATATGGGGCTGCTTATTTGAGGGATTGACTCGGAAGTTATATCTTCCTGTTCCATATTCCCAAAGAAGAAGAATGCTATAGGTCTCATATACCATGGAGTTACATATGGCGGGACCCAGGAGATGGGCCTTTTCTGCCATGGCACCTTCTGTGTGGAACATAATTCCCCCATCCCAGTGTAAGATTGGGCCCTTCCCTCCCATCCTTATGCAAATTCCTCAAAACCTGGCTCTGTCAACAAGCCTGGAGGTCTCAAGGGAAACAGTAATCTCCTGAAGTGGATCCAGTGTTCATAAAGTCTAAGCTCTTGTTTACTCTTTTTTAATAATAACATCAATGCTTTAATGACATTCTGTTTCAATGTTGTTATGCTATGGTTTTATTATATGCCACCCAGAGTCATATTCTTTGAGTACGGCAACAATATAAATATGCTTAGTTACTAATAAGGAAGTAAATAAATAAAGCATGGCTTTGCAAGGAGAGCTCAGTTCAATTCCATCCTTTGTAATGGAAATTCACTGGGTTACTTTAGGCAATTACTATCTCTCAGTTACCCTATACTCACAGGATTGTTGGAGGATAAAATGCATGGCAATTCCTCTTGTAACTAGCCTTGAGAAGGGCAAATGAAAATAAATAAGAACAACAGCTTTGCATTTGTCACTGTTTACTTTTCCTTCTTGTCAGGGGTGGGATTCAAATTTTTTAACAACCGGTTCTGTGGGCATGGCTTAGTTGGTGGGTGTGGCTTGCTAGTCATGTGATTGAGTGGACAGGGCTTGGTGGTCATGTTATTGGCTAGGCGTGGCCAACTCAACATCACTCACATCAAGGCACGCATCTCCTCGCCTGGCCTCTCATGACTGTGGGGATGCTGCAACAGTCGTAAGTGTGGAAAATGGTCATAAGTCACTTTTTTCAGTGCCATTGTAACTTTGAATGGTCATTCCACACAAGCAAAGTACCAGCAAAGGAGGGGAAAAACCTCCAGAGAAGTTCCTGAGACAGGAAGTCTAGTCCTGCCAAGAATTTAATAAGGGTTAACGGAGAGGCAGTTTCTGTAAGCAACACCAGAATGTTTCCTTCCTGCCTTCCTTACAGGATTAGGCCAGTAATTTCTTCTAACAACCGGTTCTCCAAACTGCTTAGAATGTTAACAACCGAATAGGTGCAAACTGGTAGAATCCTGCTTATTTCCCTAAGTCCGTAAGATCATTTTGATTTTCTTTTTATGTCTTCTAGAATCTAGGGCGTAAGCTAACTTACTAATTCTGCATTAGCTGCACATATGCTAACAGTTGTCTATACTATTACATCCAGGTGAATAATAATGTAGAAACTAGGGGGACCAAAGTTTTTGACATGCCACTCAGAAGCTCTTTCTGTTTTGATGAAAAAACTACAGGTAGTCCTTGCCTTACAACAGTTCATTTAGTGACCGTTTGAAATCACAACGGTGCTGAAAAAAGTGACTTATAACCATTTTTCACCCTTATGACCGCTACAGCATCCCCATGATCACATGATTTACATTTGGATGCTTGACAACTGACTCACATTTGTATGATGGTTGCAGTTTCCTGTGCAAGTGGAGAATCATGGGGTCTCCTTTTGTGACCTTCTGACATGCAAAGTCAATGGGGAAACTAGATTCATATAACATTGGTGTTACTAATTTAAGAACGGCAGTTTTTCACTTAACCACATAAATTTTTGGCCTCAATTTGTGGTCATAAGCTGAGGAATTCCACTATTCATGGGCAATCCTTTTTCAAGACTTTATAGTCTCTTTAATTGCTATACTCTTAACTCACACTAAACCTGCATGCCATTATGGTATCATGAGCTGATTTGTCAGATTTGCTGAAATCAAGATATGTCTGTAGTACATATTTCCAAATACTACCAGTGAAGGTCTTTTCAACCGGCAAGGAGAATTTTGGGGTAATTACAATTTGTAAGAGGCAAGTTGAGTTTAATATAAGTTCCTGAATGATTTTCCAGTCTGAACAAATACAGTATTTGAATTGACACAATATTGCTACTTTCCCTGCATGAGAATTGCTTTGCCTACGCAACTGGAAAACCTTTGCAGATCATACAAGCCAGGCAGGCAGGCATTCTGCAAAGGAGAGCAGGCAGAGCAGGGGAATCAAAGTCTTAAGCATATGTAGTTGAAAATGAGACTCACTCTGCGCGTGGAACGTATACTGAGTTAGGTATACAGTATGTGAAGTGTAATTTTAATTATTGAAAATGTTTTTTTCTAAGGGACTATCTGTTATAAATTAATAACAATACCTAGATCCACTTCTGCTTGTAAAGACATTTTAAAACAGGTCCTTGTTCTTTCCCCTTGTTGTTTTCCACAACAACAAAACAGTGGCAGGTAGGAAAGCACCCCAGAGGGTTAACGTCATTGCCCTGAAGTTAACGTCATTGCCCTCTCCCCTCTTTGGAAGAGCTTTATAGGTCCTGCTGACTTAAAAAAGTTCAAAACATTCTCAAAGATCCATCTCATCCTGGGCACCCTTTTTTTGAACTATTACCATCTGGCAGATGGTACAGAATAATAAAAACAAGGACAAATAGGCTGAAAAACAGCTTCTATCCCAGGGCAGTAGCTCTTTTGAATTCTGCTGTATAGTGTAGTATTGGTGTGGCATCAGGGGTTTTCGGTTCAATGTGTGGAGGGTGAAGGATGTGTGTTTGTGTTTATTTTCATGGTCATGATGTGCACTGAAGATGGTGTTTGATTTCGTTGTACAAGGTGCAATGACAATAAAGTAAAGTAAACTGAAAATCTGTTCAGCTCATCTAACTTTATGTAGACAAAACAGAAATGGCTTTCTCTCATATTCCTCCTAAGCAGAGAAAAATATTTCACACTTTCCCCTCTAGCAGCTTTGTGGCTTTTAAACACATTTCTTATGGTGCTAGTTCACATTTAGTTTTATAAATTTTCAAGCAAACATTGTTTTAATATCTTTTTTGCTTTGCCTCTAAGCTCCTCTAATTTACTATTAACTTAGTCATATTTGACAAAGAAAAATAAGGTTCTTGGTTTAACTACTGTCTATTCCACTTTGCATTTGTCAGCTTGTCATCTGATAACTCTGTTGAACATTGAGATACTGGAATGAAATTTGGTAGCCATTCATTCGGAGTACAATTCTTCCTTTTCTGTTTGAATGGCATTGGAATGAAAGTTATGTGTACCTATTCAGGCTAACTGGCTGAAATTAAAAAAGGAGCTCCAACTTCACAGTCATAGATATGCGCACAGAAAATAGAAAAACATGTAAGATTAGTTTGAAGTATAAGAATAAATGCTCAGATAATTTTCTGTATTTTTAAAGACAAAACCAAGATCAACCTCTGCACCAGTAATGGGATTCAAATTTTTTTACTACCGGTTCTGTGGGTGTGGCTTGGTGGGCGTGGCAGGGGAAGGATACTGTAAAATGTACAGTCAGAGGTGGTATTTGCTGGTTTTCCAAACTACTCAAAATTTCCGCTACCGGTTCTCCAGAACTGGTCAGAACCTGCTGAATACCACCTCTGCTCTGCACCTATTTTCAAAGATCCAAGCAGATACTTAAAAAAAAAATGAGTACAAAATTGCTTTTGATTGTTGAGACTTTAGAATGAAAATTTCAGAAGTGTAACTCAGGACAGCATGCTTAATTTCAAAAACTAATCCTACATCTATCAGCTGACCCTGTCAAATACTATACTATTTTAGAGTAAACTTGTTTTTTCTGAAATGCTGAAGGAATATTGTTTATGAAAAGTATACCTCTGCTTCAGCTTAAGTCAACACAGTATTTTTCTAAACTGCATACACTATTGTAAAAGTAACATAGCAACAATATGGAAATTTTGCCATTTGACTTTAAGAGTTTTTTGTTCAGATTTCTTACGAGTCTGGCTATGTGGAGTTTATGGTGAAGAAAGTAATCCTACCTATTTCTCATTATGCATCATGCTTTTCTTCCTTTTCCTTCCAAGTGCAGCTATCCTTCACTATATTACTTCTTTCTTCTCTGTTTCTCTTGGGGAAGGAAGAAAGAAGGTGCCAGCATTTGTGTCTGACAGAGAATGGTTGTGCAGATGATATAATTATGTGCGTGTCTGTATGTATGTGTATATATTCACCCACACAAACATAGATGAGTGACAATATATTCTACAAGCGGGACTCTTATTTTATAGACAATTAATTTTAATTAGTAGCTGTTAACTCTATAAGGCTAATATGATTTTTTCCTAGTCTTGTCTTTTTGGAACATGGCCTCTTGCTTGTGTAGATACGCATTCTATATTCATGCAGATGCCTCATTGTCACACAGATATGTAGACATATGGACACACAGACACACATAGACAACACACACACAATGGAGAAAACTCTAATTGTCTTCAGCTGGATTGGAGGACACTGAGCATTGCACAGGACATCTGCATGAATTCTGTCTGCTTTTTCAATTTGTGGAAGACTTTCAGAGATGTCTTTTCAGATATATATTTCCAACTATTACTATAATTTAAAATAAGTTGAAATGTTGTTTTGCATGTCCATTATGTCTAAGATGAATTGATATCCACACGATAATAACAACAGCGACATTATCTTGATGCTGTTGAGTATTAAAGTGCTTTTTTGAAATAACAACAAAAATCCTCAAGTTGTGACATTAGCATCTATCAGCATTATATCTCTTAATATGTTTTAATTGTTTTATTCTGTATCTATATCACACTTAGTAAGAAGCACATAAATACTATTAATGCCCCTACAACTTTCACAGTGTGAGATATTACAGAAGGAGCCATTCTTTTCTTTCCTTATTGTCACTCACATAAAGGCAATCTTCACAATTTAAGCTATTCTTATAAGAATCTTAATATTACAGCAGTGTTTTATTACTCCTAATATATGTGCATCCCAAAATCAATCTTGAAGCAGTCTCAAATTTATTTTAAACATGTGCAAATGTTTTTCATCAAAATACAGCAAGAAGTTGATATTTGCAGTATCTAAATATTATGGTTTATTTGAAAAACATGACTTGAATCTGAGGTAAAAATATATCAAAGATCCAGACACTAAATTTTATACTCACAACACTAAATTTAGATACTGACTTTAGATACTGACTTTCTCAGGCTGGGAATGATAGTTCCCATTTTTATCTTAACAAAAAGGCAAATGGGGAAAATCTTTCTCCACTACTTGGGAAAAGCTCAGATTAAATGCTGACAGTGAATTGAGAAAAAAACTCTTCCAGTTCTAAACCTCTTTCAGTTAGATAACAGTGTTGTAATATATACCAATATATAGTCCACATTCACTCATTGATGGATGGAGATCAACAATCTGTCTTTGAGTTATTGAAATTATGAAATTTGATATCTGAGCAGAATCCATACCTGAATCATAATAGAATATTCATAATAATTTTAAGTTGTTCAGAATTTTTCCAACATTTAAATGAGGTCCGTATCTAATGTTATAATAATTGGATTCTAAAACTGGTGGATGATTCTGAATCCTTAAGAGGAGGATGTGGATTCTGCAGCCTTCCTAATATGATTGGACTTGACAGTCATTGGTAGTTCAGGATGATGAGGTTTGGAGTCCTGTAACATGTCAATAAACTATCCCTTCCCCCATCTTGAGTTACTGTTATGCTAAGTTACAGGTATTTTTGAATTAAGATATCCTAAATGAAATGAAAGTTTTTCTGATTTTTTTTAACATTTTCTCCATCCAGGAATAGAATTAATATTTGTGCTTAGGGTAGTTATAGTTTCATATTTTCTAGGCTTAATATACTCATTTATGACTGGAAATTTTATAACTTGTGGTAAATTGTGGTGAATGCTGTATTATAAATGAATAAATGAAGAGATGTTGTCTAACATTTTTTTGGGGGGTGATGGGACTGATCAGTTTTACTACTCCTTGGTAGAGAGAGAGAGAGACAGAGAAAAAAAGAAAGTCCATTTTCCCATTTGAAACTCAATAAACTCAATACAATTGCCTTATATAATCATTACTTATTAATGAGTTTTATGCTCTTTAGTTTGTTTCCTATCATGTATAAATGGAGATGGGAAGCAAGAAGCTGCTTTTGACAGAGTTCTTCCAGCCAAGGTATACAAAAGAAGTTAATTGGGCATCCCAGCTACAATAGCAACAGATAGTGACAGTCTTCATGGACCTCTAGTACTTTCAAGTATTACAAGTCTGTATTCAGAAATGAGTCAGATAACACACATGTGGAGACTGGCAGCGAATTAAGAGTGGGCTTTAGATTTTTTTTTAACACTGTTGAGCAGAGTTCTAATGAATGAGGACATCCTAAAAGAGTAATTGACAAGGTAGCTGATTCTCAGCCTGGTTCAACCATTGTGCAGGCAGTTTATTCCACCTGAGTGTATGCACCTTGCTGCTGAAAGATTCCTACTGTTCTTTCCTTACTACTTATTCAGTCTATCAAACTCTTGGCGACTTTATAGGAAGGTGCTCTCCAAGCTATCCATATCAAATACAGTATATTATAGTAGTTGTTGACAAATAACATGACTCTTTAAAGTACAGTGTGTAGTGTTCCCATAATATGCTGCTCTTAGGTCCACAACATGCCAGTGTTAATAGTGATGGTTATCTGCTGATTGTTCTGGGTCTGCTACCCATTGGACTCAATTTCAAAAGAGATCAGAGATCAGCTTTTTTCTATTACTTTTAGGTCCTAGAGAGGAGTAGGCTGATTAAATGAAAAGGAGCCCCATCACTTCTCTTTAGGTAGAGACGAGTCCTCCTTTGTCAGTATTGGGCCCTGCCTCAGTTTCATTTTACCACATTGCCATTACCTCATTGCTTCTGCAGGACAAGTAGAAATATTTCTACAATTTAACTTTCTACAGAAGTTACCCTTCCACTATTAGCTATTAGGCCTTTACCTAACTTTTCTCTTAACAGTACACTACCTTTTGTAGTCATAGTCTAGCCTAAAT
The DNA here is from genome assembly GCA_023653725.1 of Bungarus multicinctus. Classification (NCBI taxonomy): domain Eukaryota; kingdom Metazoa; phylum Chordata; class Lepidosauria; order Squamata; family Elapidae; genus Bungarus; species Bungarus multicinctus. Next base: position 56,861,685 of record CM042834.1, read on the forward strand.
TTACCCATAACCTAGTTTATTCTGGAAGAGGGTTTTAAATAGGGCACTAGGATAGATGCAGTTAGCCCTAAATTGGGGGGAGAAGCAGCAGAAAAGCTTAAAAGCAAAGGGCGGAAAAAAGAACATTTGCATAACTAGTATGCAATGGCAGTAGTAATACATACATATCACCTAACTGGAAAAGTTAGGGTTTTCAAATATATAAGCAAGCAGATCTCATTTGAGGGAGTAACATTAGTGAAGGAAAATGTGCATTTAAATTTCAAATGCTTAGATTTTGAAGGGCTTGAAATGGCTATTTTGAAAATGGAATTATGGAATAAAGCATGTTCTATTCCCTTTTCCATCATGGAGCATATGAAACAGCCATTTCAAGTTTGAAACCATTGAGTTTGAACATTTTGCGCATCTGTCCTGCAGTCCATGTCTCCAGTGTTGTTTTGCTGTGGCAACTAGCATCTGTAGATCACGCAAACACCAATTTAATAAGCTGACTATAAATAGATCATAAAGAAACTAGAGGTTTTCAAGAAAAGCCTAGGTGACATTTGATAATGCCGTATGTTAAACAAGAAAGGAGGAGATGGACTAGATCATCTTTCAATAGATTCTGTGGTTTTTCAACAGATCATCAAGACTGAACATAAGTGCTCTGTACAAAAAAAACCCTGTATTTTCACATGCGGCTTTTCCAGATAAATGGTTAAAAAATAGCATTCCCGTCTGTATTAATAGTTTTATCTCTACTTTCTTCTTTTGGTTCATACATCTGTCCACCATTTGCATTTTGCATTTACAATTTGGTTCTTTTGTTGGTTGTTTCTATTGCAAGTGGGGTACATGAATACAACAAAGTTCATGGAATTTTCTACTTACACATTGGCTTGGAGTCATTCGATATGAAAAAAACTTTCTAAATGAGTAGCATTGAATCTGAATTATCATATTTAAATGTAGTGTTTTTTATTCTCCGATACATGATATGGCCAATACACAGACCTGTCTTTCTAACAGTTTTCTTTAAAATTCAGTTACATATGTTATAATCCCCATCCCACCAACACTTTTTCTCAGGACTGTACAAGAGGCTAGGGGAAAAAAAATGCATCGACAGCATTGCTCCCACTTGCAGGATTTGAAAACACCTCTTTTGAATCAGTTTTGAAGCATGCGCAGCCCAGTTGCTCTTCCGCTCTTCCGTTGGATGGCTAGGCTATTCCTTGATATATATATAAGTCACAGCCATGTTTTGCAGCTTGCCATGGGTTCTGTAAGAGTCCCAAATTATGATGAGTCTTTGGGCATTTGGCAAGTCACAAACTTTACAAACCTTTGCATCCTATTTAAGGAATTGGGTATGTGTTTATAAAGCTCAATTCTCCTATGTTACCTCTCTACGATAGTAAGAAAAAAAACCCCAGAAAAATTCAGTTATAGCCTTTTCTGATGCTATCAGTGATCTCCAGAAGCTGAACAAGATAACATAGTGTGGTCCCTGATTGCCAAAAGGTTGCCTTCCCTATGTTACAGATAAAGCCTATTTGCTTAAATAAACTTTGTGTGTGAGTGTGGTTGTGTGGTTGAGTATATGCTTGCGCACATGTTTAAATTCTGGACGAAAGGTTCCCTGCCCGGTAACTATCAAGATTCAGTTGGTGCCCAATATTAGCTGCTGTTGGATTTTTCTTCTAGGCTTGGTTAGGAAGATATGAACAAATTGGCAGTAGGTAGAAGCAGGTAGAACAGTAAACAATTAAAAGCAACCTCTGCCTTTCTGTTTGTTCTCCAAAGAAATAAAAGCCTATTCTTTGTTGTGTGTTCGTTGAATACCAAATTACTGATTCCATATGCTTATATTCAGTTGTACAGTCAAACTAGAGAAGAAAATTGGAATTGCCACTATAAAAATCTAAGCTTCAACTGGTTTTCAGAGAAGAAATTAATTCTTGAACTAAATTTAGTTTGCTTGTATTTGGAAAAAGTTACAAAACTTTAATTATTTTCTTACATTAATTCCCCAATTGGAATTATTTTTTTATGTGGAAGTTTGTTTTTTTCCATTGAAATAAGTAAAGCTTATACTTAAATAGACTGTGTAATAATATATACTAATTGATTTCTTAGGTGGGTTCTTCTACTTTCAGATGTTCAAACTACAAAAGGGTATTTAACACAAAAGCCATTGTGTTTACTTGCTTTGGATACAATGCAACAGTAGGAGGATCGTTGCAATTTATATTTGTGTTTGCAAATTAGTTCAAAGCTAAAGCACAACTAATGTGAGGAAAACATTATAAATGAGCAGACCGTGAGCAAGTAGATGGATGTTAGGAGTGACAGGTGTTTACATTTTTATCTACAGGTGAAACTCGAAAAATTAGAATATCGTGCAAAAGTTTATTTATTTCAGTAATGCAACTTAAAAGGTGAAACTAATACATGAGATAGACTCATTACATGCAAAGCAAGATAGTTCAAGCCATGATTTGTCATAATTGTGATGATTATGGCTTACAGCTCATGAAAACCCCAAATCCACAATCTCAGAAAATTAGAATATTATATGCAATCAATAAAACAAGGATTGTACATAGAACAATATCGGACCTCTGAACAGTATAAGCATGCATATGTACTCAGAACTTGGTTTGGGCCCCTTTTGCAGCAATTACTGCCTCAATGCAGCATGGCATGGAAGCTGTCAGCCTGTGGCACTGCTGAGATGTTATGGAAGACCAGGATGCTTCAATAGCAGCCTTCAGCTCTTCTGCATTGTTCAGTCTCATGTCTCTCATCTTTCTCTTGGCAATGCCCCATAGATTCTCTATGGGGTTCAGGTCAGGTGACTTTGATGGCCAATCAAACACAGTAGTTCCATGGTCATTGAACCAGGTTTTGGTGCTTTTGGCAGTGTGGGCAGGTGCCAAGAGCCTGCTAGAAAATGAAGTCAGCATCCCCAAAAAGCTCGTCTGTGAAAGGAAGCATAAAGTGCTCCAAAATCTCCTGGTAGATGGCTGCATTGACCCTGAACTTAATGAAGCACAGTGGACCAGCACCAGCAGATGACATGGCTCCCCAAATCAACACAGACTGTGGAAACTTCACAATGGACTTGCAGTGTGTGTGCCTCTCCATTCTTCCTCCAGACTCTGGGTCCTTGGTTGTCAAATGAGATGCAAAAGTTGCTGTCATCAGAAAAGAGGTCTTGGGACCACTGAGCAACAGACCAGTTCTGTTTTTCTTTAGCCCAGGTAAGACGCTTCTGACATTGTTTATTGTTCAGGAGCAGCTTGACAAGAGGAATACGACATTTGAAGCTCATGTCCAGGATCCGTCTGTGTGTGGTGGCTCTTGATGCACTGACTCCAGCCTTAGTCCACTCCTTGTGAAAGTCCTCAACATTTTTAAATGGCCTTTTCCTGACAATCCTCTCCAGGCTGTGGTCATTCTTGCTGCTTGTGCACCTTTTTCTTCCACACTTTTCCCTTCCACATAACTTTCTTTGATACAACACTTTGGGAACATCCAACTTTTTTGCAATTACCTTTTGAGATTTTCCCTCCTTATGGAGGGTGTCAATGATGGTTTTCTGCACAACTGTCAGGTCAGCAGCCCTTTCCATCATTGTGATTCCTACTGAACCAGACTGAGAGACCATTTAAAGGCTCAGGAACTCTTTGCAGGTGTTATGGCTTAATTAGCTGATTAGAGTGGAACATTTCGAGACTAGAATATTGAACCTTTTCACAATATTCTAATTTTCTGAGATTGTGGATTTGCGGTTTTCATGAGCTGTAAGCCATAATCATCTCAATTATGATACATCATGGCTTGAACTATCTTGCTTTGCATGTAATGAGTCTATCTTATATATTACTTTCATCTTTTAAGTTGCATTACTGAAATAAATGAACTTTTGCACGATATTCTAATTTTTTGAGTTTCACCTGTATGTATAAACTATTTATGCCATAAAACTATAATAAAATTACTTTTTCCTTCTTTTATAATTTTGTGTATTATTTTTGTTTTTATATCTAGTTAATAAATAATGGGGAACACTACAATAAATTTGTTAAGTGAAATGTAGGTGATGGATGGTGGCTCTAGAGTGCTACTACCCATTAGTAACACACACACACACACACACACACACACACACACAAAAGTGTAGGTATTTCTGAGCAAAATAGGCCACTGGGCCACTTGCCTATTGTAACTTTGAAGCTAACGTCTTCTCTTTCTCACACACAATTCCTTTCTTTTTAAACACACGGACCTTTTCAATTTAATCCATTAGCAAGTTGGCAAAATAAAGTAATTGTCCAACAGAGAAAAGGGAGAGAAATCTATTAACATTTGTTACAAATCCGAGTAGTACAGGCAGCACTTAATTAATGGAACAGATTTCTTACTATTTATTCAAGCTTACACAGTCATTGTTCAGAAGAGATTAGACTCTTAATGTAAGTAAGTTAAACTAGACCTCCATCTAAAAATATCAGTCATTTCAGTTATTAAGGGGCTGATGTCTTATTTGCTGAAAGATATATTTTCCTTCATTTCCTTGGTCTTGTAAAATGTAAAGTATGCATTGTGTGTAATACGAGAAATCCACCGAGGTAGATGAAACCTAGATTGTGGCTCCCAGCCTGTCTGCTTGTGCTTTCCCTCTTTGTGTTGCCTGTGTCACAGAGCCTCTTCAGCCCATAGACCTCCTGGCACCAGAGTGAAAAAAAACCCACCATGCCATTTGTCAGGGTGTGATGCCAGCAACTACCTAATCAGTTTGCAGAATAAGGGCCTTGGGATTTGATTAAGTAATTTAAATACCTAGCTGTAATACCTGAGCTGCTTTTGGCTGGTAGCCCATGATTCCACTTGGTTAACTACCTACCTTATTGTTTTTTTCTCTATTTCCCAGCTACAAAATGCCTTGGAGATAATTCTCTGCTAAAAATGATTCAAATTTGCAAGCAAAATACTCTTTAGTTTCTATTTTCTTCTTTTTTTTTCTCTCCAAAGTTTAATATGATTATGCCTTTGTAAAGTTGTCTTTTTTCTTCTTTCTCTTTGCTCAGTTTGCTCCTTCTACATGTAAAGCAGTGTTGAATGAATGGTTATAATTGTATAATTCTGGGCAGTCAAACTCGTGGGCTGCGGGCTGGATGCATCATGTGCTGGCCACGCCCATGCCCAGTTTGGTGAAGGGGGGAAATTTGCAATACGTCACGTGACAATGTGAGTTGTATAATTGGTATAATAGTTCTGATGCTGCTGCAATAGTTACTTCTAGGAACAATTCAAGTTTCTGTTTTTTAAAGTTTAAATACAGTGATAGAGTGCTTTAGGTTCTGTTTCCGAAAGTTCAAGGTACACAAGGCAGGAATATAATGTCTCTGCATAGATCTTTAATGCAGCACTGTCTTTTTTCCAAACTGTTCCACGATTCTGTGAGAAGACACTGCTGCTTTAATGAGATGGAGGCAGGTGCTATGCTTGTACTTCTGTGTGCTATGAAGCACTTGTTTGGAACTGAGTAGAAAGTACTCTGCCAGTCCTGTTTCAAGGTTTACAGAGCTTCCTTGTAAGCATCCTTACAAAGCTGAGTATCTTCTTCCTATAAAAATTCTTCTTCACCCAAAGAAAATTCACCAGTGTAAGTCAATAGCGAGGAATCATATTAGACAAGAATAAATGCAGTATAATGGAAGTACAGACAGGGGCAATTAGTTTTTTTAAAAATTTACTTTTAAGAAAGAGGAGGTTTACTTTAGGGGGAATTTGATCAATAGATTTTGTTGCAAAGTGCTTTGAATAACTGGAAAAGCAAGAAGTATATAAACATCACCATATAAATTTATTTATTTATTCAATCAAATTTTCCCCATCACAATCAGATTAGTGTCAGTAGTATACATAACCATTCACATTACAAGCAAGCATTATAACTTAGTTATACTAATAATTATTCATGGATGGATGGATGGATGAATTGTTATCCCCCCCCCCTCCAATGCATCCTCACATATCAGGTGAGAACTGGCTTGATCAGAATAAATGGATTGTATTGTTCCTTGTTTTTAAATGTTTTAACAATTTAAACCATTCAAAGTTGGAGACAGGTGACATTTAATATCCTGTTTCCACGAAAATACAACCTACCCTGAAAGTAAGTCCTAACTTGATTTTTTTATACATGTGCCCTATATAAGCCCTATCCCCAAAATAAGCCCTAATTAAGATCCTGCCCACTCCAGAGTGGATAGGTAAAATTTAAGCTAGGTTGGAGATGCGAGGTGGAGTCACCCTACTATTTACCTTTGGGCAGTCATAGCCAGGCCTCGCATACCCCAATACCTGCCAATCTGGAGCTCTACAGAGACCTTCAGGAAAGCCTTGCCGGCTGCAGAAGAAAAAGTTCCTGAAGGCTTCTGACAGCAAAAAGGAGGCCAGGGGCGATGTGCGCAAGTGAGGTTAGTCAGTGGATGACATCCCTGAAAATAAGACCTGGTGCCTTTTTGGAGGACAAAAAAAACAAAACAAATAAGACAGGGCCTTATTTTTTGGGAAACACAGTAAATTATTATTGTGATTAATATTTATTAACATTGAAGTAGACCTACATGAAATATGATTCTCCTGATAAAATTCTAGGTAAATAAGTTGTTTTAATAAGAGTATACTGATTTGTGTGAGTCTTAATTCCACATCCATTGTGCACAGCTACAGGCTGCCAAGTATTTGAGATTATTTTTAGTTACAATTGAAAATAATGTTTTAGCCGTATTGGCCTGCACCATTCTTTAACAGTGAGATGGCTGGATTAACTAAGAAGATAAAAGTGAACATACTAGCTGAAAAAGTTCATCTGGCAAAATTAGCTTGCAAAGATAGCATGTATAGCAACAGCAGCAACACTCCCTCCCCACAATGCATTTGGGCCTGATTCTGCTGGTGTTTTATAAATCTTTGAAGACTGAGAGGGTGAGTGAGCCTATCAATGGTTTTTTCTTTTACATTGCTTTCAAAAAAATATCTAAAATGGAGAAAAAAGAGTGAACAAACAAGTAAAGGGATAAATTTAAAAGTGGACAGAGGAATTACCAAGATTCTACAGTTAGTGTTCAGTGTATCTTTGATTAGAAATTAGCCTTACAAAACATTAAATTACATCTAAATATATTAAATTATTTACTAATAATTTAAATCTCTGTCCTAAGCGCTAAAACGTCCACTGTTTGTTCTTTAAAAAATACAAAAAGAAATCTACTAAAACATTATAGATAAATATTATAGTTGAATTGCTAAAATACATTTTTATTTATTTATTTATTTTAGGTTTTATATACCGCCCTTCTCCCGAAGGACTCAGGGCGGTGAACAGCCAACTAAAATACATGTAGACAAGTATAAATAGTTAAAAAAGAATTAAACCCTAGGCTGTCCCTATAAAAATCTAAAAACCCCAATTAAAATAAATTAAAACTTTGTACACCCATCCCAACTAATCTAAAAACCCCATTTAAAATCCCATTTGAGTCAGCTCAGGCCGGCCTGCTCGAAGAGCCAAGTCTTCAGGTCACGTCTGAAGGCCCTCAGGTCACTGGTCGTTCGTAGTCCAGGGGGCATCCCGTTCCAGAGGGCGGGTGCCCCCACAGAGAAGGCCCTGTTCCTCGGGGTCACCAGGTGACACATAGAAGGCGTCGGGACCCGGAGGAGACCCTCTCTGTGGGAGCGCACCGGTCGGTGGGAGACTACTGGCAGAATGCGGTCTTGTAAGTATCCTGGTCCGATGCCATGGAGCGCTTTAAAGACCAAAACCAGTACTTTAAAGCGAACCCGGAAGGCCACTGGCAACCAATGCAGCTCGCGCAGGAGGGGCGTCACGTGGGAGTATCTTGACGCCCCCATAACTACCCGCGCGGCTGCATTTTGTACCAGTTGAAGCCTCCGGGTGCTCCCCGCAGGGAGCCCCATGTAGAGGGCATTACAGTAGTCCAGACGGGAGGTGACCAGGGCATGAGTGACTGTGCGTAAGGCGTCCCGATCAAGAAAGGGCCGCATCTGGCGTATCAGGCGAACCTGATAAAAAGCCCCCCTGGAGACGGCCGTAATATGATCTTCCAAAGACAGCCGTACATCCAGGAGGACACCAAGATTGCGAGCCCCTTCTGTGGGGGTCAAGATCTCATCCCCAATAGCCAGCGACGGAGTCAGTTGACTATATCGGGCCGCCGGAAACCACAGCCACTCGGTCTTGGAAGGGTTGAGTCGAAGCCTGTTCTCGCCCATCCAGTTCCGCACAGCCTCCAGGCAACGGGCCATAGCCTCCACAGCATCGTTGGGGTGGCTTGGGGTGGAGTTGTAAAGCTGAGTGTCATCAGCATAAAGATGGCATTTCACCCCAAAACCACGTATGATCTCTCCCAGCGGCTTCACATAGATGTTGAACAGAAGAGGGGAGAGGACCGACCCCTGAGGCACCCCACACATGAGGGGCCTAGGGGTGGACCTCTCCCCCCCCGTCAACACAAATTGCGAGCGGTCCGAGAGGAAGGACGAGAACCACCGCAAAACGGTGCCCCCAATTCCCAACCCCTCCAACCGCCGCAATAGGATACTATGGTTGATAGTATCAAAAGCCGCTGACAGATCTAAGAGGACCAGGACAGAGGAATAACCTCTGTCACGGGCCCTCCAGAGATCATCTACCAACGCGACCAATGCTGTTTCGGTACTGTGCCCGGGCCTGAAGTCCGATTGGAACAGATCTAAATAGAATGCTTCCTCCAGATACTGAGGGAGCTGACGCGCCACCACACTCTCAACAACCTTCGCCACGAAGGGAAGGTTGGAGACAGGACGATAGTTATTCAAAAGAGCCGGGTTCAGGGAAGGCTTCTTGAGGAGGGACCGCACCACCGCCGTTTTCAGGGCGGTCGGAAGCGCCCCCTCCGTCAACGAAGCGTTGACAATCCCCTGGAGCCAGCCTCGTGTCACCTCTCTGGAGGTAGAAACCAACCAGGAAGGGCACGGGTCCAATAAACATGTGGTGGCAGTCAGCCTCCCCAGTAATCTGTCCACACCCTCGGCGGTCACAGGATCGAACTCCTCCCAGATAACCATCTCAAGACCTGCTCTGGACACCTCCCCTGGGACCACCCAACTGGAGTCCATCCCATCCCGAATCTGAGCGATTTTATCATGCAGAAATCGGGAAAACTCTTCTGCCCTACCCTGCAAGAGGTTCTCCCGCGCTCTCGGCTCAAGCAGGGAGCGGGTCACTCTAAACAGGGCAGCAGGCCGATTTTCTGCCGACGCAATAAGGGCGGAGAGGTGTGAACGTTTCGCCGCCTCTATCGCCACTAGGTAGGTCCTAATATAGGACCTCACCTGTGTCCGGTCAGACTCAGCACGACTGGCCCTCCAGATGCCCTCCAGACGTCTTTTCCGGCATTTCATCCCCCTCAGCTCCCCCGTAAACCACGGAGCCAGGTGGGATCTATGCCGAGTCAGAGGTCGCAAAGGCACAACTCGGTCCAGAGCCTCAGCGGCCAACCTATCCCAGGTGGCCACCAAGTCTGTGGCCGAGTTATGAGCCAGAGTTTCAGGAAATGGCCCAAGCTCCATCTGAAACCGTTCAGGATCCATCAGGTGCCTGGGGCGGAACCATCTCCTCGGCTCCGCCTCCCTGCGATGGGGGGTGGCGGCACCGAAGTCCAGTCTAAGAAGAGAATGATCGGACCATGACAAGGGTTTTATAACTAAGTCCCCAGCACGATCATTCAACCACTGACCAGAGGCGAAAATCAGGTCCAGTGTGTGTCCCCCCATGTGAGTGGGGCCAGAAACTAATTGGGTCAGATCCATGGCTGTCATGGAAGCCAGGAACTCCCGGGCCACCCCAGAGGTTTCCCCGAGCGAAGGCAGGTTGAAATCACCCATGACTAAAAGCCTGGGGGTTTCAACCGCCAGCCCGGCTATCACCTCGAGGAGCCCGGGCAGGGCCGATGACACGTGGCAGGGAGCCAGGTACGTTATCAACAGGCCCATCTGAACCCCCCGACCCCACTTCACAAAGAGAGACTCACAACCAGCCGTCTGAGGAACAGTGGCCTCCCTAGGACAAAAGACTTCTCTAATAATCGCCGCCACCCCACCACCCCTTCCCTGAGACCTCAGTCGATGGAATGCTTGGAAACCTGGTGGGCACATCTCTACCAGAGGGACGCCACCCTCTGGGCCCAACCAGGTTTCGGTGACCCCCGCCAGGTCCGCACCCTCCTCCTGAATAAGATCGCAAATCAGGGGGGCCTTGTTAACGACGGACCTGGCATTACATAACATCAGCCGGGTACTCAGGGCCTGAGACTCTGCACAACCAGGCCTGCCAGACGGGTCGGGAGGGTCGGAGCGCACCACCGCTTGGAGACAGCGGGCACGCGATCCCCTAACCTGATATGGCCCTCTACCCCCGTCATATCTGCCCCTCCCACTTATGGTGCCAATGAGACCCGCCCCCTGCTGTCCGAATTGTGTTCGCCCCCACGACTCACGTGGAGAAGACTTTGATAGACAAAATAAGAGTATGCATGATTATGAAACCCTGTTCAAACGTTGAACAACTTCTTTGGAGTATACAGCAATCTATAAAAACATCATCGTTTACATTGTTGGGATGCAATATTTTCTCCAGCTCTTATAAACAGATATTTTTAGCTTTCACACTTCTGAGTATGGACATAAAGCATTATGTGTCCTCTTGACAAAAACATGATATATATAGAATTGTTTATCTCATTTTCATCAGTAAATATATTGAATCTGATATGAGTTTTTAAAAATACTTGATGGCTTGAAATACTGGAATTTGAAAAAGCTTGTAAAAATGAAAAAAAAGAGATCTTACTTAATAGTTGATTTAAAAATTCTTTCACAAGTTAAGCTGATAATACCCACTAACCGAGAGCAGCAGCCCATTATAGTGAGCAGACCAATAATTCCTTATACTGTTCTAAGCTTGCTGTATTCACATTTTACATTTTAAGTAATTAGTTTTGCCCTTTTTCAAATTAACTCAAAACCATATCTTAGATGTCCACATTAAAACTCGCTATATTGACTAGCTATTCAACTTTTCTAGTAATATTGCCTTTTCCTATTGCAAGATCATGCTTGAAAGAGGTGGGAGTTTATTTACATTATAATATTTCATAGGATAGGGGAACTATGAGGAAGTGTTGGATTATATCTGAAAAAATGACTTAAATATTAGGAAGAAAAGGAACTACATTTCTTGTGCTGTTTCTTCTTCATTAGGCCTTTGTAATATGCTGTATCTACCTCATGGTGGACATATCTTTTCTTGAATATATAAATATATATATATATATCCTTGTGCTGAATCAAGACAATTAACTGTGAATGGCCCTTTAGTTTGTCTGAAATGGAACAGATCACCTGTGCTTGTAGACGACCTGTCTCCAGTAAATCATAAACATCTCAATCTTATTGTTGGACCATGATATAAGAATCTGTCTCTGTATTTCAATATGAGAGGAGAGAAACTGATTAAGTGTTTGAGATAAGGTTATGTGACACCACAGGTTAGAAATACCTGAGCTGAAATTGGCTTATTGCCTAATACCTACATTTGCAGAATATTCAGCTAGGTAGGACTGAATATGCTTTTAAGGAGATCTCTGCTAGCAACTTGGCCAAACATTGTGGAGCCCTGAATTACTGTTACTGTTGTTTTTTTTTTATTTAGATTACCCAGGGTCCTCACATATTAATCTCAAATGTAACAAGTTAAATAAAGACATTTAAAAGAAAGATTCTTGGGTAATATATGTTATTTTAATTTTTATTAGCTAATAAACCATTTGAACTTAAAAATTAATTCTCCTTATTGTCATTACTTAAATATAACCTATCCCATATACAGGGTAGGCAATCTATATTCAAGAAGTTGACATATTTCTCTTGCAGATTAATGGTAATGGTAGATTTTTCTATTTTCCTGTGTTTTCTGCAGTGCTATTCTTGCTGTGGAACCCTGCAAACAATTTGGATATGAAGCTCATATCCAAACCACTTCAAGATTTGGAGATGGTTGCTTGGAGATGTTTCCTTTCTAATCCTTTTTAAAAATCTTTTCAGATGGGGTGAAACCAGAAACAAAAGCACTTCTGACTGCCATTTCTAAGAAGAAGCCCAAGGCAGGGAAGGGAGATTCAGCAAAAGAGGATGAAAGTAACAAGGTGGACTCTGCCCATCCTGTTCAAATCACTCTTCTTTTTAAAAGATATGTCTTTGATTCACAGAAGAAAATGATTCAATCTTGAGCCACGATTGAAGTCTTCAAGACTGAACACGAAAATGACTTGATGGAGGGTTCCATACATGTTCACATTGGTCTTCTCTGGTTCTCTCCCTCTCCCTCTCCCTCCGTCTCTCTCTCTCTCTCTCTCTCTCTCCCCCCTCCCCTCCCCTCCCTTCCCTGTGTGTTTTCCAGTTCTAGCCTGCTGTGATATAGGTACAGATACATGATACTTTTTTGCAGATAGTAGAAATGTTTTCATATACAATGTAAACTTTTTCATATTTTTGATAATCAGATATTATAATTGATTAATGGAAAACTTGATGAAAAGTGAAATGCAAATACATCTGAAATTAAATTGTTTACATTATTATATGTTCAAGAATACAAATACATTAGTTATAGGGCAGGGATTATTTTGTGAGTGAGGTTTGTATTTTGAGTATTAAAACATCTTCAGGGATGTACATAATTTCATGGCATATCATTAACTTTGCTATTTTATGGTTCATAATGGCTTTCGTATAAATTTTTGCTTGTACACCTATCTAAATGTGAAATGGATCTTTTTTTCTCTCTCTCCCATTCCAGAAAAATTGAGAAAAGAATAAAATCTCCCTGCTCATTTCCCTGAATAAAATAAATACTATTCAACATCACAAAAAGTCTTCATTTTTATTACCAAAATAGCAAATTATTAAAAGTTTTTTTAGTTATTGGTTTTATTTTGGTGAAAAAATAGTAAACTGTATTTATAACACTTATTAAGTCCCAGTTTCAATATTCTTTTTCTCTCCTCATACAAAATCACTCATTCTCTAGCAAAACCAACAGTTGAAAGGGTAAACCCCAAATCAACCATATTTAGGGAGTGGAGCAAGATCGGTGTTTCTTTCATGTTTCTTTATGAATCATTTTACTTGATGAATGGAGATTTGTGTCACAGATCTTAAGCAAATTTTCTTTCTAACCATTATTTTGCAAATGAGCATAATGATCATGATGTGTTATTCAGGAAACAAATTCCCAATTCGCCCCGCCCCCTCTGTATCTGGCACCAATAAACGGATAACATTTCCTAGGAGCAATAAAGACAGCTTCAGAATGTTTGTATGGTTGTTATTTATTGTGACTTTTTTCTGAGGGCTTTTTTTGGGGGGAGGGGAGCAATGTATAATGTATAACATTATATAAGGTATTGTCATAAATTGACTGGACTGTTTCAAAAAGTAAAGTTAGGTAAATAAGTAAATAAAATATTAATAGAGACAAAGATGAATTTCAGACAAAAGCAAGAGAGTACTCGTGAATCTTAAGAGCTATTATATTTTTAATTGCTCTTACATCAGGGCTGCCAAATTCATGGCCTGTGGACTGGATGCGTCATGTGCTGGCTACACCCACCCCTGATTTAGCGAAGGGGGTAAAAATTGTGATACATCATATGTTAGTGTGACTCGAGTTTGACACCTCTGCTCTACATGATGAAAGACTTGGTAGGGAGACCTATAGGAAAAAAAATCTGGAAATAAGGATTTCCCTATTGTAGCCTTGTAGCATGACAGATTTGCTTGGATTGGATTCCTTTAAAGCAGTGAGCACCTTTAAAGCATTTCCTAGAGCTCGAGTTGATAAACTTGGGTGCTTTCTGCTTGAAAGCTTTACAACTTGTAGGATTATGGGCTATACTTTCAGGATAATCTATAAGTAATTCAACATTTAGTTATTGAATAAGTAACTTCTGCTATTCAGATGCACAGAAAAAAAAGTTGTAGAGGAAAATAGACATTTAATTTTCACGCCAGAAGTCTTCCTAGCAATCTTCATTGTTTGGCAGGTGATCCAGATGGGATTATGATTATAATTTCCATCACCCCACGACTTCTGATCTTTTTTTTTCAAAATGCATAGTCTTTGTAATAGTTTTCATACATGCATATCCCTGAACATAGAGAAGTGAGCATGTGCATGTGTTGTCAATAATACCTGCAACCCTTTTTTCACGCCAGTATCTTTATTTACATATTAAAGTGGTTCTTGATTTATGACCACAAATAAGCCCAAAATTCCTGTTGCTAAGCAAGACAGTTATTAAGTGAGGTTTTTCCCATTTTATGACCTTTGTTCCCACAGTTCTTAAATGAATCACTGCAGTTGATAAGTTAGTAACATGGTTGTTAAGTGAATCTGGCTTCCCCATTGACTTTGTTTGACAGAAGTTCACAAAAAGCGATTACATGACCCCAGGGCATTGCAACTGTCATAAACATAAGTTAGTGCCAAGCATCTGGCTTTCGGTCACTTGACCCATGGAGATGCTTCCCACAGTCATAAATTTGAAAGTAGTCATAAATCACTTTTTTCAGTGCCATTGTAACTTTGAATAATCACTAAACAACCTTCTTGTAAGTTGAGAACTACCTGTATTTCATTATATGTTGCTCAGAGAACATATGTTGGTGGGTGGCAAAATATATATTTTCAAACATGTTCTGGGGCAACAATGGTTTAAATCACCAGCTCACTTAATGTAAGTCTCTGACTGTGGAAACCCTTATCCAATTGTAGCCTAGCCGTGGAAAACAGTCGCTAATCCACCTGGCAATTATAAGGATAGAAGGAACTGAAGAGAATCAGGTATTCCAGGTGCAGATTCCAAAATAAATAGTAGCATAAAATGTGTAACATAATTGAGCTAAGCTGCATGTGAACTCTGGACATCCAGACTTTACTTATAATTAGTGTGTTACACTCTACTGACCCCCAGTGTTTCATTAAAACTGCAATCTCCCTACTACAGTCTCAGTTATTATTTACAATTTATTTGCTTAGTATGTTTTACAGCACTTCCAATGTACGAATAATAGAAAAACAATTACAGAATTGCTCAGAGAGATGGTGGACAGCTCTTCCTGGAATGTGTTCAAATGGAGACTGTCAGGAACCTTTAATTTGAATTCCTGTTTAGCAGCCCCTTCAAGTGTAGGAGAGAGAAGGTCTCACACATGTATATTCATCCATAACATTCATACAAAAATGACAATAGGAAGAGGTAACTTTTCAGTATAAAGCTGAATAATAGGTGCTTGATTTGCCATTCAGAGCCCTAAAAAGCAAACCACATAAAAATATAAAAGTAGGCTGTTTTTTCATTTACTGTTCATCATTCAGCAAAGTAGATATGAAGCTATTAGCTCCAATTGTTTATAAATGTTGGAGATTTGAATTCAGCAGGAGCTCTTGTTAAAAGATATGCTCTTGAACATAAGCAGAGTGCTGAAAAAATAACCTGAGCAATTAAATTGCAGTATTAGAGGAACTTTAGATAATGTTTTTTCTCTGTTCAATTACACCATTTTATCCATCTGAACAAGTTCCATCATTTTCACCATCCATTCCTCTATTGCAGGCTCAGCTACTGCATCAAGAAAGCTAAATTGTTTTGCAGGCTATTTCTTTTCTTATTGCTATATTGGCTTTCAAAGTCCAAGAGCAAAAGGTCTAAAGTTACATTCCCCTTATTTTTACACATGTTTAAAAGTGGACCAGTTCTAGAGAAACTTACCACAGCCAACTTGCCACAGGACAAATCAACATGGCCAACTCTCTTCACAGGACAGCTTGTTGTGCGACAAATCAACAATTCAATTTTATTATTTAAAATAATTTTAAAAATATTTTAATTTTTGTCATCCACATTTCATTTTGTCCCTCCTTTCTTTAATGATTCTATTCCATCATTTTTTCGATATTAGTGTAACTCTTGTCCCATGGCGAATTGCCATGTGGTGAGTTGGCCTCAGGAAATCAAATGTACTATATTTAACTGTGCATATGAATGCAGGTTAAAATAGTTAATTCAGGTTTGCTGCCTTTCATTTTATAGCATATGATGCCTCAAGTTCATTTTGTGCTGAAGCTACTGTATAAGATGCTTATCTTATACTTTAACCTTTTGTTCTATTTCCTCTTCTTTTTTTTCTTGCTTTATCACACTCCTTTGCTCCTCTAGATGGCCTGGGATTTAATAATTGCTGTTTTGTTTGGCTCTTTTTGGAAACTACCCCTAATACTAATGAAGATCCGCAACTGACAATATTTAAAACGCCATATTTTGCACTTTGGTGCAAACATCTGAAAAAAAGGCATTTTTAGGCATCTTTCAATTTATTATTTGTAGTGTCTCCCTATCTAATCTCATTTAGAATGGACTGTGGGCAACATAACAGTTTCAGACAAACAGTATATATTAAGTTACCTTAAAAATACATCTTTGCTTTTGAATTCTCTCAGTATTTCACTATGAACTCTGAATTAATAAAGGAGAGGAAGCCGTTTCTCTCTTCCCCCACCCCAGCCCCCCTGCCCCCATCTACAGTAGTTAATTCTGAAAGAAAAACAGAAGTGCACCCAGGAACTTTGATTACAATGTACTATTACCCTGATCTCTGGCTACTGTCCTGAGGCTGTTGGATATACATTCAGAAAATAAATGAAATGGTGGAACCAAATGATTACAAGAAAATCAAAGCTTTTAAAGACATTTGTAGAATGAACAGATGTTCAAATGTTCTTTTATTTGGGCTCCAGACAGACACAGCTGAGATTTTGCTTTCATCCTGGTAATCGGTGCATTATGGTGTAATTTGTAAAAATGGCATTAAAAATATTAACAGGGTCATATTGTGATCTACTGACTCTGTTTCATTAAGCCGTGAAGCTCCAGAATGGCAGCAAGGGAAAGGATTAAATGTTGTGGAACATGTCGTACTGCTAGCATCTGCTGCAGGAGACAATACCAGTAATTACTGCAAAAGTAAAAGGTTTGAAGCAGATACTGAGCAAAGCCAGAAAATGAGAAATTGATGCCGATATCCAAGGCTTAATGCAGCATCTTGGTTGGAGAAGGTGGTGCCTGTTGAATGGGGTCTGGTGGGGTGACCCTGAGGGCACAGACTCCAAGTGCCCTCATGACTATCTAAAACAGGGCTGTCAAACTCCCGGTCCAAGGGCCAAATGTCTCATGTGCTGGCCATGCACATACCCGGTTTAGTGAAGGGAGAAAAGTGATGCCACTGTGGCAATGTGAGTTTGACACGCCTGCTCTAAAAGAATGTAAATGACCAGCTGTCTGCAAGGAGTATAAATCCTTCTTTCCCCACCATCCAGTCAGAGCTGAAGAAGCTTCTTGGATGAGAAGCAAAACATCTTCAAAGAAAAATGTTGCCTCTTGAAAAAAAGCACCTTTGGGATAACCATCACCTGGATGTCTGAGAATCTCCATAGATTTCTAGGAAGGGAAATCTATGGTGGAATTTATATCAGCATCATTTAGATCTTGATCCCGAAGAGTTCTGTGGCCAGCTCTCTTTCTCCCAGTTGGTTGATGGCAATCGTAGTAATTACATTTAAGCTGGAGCAACAGTTCTGTTTGTAACACTCAGTAATTTTCAGCAAATAGAATGGACCTTTTAACAACACAGCCAAGAACACACTTTTTTTTGCCACAGCTTTACCAATAAAGCATTGGGGCTGAAAGGAAATCCAAATCATGCCATATTGTGGCCTTTTATGCCCAGCTCCTTCAGTTTAAATATTTAACAGCAAGTCTGTTGCCAGAGTTGCTTCCCCATCTAGGAGCCCTTCAAGATCCCCAAGGGACAAATTGTTCTCTTATCAGCTGAAAGTGTAATACAGTTTAGATCAAAGGATAGGATGTGGCAGTTCCCTTCTGCCCAGGCAAGATGCTTCTTCCATATCTGAGCCACCATAGTTGCACTTGGAAAACAAGATTTGATTAATATGGTTTCTCGGGCACTGCGTTCGTAACAAAACCCTAGTCTTGGGTTGTACTTGTGAGAGAAAAGGAAGGGCTGGAGTGGTCAGGTGTTGGTTATCCCTGACAGTGCTATGAGATCAGTCTCCTAATTACTACTCTTTAAAGACATTTGGAACAGGGTATATGAGCTGAAGTGGCTATTTGAAGGGTTCTGAGCACAGAACTACATATTTCGGGTTCCAAAACGTTCTCCAAATCCAGGGAAATGGAAGATTTCAAAATGTGCTGCTGTTCTGGCATGTTTTAACTGCTGCCTTCTTGTTTTTTAATTTCTCCAAGACTGAATGTGTGTACAGTGTATTTGTCACAAGCGCATTTTAGCTCCAAAGACTTGGACTTAAGAGAGATTTGCCATACAGAAACTGCTGTATTGCAATTTATGCACAGTAAGAGCAGAAGCTGCATTCAGTTATCTTATTATTGCATTTTGTTCTTATATACCCGCTACAAATCCCCCACACACACACCACCTTCCTCCAGCTTATTAAAAAGTGGTTCCTCTTACCTACCAACCCCTCAAATTAAATACAAGAAACACCCTCCTCCTTGCTTCCAAAATGTGTAACTGATTTATTTACGTTGTTGCTTCCTCTGTTACATTGTTTTCTAGCTTTTTAGACCTCCCTCCCACATCTAAAAAAAAAAACCAAAATAAATAAATGATAAAATCTTGTCCTTCCAATCACAATTAATTTATTTTCATAAAAAGGTCATCCTCTTTGCTGTGGAGCAAACTCTTTAATATAAATAAAACAAGCATGGGGCTTGGTTGTTGTTCTAAGGTGAAGGGTAATTGGGATTCTCATTTTCATGTTCTTTTCCATGTGGAATATGACTGCTACATTTGGGTAGCAACCATCCAAATAAACACTCTTAATTTATTTATTTACAGTAAATGTTTCTCCTTCCTATACAATCAATAGATATTCCCACATCTCGTGGGAGTTTATCCTAGCCTATAACAGAGTGGGCATCCACATTCTATCAAGCAGAAGAGATGCAAATTTGGAATCTCTAGGCAAGAACCATCAATCAATTCCAATCCTGAACAGAAAGTTTTCTTGGTATGCTCATGCTGTGCCAGAAAAATGTAGACTGGGACAAGGAAATGTCGAAGAACTTGCCCCTAAACTATGTGTCTACAGCAATGGGCCAATAAAAGAGCAAGGAAAGATTCTATTCTTGTTATAATTCTTGTTGGGGCTGAAGGAAAATCAGTTAAAACACTTGTTCAAAGACTGAGAACTATGTAGGAGATAAGAAAAATGCAGACAGATCTGTTCATAGTCTTTTAAAAACATCTTTGCTAAAGGAAAGTTAGAGTTCATGAGTCGTAACAGAACATTTGCATGTATTCCCTCATCTCTTTTCTTTTCAGGTGAGTTACTCAATGCAGAAATATGCATTGTGCATATATGGCTGTCAAATGCAAACAAACAAACAAGAGGGGTGTTTTTTTCAAAATAAGCAGAACTAAATACAAAAACTAATGTTGCAAGCATTATGCATTAGGAAGAAGTCTCAAACTAATGGAGAAGTTTTCACAATTTATCAATTTTCCATGGGGCATGCTGAAGTGAATCCATTATTAACCTCTTTACTGCTTTTAATGCCATATGTATTATTATTGTATAACAACAACAACAACATCTAGACAACCCCTAACCGGTTGGTCACCATTTCAGAGATATTTCCTGTCCTAAACAGAGAAATAGAATGATAATGGGTGGGGAAAAGAGGAGTGGGAGCAACTACCAATTTCCTGCCAGCTTCCCCATTGACTTTTCTTATAACAAGCTGGCAGGGAGTGTTCGAAATGATGATCACATGATCATGGCTGACTGCAGTGACATGGCAATGTGGATAGCACTAAACGGCCACAACTTTGCCAAATTTCAATCTCATGGGAATCAAGAATCCAGGATGCATTCTGTAAGTTAGCCCATTTAAAGTAAATTGATTCAGAAATTGTTGCCCTGTGACACCTCATTTTTCCCAATTGAAGTTACAAACAAACAACCAGATGAATTTTAATAGTATATAGATTTATCTACAGTTGTATATTACTTAACTCTCAATAGCTCTGAGCAACCTTTGACAATAATGGTTCTGAACATGTTTAAAAATCTTCCTCTTACTTCATACAAAGAAAACTTATATAAAATGGTTCATCGTTGGCATCTACCTCCAGCGAGATTAGCCAAGATGTTCCCCAATATGGCACCAAACTGCAGGAAGTGCAACTACATTCAGGGAACATACTTCCACATGTGATGGAATTGCCCATGTGCATAGAAGTTTTGGCAAAAAATTAGAACTTGGATTTTAGAAATAATGAAACAAGAACTAAAACTTGAACCTGAAATCGTTTTATTAGGCATGATAGAACCAAAAATGAAAAAGAAATACCAATACCTAATTCAGCACATCATAACAGCAGCCAGAATAAGTTTTGCCCAAAATTGGAAATTGACTTTGACCTTCTCAGAAAATATGGTAATCAATAAAATACATGAATGCGCTGAGATGGACAGACTAACCAAACTCTTAAAAAATAATCAAGGCAGTGACTATTACAACATATGGGATATCTGGTATGATTGGCTAAAGAAAAGGTAACATCTGATAATTTGACAATTCATTGAAAACAAGGGAGACATGTAATTAAGTGTAAATTTATCCATATAGAATTAAAGACACTTAAAAGATGAGGAAGTTATTATAACAAGGTAGAATATGTCAATGATAGAAAAATATAAGTGTAACTATCACTCAAACTTTGCTGTAAAATGAATATATATGTCTATTTGTTTTTAATTGCATAAACGTTTAATAATTTTTTTAAAAAAAATCTTCCTCTTGACCAATTTTCAGTAGGTTGCACTATTAATAGAACTCACTTTATATTATGACCATGGATATCCACACTAAAATGAATGGAGTTTACTGTACACTGCAACACTACATTTTGTCATTTGTTCCCTTATTCCTCCCATAGATGCCATGCTATGACCATACTGTACATTTGTGAATTTATAGTGAAGAACTAAAGAGAATAAGGGGCTTGTCTACAGTTTCTATTGTTCCCTATAGTGCAATAATAAAAACATTTTGAATTTTCTACCATCAGAACATAGAATGCATGGAACAAATAAATAAGAATAGAGAATCCTGAGGGCAGTTTTTTCCCTCAGCTTTCAACAACTACTTCTCATTTTATGCATTCCCTGCTATTAACTGCATGCATATTTCTGCATTTATACAGAAATGCAGTACTCACGCGTCCCTCCAAATTCTAGAAAGCTTGGATTCCAAATAAATCTTCACTGAGGAATTAACACATTGTTGGTTATCACCTGGTATTTTTCTTTGTGTTCCTTTTATTTTTTGTTCTCCTCTTCTTTGGCTTTATTGTGGAATTATGTCAACAATTTTACCTGATTGCAGGTTCAAAGAGAAAAGAGAAAACACAAAATTAAATTAGATTGTGTAGATGGGGATATCTTGAATAGTAAAACTGTTGTGCAAAGGTACTAATAGAGTTTTTGGAGTGTTTCATCTGGACATCTTTATTCACAGCATCCAACCCACTTTTGAGACATCTGAAAATTCCCAGTATATGAATAATGAACATGCAGGAAAAAAAATCATTCTAAACGATACAAGTTTTTTGTTGTGGTGGTGGAAATAGGTATGGTTCATAAACATTTCTTGATGCAAGGTTTTTCTTTTGATCAAATAGCTGAAAAAATTACTGCTATCCATTTATTATCTCAAATTCAGGTGTCATTTAAGGAATGAATTGTTCTTAGGTTGTGGGGGTGGGGTTGCCTTTATATTCTTAAATGCCACCTCTTGATTACTCTGGGAAGTAAATGCTTCTCTGTTCTTGGTGACCCCACAAGTTGTTCACTTCTATAGTGTGTTATTGGGTGAAAAAGGAGATAAAGACCATCCAAGTTTGTTCATGATCCTATATCAATGTGCAACATGAATCTGTAGATTAGGAGAAAGGTCACATCTCTATCCACTTTCCTTCTCTCTCTCCCCTCCCACTCTCTCTCTCTCTTATTTTGGCAGGCATTATCTATAATTACTATATGCCTCTTCCATCCATATACACTTGGGACCCAGTGGCTTATAATCAGTAGTTCACTAGCATAGATATATTCTCCTCATGATTTGAAATAATTCAAACACAGACATTTATAACTAAACCAGAAAAGTATTATTATTTGGTAGATATACTGCCTTTCCTCCAGGAGCTTGAATCAGTTTCTATGGGGACCTCCCTCCATTTTATCCCTACAACAGCACTCCTGTGAGGTAGCTTGGGCTGAGAGGGAGTGACCCAGTGAGTTACCTTGCCTAAGAATGGACTTGGGTTTTGAGCCTTCCCAGTCCTAAGATAACATCTAAGCTGCACACCACATTGATGTACAAAAAATTGGGGGACTGAACTTGCCAGATACCTTTTTGATAGGTTCTTAAAAACCAACTTCCCCTCTTAAAAGCTTTAGTTCAGCATTGCAAAGGGTGACTCTTTTTCAAAAGAAGGACCAGACTGCTTTCTCCCACATGGATTTTGACTTGTATTAGTCAGTACAATTTTTCCTATCCCCAATTTCACAATTTCAGATAACTGTTCATGATGATTGCTAGTTTTTCTCTCTTTTGAAATGGAAAAATGTTATTGTAAAAATTATTATAATAGCAAATTATGATGCAAATACTATTTGTGAAGTTTTCATTTAATGCATAATCTAGGATGATTTTCCCCCCTTTGCCAATATTTCTATTCCTTGAGATGAGCCATATATGCAGAAGTTCTGAATGTAAAGTACAGTGGATATTTGTCTAATTAGAAGAGGAGTTATGTCCTGGGGATTATACTGAGCAACGCACTTACCCATTTTTGAGAGAAATGGAGCTTATGTCATCATGTCACTATTTCTCTGTTTCTCTCTTTTCTACAGTACAATTAAAAAACATTGAAGAGTCTGTATTTACAAAAAAATGGATTAAACTGAGCACAATAATCCTGTACCTTAGAAACTCTAGGTGTTATATTCTTTCTTTTGGAGGCACCATCTTAAGTATTTGGTATTATTTGCTTGAAATATTTGAGTGCAAGATTGAAATGAAAGGAGAAGAAATGTTTCTATTCATAAAGCAAATAATGGCAACTATTCTTTCAAATAATTGTATAGAGGGCATGTAACCAAAGCTGAAGCAGGTCATCAGATGCCAATATTTATATCAATATGAATATTGATTATTTTAAACAATATAAGCATTGGTGCATTTATCCATGCTATTAATACACACACACACACACACACACACACACAGAGTTTTCCTGAAATATGGCTTACTCAGAAAGTAAGTCCTAGTTGATTTTTACACATGCGCCCAATATACTGTAAGCCTTTACCCCCAAATAAGCCCTAATTAAGACCCCACCCATTCCAGGGTGCAGGGGTAAAAATTAAGCTAGGATAGGAATGGGGTGGTAGTGGAGTTGCCCTACTACCTACCTTCAAATAGTTGCAGCCAGGCCTCGTATACCTGGGCCCATTTCTTCTGCAGACAGCAGGGCTTTCCTGAAGGCCTCTGTAGCCGATAACATAGCTCTAGGTCAATCTGGAGCTTTGATATCGGCTACAGAGACCTTCAGGAAAATCTTGCTGGCTGCAGAAGAAATGGGCCCAGGTATACGAGGCCTGGCTGCAACTATCCAAAGCCAAAGAATTTCCTGAAGGCCTCTGACAATGAAAAGGAGGCTGGGTGTGATACGCGCAAGTGAGGTGAGTCAGTGGACGACACCCCACCCCACCCAGAAAAATAAGATCTGGTGCCTTTATGTATAATTTCTGAACTGCCCATCTATCTCAAAGGGGATTCTTAAAATAATGCTCAATCTTTGGAACATCACATTTTGTAATCCCATTGAGGGAAAATCTTTGCAGTATGATTTCCTGTCATAACACTTATATTTAAAAAAAAACAGGAAAAATGAATGGCACATATTAGCAAATCTATGCAATCTACGAGGTAATTGTATTGAATCACTAATATTTGCCTATGTTCTGGAAACATTGGGAACCTCTGACAAGCTTCAAAATGAAAAAGGAAGACCTTGAATGCATGCAACTTCTCTTGAATTGGCTTATCAAAAGAGAAACAAACCAGAGTTTCTTATCCATGCCTATGTCAAATGGTGGAGAAACCAGGAGATTCAGGCAGTTCAAATAAGTATAAAGATTTATTGCAAGCTTAAGCTCTCTATAACATTTGAACTACTAGCGGTCAAGGGAAATGAGTGGGAATTAAGAAGGCATTGAAGGTGGGAAGGACTTCAATCTCTTGCAAGAGGGAAGGGACTCATGACTGATGATACTTTGATTCCTCCCTTGGGCTCAGCCTGGCCATCTCCTACAGTTTAAGTGAATGGCAGTTTGAGCAAACATGACTCGTTTAATTGTTCCTTTCTAGAAAAAGCCAACCAGGAGCAGGGATTATGAAGTAACTTCATAGTCCATGATAAAGTCAGAATTCTCTAGAAATCTGACTTAATTGTTGCATTTGAAGACATAAATGTCACTCTGAGAAACTGTGTGTCTGTGTGAGAGAGAGAGACGAGGATAATTGTTATGATCTCACTCTTGATCAAAAATGTGGGGAGACTGAAAAAATCTGTCTGACAAATCTTGTCAGTAGATACCTGGCTAGATTACACATACACATGCTAACTGACTACTAATGGTTAGCCAATGAAAGCTAGAAGTGAGGGCAATATGTCTGGTGTCCAGGTTTTGTTTCTGATTGACTTGATGTGTGGTGAGTTGTTTTTAGGCAGCCTGAAAGAGGAGGCTTTATGAGATACCTTGCCCTCTGACAAAAGAGATTTGTTCAGAAAGCACTATCTGTCTCATGTTACTGAAATGGGTACCAGGAGTAGGAGGCACAGTAGCTTTGTCCAGAATCATTTACTTCAAATGCTAACACAGCATGCTCTTTGAAAAAGCAACAAAGACTTCTTCAGTTGGTACATAAAGCTTGCTAATTTACAGCATTAGTTTTGCTGGCTAGTTCTCTTTCTTTAATTAGGAATTTTAATCAGGACATGCTGTGTATTAAGATGTTGGAACTGTAGTGATGAAAGGATCATCTCTCTCTCTCTCCAGGCCTGCCCCATCCCTGGGCTTTGGCATGCCCCTTGTACCTGTGGGCATCTTTCATTCTCTCTGCCAGATCATCTATTCTCTGAATAATGCATACAAATCTCTTCCAGCTTGTTTAGTGGATTTTAGATTAGAAACAGGAGAGTTTTATTTCTGTTTCACATTATTTTTATTACTTGAAGTTAGCATACATCGAATGAAAATGAACACCTAAGTCTTTGTCACATGGCACATCAATCTGAAAACATAGACAATTAATACAAATTGTCCAGAATGCTGGGCACATTGACTAGCCCATCAAAATCTAGTTTCCAAGGCCTATCTGAGAATGATAACTTAAACTGGACATTTATTTGTTAAACACATTTATGTGGCTGCTCAACTCTCACACAGTGACTCTAGCTGGTTTACACCATTAAAATTCTGCAATATAACCCCACTCCCCTAAACCCAAACATTATGGCAATTTAAGCAAGGAAGACCCAGAATAGTCTCCACATTTGTTTATTTAATTTATTGCAGTAGTTATAAGCTCTCATAAGAAGATGTAGAACAATTGAATGTGATGAATCATACACGAAGCATCAACGCCATAGAAACAAGGCAGACAAAGGAAGCTCAGAGACTCAAAACCCATAAGGAATCACCACTGTTAAAGAAAATAAGGTGCATTTATACAAAGTATGCATATAATTCTGTAAGAAGGGACGTTTATATACCTTACATCAGTATGTAGCCAGAAGGGCCCTGGTTGCAGAGGGAGTTAGCTTTGAGGTCATTTAGATTGAGAAAGTCCTGCTTGCTGTCCTTGGAAACTGGCGTCATATGTTTCCAGTGGTTCTTCCTAGTAAGGCAGAAATGAGAGTTACAAACCTCTTGTTTTCTTTGATCATGTTATATAAAAGTGTCATTTATAAAGACCAAAGAAAACAGCAACTCTTGCCATCTCCCATTTTATCCTTTGCTAGGAAAGACTGATTAATGAGAAATTGGAAAGTTGGAAACTGCAAAGCTAGCAAGCTGAGGTCAAATTCTTACACCTTTGTCTTCCCTTGTTTCCTGGGAAGGTGGGCTTTTTCTGTGCAAATGACTAAAATTTCATCGCTGGGATCTGCCTTGGCATCATAATAGGACAAAGCTTTATTTCTACAACAGAAAGTGATTAACTGATGTATAAGTTTAGGCCATTAATTTATGATGAGAAAAGACTTGATATTTAGAAATAGAATGCAATAGAATAACAGAGTTGGAAGGGACTTTGGAGGTCTTCTAGTCCATCCCTCTGTTCAAACAGGAAAGCCTGTACTTAAATGCATGTTACCTGATTAGTAATTGTAGCTTCTCAGAATTTGGAATTATTCCACTTACGAAAATGTCTACTAAACACTTGAAAAGACCAAATTCAAATCCCATCACCTTCATTTTATTCCTAGTCAAGCATGCAATGTAAATTCATTCTTAATTATTCCAGTTTTAAAATAATGGTTTTTTTTCCTCTCTCAATACAAGCCTTGCCATATGAATGGTGTGCATTTCCTCATTGGCAATGTGGGTGGCCATGTGGTCAGGGGCTGGAATCTATCCAGCTGTTTTTGGCTACTTGAAGTATTGCAGACACGCCCCCATTCTGCTAGCTACTGGCTATTATCTTCCATAGAAATTTTGGCATGGACTGCTGGAGAGACCCAATCTCTGATTCCTGCAGAGGGCTAAATCTGTATTTTAAAAAAGAACCCCAGTACTGCATAGATAGATGATTTAAAATAAGAAAGACAGCTAGATTCTGCTAGCTCTATGTTGATTATTCTGTCCCAAATAAATGCACTACACTTCCTTAGCTATGGTGATGCAGTGGTTAGAATGCAGCATTGCAGGCTAATTCTGCCAACTGCTAACAGTTCAATCCTAACTGGGTCAAATTTGACGCAGCCTTCCATCCTTCCAAGATCAGTAAAATGAGATTGTTGAGGGCAATATGCTGACTCTGCAAATGGCTTAGGAAGGGCTGTAAAACTGTATATAAGTCTAAGTGCTATTGCTATTAGCTGCTTCTGTTGACAAGGGAATTCCTACATTACATCTATGCTTTTGGCTGTTTATAATACTTTGTGGGAGAGATATTTTGCCTACTATTACACATTTTATTTTGATCCATTTGCTACTTTCAGGTGCTGCTAGCCACAGCCATATACTGCAATGGTTAGTCCTCAGACTGATGAGGATTCAAGAGGCAGCCTATCTTTTTTTTGATCAGTGAAGAGATTCACCAATTTGTAGGTTCATAGAAAAGCAGTAAAAAAGAAAAAGAGGAAAATACTATCAGGCTAAGGCCAAGAATGCTGAAGAGCAATTCAACCAGAAATTAGTACTTTATGATTACAGACAACAGACAGAATCTTGCTAGACTAAACCCTTACTACTCTTACCCTAGTGGATTTTCCTTGGGAGATTCTAGGAAGTGTCTGTTTAAACTTTCTTTCTCTATCTCCTATCCATCTCTGGGTTGTGCTGCTTCTTACCCCCCTCCCATTTTCTGGAATGCGCTCCCTGTCAACTCTGAAGCGAACCTGGATGAAGCCATCTTGTGCTGCTTCATAATTGCCATGAACTCTGGGAAGGAGAAATAGATAAGCTGGCTAATAGCCAAACAAAAAAATTTCTTGTGGGGACCAAGGTCATCCCAACAGATGGCAGTTGAAAGGAGTGGAGGGACCAAGCAGCCTGCCAGCTGCTTTCATTGGACAATGTGTCCCGTGACATCTGGGGACATAAATATTTGCTCTTTTAATTAGGGGGAAAACCATGGGACCGTTTAGAATTGGTTTTCACTAGCTGTGCCGATATGATGTATCCAATAAACATGTTCCTTTCACTTCCTTATCTACCTGCCTTGGAGTTCTGCTTTTGGTGAATGGGTTACTCGGAACGCTGACAATCCCCTTTTCCTGGGAAACTGCTGCTTCAGTCCATAAAACCAGCTTCCCTTCATGGGCACCAGCTCTCTCAAATAATGTTTTAACACATTAAAGACATTCTCAGTCCTATGATAAATATTGCAGTTGCTGAAATTCTGATCTCATTCCTTCCTTTAAAAAATCCTTAAAAAATGGACTCTGAGCATTGTGTTTGGTAAAGGAATTAAAGCAGGCACCACCATTCCAGACAGCACTTACAAACTTGCAATATATGAGAGTGAGACTAAAACTGGGAGTCCGGTCTGTTTTACTTTTATCCTGAAGATAGATCAAAAGCAATATGGAGGGCACAGGATGAATGGGAAATGGATTGTCCTGTGAACCTCATCACCCCTTAGGTTACCTGCACTGGGACAGCTTGTAGGCAACTTCCCACAATGGCCCAATGGCCCCTCCACATTTTAAAGACAATAACTGTGCTGGGTAGGTAGAGAAATATTGCCTAAAGTTTCCCTTTATATTAAAATGATAAAGAAATCCTCCCCTGGCAAAATAGACAATGGCAATGAAGGTTGGTGTTTTTCTGCTAGTTCATGGACTGGAAAGATACATGTATCTTAAAGTGCCTGTGAGAAAGAGTCTCTCTCATTCCCTCTCTGTGGTCAGGTAACTGTAAAAGACTCCAATGGAGTGTCTGATGATATGCTAGGAGGTTTTGTTAAAGTTTATGTTTCTATTAAATATTGTATTTCTTTTTCCATTTTTCCCTTGTCATGTGATGCTGGTTGAGGCTCTCCAGGGAAAGATACTTTTTGAGAATGGGAGTGCTCCACCTCTTCATTTCTGTCCTCTTATCCCTCCTTTTGCCACACCTTTTCTCTTTCTCCCCATTTACCATTGCTGATTATTTTTAGAAGTATGATACCAAGATCAGGATAGTAGTGGTCAAAAAATTCTAGCAGCACTACCACACGGGAAATCACAAAGATAATAATTATTTTGTTTCCACAGTAATTTCAATAAACAGGAAACAAAAAAATTCACAGTATTCAAATAAGATTCAACAACCTTATTTAAAAACTATCAATAAGAGGTTGAATGTTGGGTTCATACCTACTATTCTAAGCACATTCCTCTCCATGCAATGATAATATTTAAAGGGTTTGTCCAATTATTTTTACATGTTACATACTAGTTCATCTTAATGGCTGTTCTGTCTGAAAAATCTCGGCAGGATATGTTATCAAAGACTTGGAAAATAGCCATTTAATCCTGCCTCTTTTTTATGAAGCCCATAAGCTGGAAAGCCATATCTCAAAGCAGGAATTAGCCTGGCTATATTTTACAC
Organism: Bungarus multicinctus; assembly: GCA_023653725.1. Classification (NCBI taxonomy): domain Eukaryota; kingdom Metazoa; phylum Chordata; class Lepidosauria; order Squamata; family Elapidae; genus Bungarus; species Bungarus multicinctus. Next base: position 56,891,299 of record CM042834.1, read on the forward strand.
ATCAGCTAACAAATGAGAAGAAAATCTGGGCAATCTTTAGGGACCAGAGTTTGTTTGCAACTAGACTACTCTATCTGGCACTAGCATTGACGGAAACCTGAGCGCTCCATGAAAGCTCTTTGCCCTCTGTTTCTGAAGGCCCTTTGTGAACAGAAGTTGTTCATGAGACTGAATCTTTCCTATTCAATGCCCATCCCCCATTCCAAGTCATAGGGGACAAATGACAAGACTGGAAAAAAAAAAATCCATGAAAGTTGGATTTGTTTCTAGCATCCTACACCTGTTGTGCTAATGAGAAAAAGATCTGTGCATTCACAAAGTCCTTTCTTAACAGTGTAAAAGTACAAGCAGACAATGCACATAACACTGGGGATTTTCTGCAATTGCATTAAAAAAACAGGCAGTCTGTTTCTTCCCAGACTCTCCCCCCCCAAAAAAAAAATAATTCCTAGCAGATGAAAGGCTAATAATTATTTTTTTAAGTGGTGGGAGAGGAGCATTCTGATGATGGTGTTATCTATTTGGGTAATGAAACATCTTTAAGAAACAACCAAGCTCAGAGAGTACCAAGGACCCCACAGCATTCAAACCTAATAAAAAAAAACAAAAAAAAATTTCCTTGCTTGTATTAGTATCTGAATAGAGTACTGTACAGGTATTATCATAGCTTGAGTTCAGGCAATCAACTTGTACTATTTAACCTGATATTCTATCAATGGTATAATGTCTGGTTGTAAACATAGCAATTTGTATTATGATTTACTTATTTAATTACACTATCTGCTAAAGAGGTATCTTGATAGTTAAAATAACTGAATAGAACACAATTCAACATATGATGCTGTACCATCAATATTCATTTAGATATATTGGTCGTAGCAATTTTCTACAATTGTATGTATTGATTATTATCATTCACATGTAGCGAAGTGGCCTCAAATTTGAAACAGGGACATCTAAGGTTATAAAAATCCCTGCCCAGTTATGAAGGTCAGCATGTGCTCTTAGGTAAACTTAATGTTACAAATAGTAGTGTTGGGAAGATGGCATATTTGGGTTGCTGTTCTATTAATGCAGTGAACATGCGGGCTTTCAATTTTCCAGTCTTAATTGAAGTTATTATTTTTTATACAATTTGTAATGACCTTCAGTAAATTAATTACTGTTCTTCATTTCTTTACTATGGGAGTATACTTACCATATTAGCGTCCAACTGTTTTCTATAGAATTATAAAGGGTTGCTGTTTATGAAAAACTTATTTTTAAAAATTGAATTATGTTCCCTCACTTTTTGAGGTACTTTCACTTTACTGCTCAATTTAAAACGTCAGGGTAGCCTATACACTGTATCACTCTGCTTGTCAACTAAATGATTCCATGGAGCAAGAGGCATATACAGTATAGCTGAGATGCCATATGGGGTTGCATATCAGATGATCTGAACTGGGATATCTTTGCAAGGAAGCAAGGCACTGGTTGTGAGATTTCTCACACAACAGTACTAATCCCTCTGCTTACTTTTTTTTTTGCATTTGTCACCTTATTCACATGTCATATCAAGGTGGCCTTGGGTGAGAACTATTATAAATGTTACAATTTTATCATCTAGCCAAACAATTTGTCAGAAATTGTGGATACCTGATAGGTGGCAAGTTCAAGACACTATTAATTCAAGACTACATTGCCTCCAGAAGATCTAACAACTGAAAGTGAAATTATAGTTTCAGTTCCAGCATCTTCACATCATATAGATCCAAAACTAGAAAAATAATCCTTTGCAGAAGTACTACACAACCCACCAGACCCAACACTGAAGTACTCAGGCTTATGGAACCTATTGAGCTTTGCCTCAGTACTTATTTCCAATTCAGAGGACAAATTTTATTTGTTTGTTTGTTTATTACATTTTTAAACCAATTTCCCTGACAGAAGAATGTACAATAAAGCTTAAAAATATAAAAACAGTATGTAAAATTAAAAATTTAGAAAAAAACAAGAATGATTAATATTAAGGATTAATATACATACTAATCACAGGAACATCTATTTCAGGATCATAGCCGAGACAGTGAATCAATTCTAGAATAAAGCACTCCCACACATACAGCCAAAATATGGCTCTGTTACATAGATGATACCACTGTCACAATTAAAAGGGAACTATTGGAGAAGACAAACAAGATAATCAATATCTTTAAACGAACACAACATACAAAGAAAGAAGAAGAAGAAAAAACTAACTTTACTGGTTATTCTCATCAGCAGAAGATATAATGATAAGGCGACAAAACTAAATTTGTAGAAAACAACCCACACTATGTGCTTTACTACTAAAGCAACAATCCAACTGCCCACAAGAGGAGCTGCAAGATCAGAATACCAAGGAGACAAACCGATTACTTCCAATGCAATAAATATCCACCCTTTATTAAACAGTGCTTAGCTACAGAACCTATTGGAACACAACCATCACAACCTATTAAGAGGATTTTTTTACATCAAAACTATTGTGAGATATCCAACAGACTACTACAACCTTTTGGTATTGCAATAGCACACACATTAACAAAATTCCTTTCAAACATTTTAAACTCTCAAGTTAAATAAGCAAAGAAGAAAAACAGGAGTAATCTATAAAATCAATGTAAGGACCTATGTATAAAAGATAGGTAGAAGAAATGATGTACCCATGAACATCAACTCACTATCAGATGATATATTGAAAATTCCATAATTTCTCAAAATATAGTCTAATTCAGTTCTAATTTCAATTGGGAAACTCTTGACATTCTAGGCCAGAGTAACCCAAACTCTTCCACTCATCAACCTCTTCATGAAGTTTTAGATTGCTCATCGACCCCCAAATATTTTGTTATATGAACATAAATTAATAAATATTACTTTAACTAATAGTGTTATTAATCCCAAATCATAAATGACATCAGCCAGCAGTTTCATAGGAGGAAGAATTAGAACCCTGAAGCATCCTAAAAAGGATGAGAACTATCTCTCCCTGCCAACCAATCCTGACTGGAACCAGCCCTGGAGAAAGGAAAAGAAACATCATAAAAAGTTTCCCCCAATTTTCAACCCACCAAGCCAACTCAGAGGGTTACCATGTCATCCACCAAGAGGTGAAGGAGGATAAGAATGGATGCACCACTGGCATCTCAGCTCTGCTACAAGTCATCAAATGTCATATATGAAAGATCAGGACCACATGTTGTTCCAATTAAACTGATTTATTGCCTATTCACAGGAATCCCATTAACTAACAGGTAGCACTGTTTTGGAGCTAGATCAGAGTTAACACAATTCAAGAAGGGTTGAACTTAGTCCATTTGTGGCTTTATAGTGACTCTAGGATGATTCCTCTTTTGATTCCATGCTCCTACATCAATAAGCATGACCAAAGCTGCCTTTGACTGTCTTAATTATCCAGCAAGCAGCAATAATATTCCTTGTTTGTCACCTGTTTCTAAAACCATCTGCAGTGCACGGCATATTCCTTTCCATATAATATGCATTGGTTAATGATTATTTTGCTAGGATGTGAAATTAAGGTGCCTGTATATCAGTTTGTACAACCAATTAAGTTTACCTTTTTTAGTATTCTTATGTTAACTGACCTCCTTCAATTTAGATTAGAAGTTTTTCTAATTAACATCTTTACTGTACCAAATTTCAGAACATTCCTTCCATTTTTGCTTTTTAATCAGTTACTATCTCACCATCTGTGTCCTTCACCATACCAATTTGAATTCAGAGATTGGAGTTATTTCAGAAGACTTTCTTTTAGTGTGTCTGTTTGCATCTTTGATGTCTTTACATAAATCCTTGTTGTACTGCTTCTTGTCTCTTCTAACAGTTTTCTGAAATTTTTGGATAAGTACCTTCCTGAGATCTTTATTTATTTTGACTTTTATTTCTTTTTTTGGCAATTTCCACTATTTCTTGGATTTCATTCCACATTCCCATTTCTTATTCATGAGGTTCAGGGTTTTAAATTAAATCCCTGTTGTTCTCTTTGAAAATAAAGGGTATATGCTTAAGATCATATTGTGAAAACTGGTTAGCTTTGTTCGTCCACTTTTTCTAACCTCGGAATTTATACATGAGCAGTATTTGATCTGTTCCACATTCACATTTCATTCATTCCACTGGCTATTTATTTATTTATTTATCAAATTTAAAGTGTACCTATCTCATTCATAGAGTGATCCTAGGTAACAGATGCTGTTATAATTTTTCCCATATTCCCATAATATAGTGCATTTGATTTCTTTATACTACTCTATCTGATGATATCCATATTATATATGCATAGTTTTGGTTGTTGAAAGACTGTGTTAGCAATGAAGATATGGATTGGCAGAAACTGACAATTCATTCTCCTGATTCACTTTTTTGTGTCTCAGGTCATACAGTTCAACTACATTCCTTTCCTCCTTATTTCTTTTGGCGTTCTAGTCTCCAGCTACAAACAGCACATCCTGTTTGCATGTTCTGTCAATTTCAAATTGGACTTGGCCATATAATTTGTCAACTTCTATGCTGAGTAGTTTCAGTATAGATATGGATATTAATGTTATATTAAAAGGTTGTTCATAAAGTCTAATTGATATTATTCAGTCATTGACTGCATGGTACCAAGTACTGCCTTTGCTATGTCCTTTTTGGTTATGAAAGTGGTGCCATTATCTTTTGAATTTGGGACCTGAGTAAAAATCACTATGATCTTCTGACTGGAACTGTCCAATTCTAATCTATCCCAATCACTGATGCCTAAGATAGCAATAGCAATAGCACTTAGACTTACATACTGCTTCACAGTGCTTTACAGCCCTCTCTAAGCAGTTTACAGAGTCAGCCTACTACCCCCAACAATCTGGGTCCTCATTTTACCCACCTCAGAAGGATGGAAGGCTGAGTCAACCTTGAGCCTGGTGGGATTTGAACTGACAAATTGCAGTCAGTCAGCAGTCAGCAGAAGTACTAGTACTGCACTCTAACCACCATGCTCAAGATGTCGATATATAGTTGATTCATTGCATCTTCCACTGTGTTGAGTTTTCATGAATTAATATTCCACTGAAATTCTATCTTTGCAGCTTTTCCTGCCCAGCAACACCAGGAACTAGATATCTAGAACACTTTAATCAAGTCATATGTTAAATACTATTAGTTCCTCCGAAGATTCTCAAGTCTTTCTCAGTAGCATGTTGATTGCTTTCTGATCGGAGGGACCATCACCGAGCACTATATCATCAATTGCTTCATACTGTGTACACATCTGGTTTTCTGGTAAAATACAGAAGTCATTTATCATTGTCTTCTCCTGGGCATTATGAAATAAAATCTTTGCTCTTGTCCATAAGATGATAACCCACCTTCAGATTGAATCTCACTAGGTTCAAGGTTGACTCAGCCTTCCATCCTTCCGAGGTGGGTAAAATGAGGACCCAGATTATTGGGGACAACATGCTGACCCTGTAAACCACTTTGAGAGGGCTGTAAAGCACTATAAAGCGGTATATAAGTCTAAGTGCTATTGCTATTCTTACTGCCTTCTATAGGTGCCTATTTGCTTAAACTGGACAGTTGGGTTGACTTCACAGGAGCCCTGCTGGCACAGTGGTTAGAATGCAGCATTGCAGGCAAACTTTGTCCACAGCATGGGGTTCAATCCTGACAGAGATCAAGGTTGACTCAGCTTTCTATCCTTGTGAGGTCAGTAAAATGAAGAGCCAGATTGTTGGAGGCAATATGCTGACTTTGTAAACCACTCAGAGAGTACTGTAAAAACTATGGGGCAATAGAAAATATAAGTGCTATTGGTATTCACACCTGGGGTGGCCCTGAAGGAATTATCCACTCCTGACATTCTTTCGTCATCCCTCGCAAGACCCCACTCCGAATGATGAGGTGGCACAGCATACTGTAAGACATATGGGATCCCAGAGATTGGATGTGGGCAATTTTGCAAATCCTCCCCAAATGTTTATTTAACACCTCAGTGGGAATGTAATGCTAGAAACTGATGTGAAAGAACATATATTGTCCTTTTAGCCTTATTGCCCCTTCCAGGATAATGCAAAAATTTTCCTGCCTTTCTCTGCTTCTTCTGTGTAGGTCCTCGGTTACCTTTTGGCTTCTGTCTTCCAATGTGTTTATAGAGTGCAAGTCCAATGATGAGGACATTAGAGGGGATTTGGCGGTCCAACAATCCCTTGAGTTTGAAATTCTCTGGCAGGCTTCCTCCACATTGCCTGCCAGGTAAGTGGATCATCTGTCCTTTTTTTGGCCTAAGCAGCTTCAATTACTTTGTGTGGCTGTCATTCTTAAGCTGTGAAAAATAGCATCAACTATTCTGCCACGGAATTTTTATTGTCCCATTTCCAAGACCCTTTTGGGGGTTGGGTGGCTCGGTGGGAAGTCCCTATATTTATCACCTATTGTTTCCAGACAGACCAGCCCCTCCCCATATCTATCCATTCATTCACCTTATGAATGCTTTTCTAAAGGAAGCCAAAAATAAACACAGCGTAAAACGTGCTTCAGAACTGAGATTCTTCCTCATCTCCCATTTATCTGTTTATCTTTTGATAGTGAGTGACACGAATATAAGCAGTGTGCAAAGGCCTGACATACTCTTTTCAAACATTCTGTCATTATCTGGACATAAATATCCCACTGAAAAATAAACACCTGCTATACATATGCTTATATAGGATTTTACTGCTTTCAGATCTACATGAGAAAATGCTAGAGTTCAGGTCTATTTTAATTCCTCTCCCTGGCTATTAAACCTGGAGTGCTTCTCCTGATTGATGATTTTATTTTATATAGCTAATCCTAGGCTTTATCCTGATCTGAATGCCTATATATTTCTTACACTACATTTTAACCACCTTCTGCTTTAATTTTAAAATCTTAACAGGGTAACTGTTGAATTGATACTGTGCAGAACAATGCGTATTATCCTGATTTCTGATTGGAATTGGAATTGTTTCCATGGAAAATTGGCAGATAACTTTAAAAAGTATGGCATAATTTTATATATTTGTCTGTATACCTCAGCTAAAAGCATCTATAATTTTTTTTCTACTTGACTCATAATATCATTATTCCTATTTCAGGAACTGATTTGATTTAACCAGCATGTTTTCATGGTCAGACCTAAGTCCTTCTTACATAGAGATTAATAAAACACACATGGCACAAAGAAAAAAAAACACAAAAAAACCACAGACTCTTATCTAATTGCAATTGCTTTTTACCCTTTCATCATGAACTTCAGGGAGTTGCATGCAGTTGTTTTGTCTCTACGACAACTTCCTGAAATAGGTAAGTCTAATGCCTGGTGCTCAGCTCTCAGATATAAAAGCAAAGCAGGAATTCAAATAAAAATACTGTATATCCATTGTCTTTTGCCATCCTGTGCTTAGTAGGGAAGAATGTGGGGGAGACAAGCAGGAGGACTGCTGCTTTCCATGATGTTTGTGCCCTTCCAGTAATATTTATTCTCACCAGAATCGGTAACCCACTCAGTATACGGGTAATCCTGTCTCCATTCCTGGGAGGTCTGTGACCATGCAAAATCGTTCCTGAGAAGAAGGAAAAAACCTGTGAAACACAAATGATTGGCAGGAGCCCTTCAGATTTCTGTGGTTAATGTACCAGTAATAAGATAAGCCTTATCTTTCAGTGTTCGTGGAATGGAGACCTTGATGGAAAACTGGCTCTGGAGTTAATACAGTTTGATAGATAAATGAGAATAAAATAGAGCGAGTAGGAAAGTCTACTGTATCTGAGAAAATAAACATAGAAAAAAACTTTTTCCCAATATGGGTGTGTGAGTGTGTGTTTAATATGTATGCATAAATTATTTGGCTCTGTGTGTGTATGCAGTGCCTGCACCCTGTAATAATAAGGAGCCATCCAAGATAAAATTCTCTCTTCACATGCCATTCAAAATGACAAATGCCACCATCCATTGCCTTGCTTCTGCTCAAATCAAGATACCAACTGAGAATAGACAGGAGACCAGCAGCCTCTGAATGTTTCAGGTGGCCAATTCACTTAGTCTGAGGGTGGGAGGACCTCATGTCTTTAGAATGGCAATGTTCTATTGGTTTCTGTTCTTTGTTTAATCAATTTAATATACCAGCCACAAGACAGCATAAAAGTGTACAATATTATCATGTCACCGGAACTATGAGGCAGGGAAGGAAGGCGATTCTTGAAGGACAGTGATAAAAGCTATAGATATATGCTACATTCCCAACTTGAAGCCAAATATTTCATCCTTATTCCTGGCTCCCTTGTGTTCTGAAATTTGCCAATTTGTACAGCTCCTGGAAAACTGATTTTATCAATACTGTGGATCCCACCAATACTCCATTGCTTTTTCTGCTCTCATTGTGCTGGTCAAGTGTGTTTATCAGAGGTGGTGAGATGTATACCTCTACTGAGAATTTCACCATGTTGTCTCTAAAAATGTATCAGAAATCTAGAAGGTTGTAGAAAGCTCAGGTTTCTACCCATCACACTAAATAACAGTTTAGAAAATATTTATTCAACTCTAGCAAGCTTGGGATAGACTGTTGATTACTCTTTGATAGAAAATATTTTTTTTTTCTGTGGTAAACTTTGACTTGTACTTTCCCAAAATGTTCCTGTCTATTATTGTTTTCTTGGCTTGTTTTCTTTCTTAGCCTTTTGCTGTTTTTAAATCCTAACCAAGAGTTACTTTGATTACTTAAGTGGCATACATGTTGATAGACAGTTAGATGGATACATACTGATAGATACTAGATGGATAGATAGATAGATAGGTAAGTAGTAGGCAGGCAGGCAGGCAAATGATAGATGATGGATGGATGGATGATAGCAGTTTTAAACAAGAATAACATTCATTCATTTTTTCATTCATTTGATTTCTAGGCTGCCAAGTTGCAAATTAATATAAGATGGTGTATAAACTGAGTGAAACCTGGCTGAGTGCCTGTCAGAAGAACCAGATTCTAAAAGTTGAATGATAGTAAGATTAGGGTTATATAGTCTTTAGGGAAAGACATGAGGGACACTGTTCCAGATAGCAGGGCTACTTCTGTGACCCCATAAGATGACACCATTTGATTGATGGCACCTGGAACACATCAACCCTGTTTGATCTTATAAGATTGCAGAAACAATTGGAGAAAAGTAGTCCTGCAAATACTCAGGCCCTAAACTCAGCTCCTATAGGTTAACTGGTAACTGGGGTAACATGCAAAGTAGAAGTGTCACACTCATAATCTACTTGCACCACTCCTTTCTGAACCAGATATATTTTTCTGAGAGATCTTCACAGCTTCATGTAGAACATATTTCAGTAGTCCAAATGAGGGGTGACTATTACACTACAAATTAATACCCTAGGCAGAAAAATGTTCTTGCTAATTTCTACAAAAAATAATTGTCTTCAGTTATTATTCCCTGCTTTTTCCTCTAAAATAATCTGAAAAACACAACATACTGTATATAGTCACACAAAATACAGTATTAAAAGACAATAATGGAAAACATTATAATTAACATTATTTTAAAAATCTTTAATGAACATTTAACTCCATGCTTAATACTCATACAAAATACAAAGCCCAAAATATAAAAAACAAACCATACTTCTAAAAGTCAATATACAAAGTTTCATCTAGGTTAACAAGCAAAAGAGACAAATTCATTCTTGGATCAATGAATCTGAGGAAAAGGCTAGACATAATCAAGTAATGACTTAATATTATGGAGCAGAAAGAGCCACCAGCACGAGTAAATACAGAAGCAGGGAAAGGGGAGATAGGTTGCATAACTTCCGTGCCAAATGTACAAGCTGATCGGGGTAATTAGGGTTTTGAGATCACAATTGTGACTCCATAGTCTAGCTGGAACATAACAGGTGCCAGTGGTATGCTTTACTTTAGGGCCAAGCAGACAGTGTCAGCCACTCCATAATTATGCTCCATGTTTGAGACAGATTACATGAGAGTTGGCTGGTGTCAAGATTACAATGGAAGTCAAAGTCTCCTGTGTCCCTCTCCATTCTTTTACAATTACTTTTTCTTTCCACTGCTATAGAATTTATTCCTGGTCTTTGCTGAAGTTTGCTGTCTTGCCCACTTATTCTTCTGGAATTTTAAAATTATGATATTTATAAACTTATTTTTGAAAGTAACAAACAAGCATGGTTTCATGAAATCCAGTGTTCAAGCTGTATTCCATATATAAGATAAAATGGCAAAATAACCTTTTCAAGAAAAAAAAAAACCCAGATTTTAAAGAAAAACTGAAGCATTTTAAATGTTCATGTTTTCATTCTGATTCTATTCCGAAAATAGAATTAAGAATTAAAATCAATTTTATTGACAAGACTACTCGTCAGTGACCCTTGTGGTGAGACTGTAGGGTTATCAGTCTATTTTCTTGCATATTGCATTCTGACATTCAGAATGAATTGGAATTATTCAGCTTATAGGGGGAGGAGTAAAGTATCTCAGAGATTTATCTCCTTGGATCAATAGTGCATAGTAGGATTTATGAGAGAAATTAGATTGATTGGCTCCTTTTTAATAGGAATTATAAAGTTTCAGGGGAAATTAAAAATGTGAATGTGCTCTGAGCTAGGATTTTTGTTTGAGAAACACTCAAATCCATAATCTTCTCAGTCAAAACACTGATTCAAGCAAGAAAGATATTAAAATTCCATTTTGATTAGCTTGTTTCTGGAAAGGTGACCAAATGTAGACCACAAAAAACATATACGAATCCATCTTTTTTAATCTAAGCAGGCATGGTTAACCATTTTTGCTCCTAAAATTCTCTGCACACACAAGGCCACTATCTGCTCTGGCGGGCTCTGGAGACAGCAAAAGTCAGATTAAATTTTTGGTTTCTTGGTTTAATGGTGGCATGTAGTAGTTTGACATCAACTTTACTCTTTCTCAAGTTACCAAAATCTCTATTCTCATGTGCTTTTTCCCAGAGCCGAAAATATTTAGATGCCTCTACTCTGTGTCAGCCATTTTTAAAAAAATGTTAATGGTTTAATTTTTTCATAGTGGCAACGCATAAACAATCACGTAGAAATAGGAAGTTTACAATACTTAAAATGACCAAAGTGTCTTTTTATGTTATGTGGTTCTACCATATCACCCTTTGCTGTCAGCTGCCTTCAGTGGCCCTGTGCTTGTTTTTTATCTTTAAAGGATGTGTGAGAAGTACAGTACGGTCATCTTTCCTCTTTCCTCCTAAGAAATGATCTATAGATATGGATCATGTGAAACTTTCATATCAGCTATATCAGTTGTTAGTGACAAGCAAACTAATCAGGGCTTGGTGACTAAAACAAAACATTTGTGGGGCACAGATTGGACCACATGCAATGGCTTTCTTGTCATTAATTATTGTGCTTTGCAAACCAGGAGTTATGGTGTAGCATAAAGTATGGCTCAGCATAATGAGTGAACCCCCCATTTGTGGTTTATTCAATAAATCATGGTTAAACTAACCACAGCTTAGCGTGATGCATAAACCAAGCCACTGCGATTTATTATCTTCAGAATCATGTAATGATTATATTTACTGGTTATAGTTCACATGAGATCTTACAAATGTTTTGCTTTTGCACATCATTTTTTTAATGAATAAAAAGAGCAATACTGTCTTTCTATTAATTATAACAATTAAGCTATCTCCATGTCTGATTTTTATGTGTTATTGCTACCTATTAAACTAAACTCCTTCTTCAGATTATTGGCCAAAGTTTATTTTGGGTCAGTTTATATAGAATAGCCATCCAATATTGGCATTAAATGTTGATTTGCAAGTAAGAACAAGTTATTACCAGTTATTATCACAAATAAAATACTTCCCAAAAACACTGCCTTCCGGTGGAATCCATTCACACATTTAATGGTGAATTAATTAAGAAATATAAAAACATCTGTGACCCAGGTTTTAGTTTGATCATAAGCTAACTCCATCTCTCTCTACATTTGATCATATAGTGCCTTGCAAATCTCAGCATTCTTTATCACCATTTCTATATTTCATTCTCACATGACCTTTCTGGTATTTCAAATAAATGTCCCTGCATATATTTTCTTGCACACGTATTAAAAGAGTATCCAGGAAAATGGAAAACAGATTTCAGTTTTGCAGATGACAAAAGGTGTCCCTATGAAGAGCAGCCTTCTGCATTAACAGAAATCAAGCGTTTTTTAAAACATAAATTTCTCACAAAAACACAAAATACGGGAAAATAAACCAGTGGCTCCAATTGAGGCTCTTCAATTTATTTATTTATTTTCCTTTAGAGGCCTCTCATATCCAGAGAGCACATTCATTCATGTGTGGATTGGAAGATTTGTTTTTCCTCTTCTATACCATCTTGACAGTGATCTGTAAGATTAATTTCAAACAATTGCATGGGAATATATCACCAGGTTCAATCACTGCGTCATGAGGCAGATTGCTGAACTACCCTGCTCGGCCTAGCCAGCCAGCCAGCCGGCAGGGTGAGTCAGGAAAGACGCTGGAAGCTTTAATTAGCCCCATCAGGATCACAGGTTGTGCAGAGCTGCAGTCATGTTTCTATTGAATGGTCTTTCCCCGGTGCTTGTGGTAGCCAAATCAGGCAATGTGGCGGCTGTAAAGGAGAAAGTGCTTGGGACCATTTCCACTCGCCCTGGGCACACATTGCAAAGACCACTAGCAGCAGCAGCAGCTCTGAAGCATTCTGGGCCAGTCACTTCGCAGGGGGTTCCAGAATGGCTGTTTAAAAGGTGCACCTAAGCGATGAGCCAAAGCCAAAGCGGGAAAGTTTCCTCAGCTTTTCAGCAGTTGCCTTGTTCTCCTTTGCTCTTGGGCGGGGAGAGAGGTGGCTTTCGGTATAGGCCCGAGAACAGAAGCAGGGCGAGGAGGGAAGCCGCCATTCGGTGGTGGAGGCAGGTATGAGCGCTCCTCGGCAGTCCCTTGCCTCGTCGGCAGGCAGCCCGAGAGCAGGAAGATCAAGGAGAGGCCCCCAGTCTCCCCTTCCCGCCGATATGCCCGGTGGCTGCGCGAGCCCAGCGGAGCCCTTTATCTTCCGCGCGCTGCTGCAGATCCTGATTGCCTCCCCGCCGGCCCCGCGCAGGAAGGTACACCCGGGCGAGAGAAAGAAAGAAAAAAAAAAGCGAGCGTGAACCAGCAACTGCGGCAGAACGCGATTACCAAAAAAACCCAACAACGCATCATTAGCATTTGCCCTCGATAAATGAGCAAAGGCATTAATTAGACTGATTTACTCTCGGCTGTTTCTCCCACCTCCCCCCGCCTCGCCTTGCCTCGTGCCGCAGTTCCCCCCTTTCCTCGTTATCAAATCGCAGCTCGGCGACTGCCCCGTTGGTACATTTTCATTAGCTTGCAGTGGTTCTCAGAGCTTAACACCCTACTTTCCCGAAGCCCAGGCAGGCTGCGAGAGCTAATGGATATGGAAAGCAGCCAGAGCTGATAGCTGCTCGATCTCTCCCCTGCCTTACAGGTGTTTCCATCCTTCCTGCCACGTTATCGGCCCCTTTATTTCCTCTTGCCTCCTCTTCCTCGCTATTTTGAGGCGCTTTTCCTCGCCCCCTCTTTCCACCGGCAGCCCGCCTGAAGTAATTGCTTTTCTTCTATATTTCTTTCCTTCTCTTTCTTTTCCTTTTTTTTAAAAAAAAATCCTAGCAGTGTTCTCCCCCTTTTTCATTTAATTTAATTTTATTTTGTGCGATGTCCTGGTGATCAAATGAAAAAAAATTTTTTGGCATGGTAAGAAGCAGCGATGTTGCTGCTGTTGCCTGTTTGAATGTAATTACTAGGATGAAAGGGAGAATTTTAATTAAGATAATTTTCCTCATGCACGCGCACTGGTGTGCATGCACACACACACACACACACACATACGGAAACACAGACATAGGGAGACCTATTTTTGCTCCTCTTTGCAGTCATGAACATTGGCTTGCTATTTTTGTTATTATTATAATGTAGGGATAGTTGCATCAGGTAATACTTTTTGTAGCCCAGATTGAGACCTTGTCAAAGGTATGTAATAATTGAAAAGGGGTCAAAATGAATAAGATGGATATAATCCTCACCCTCCAACTCAGATGGAACCACTGAATAACTGATCCAACAGCTGGGAGAACAAAAAAAAATTGGTCTAAGTCATAGTGATTTGATAGCATACAGAAGTTACTGTAGTTGGTTATAGAAGGGGATCACTGGATCAGTTGTTATGAACAGGTTATTGGTTTACTTTGTCTTCTGAAAATACAATCTTAGAGGTGGAAGTGAAGACAGATACAACCTGATCAGGGCATATTGCCTGGTTCTGCAACCCAACAGGACAGACACAGACTTCAGAGGATAATTAGGACTGCAGAAAAAACAATTACTACTAACCTGCCTTCAATCGAGGACCTCTATATTTCACGAGTCAAAAAGAGGGCTGTGAAAATATTTATGGACCCCTCACATCCTGGACATAAACTGTTTCAACTCCTTCCCTCAAAATAACACTATAGAGCACTGCACACCAGAACTACCTAGACAAAAGAACCGTTTTTCCCTGAAAGCCATCACTCCGCTAAACAAATAATTCCCTCAACATTGTTCAACTATTTACAAAGTCTGCACTACTATTAATCTTCTCATCACTCCTTATCACCCATCCCCTCCCACTTTGACTGTACGACTGTAACTTTGTCACTTGTATCCTTACAATTTATATTAATTGTTTCCTAGTATGATTTGATTGTACCCTATGACTATCATTAAGTGTTGTACCTATGGTTCTTGACTCTTGATGAATGTATCTTTTATGTATACTGAGAGCATTTGCACCAAGACAAATTCCTTGTGTGTCCAATCACACTTGGCCAATAAAGAATTCTAATTCTAATTAATTTATGACAGCAGTAACAAATTTACTGGGAGAATACAAGGAGAACTTTGTTTTCCAAACTTTAATATCTCTGTGTGTGCTCTGTCCTTATAAGATCAATAACACTGGGCAACAGCTTTCATATTAATGAGCTGCATTGTCTGCCGGCATGTTTCTGAATGTACTTCAAGATACTTTAAAGTCTTACTTAGTGTAGGTCCTAGGAGCTAGCTATCTCCAGGTAGAATTTGCTCACTAAGGCAGTGGGAAATGGCTTGCTGAGTGTCGTTTCCTCACAAGAGGTACAACATGAAGGACTCTGAAGTGAGCCTTCTCCACGGGAGCTCCTCTCATATGGGATGTCCTCTCACCAGACATGAGATCTGAGCCCTCATTCCTAAAGAGTCCTTTTTAAAATGTGTGCCAGAGATGTACTTGAATTGGGATGAATCGGACTGCTTGATGTTACACAGTGTTATGGTTTTTAATATTGCACTTATGTTATATTTGTACTGGTAGTATTCTGTATTGCTATCATTCTGTGATAGTACCTGATAATTTTGAAAGGCATAGACATAGCTATAAGCTGCTTAGAGTTGCATAATTGAAGTGCCATAGAACTATATGTAATGAATAAAATAAAAATTTGAGGGAATGCAGCACCTAAAATATGGTATGTAATATAGAGATACAGAGACTTTGAGGTGTAGTGATCTAGAACAACTGTGTTGTGACATAGACATCACCAGTGGATTTTTTAAAATTTCATTGTGACATTTAATTTGCTTGCAGAAGGAGATTTCCAAAATGAACCGTGGTGTAGAAGGTTTTGGATTCCCCATGTGGACTGAAACTTTGCTCTTCCGGTGAAGCTCTTTAAAATGACTGAGCCAGTTGCATATTGCAGATATAATGCACCATGTACAGTACCTTAACCTTGAAAAAAAAGATTGGGTAATGATATGGAGTTGGCTTCATAATTGGTCCTAATATGCCAATCTAATTCTTCTCTTAAATGGTGATTAAAACGCTTGGAAATGTTTTGGTTGATGCTTAGGAATTCCATAATATTAGGAAAGGACCACAAAATATGAAGGATTCCTTTGGCATGCCCAGTTTTCTATTCTGCTGTTACCTTAGAATTACACATTTGAATTGTGTGTGAAGGGACAAGGAAAATAAAACTTTAAAATGATGTAATCAAAGCTTGGGAAGGTGTTCTCTTTATGTCTTAATATTTCACACAAACACCCAGATTCTTCCTTTCTTTTCTCCTTTTAAAATGATAATGATTACTTTTTAAGTTAATAGTATTTGATCAGTATAGTTGATTAATATTGTCGTATCTATTTCCACTTTCATTTTGAAATAATTGGCGTAATAAAATTATTTCCAAAACGTGTATGTGTGATCATAAATGGGTCTCTTGGGAAAGCATAGTTCAGTTTTGAGGCTTGCTTCTAAGAGCAGCTCGTGGGTGAACTTGAGAGTGGGAACTCTGGTTGGAAAGAGTCCTCTTGGATTGGCTTGTAATGGCTGGCTGCAACTAAAAAAACAACCACCATAATTGAAACCAGACCCAAGTCTGTCCTGCTGAGCAACGTGCAGTCTCTCAAGTATTCATGACACAAGTTCAGGTCAGGAGGAGAAAAGGAGAGGATGGGTAGGAGTGACGGTAGCACAGTTTCCTTGGGTTCCATGGTTACTTTGGAAAACTACTTCTTGGTACTTCTTTTATTCTTTTATTTTCCAGCCTTCCTTGCGTGTTTCAGCAAGCAGATGGCAAGAATATTAGCAGCCATCTGAATGCAATTCAGATACACAGTCTTAAGAGTGATCAGAACAGTAACATCAACATAAGGTGGGGGCGGAGAATAGATGAGGTTCAGAAAAAGATTCCAGATAAGGCCTCAGTACTGGAAGGGATAAATATATACAGTTATTACGAATTCTGTCTGGGTAGCATCACCTGCTGCTTGGTGCTTCATTATAGCCTGGAAGAAATCTTAGCAAGACGTGTGTCATTTTTACGACTCCCTCAATAGTACCTTGCAAATGGAAGTTAAGAAGTACATCTTAAGGTGCATTTTTCCCCCTGTGCTTTATTAGAAGATGTTGCAAAGTATTTCTTAAGAATATCATTGTGCCTCAAATTAGGCCAGTGTTTGTCAACTTTGGTAATTTCCAGGTACAGTATATGGACTTCAGTACCCACATTTCATTCCTTAGCCATGCTGGCTGTGGGTTCTCTTGACTGAGAACCTGAATGATTTGCAAAAAATGTTAGGTAGGCTGAATGGAAAGTAAATGTATTTTAAAAAATCAAAGTAGTTATGTTTGGCAGGAAAATGGAATGAACAATAGCAAGTTACAAAATACAGTGGGAAACATAGAACAAGTAGATGAACAAGGCTATCTTTGTGGAAAGTTTACTAATAATGTAAATATATGGTGGAACTTTAAGATGTACAAATGTTAATAGAAAGTATTGGTGGGTTGTATGGATGTTGCGTGAACCCAGTGAAGTCTGGCTGATTTGGTGACAAATTATTAAACATTTGGAATTTGGTGAGTTATGTGAACTGGGTCATTGGCTGAATTCAGACATACACATAGTCTTAATATGGTTTGTTAAGTTCAGCTTAAATGTTCTACAAACTCAGTCACGGTGGCATGAAAACTATACTTTATAATTTGACCTATTGCATAAACCGAATGAACTGGAGCTTATTCAAAAAAACACTCCATTTCAGAATACTGCCATTCCTTCATTTGCTTGGTGCTGCTTGTTTTTTTTTCCTGTAGGTTATGAGAAATGCCTAGAATTGCTGAACTAGTTAGAAAGAAGTTTGTTGATGACAGTGGATCAGTACAACCAGAATAAAAAAACCCTTGATTTCCTGAGTAGTCTCAGAATATAATTTTTGGCAGCCGAAGCGTTTGGATCTGAAAGTTTGGGCTTTCAATGGACAAGGTACTTTCCTTAATCTTAGTGGGAGGTCAGGTTGTGGACAAACCATTGAGATGCAAAGGAAATCTGACGGAGGCCCCAGCCTTACCCTGTAAAGCCCTCCGGGTCTCTCCAGCCAGAGAAGGAAACAGATTTTTGAGTTGGCAGGCCTCCATTACACCTCCAAGCTAGGGGTGGAGGGCGGGGGGGGGGGGAGAGAGAGAGAGACGTCGAGGAGGAAACTGCTACAGTTATAGCATCTTGGCTAACTTGATTGCCAAGCTTGACTTGAAAATGGCAGTTTACTCAGCCTTGGAGCTTGATGTACCTGAGCTGTCTGGCAGTGGCTGGTTCTTCCTTACTAGTCGATAGATGGACGGACGATAAAATAAATTCTGTCATAATCTGCATTTTAAAGAATAGTTTTTAGTAAACATTTAATAACCTTTGTCCCTGACCTGCTAGGTTCTCAGAGTAGGCACTGTGCTTTAGATGAACGCACTGGGAAGAATTAACGGGAAATGCTTTACGATTTAAACAAATAAATCTGTAGGTATTTTTTCATGCCTGCTGCCCTGCTCTTCCTATCCCGTTAAGCTAAATATTTGCACAGTAGTACTACGGTAAATGGGGGTGAGCAAGGCCTGAGTGTATTTCATTCTGGCCGGCTTCACGTTTGCCATCAGCTGCATTTTCTCTCTCTCCCTCTCTCCCCCCACCCACCCCAAGTCTGTGTGTTTTTCTTAGCAAGGTCAAGACGAGTTTTGCAGTCCAAACGGTTCACTGCAATTCTCTACAGGATATCCTCGTTTTACTTTAATGGGGAGGAAATTAATGAAACATACAGGCCCTGGGGCTTTGAATACTATACATTAATATTATCCCAACTCGTTGTGGTATGCGCTCTGTCTCAGACTAAACTTTACACTGGACGGAGGAAGCAGTGATCAGATTCAGGTGCCTGTGAAATTTAAGTTGGGGGGCTGGGAAGTAAAGGAGGAGGCATGGGGTGGTGGGGGGTGGGTGGGAGAAAGAAAAGCAAGACTTAAAGTAGTTTCCTTCCGTTTCAGCTCTCGTTAGTGTGAGAAGCAGGGAGGGCCAGTTGAAATCAAGTTGATGCATTACAAATGAGGATGACTCTTGTTCTTGACTCTAGGTCTTTGAACTCCAGATGTTGAGGAGGAGCAGTTGATTTTAAAAGGACCAGATCCACCTATTTGTCATGTTAGGTGAATGGAGCTTCCATGTTTAGCAGAAGTGTACCTTGGAATACCAGAAGATGGGAGCCAAATAGCAGGGTAATTTCAAGCATTTGGAGCCCCAAAGGTGCTTTTTGAAAGGGCAGCTGGACTTTCTTTTGTTTTTCCATGAAGATACTTTGCTTCTCATCCTAGAAGCTTCAGTTCTTCTCTTGCCTTTTGAAAAAGCATTTTGGGGTCAACCTTGACTTGGATGACTGAGAATCTCCATAGACAAATATTTGAAGCATTTATCTAGCCGTTTTCAGAAGCAAAGCTCTTGACTTGCTTCACGAAGGTTTTCTTTTGTTCATGGGTTGCACTTCATTGGTGAATTTCTGGTTGATGGGCTTGAAAATAAATTACAGAGCTTAGTGTGATTTAAGATCATTCTTGGGGGATCATTCTTGAGTTTTTTGTAGTACTAAATCTTTTGTCAATCAAACAGCCATTCAACTGTCCCAGAATTTTGTTCAAATATAACTTTTTTGAATCAAGGGTTTGGATTTCTCCCCTAGCAGCCAAATGATGTTTGTGGTCCAAGCCTGGTCAAAGACCATCTGTTCCATCTATCCTACTTGGAGCTAGTATATTCTAATCAATGTAGTGGAGGAACAAACAATAGATTGGCCGCAGGGGAGAATTTTACCTCTGTTTGGTGCTTTTGATTATTATTCTTTTTAAGCAAGGGAAGGGAAGCATGTCCTGTAAGGCTGGAGGGAGGCAACACACAGTCTCAGGAAGAAGAAAAAAACCAAAACCCTAAGGAAAATAACACTCAGAAAATAGAAAAGTATCCTAAGGAAGGAGATGGCAGACTTCTCCTTTTGCTTTTTTCTGGCATGCTGCAGTGCATAAGCTTGAATGAAGATGCTGCTGAGCACAAGTCCAACCTCCACTGGAGGGACAGTCCTCTCCATCTAAGCTACAAAGCCTGAAGTGAGTCCTCCCTTCCTAAAACCCTCTGTCCCCTCATTGGAGCATTGTTTAACATTTCTCATCAGGAAAAATGAGGCTAAGCTGGATCATCAGGGAATTCTTGCTTCAAAGGTCTCCTCACACTTCCTCTGTGCTTTGCTTTTCCCAATAGACAAGAAGGGGCCACACTTGTCCCTCTTCATAGCAGTTATTTGGAGCACTTGAAGGGCAATTCTGTGATAAATCAGCCTGATGTATCCAGGACTTCCTCATTCCAAACCCCTGGAATTGCAAAATAGAAGAGACCTCAGAATGCTCACTGGTTTTCTAAAAGACAGTGCTAGTAATTTTGTGGGGGCTTTGACTTCACTGAGGAACATGGAGATGGAAAACATCATTCACACCAGTTTCCTTATCCATTCTATGGTTCTTATGAACCTTTCTGATGCTTCCTGGTAATCAGATCTATGCAAAATGAAGTAAGGTTGGCAAGAGCCAAGTCTGGATGGTACAACTTAAGGAGCAAGTTCAACAAAATTCATTGGAGACCATATTGTCTTTCCTCTCTTGGAAGTAAGAACATTTTTTAAAGCCCTTATTTCTCTTTTCTGTTGCTTCTTCAAGATGTTATCCAGAAGAATTGTTTGGCAAGCAGGAGATCTGGCTCAGGAATCAAATTCTCAGTTAATGTCTGGATCAATTTGTTAAGTGCTTTAAAAAGAAACTTGTTTATCATCCTACAACTTTGCATGTGGCAATTATGTAAGCATCAGAGATACTGTCTGAAGCACTGCCAAAGTCAGAGTTTGGGGTATCAGTTTTAGTTGTTGCAGCCTAAGGAAGCAGACAAGATGCTTGAATTAGTCCTTCTCACCACATGGAGGCTTCCATGACTAATAAGATTTAACTGGAGATGTGTGTGTCTGCAGGGATGGAGAGAAGAGTGGGGAAAGGGGAATGACAGTGCTTAATTTGAGTTATCCAGGGATGGTGAATACAGGTGCTAACATCACCCTTTTAGCTAATATCTCAGTTGCTAACATCACCCTTTGGGGACAGGGGAACTTGATAGAATGCCAGCTTTAGATGTTTTTGGAAGAAAGAAGATTTCTTAAGTTTAGACTCTAAATTGAAGACAGCCATCCTTTTTGTGGTTAGAAATAGCATTTAAAAATGTAGTCTTGAAGGATCACAATGTAGGGGTTAGGGCTAGGTGGATGGTCTCTGTGGACTAGCAGTTCCCAAATTGGAACTTGAGCAAACAATCTGCTTTGAATAGAGTTATTTTCTGCCTAAGGAATATATGTATGTGTCTGTCTGTCTGTCTGCATATATTTATTTACTTATTTACTTACTTATCTATTTAATCAAATTATATAGCTGCCCATTGCACAAACAAGTGACTGGCAGCATTAAAAAGAACTAAAAAAATAATAAATGCATTAAAAGTATAGAAAACTAAACTAAAACAAAGAATAATAGACAAACGGATGTTGAAAATAGTGGAATCACCTCTAATTCACTCATCCCCTGTGGCCTAAGATTTGCTGGCATAACCAAGTCTTAAAGAACCTATGGAAGCTTAGAAACGATGAGGCCAACCTCATTCAGTGGGAAGAAGATTCTATAGAGCAGGTGCCACAGTAGAAAAGGCCCACTGCTTAAGCCTGCCAAATATAGTTAATGGAATCTGTAATATACCCTTTCTGCTAGAACCAGTGGGATAAGCAGATGAAATGAGGGAGAGCCAGTCCTCATTCAGTCCCATGCTATGAAGGGCTTTAAAGGTCAAAAATGGTACCTTGAATTGAACCTGAATTGGTTCCCAATGCTACTTGCTAAGCAGAAATACAAGGTGTGTTCTACCATACATAACTGCTTGCATCACTTTACAAGAACGTAAAATCAGTAACTTTCTATATACTTCCAGTTCAAAATCCAGAGATCTTAGTGATGATATCTAAAGCACTAAGTAGTTTAAGATTTTGAAAACTGAAGGGAGATTTGTCCCTCCAAGCAACTTGCTGGGTGTTAAGATCTTTCACTAGCCCCTTGACAGCTTTGCCCCATTGAGAGTAGTGCTTTAACTGGAAATGTAAAACAGAACAACTTCTAGAATTATGTGTTCAGTCATAGAATGGTCTTCCTGAAGGGATCACATCAGTTAAAAATGTGATGGCATTCTAAGACTTAGCAAATAATTATAATCAAATTATTGATTATAATTTAGTTGTGTTTTGCCCCTATCCTTGGGACCTGTAGTTATTTCCTGTTTCTTACCTTTATTGGGATTTCTGAATATAAGACAGATTGCTAATATTTTATTTTATTGCTAATATTTTATTTAATATCTGATAATAAGTGCATTGGTCACATTGGTCATCTTTCATAAGAATTATCTCAAGGGCTTGATAAATAGGTCAGACAGATATAACTTCAAGTCACTGCAAGTTTCCCAGGCAAATGTGCAATTTGCAAGTAGGAAATAAGTCCTACTGCATTTGATGGGATTTACTCTCTGGTAAGTGTAGGTCAGGTTGTGACCTCAACCCTTCCTTTCAGCCAAGGTTTCCCTCCTATGAATGGATATGGTACAGGAGGGTACTTGCAAATCACTTTGCTGCCTAAAAACATCAAGTTCGTGAAGAAAGAGATTAATAAGTATTATGACCTGCAAGAAAGATTCTGGCATTCCTGGGCTGAGCAGCATAACTAAGTCTTTCTTTTGATTTATTTCTTTGAAAAATGGGAAAGGTGGTAGTTGGACTTATTTCAGGTCACACTGAAAGTTAATTAGGGAGCAAAGTTCTCATTCAGATTTCCACTGACTAGCTGTTTTGGAACTTTCGTGTCTAAAGGTTTCTTCATTTTGCTGATCAGAGATCTTTAACATATTGTAGAGAGTTACCACCCACCTCTCTCCTAGAAGAAATAGTTTGAGAAATATTAAAAAGGCAGAGTATTATATTTCCCTGGATGAGAAATGGAGAAACATGTTTTTTAGAGGGAGAAAGTAGCCCCCACCTTTCTTAATAGCCCTCAGCTGATGTCAGCACTTAAGAGATATAGATAACTCTATTCATAAGCAAATATCCTCACTCAAGATCCAACACAGGGCAAAGCCACTAAGCCATAATAGGAGTTGCCCAATATCCTTTCAGAACACAAGCCTCTTCATTGCACCATCTCAATGTTCCAAACTTCAACCAAACCTGAGAGCTCAGACAACCTATAGAACCAGTTACGACCCTTATATAACCCCTGACAACAGCCAATAGAATACATGTTCTTGCACAGGAACAGGAAGCTGAAGTGCAAAGCCCAAGAGAAGGTATAAACCCCTCCCCACTCTCAACTCCAGAGTCAGCTGCCCAGAGTCCAACTGGTTCTGCTTCATCATTAAAACTTCTTTCCAATCAGCCCCCATGTTTCCAGTGTCTTTCTCCCGGCTTAGAACTGAACCAGGTGGATATTTCTTCCGACAATATAACCTAATATATTAGACCCGGAACTATCAATGGTGCTTTTAATCATTGTTTCTATTGTTTTCTTTTCATGTCCCCCTTCATGGTGCAACTGACTCCAATTACAATCTTTGGTAGTAGCCTTCCATCAAAAGGGAAAAAAATCTTTGACATTTCTGATTGGGAGTTAGAGAACAAAAGCTTGTTTGGAGAAATTAAAAAAATATTGGAAAGGTCACGATTGTGGGTTTTTCTATGAGGAGATATTGGGGCATTTTTTCCCTTCCCCCAGATGTTAAAATTCTGCATATTCTCTATAGTCTCGAAGAAGGGGAAAAAATATCCCAAATCATTGCTCCATCCATTTGATTTTAAACACTGTTGATCTGTTTGCCTTGTGAAAAAACCACAGCTTGAATATTACCACATTTTCTAGAGTAAAGGCCCTGCCTTGGGATACAGGGACAATTTATTAAGGGAAATATCTTTAATTAATTTGTGCACAAGTTCGTATTTTTCTTTAATTCTTTTCCCCAGGCTCTTGACCCATAGTAATGAAACCTGAGAATCCTTTTTCAGAAAATGACTTTCTCAGCATTTTTGTTCCTTTTAAAGTTAAGTGTATCACATAATGACCATGAAATGTTATCCTTTATTAGGAACACACTTTTCACTGAGAGTCTTCAAATAGACTTTATTACCAAAAGCTTGATGTTAAGCTGCCATCTGCTTGCTTTACCAAATTGGATGTGGCTGGTTCCTATGTCCCAACTCCTGTTGGAAGATTTTGCTTAATTCTGGATACCAATTTTGAATAGTAATCTGGAATACAGTTTGATTTAGAATATTGACCTGCTGGATTATAATCTGGATTGTAATCTCCAGATTATCCACAGCAAAAGATGCCTAAAACAATTTAAGTATTCAATTAACAGCCAGTTGAAGGGCAAGGAATGTTATGGGGGCTAAATTAAGGACAGAAAGATGCAGCTTGATGCTCTTTGGAAGTTTACCTTCCTATCAAGAACTGCTAGCACAGCCTATGGTCCAGAATTGTAAATGTTTGGGAGGGTCTCTATACATGTTTTTGGACAATATTAAACTGTCATCTCAGATAAGTGAGTGTCTCTTCACAGTATTCTTGTATAAGTGTGGCCTCCGTTTGAAAGGACTGGATAGGAAGGTGTTTTTGAATAGTATGTTGAATTCTATGGAGACCTGCTTACTGCTGGAAACTCTGAGCAACTGCCTGCAGGAATTATGTTTGCCAATTACAGTAGAGAGCCTTATTTACAAATAGTTGCTCCTTTGGAGGGCCAAATATGGATGGGTTTTAGGAAGCAAATTATTGTAGTGAGTAGAATTGGAGATGGATATTGGGGTAGCAAAGAGATTTTCTGCACAGCACAGCCATGAATCCTCCAACTCTACTAATTCACCACACTATTGATTTTGAGGCCGAAAACTTGTCCATGCATCAGCCCATTTGCTTCTTGGAACAAAAGCAACATATACTTTATCATCATTGATTTTCAAGGGCTTAAAATGTGAATTCTACAGGCTTCCTTTTTATCTGTGAAAATTCACAGATAAGTACATTTGCTCAGTTCCGCTGCAAGGCAGCAACTCTTTCAGATGTTTTGCTCAAACTGAGATCTTTCCTTCTTTCAAATATTTTACATCTTCAGTTTCCTTCAAAGGGCTGCAGCTTGTGTCAGCATTTGGGAGAATTACAAAACTTTGAGAAGCTAACCTTCAGTTTTGAGCTGGCACTTCATGCTATGTGGGTCATGTTTTCCCTGTTTGATCACAGCCTAGGGCATACAAACCATTGGTGTACTTTTTGATGACAAACCACAGGCTTGTTGGCTGCACATGTTCAGCTGCTGTTCTTGTTGCCCTAATGCTGCAATGGCGGTCTGTATTTTCCCTTGTTCGCTCTTGCTTTGTGGTTTAGACCAGTAGGTAGGCTCTCTCCCTGCCAACCCCCTCATCCTCTCCCAACTGGGGTTGCCCCAACTGTTATGCCTTGACCTGTCCGTTATTTCAGCCTTCGTTATTAAACTGGTCCCCAGTTGTTATCAGGAAGATTCAGGAAGGTGGGTGAAAAAGGAAACATAATCTTATCTGAAAGTAGAAAATATGATAAGGGCCCTCTATCTCAGAGCTGCAGGGTCCCTCGTGGTGGGGCTGCAGCAGTTCCTTTGAGCATAATCACTGGTTCCATCTCTGCTAAATCACCTTTCACACAGCTCAAGCCTTTGATACAAAGGCCTCCAGCAAAATTAGAGCAGGATTGTATGAGACCCCATAGCCAATGTATTAAAGATGTGGCTGATCAGAATTATAGGGGAGCACTCAGCTGTAATTGCTGTAATGAAGGAGGGAAGTTGGGGAGACAGTGCGGAGGTGGAGGAAGAGGGCCTGGCCTGTGATTCGATGGACAAAAGAAGATAAGTAGTGAGGAGGAATGTAACTTTGTTTTATTTTTATTTCATTTTTTTTAATCTAGGAGTCTGGGATATCTTCAATAGGTGGCAGCACCTGGCTGGATTCAGAAGCTAAGCATGGTTCAGGGTCTAATTAGGACTTGGAAGGAAGGACTCAGAAGCTCAATTAGGAAACTAAAAGACTTAGAAAACCCTTCCTAGCAAATCATGCTAAGCACCAGGAGCTGAGCTAGACTTAGCTTCCCATTCTTTAAGGGTGGGCAATTAATTTTCCCAATGGGCCACATAAGAAACTGGGACTGTTGTGGAGGGCTGAGGCAATAGGGCTGTGAAAGTGTGTAGGCACACAAGCACGCACGCACATATGTAAATTGAAAAAAAAAACCAGCAGTTTTATTTATTTATTTATTTATTTATTCCATTTATATACCGCCCTTCTCCCGAGGGACTCAGGGCGGTGAACAGCTCATCTAAAAACCCCACAAAGAATACAAAAGTTAAAAAATATTAAATTTCAATCGGCTGCTTGATAAAACCAACAAAACCCCACCCCCTGCCCTTAAAACCCAATTTAGAATTAAATATGGAGACCAAATTAAAACCATTATCTCAGCCCAGGCCGGCCTGCTCAAAGAGCCAGGTCTTCAACACGCGCCTGAAGGCCCTCAGGTCCGTGCCGGTACGGAGCTCCGGTGGCAGAGTATTCCAGAGGGCGGGGGCACCCACAGAGAAGGCCCTACTCCTTGGCGCCGCCAGACGACACATAGCGGCCGACGGCACCCGGAGCAGACCCTCTCTGTGGGAACGCACCGGCCTGTTGGAGAACGTTGGAGTTGCCTTCACAATAAAAGTAATGCAGTTATTTTGCATGCATGGTGTATATTTATTTACATTTGATTTCTAATTTCTGATTGACCTCATGTGGGCTGCACAGGAACAGCCAAAGTGGGCTGTAAAATGCCCAGGTCTCCTCTATGAATGGAAGACAATAGTATTCAGTATTTCAACACAGTTTTGCTTGGAATAGATAGATTTATTTATTTGTATCCTGCCTGATTATTTTTATAAATAACTCAAGGTAGCGAACATATCCAACACATCTTATTCTTCCTCTTATTTTTCATACAACAGCCCTGTGAGGTGATTTGGACTGAGAGAAAAAACTGGCTCAAAGTCACTCAGCTGTTTTCATGGCTAAAATGGGACTACAACTCACGGTCTCCTGCTTTCTAGCTTGGTGCCTTAACCACTGACCATGCTGCATCATTGTTTTGTGTAGTCCCCTGGTTAGTGCCAGTAAGTGTTCCAAGCTAATCAGCACAAACATCAGCTCAGTTCCTTACTTTGATGGTTTTAAAATGTCCCAGCTTATGTTCACAAAAACACAAAACCCAGAATAATAAACCAGATACATTTCTTTCAGCCTTATTAGGCAGTCCAGACTAGGGAATCAATACCATAGGAAAAGTAAAACTAGTTTTCATGAAATTGGCTAGAATAGCAGAATCTCAGAAGTCTAATTCTCACCTTCCAACTGTTAGGGAGTTGTCTTCTATGTCTGTCTTACAGCACCATAATTATACACCTTCTAATGCTCTTAATGGCAATGCCTTTCTAGGCAGCAACCCGCCAGCACATACCAAAATTTCAGCACATGAGTTTCGGAATGTGCTCAGACACCACTTCTGAACTGTATCCAGCACCTCAGACTTCACCAAAGATCTCATCTCAAGCAAAGAATATTTTAAAAAGTACTTGATTTGGCTATGCCATTAGGTAAAAGGGATCTTGTAAATTTTGTGTTCATCAAATTCCATGATCATTCCCAGAAGGCTACAGAAGTTGAAGTGATGGCTTCTATGCAGCAATCAAAGACATGAACTGGATAGAACTCAATCTCCTTAACAAAAGACTGGTATAAATGCATCATTCAGCACTAAAGACTAAGGCAACATTTCCATGATTGAGAATACTACATGATTCAGAGAATACTATGAAGTCAGTCTGCAGTAAATTGAAGATTTCTCACAGTACATCTAAAGTAGCAGAGATCACTCTAATAATGTAATGGGCTTTGATAATAACTGCTTAGAAAGGGCTGTAAAACACTGTGAAACGGTTTATAAGTCTAAGTGCTACTGCTAGTACAACCATGAATGCAGTGAATTTTGGGAAGACAAATGGAACAACAGATTCTCGGTGTGTGCGCATGTGTAAATCTACTGGTCAAACCCAAAATAATTTACTCAAGTTCATTAGTAGACCATTATGAGATAATTATTATAGTTCAGCCTTCTGAAAGTTATGGGAATGGGCTATGTACCTTGAATTCTTTTGGCTTAAAGATGAGGAAGTACTCCAGTCCAAAGTATCACATTGCTGTTAGGGTTGTAGCTTTTATAGCATATTGGTTGGGGAATTCTGGGCAACTCCAAACATCTGGAAACATCTACCCCAATGTTGGGTATAATAGCACAGCCCTGCAATTGGGAGCCTTCCAAATTCTGCACACATTGCCTGTTCATTTGGTGTGGGTTTATTTTCTTCCCCTTATTTGGAAAGGGGCCTGCAGTTCTTAAATTGTAAAGCCCCAAACCAGAAAATATGCCTTTGAAGTGTACTCCCCCTCCCCCACCGCATGTTAAAGACAGATTTTTGTGCATGTTAAACAAATGATTGCCTTGAGCCAAAGGCTTTTTTTAAAATGAAAGGTATAGGCTGAACCACCCACTTCCAAAAACAGTCTTTATTTTAATGGCAGTATCATGTGTAATGATTTCTCTGGGCCTTGTTGACTGAATCACCTTACTTAATTTTCTCACTTATTGCATTTGAATAGATGATATGCTTATCATTTCAGGGCAAGTGGGAAGTGGCAAATAACAAGGTGTAATTACCATATTTGCAAAGCAGGAGCTATTTAAAGCTACTGAGATTTTCTTTTGCTTGTTTGGATCATCAGGTTTCATCTTCAAGTAAGGATCTATTCAGGCTTTTGGAGTCTGAAGTCCATCAGATAAGTTGACTTACCTGTCAACTCCAGCCAGGAACCTCTGGAGAACACCAGTTTGGTGTGAAAAATACTGTACTAAGAACCAAAGTACTCCAAGATGTGGTGAGGACTGCAAGCTAAAATGACTTTGGCATCATTCTAGCTTAAAGTCATGTTTTTGTATTTATTTACAAACTCTATTTCTGTATTCAAGAAATATTTCTAGAATGAAGTACTTGGGTAGTTACCTAACTTTCCTTACTGTGAGCCTAGCCTTGAACATCTGGAAGAGAATGTTATTCTTGAACATCTGGAAGAGAATATAATACATTCTATATCAAGGGTCTTCAAACTTGGCAAGTTTAAGACTTGTGGACTTCAACTCCCAGAATTCCTGAGCTAACAAGACTGGAGGAGGAATTCTGGAAGTTGAAGTCCACAAGTCTTAAAGCTGTCAAGTTTGAAGACCCCTGTTCTATATTCTCCAGTGAATATAGAAACTATTCTGAGGCATTGGGATGCTAAGGCAGTTACCCAATCAATAATACAACCAGTCCTGTAATGCAGAAAACCAGGCCAAGGTTTTTGAGTTTCAGTGAGACACCAAATTAAGATAGACTCTAAGGCCTGCTCAAGGAACAATAAAAAAGGCAACTCATAACATAATCGAACACAGGTTCTAGAATTTTGTTTTAGGGACTCACTGTGCAGAATTGAGAATTGATAAGGTTAAATATTTTGGGAAGGGATTAACCCCTGTTCTAATTATCAGCCGCTAAACTTTTCACAATAAATTTATCTTCACAAAT
This sequence comes from Bungarus multicinctus, assembly GCA_023653725.1. Taxonomy (NCBI): domain Eukaryota; kingdom Metazoa; phylum Chordata; class Lepidosauria; order Squamata; family Elapidae; genus Bungarus; species Bungarus multicinctus. Next base: position 56,921,064 of record CM042834.1, read on the forward strand.
AGGGTTCTATTGCTAAGCAAATTGTTCCTTGGGCATATGTAATTTTTATGCAGATGTTGCATTCCTTAAACTCACATGACTCTGATCACGATCAATGACTATTGTTGAACTTGGTTTCTGCCTTTATTCTTAAGATAAGTAATATCTGTGGCCCATCAGTTGAGTTAAAATAAAATTTAGTACATTAACTTACTTTCCAAATAGAGTTTGAATTAGCGAGTTCCATAATTTGGGTGCTGCTACAGAAAACAAATATTCTTGTGGTTCCCCATCAAAAGAATAATAAAAGATTATTCACAGAAAATACCAAATTGAGTATGAATCCAAATAGAAGCATGAAAGAGATAGCTTTTCACCCGGGTCCCATTTATAAAAAACAATTGTTACTTTATGCCAGAAGATTAATCAAACCTGCCAACCTAAAAACCTTTTATATAAAATCTATGCATGCAACACCTGGAATTGATAGCACTCCCATGCATACAACTCAAAGTATGGATTTGGTATATACTGTAGATGACATCTTTGTCATAATAAAAAAGGACCAACTAGAGAATACACAAAACCCATCAACAACATCTTCAAAAGAATCAAATCCACAAGCAAAAAAGAAAACAACACACTACCCTTTCTGGATATCCTCATCAGTAGAGATAGTGATGGCAACTAGAAACACAAGTGTGTTGAAAAACCACCCACACCAACCAAGCATTCTACTACCAAAGCATCAACCTAACATCCCACAAGAGAAACTGTGTAAGACTACTATTTAGATGAGGCCAAGCATACTACAGCTATTCTGAACATCAGAAGAATGAAACAAATCATCGGTACAACATCTTCCAACAAAATGGATGCAACCACACCAAAAGTGTCTGGTCATTCAATCCAATATAGCACAACCAACACAAGCTATGAAATGGTAACACTGCCATAGATTAAAACATCTGAGAAACCACCAACAGACT